>OZ023293.1:5691751-6381505 GCA_964007245.1 Hypomecis atomaria | reverse complement strand
CTACCTCAATGCTCTAAACTAAAATAAACTAAGTAAATAAGGCGTCCTTAAACGCTAAAATTACCAAAAACTAGGCACGATAAAATCATATAGGAAAAAACACGAGACTCAACTTTGAACTCTACAGACCAACTGACACAAAAATAATAACTTTAATAGAGACAAATTATTATTTTGCGTAATAGGAAGTAGATATCAAAAAAATCGAATATAAGGCGACGCAACTGAAACCGGTTTTCGACACTTAAGAGGATACAAAACATGTAAACTATTGGCCGAATAAAACTTTTTAGCAATATTTTCATGTTTGCGTCGTAAGACATGTGCGCAGCTTGTAGCTAATTCCACAGCTACAAAGAAGGGCCCGATTCAAAGGGTAAATAAGCAGGTACACTGTACATGGTTAGGGCGGTTTCTGACTAGCGTTTTATACGCGCGTGTAGGTAACCACTTTTTTGGAAGCCCATGAAGGCGCGTATAGGCGCGCCAAGTCGCTCATCACTCATACAACCGACTGGTGGGTATTGTGGGTAATCGCACTAGTGTTTGCTGTTTAATATATAAAACTAAGATTTCTATCAATTTGTATTTACAAAATCTATGCTTCTTGCTAATAAAACTTTGAAAAAACTTCTCTACTCGAATAATATAAGCCTTGGAACATTTGAATTTTGACTCCAATTTTTAGGAAACTTTGGATGCAAAAACAACACAGAAGAACTAAACTAAGTCATCTTTTATGAAAATAGCGGCCTAGTTTATATATTCGAATCTCTCTCCTTTTTCAGAAAATACAGCTGAGATATGGTTTATTTAAGCTACGCCAAATCTGAATTCGTGCCGTCAACTTGTTGCACCGTTGATGCGCTTCTAAGCTCATATACTGACACGACAGCACTACCACCGGTTTGAGCAAACACGCCGATATATGCCCGTTTACGCGAGTCCTGTTTTTCGAAGCGAGTAATATAGGCGCGCGTGTAAGCGCGTATGCCGAAACGTCCTTACACGCACAGAAAAATACGCTAATCTGAAACCGCTCTTAGTCACTTTTCCATACATTTTTGTGGTTGAGAATTGCCTCAAGCGACAACAGCGTTATCTCTCTAGTTGTAGTAGCTCTGTGCCACGGTAATGATATCTATCATTACCGTGTCTGTGCTTAGTCACTTCCTTCGCCGCCGGCCGGCGCTGCCATCTTAATGAAATTATAACCCCAAGAAACGATAAGTGAAAACCGGTTTCTACAAAAACTACCCCATAAATAATTGGGCACCTTATAACTACATAAATCCGTCATTATTTTCCGACTACTAGAATAAACGAAACATTTTAAATTCCGAGTAGATACTATCTTCCCCTAAAACCTTCGTCTTCCTAGTTAGTATCCTTGAACGGTGTTACACGGTGTTTATGTGATCGGTGTGATTACGCTTATAGATATAAGTGTAGGTACCTATAGTAATAGTATGAAGTCTATTATCCACCAGAGAAAGGCGGTTTTTACAATATTGGCAGTTTATACTTTAGTAGAGAGTCACTATTACAATGCTAGGCTAGGCAAGATATATAGGCAACACAAAATCGTTTTACAGAGGGGTTAATCCAAGTTTACACGTAAAATGAAACTACAACTGTTTCCGTTTGGCTCTATACATTTTTGGACAGCGCCCCTGGCGGAAACGAGGAAGAACTAACGAAAATGTATGGAGTCACACGCGAACGCGAAAGTTTAAGTAAACTACGCAAAACTTGGACTAAGGGCTCTGTACTCTTCCCCAATACGAGAGTTGCAGGCACAGAACAGAAAATTCTCTCTTCTGTGGTTGTAGATGTACTACTTTTGCTTCTGCCTAGCTCTGGCAACTGTAGAAGCAGTGAGACACAAGCCAATGGAATGTCATAGAATTCATAGCAAATCTATACAATTCCTCTTGTAGCAGTAGTGGTCTTGCGCGTGTTAGAAAACTTCTAAGTTAACATCTCGAAGCTTTTTCAGCTTTGGTGGATAATGAACTTGATCGTACCGTCGTGTTCTCTTACAGTTTGAACAAAGAGAGATTATAAGTTTCAGCCCAGTCAAGCTTCTTTAGGACTATTGAATAAGACATAAGTTTGCTTATTCGAAACTAAGTCTTTACCCATGGGATACCTAATCGGTAACGTTTAAGAGAGGTACTCGTACCTTTTACAAGATGACTTAGATCAGACTTAGATGTGAAAAATATTTCCCCGCTAAAATTAGATGAATTCTTTGCATTCTTTTTTGGGAAATTAATAGATATACAAACATGATTATTATTGTCTTTTAACCACAATCAAGTTACGCAAGTATTCAGTGAGTATGACCCTACAGGGTTATCTGCTGGCTATGTACCAACTAATCCGAAAAGGGGTGATTAAGACAATCATTATGAACAAACCGAAATTCGAGATAAAAAACAACAGTTCCATAAAAAACTGCAACACGGAATCGACAAAATGAATGAAACAGCTGTTTTTTTTTTACTCGAATTTCGGTTGGCTCCATAGTAAAATTTGTTTATAATGGTGGTCACCCTCACCCTCACCCCCTTTCGGCTTAGTACACCAGTTCTGGATAACCCTGTACAAGCAAATACAGGCCGATTCAAACTTCTTGGAGGCTGCGAAGTTGCACGAAATCTAATCGATCCTCGAGCAGCTGTTAAGTGAGCTTCAGTCAGGATTGGGTTTTTACGCAGCTTGTAGCTAACATCACAACCGTCAAGAAATTTTATTCGGTACATAGCTATACTTATTTTTCAAATATCTCGAAGAACACAAAGCTGTGAGAGAAAAACGGAGTACCTAGGTTATATATTGTATCTAGTTACGTATTTATATACTGTCATGATAATGATTTATCTATATACCTTCCTTGTATATCTATATACCTTGCCTTTGGAATTCTGAATATTTACCAGATATGTATAATTTTCGAAAAAATATGTTTCATATTTAAATAGTACATATTTGTCATTTTTATTTCATTTCTATCCATATTTATCATAAGTATTTCTAAGTACTAAGTATTTACTTACTTAAAAATAATAAAATGTGTAGTGATGTCACATACCTAATATTGCTTCGCAATGTATTAAAATTCTTATAAATTAATATTAAATATGAAAAGGTAAAAAATATGTCCTTACGCGTTAGAAAATATTGTAAGCATATTAATAATTAATATTGATTTTATAGTTCTGTAAGCACAAAATATATTATGTATAAACAAAAGGCTCAAAAGTTCAAATATACTGTCTTCTTTTAAATGTTGTATACTTACGAGTATGTATATTTTTTTCACGTTTTACGCTTAAAATTCCTAGTTTTAAAAACTTAGTTCTATTCAAATACGTCTTGATTTATAACTTTAGGAAAAAATAGAGTGTGAAACATCATAACGCACACAAAAAATCACAATTTTAACTTGAATAAGTTTGTAAATATTTCTTGTTTAAAAATATGTTGCGCATTTTTTATCGTGTTGTTTTAGTCGTGTTTACTCGCTAGTGACTATGAAAGAAAGCATTGAAATAAAATTATAAACATATCAAAAAGAGATCATTCAGTCTAAAATTATGCATAGAATATATTAAACTAACTAACTTTTTTTTTAAATAACCGCAATGATTTACTCAAAGTAATATTTATGGGGAAACACTTAAATGAGAGTTAGGTACCGTGAAATTATAATTTAAGAAAGTTATGGTACATGTCCATTCTCAATTTATTCCAAACATATGTATACATAGGAACATAAAAAAGAACACCTTCGTGAGGCAAACACAATTTTAACAACACGTATTATATACCTAGCGACATATGCATATAGTTTTTTTTAGTTTTAAATTTCGGACTGTCCAGAAATAGGTATACATACCTACTAAGAGAGAAAAATCAACATTTTTGAAGTTTAACAGTAGTGTTTTCTATGTGTAATAAAAATAAATAATAATAATATATTTTCCAATGTATCTGTAGAGACGATAATAAATAAATGTTCAGGGATGTAGTAATTTAATAAGTTAATATAAAAAGTTTAAAATAAAATGAATGTTCAATGTGATATCCTGCCTGTAAACCTACTTCCGGTGTGATTCTACTAAAAACTTCTTCTAAAAATAAATGATTTTACAAATGTGACTATGTATTTTTTTTCTTAGGCGTAACTCTACAGAGGGATCTACCTATTTATGATTTCTGTAAGCGTCGCGTAACGATATCAGAATGTTTGACCATTTTATACAAGGTTACTGGAAATCAATTAGCTTCCTTTTATGGGCTTATTCTGTACATCAAAACTAACAAATAGAGTGAAGTGGCGAAAGGAAACGTGCTGTGCCGACCCCACCTAGTGGGATAAGGGCAGGATGATAATGATGATTTTTACGCTGAAATCTTTGTGCTCAATATTATTCTACTATATTATATTATCTATTAATAAACAAACTTAAAGGCCTTACATCTCCCAAATAGCCATGCTTTTTCAAACCATGTCCCCTATGACGAGCCTATACTTATGTGTGCGGCTGAAAACCTCTTACAGCAAACTTTGCACAAAACAAAAAAAAATATGCAATAATGTTTGTTACATAACGACTCTGACTTATATTATTGTCAGAGAAAGACCTGACGAACATACAAAAAAAAAATCGGCCAAGTACGAGTCAGACTCGCGCATGGAGGTTTCCGTACTGTATGGGAAATACCCTTAAATATGTATTTTATTTTAATTTTATTATTTATTATTGAATTGAATATACAACTAAATATTCTGTGAAAATTTCAAGCATCTACCTGTTACCATTATACGAGTAAACATAGAGCGAAAAACGGCAAAAAAAATCCGGTTTGTTGTATGGGAGCCCCGCAAAATATTAATTTTATGTATTGTTTTTAGTATTTGTTGTTATAGCGGCAACAAAAATACATCATCTGTGAAAATTTCAGCTTTCTAGCTATAACGGTTTATGAGATACAGCCTGGTGACAGACAGACAGCGGAGTCTTAGTAAAAGGGTCCCGTTTTTACCCTTTAGGTACGGAACCCTAAAAATAGCCAGGACTGAGAGAATTTGTAGAAAAATCAAACACCCGAACAGTCACGGCAGACCCTTGACCCGACATGCCTCAGTCGACTAACTCGGCTAGTTACATAAACATGAATCCGAACGCCTTTGATTGTATTTATAGGAAGATTGGTTTATCTACTATTTTTTTTCAGCCGAATAGGTGCCGTAAGCTGCCGACAAAAATCAGAACGATCATAAACAACAGGATTATTCATTCTTTTGCTTCAAACAGCTTCAGTGTAGACTAGACTTTAAGCCACTTTTAGCCAATTAAATTATAAGTCTGCGCATTTGCCAGAGATGAAACGTCTAGATGAGCATTGTGAGTGTGTGTTGAAGAAAAAATCCTTCTATATAGGTAGAATCACTATTTTTCATAGTTTATACGGATCTCATCCTCACTAATCCTTACTAATATTATAAATCCGAAAAGTTTGTTGGTTTGTTGGTTTGTTACTCTATCACGCGCCAACGGAGCAACGGATTGACTTGATTTTTGGCATGGATATAGTATAAAAGGCGGAAGGAGCTTTAGGATACTTTTTATCCCGAAAAATTTCATAGTTCCTGTAGGACAGGACAAAAACCCTCGAAAGCGAAACTGTCGCCACTATCACAAAGACGCTAAGTGATTAATTCCTCTATGACGCTAATATGGACTAACGAAACGTCACAGCCAAACGTAATTAGATGACAGGTGACATTGTCTGCAGACTTTTATAAATCACAAGTAGCGTGGCAAGGCGACAAATTGTTTTTCTACCATTATATCCCCTTGAAGAGGAAATAAAGTATGGATTGAAAATGACAACTGACATTAAAATTGGATAAAATGTTATTTTCCCTCTGCATGCTACATGTTACTATGACGTTTAATACCAGGCCGTCATTTTGTCTGACATTAAAAATATTTTTAAATATTCTATCATTAGAGGTTCAACATGTTTTTTTATTCTACCTTTATGGTACAGAATCATCATACTTTAATATTGTCAATCCGAAAAGTTTGTTGGTTTGTTCCTCTTTGACGCAGCAACGGAGCAAAAGATTGACCTGATTTTTGGTATGGATACCTATGGTTTAATAGACAGAAAGTGATAATAGGATACTTTTTATATCTCGAGAAAATTCGTGATTCCCATGGGATAGGACAATAACTCTTTCACAGCAATGGAGCAACGGATCGACTTGATATTTGGGGTGGGCATACTTTGGAAGACGGAAAGTGACATGGCATACTTACCATCCCGAAAAAATTGTGGTTCCCGTAGGACTTAACGATAAATTTTTCTCAGCAACGGAGCAACTTGCCTTGGCATATTGCATGAATATAGTTTGAAAGACGAAAAGTGACATAGGCCACTTTTTATCGCAAAAACTTTAATAGTTCCCGTATGATAGGATAAAAACTTAGTGAGTGGGCTGCGGTAGCAGCCGTTTAAGCGCCAGAAATAACCTGTCAGTGTTTCGGAGCACAAGACACATCGTCATCCACCACTCGGGACTAACCAGTACTGAACGTCAGACAGCATTCCAACGCCCTGGCCCCGGTGCAGTGGGTCAGTCATAGTAGCCCAGCGCCTGCCTCTTCAACTGCAGAGGGCAGTGAGAACGGCAATCGCGATACCGACACCTCTCTTCCCCTGCAGCCCCACTGCGTCTGCCAACACGTTGACGGCCTAGCGGAAGGTAGGGTAGGTGGCGGCACCCACACCACCAGTTCCATATATCCCACCGCGGCCCCTTATCCTCGGCTGTCATATCAGAGTCCAAGAAGCAGCCTTGCTTTATGAAACTAAGAAAGGTTATTCCCAGCAAGTAACTGGAGATAGAGAGACAGAAAAGAAGCCACACCCAGCGCAGCAGGAGGAGCTGGAGTTCATATGCCTGGCAGACGGAGCAGCACTAGAGCAAAATCTTAACCGAGAAATTAACATATTTACAGACGGCAGTAAAATTAAAGGGAAAGTTGGGGCGGCATTATCCATTTAGGATGATGCCGCTGAGATCAGTACCCGCAAGCTGAAATTGGCCGATTGGTGCTCTGTGTAACAGGTCGAGTTATTGGCACTTCTTGAGGCTACCGAAAAAGCAAAAATCTTTTGTGACTCCAGGTCTGCACTGGAAACGGTAGTTGGCGTATCTTCCCTCCATCCCTTAGCAGTAAATTCAAAGCTAACATAAAGTTACTACACGCACAAAATAAAATAGTGAAACTTTATTGGATTAAAGCGCACGCGGGGATGGAGGGAAATGAGAAAGCGGACCAGCTAGCAAAGGAAGCAGCACTGCACTCGAAGTGCAGACCTATTTAGGATAACTGCCCCGTTTCATTCGTCAAGCGAGAAATCCGAAAGGACTCTCTTGACGAGTGGAACCGGCGGTATCAGGATGGACACACAGCGGCGGTAACCAAAACATATTTTCCGGATGCAAGGGCGGCATACAAGATCGTAAGAGAAATAGCACCAGTGGGAATCATAACTCAAGTGCTGACGGGGCATGGTGAGTTTTCCCAATACTTACATCGATTTAAGTTGAGGGAAAGCCCATAGTGCATCTGTGAACCCACAAAAGAGGAGACTCCACTGCACATAATCTTGGAATGCCCAGTTTATGGAAAGCAGAGATTTGATTTAGAACAAAAAATTGGAATTAATCTAATACGAAAAAACCTTAGAAACAATTTTATCGAATTTTTGCACAAATATTTGTAAAAAAGCAATACTTAATTAGGAACAAGTAGGTATAAACTTTGCTGTACCATTGTAATGTTTATTATAACTGCAAACAGCCAAAAACATTGAAATATATGTATACTTAGTTTTTATTAATTTGTAATTAAGACCCCTTATCATGTCAGGGATATTTCGCGATATAATAAAAAAAATCCTCGGATGCAGCGTCGCAAGAGCGGCACTGCAGCCCGCCTAAGTTGCGACACTCCTCATAAGGCATGCAACCTACCGGCCATCCTCTCAGCTGCTTTAGTTAAAAGCGGCTGAAACTCGAGTGCCAGCCTCTAAGCTTCCTTGAGGGAAAAGACCCAAAGAAGAGGGAGGTTTGGAGCGCCGCCTTTTCAGCTGCCTCAGACCTCCCCCACGACAAGGCGGGAATACACGGGGGGGTTGTATATACACTCCAACCGTAACTTAACCAACAAAAGCATTCCTCTAAGGTATTTTGATATTTGTCAGTTAGGTTAGGTTTCGCAGCCGACATAAACATAAGCCAAAATCAAAATACAACGCGGGCGAAGCCGCGGGTAAAAGCTAGTAATATTATAAATCCGAAATAACTAAACTAAAAACTCTGATACCAGGGCTAGCCACTCAGCCTATACGAACTTACTTAATCCGAAATTATGTTTGTTTGTTTACTACTGTTTCACGAAACAACAGAGCAATGGATAGCATTGATATTAATAAAAAGTTGGAGAGTGACATATGCTAGATACTTTTTATCACAAAATAATAAACGGTCCCAATATGTGGGATGGCACAAAAATCAAAATATCACCCGGGAGATTCCAAAACAAAAGATTCCAGTGAAAATCTAAGTCTAATCTTCGGAATAAGTCTGACTAAATCTAGTTTAGAATGAGTCTCAACTCGACAAGACTGTTTTAAAACCGCCCTGAAACTAAGGAAATTTTTCGTACAAGTATACCTAATAATAGTGAGTACTATACTGTGCCAGCCTATTAAATAGTCCACTGCAGGACGTAGGCCTACCCACGAAGGGTGATTGGGCCATATCCATCACTCTGGCCCAGTGCGGGATGGTGAATTCACATAGATACGCTATGGAATTTCTTCTACGGACGTATTTGTATATTCTATTATATTTTTATGTATATTTTTATTCGTAGTCTTTAAGCATAAAAAATCTAACGCCTAGTATTAAGTGCTGTAAGTTACATTTTTTGTAAATAAACGAATTGAATTGAATTGTATGCAAGTTAGTACTAGCAGTCAGTAGCGCATACTAAATCCTGTTCTAAATAATCAACGTCGAACGGCGATATAACGAGCCGATACGATGCCCCAAGCCTTCCAGTGACCTATTTTCATACGATAAAAACCGACTTGACCCTGAGAAACGGGGAAAAATTCAATTTAGCCGTTGGCACAACTTGGATTTGTGTTAATTATTTTTCGACGAGAGGCAGAACTTCGCGAGCGGTGGGCTTTACATGCGATTTACTCGTAGCTGTTGTTTCCGGAAGAAAAGTATTAGATACGGTAGGTAAGTACATAAAAGACCGTTTCAAACGTTCATGGCTTTTTGATGTCCGTATTGTAAAGAGATTAAGGAATTAGGCAAACAGATTATTTTATGCCATTTAAATAAAGGTATAGGCCGAATCAGACAACTTGGCGGCTATGATGTTAGCTAAGTAGGTATATAAGTTGCGGATAACCTAATCTTCGAGCAGCTGGTTAGCTTCAGTCAAGAATTCAAGATTGGGCAGCTTGTAGCTAACATTACAGTCCTATACCTAAGAGATTAGATTAACCTACCTTTGGTAGAGATACGATATAGGTAGTACTTACATACTTACACGGTTTACTAAATATACTGAAGAAGGCTTACATTGAATACAGTTAGAACTCCTTAGTGTTAGTTTTTTGACTCTAACTTTAACATGAAAAGTAAAACACACGAAAGACAGCTGACGATTTGAACAATAACTTATCAAGTCGCATTGTTACTAAGTTAATTGAATTCATATTAATTCGGTACGAGGTTAATAATGCTATACATTAATTAGCCTTCATGCATCGTAGGCGTTATTAAGTAGGTAACTAGAATATATCTGTGACAGGGAGTGGTCAGTGTTCCCTGCGGGGTGCATTAGGCATGTGTCTCACAGCCATCCCCAGCGATAAATATATCAGTAATTACATTATTACTATAGTGAAACCGCTAAACTCAGACTTCGCCTGCGCGGGTACGGGGGCGCGGGGGTAGACGACAAAGAGGACTGAGACAGGTGCGGGCGCCGGGGACCCGCTGCCCGCGCCTGTCTCAGTCCCCTGTGTCGTCTCCCCCGGCGCCCCTGTACCGCGCAGGCGAAGTCTGAGTTTAGCGGTATTACGCGGCGGAAGTCAATACGGTTCAGAAATGACCGACGCCGCAGCCAATAGCATGCCAGCCAGCCGCCAGCCGACACGCCCCCTCGCGCGATGCCACGCGTAGCTCTGCCCTGCCGCCTGCCTGAGAGGGGACGTGTATAAATGCCAGCCAGCCAGCCAGCAGACCTCATTATTGCTTGAAAAATAAAAGGATAAACTACCACTCTGAGTGTTTCGTCTTTCATCTCGTTATACTCAGAAGTGTGATATCTGAAAAAGACTTCTACGACGTCTAAACCCACGTGCGTCAGCTGCAAAATTACGAAAATTTCGGCCTACATGAAGCCCTGACCATCAAAGAAGACAAAATCACCACGCCACCTGCGAGACCCGCTTTAGAAGAATCGACGGAAGAAGCATCAAGGCGAAAAAGCCACGCCGCAATTTTGAAGAAATATTCAGCAAGCGCAGAGCGGCCATCGAAAAAATAAGCTAACCACGTGAGCTGCGACAAATCATGAGGCTAAAAAGTGATGCAAGTTCAAAATGAGCTACAAAGACTAGATTTCCATGGCATCGACGCGAAGCTACTACTTGAAGACTACTGCAATGGCGACATATTGAACAGCAAGAAAAACATATTCACCGTTCTGTAACAACCGCCAGCAAAACAAAGACATAGCAGCAGGAACCAGGAACATTACGATATCAAATAGCATGGAGAAACTATTGCCGGCCTGTGGTTCCCACAAACCACGTTTTGAACAACCACGCGATGAACAAAAGAAGAATCGACAACTACCCACGTGACGACGCTCCACGGTGTCCACTGAGCTGGTCTAATTGCCAGCCTGCCCACCTGCCTGCTGATCTGCGTGCCTGCCGACCAGCGTGCTTGCCTGTCTACCTGCCTGCCCGCCCGCATGCATGGCAGCCTATCCGTCAGCCTGCCTACCTGCTGGCCAGGCTGACCATCACCTCCAGCGGGCTCCTGATACGGGCCGCCACCAGGGAGCCTCGACAAGAAGCCTCAGCCATATAGCCAGGTCTGTACGTTTATGCTTGCCATCGTTTTCCTGTGATTAGTTTCTTTACGAAATCAGTGCCACTATTTTTCTAAGGGATTGTAGAAAAAAGCTAAAACAAAGTCAACTTAAATAATAATTTGGAGCGTAGCATTTGGGTTAATAGATTGATAGGCGGAATGATTCCATTTGGCGTAAAAAGTCTAAAGAAAAGAAAAATACCGCATCGTTACTTTTGGATAACTGTTTGTCATCAGCAAACGAAAACGAAATACTAAGGCTTTTTCACATAGGTACCTAGTCACTTTAGTATGAAAACCATTGCATTTTTCAACTTAGTACCTAGTCTTGCAAAAATAGCCACAGTGAGAAAGAACATACACATTTATGACACTCTTAAAACTGAACTAGCTCGTATCACCATTCTGTTCTGCAAGCATGCTGTAAAACTCATAATCATTTGCAAACATTTGTTTACATGAGTTACTGTTAACTTCAGTACCTACATTTACTAGTCTGAGTTGGTTTGCTTCATATTGAAAATCTACTGTATGTGGGTAGCTTTGAGCCAGTGTCAAATTCACGTGAATTTCAAATGTAGGTAGCTTTAAATATTTTAATTTGCCAAAATTGTAGCATTGATTGTTCGGGTAGTCAAGAAAGTAATCAGGGTTGTCGTTCTAGCTGCCTGATGACTAGATCTAGCGCATTTTCGACGGCCTTAGCCATACAATATTTGGGTTGATCCACTAAAGTGAATCTAGCCACTTCTATCTGTTTTGTGATGATACGCGAGTGATTCTAGCTACTTCTTATCTGTAATCATTTTAAATAAATAGCTATGGCAAAATCGTTAAAAAACACCAAGGCCTGCATTTGTTTTTAAGTGCTACTTGTGACAATAAGTGCCGAAAAGTATTTATTTAGCTGATAACTTTCGCGAGCAGTCTATATCTTTTCGAGTAGTCACATGTATTAAGGACGTTCCGCTAGTTAAAAAGTCAAATCAATATTTGTTTACAGCCATTCTTAGCCGAATTTCGAAAGTAAGTTATGTTCTAAACTAGCTACTTTTTCCTATTATGTAGTCGCAAAATAGATGGACCTAACGGCAACACTGAAAGTGACTGCGCTATTGAAATGTGATCGGAACATTTTTATCATCGCTAAACATTATTTTTGTATGTAGGTACCTACTTATGATTGTGTGCATTACCGATAGCAAAACTCTTTTCTAATAAGTTGAATTTTCTGTAAATCACTTTAATAGGTCATTATAGTTGTGCGCATTGAAACATTTGTAGTGCTGAAACACTTATAAGAAAGTACAAAATGCTAGATCTTTTTCTGCTTATAAGTTTTGTGTGATACTAGTATAGCTGCATGTCTATTGCTATTCTCATAGAAACGCGTCTATTTTGTTCTTAGTACCCAGTGATAATTATAGTGGTTTTTATATTGTATGATTTACAGTTCAACTTGACATAATGAGCTAATAATAGACGTCATATCTATTGACACAAAAGTGAATTTGCTGTAGCGAAACAGTATACATAGCTAGATAAAAGTAGACAGTATTACTGGTGGCAACGCACTAAGCAAATATTTCAAATCTGTAGCAACATCTGAGTGGGTACAAAATCACAGTTAGGTAATCAGGTTTATGAATTATTGTTCTTGGACAAAAGACACCGTATTAGATATTAAAGTATTCTTGGAATGATAAGTGTACTTCTTGCAATTGGAAGCTTTTACAATCTATTGATATATCATAACTGGAACCAAGTTTGTTATTTTACTAGAAAGTTTCGAGCATTGGAACCATATTCATACCCCGATTTTCTACTTCAATGTTGGCTTAAGCTTGTTATTTTTAGCTTTTGAATAGCTGGCTAACTGATAATAATTGCTTATTGCAATCGATATCACTTTGAAATATAATGAAGCTTCAGTCTTAGGACGTCTTAGTTAATGGTTTAGTTTTGTCATCTACCATGAGGTCATTTTACCGTGATTTTACCAAGCAAGTAGGTATGTCTAGCCTATGACACCGTGTCTTAAGCTGTACCTATAGTCTATATCTATATTTATAACAGAGCCGTAGATACACTATATTCGATTTGCTTTGTCAGATGAAGATTAGTGTTCTCAAGTTGATAATAATTAGGTACATTGGTAGTTGTGTCAGATCAATTGTTTTGCGTTGGCCTTTAGACATGATTTGTGCTTATTATTATTAGCATTAAAATAAGTAAGTTATCATAGTAGCATTAAAATAAGTAAGTTATCATAGTAGGTAGACTGGACACTGCCGTTAGTGAGGGTAAATGGCAAGAAGTCTGTTGAAAATATTATTGTAGGTTATTTTATTCATAGTAAACTATGTAGTGACATCAACACTTAGCAGCAGCGTTACAGAATAATATGTAGTGCCTACTTATCATAGCAATAGCAATGATATAGTTAAGTTTTGTGTCTGACTGTGATCTTAAAGGGATTTATTCTATTCGTTTGACAGCATGACCAAAAAGTCGTGTTATGATATTGCGTAAGTAGGTTTAATAGCTAATAGTCATTCTAGTCTGCCATTTCTGTAGTGACAACAGTCTTTGTGTACACTGGTAGTTTCGATGGAGTGAGTTGACATAGATAAAACTAGTAGGTAAAATAATATTCTTGATAGTGCCACAGCCCCAGAGATTCCAATGTTATTGATTGCTGATGATGCCAATAGCCCTGATGGTACCTTTAACCCTGATGATGCCTATCACCCTAACAATGCCTATAGCCCTGATGATGCCTATAGCCCTGATGATTATGCCCATAGCCCTGATGATGCCCATAGCGCTGATGTTGCATATTAACCCTGATGTTAGTCCAGAGATAACTTGTAGCCGTAAATTATCCCTGAGAATGTAAGCTGCCATGAAAAACTTAGTAGCTCGGAGAATATTAGTAGCCACAATGATACCAGTAGTCTTTGTTGTGTATTGCCATTGGAAATGCTAAACTTTGTCGTTTGTTCCCATCGCGGGAGCAATGGTGTTTCAGGAAGGCCGATATTACGCGGCGGAAGTCAATACGGTTCAGAAATGACCGACGCCGCAGCCAATAGCATGCCAGCCAGCCGCCAGCCGACACGCCCCCTCGCGCGATGCCACGCGTAGCTCTGCCCTGCCGCCTGCCTGAGAGGGGACGTGTATAAATGCCAGCCAGCCAGCCAGCAGACCTCATTATTGCTTGAAAAATAAAAGGATAAACTACCACTCTGAGTGTTTCGTCTTTCATCTCGTTATAGCGGTTTCACTATAGCTGCCGTCCTGGATCTTCCCGGTTACGGATGAGTTACCAACAGCATAGATTAATGAAAACTGTTATAGACATAAACCTTCCAGTCTCAGACCAAATAAAAAAATCGGCCAAGTGCGAGTCGGACTCGCACACAAAGGGTTCCGTACCGTATGGGAGCCCCATTCCTCTTGCCGTTATTAATAGTGAGCAAAAAAACTCCTAAAAAAGTCCGTTTGTTGTATGGGAGCCCCTCTTAAATATATTTTTGATTGTTTTTAGTATTTTGTGTTATAGCGAAAACAGAAATACATCATCGGTAAAAATTTCAGCTGCCTAGATATCACGGTTCATGAGATAAGCCTGGTGACAGATAGACAGACGGACATCGAAGTCTTTTAGTAAGAGGGTCCCGTTTTTACCCTTTGGGTACGGAACCCTAAAATCAAGACAAAACGTCGTGAACAGACAAGTGAGGACGGTTTTTTTAACTTGTGGTGAGTGCACCGGTGTTGCGCCGCCATAGTTCGACTGACGAACCATGCCGTAGATTCGTTGTACGTGTATATTGTGTGTGTGTAGTCGTGTCTGTACACGGCGAGGCGTAGTTTTGCCGGTCTCACTTGTTTGTTCACAACATTCTGTCTTGATTGTTTTATTTGGACAGAGCTTCCAGTAGAAATATTCTAAAAGATAGTGAAAACCGCATTGCAATATGTTGTTTATTTTGGCAGATATAAGCGGATACACAGACAGACACACAAAAATAGCGGTTTTGCTTTATACTATGTATTATTATTAATAAAAATATAGCTTATTAAAAATACCAGCTTATGAATTCCTGGATATCATGTGGCAGCAGAGTGCTAGCCAAGACAAGTAAAACGAGCCCAAACACGACGGGTCTATCTTGTTTAGTACAGGAGTTCCATATATGGCCACCTTCTGAGGCCATCATCAGGTCAGCTCCATGGCACGCTTGTTATGTTATGGGCAACGTTGTTACAGGTACAAGTATTGGTAGTAGTTTTGCGAAGACCTATTTTTAGACGCCTATTTTATTTTTAAACGTTTTAGACGTTTATTTTTAGAGCCGTGGTGGTCTAGTGGTAATGACACCCGCCTTACAATCGTGAAGTCGTGGGATCAAATCCCGCTCCCGTACCGCACCACTGGCTTTTCGGTGAAAGAAAACATCGTGAGGCAATCTGCATACGTGCGTAGAAGAAATTCGATGGCGTATGTGAAACCACCAATCCGCACTGGGCCGGCGTGGTGGATATTGCCCAATCACCCTTCGTGGGTAGGCCTACGTCCTGCAGTGGACTGTTAAAAAGACTGGTACAGATTTTTAGACGCGGGCACTTTTTATGCAACATTTGATAGCCAATATCACTACATAGTATAAAACAAAGTCGGTTTCTCTGTCCCTATATCCCTATGTATGTGTTACAGCCAAAGTAATAAATCTGGATATTATATATACTGTCTAGCCATTATATATAATATCTACTCAATTTAGATAAAGTGATAATTGACACAAAATTAATCACATTAACTAGCTATTTTATATAATATTATCTTCGAAGACTTGGATAATGTAATAAAACAAACTCGTAATAAGGACAGATTGTCTCTGGCGCTTCGCCGGCCCCTGCCGCGGCACGCCCGCTTCGCTCGCTCGGCTCGCGCGTTGTTGTCACTGTTCAAACCTAACCTAACCTAGTAGGCAGATCAAGAGTCCAAGGAAACAAGCCGGGTCGTTGGGGGACATCGATAAACCAAATACAGAGCACATTCCACAAACGCAAGCGACAAGGGAATGAAATAGGAATTGTTATTGTTTTGTTATGAGCAATGAGCATTTTACGTTCCATAATTTTACAATTGACACATAGTTTATAGATTCTTTAACTTTTAAAATTAAAGACAAATATTGATCATTTGTAAACAACTGATTATTTTTTCCTTTACTTGCGATAAGAACAGTGATAGTTTCATAGAAACGTTTTTTCATTTCATCTGCCATCATCAAACACGGAAACAAAAGTAATACTCGCGAAAATTCCGGCACACACAACGCGACCTCTCATTACAAAACGAAAACGAACACTATTGCGTCAGCCACAAAATGGCGGCGATCACATAGCTTATGCTTTTTTTAGATTTAACTGTCAACTACAACAGACGTTGTTCACGAGTTGTATTATACTAATATGTAAGTACATAAACATTAAGTATATTCCCTTGAATTCAGCAAGTCATGCTGAGCTTTGGCTTGTTTTGACCTAGATATTGAGTATTTATGCCAGTATTTGCTCGAAAGTTGTATTTGCGAGTCATTATGCTAAATTTTAATACATGAAAAATAAAGCCACGAAAAGAACTCATTTCAACGTATGAATAAGTGACAGTTATATACTTTGCGATAACGCTGTCTCGTTTTGACACTACGAACGAAATAATTCGTGGCGCGCATACTCGTACTAGCCCGGCTGGACACGATTGGCAAAGGACCGAGGCAGATGGCACTATAAGAGAGGTCTATACCCAGCAGTGGGATAAAGAAGGCTGTGGATGATGATGGAGCTGACAGAAATTCCTAAACGGAAACTCTATTTTATTGGGGTATTGACATCTCACAATCGGATATTTTCGATGTAGATAAATTAGAATCAAATATATACACAGAAACACTCACACATACACACATTCTTCTTAAGCCTTTCCACCACTACCGCACATGCATTTCCATTCTACTGAGCTCCGAACAGCCACTTTAGCCATACATTACATTATGCTGTGCAGTCATGTTCTCAATATAATAAGCCCGATTACAGAGGCGCCAGCGTAAATTTAATAGCAACGTAAAAAGCGTTCTCTCTATCGAATACCTAAAGTGAAAAGAAACAGAACTACAGCATTGTTGAGTAAAATTTCCTAGTAAATAGTTTTATGATGTTGGGCCACCCAAGACAGACTTTTTTATATCGTCCTCCTTGACGTGTCCGTCAATGGCGATCCCTGGCTAGCTGTTAACGGTTATGAGCTCTTACATGGCTCGCAAAACCGAACTTGTTTTTGAATGACCTGTTGCAGGACGCACAGTGCAACTGGCCACTGACGTTATTTGTGCAGGTGTAAGAAGGCTTTGGGCGGGTCTTATTGATAAGGCGTTTGGCGTCCTGATCTTGTAGACGCTTTTCCTCAAAGATGGTGACAGCCTTATAGACAGAGTTGCGCCACTCTTGCCTCCGTTGCGCTAGCTCTTCCCAACCTTCGCACGGGATGTCTAGTGCGGAAAGATGGCGCTTTAGGACATCTCTATAGCGTAGGTATTGACCACCAGGTGTGCGCTTCCCCTCCTTCAGCTGTGAATAGAAGACAGCTTTAGGCAGCCTGGAGTCACTCATACGTACAAGATGACCGCACCATCTCAATTGTCCTCTTATAAGCATAGACTCACTGCCACTTAATTTAGTTCGTCTGAGTATTTCAGAATTTGATACTCGGTCTTGCCATTTAATGTGAAGTATCGATCTTAGGCACTTCATGTGAAAAGTATCAAGGCGCTTAATTTCGCCTTTGTAGAGACACCAGGTCTCAGTGGCATAAAGCAATATTGGTAGGATTACTGCCTTATACACTGCTAATTTTGTGTGTAGTCGCAGGTCATGTGAGTCCCAAACTCTCCCACGAAGCATGCCAAATGATGCAGCCGCCTTTGCAATTCGTGAGGAGATTTCGGTGTCCAGGCGGTTATTATCGCGGACAACGCTCCCGAGATATCGAAAAGATGTAACTTCCTCTAGTGCCTTCCCGCCCAATGATATCGGTGTTGGGTCTGGAGTCATACCACGTGCAGGTTGTTTCAGCACTTGAGTCTTCGAGGTACTTATGACTAAACCAAACCTTTGACACGATTGATTGAGGCAATTTAAATGTTGTTGCAGGCTGCTGGCATCGTTGGCCATCAGACAAACGTCATCCGCATAAAGTGCGTCCACGATTGAGAGGTCTTGCACCAAACGTTTTGCTCTAAACCGACCCAGGTCGAAAACGTTCTTATCAGTTCTGACGCTCAGACATATTTGTCCCATGTTGTCCCCGAAACAGTCTCTCTGTGAAGTCGTTTTCATGCTGCACTTGGGCTTTCATGCCATCATGAAATTGACGTACCAAGTTAACAAATTTTTCAGGGCAACCAGATTTTAGGAGGACTGTCCATAGAGCAGATCTCGGCACGCGGTCGAAAGCTTTTTCCAAATCGACGAAACACATATAAAGTGGTTGGTGTTGTTCTAATGATTTTTCTTGTAACTGTTTGACGATAAAGATAGCATCAACCGTGCCTCTGCCCGGACGGAACCCGCACTGGCTTTCAGGTAAGATGCGTTCCGCGAGTTCTCCTATTCGCTGATTTATAATATGGGCTAGTATTTTGCCTGCCGCACTGAGCAATGTGATGCCCCTGTAGGAACCACAGTCGGAAGCATCACCTTTACCTTTATAAAGTTTGCAGATAGTGGCGTCTTTCCAATCTTGAGGAATTTCACCAGTATCCCTTCTGGGCAGCCTTTCGTTGTAAATTGCTCGAGGAGGCATGCATCAAACGCCTCGATTCGTTGACTAGGGCCATGATCTCAGATTCAGAGTCATCAAACCAGTCTTGGTTTTTTTTTTTTTTTTTTTTCCGGCTTACCAACTACTCGTTGAGCTACATTGTGAAGTGATTGCGCCAAGACTTTTTTGCCTAGTTTGGGGCCCGCAGTATGTTTTTAATTATTTTTTTGTATAACCGAAACAATGTAATATTAGCACATGCCACTTTCCCTTTCTTCTTTGTTTTTATGAATAAACTAGCTGCCCGTCCCGGCTTCGTCCGGGTACGATTCGCTAAAGAAGACAAATAGTAAGGATCCCTATTTTTTTTTAAAACGTACTATAGCCTATGTTCACAAGGGACAGTGTAGCTTTCCAACAATGAAAGAATTTTTTAAATCCGTTCTGTAGATTCGAAACCTTTTCGATGCAAACAAACAATCAAATCTTTCCTCTTCATAATATTGGTATAGATTATAATTAAAAATATTATTTTATGTTAATAAAATAGAATATTTGTTATTATACCGTTACACCTACCTTTTTAGTGAATATCATAATTATTTTACGCAAAAAATGGCACAACCGACTTCAATCGTGTGCGAAATTCGAATTGTTGGGCTCAGACGATTTCGATAAAATTTAAATGGTACTCGGGATACCCTTTCGAACTAAAAAATATTTTTTAATTGATTCACAATTGGCGAAAAATTGGATAAATAATACAAAAAAATACATACAAACGAACATATAACCTCAATCAAAAAAAAATTGCATGTAGTAGTTATCTAAAATTGAACTTTAGAATAGATTTGATAATTTTAAATGTGCATCTTAAAGACAAAATTAATCTCTTGAATAAAATGATACAGTATTTTGTTATAAAACATGATTTATTCATTTCACTTACTTCCTATGCTTGCGGTAGTTCGGCGAACGATCTCTATCCCTTTTCTTCTTTTTACCCTTCCTTTTCTTATCAATATCTCTTTTACCTTCTGGCGTTTTGTGTCTTTTACTTCGGTGATCCGATTCTGAACCGCTGGAATCGTGCCTTCTCCTTTTTTTCTTCTTACTTTTCTTTTTTCTATCCCTTTCTGACTCTGAACTCGAGTCTTCGCTACCATCCTGTTTGTTTTTACTTTTCCTCTCGCCATCTGATAGGGAATCTAATGATTCGCTGCTATATCTTTTATTTTTCTTTCGATTTCTGTCTTCTGTAGAATCTCTCCTTTGCTTTCTGTGTGACTTATCGCGATCTCTTTCCCGCTTATCGTCGTCTTTGTTACCTTTACCGTTTTTGGTATTTTTATCATTTTCTACATTTCTCGACGACTTTTCGCCTCTATCAGACTTGCTTTCATATCTTGAAGAGCTTTCATCTCTATCATATTTACTTTCTGTATTTCTAGACTCCTCTCTGTCATATCTACTTTCTACATCTCTCGTCGACTTTTTATCTCTTTCGGATTTGCTTTCCGAGTCTCTTGATGGTTTTTCGTCTCTGTCAGATTTATTTTCTACATTTCTTGAATACTTTTCGTCTTTGTCATATTTGCTTTCATCACTTCTACTTGAAGTGGCTTCTCTTTCTGAGTACTTATCTTCTCTGTTTTTTCTTTCTGGAACTTTATCAGTGCTTCTTGAAGATTTCTGTAATGTTTCTTTCTTCTTGTACTCTTCGTACGAACCCGCATCTGAGGAACAAAAGTGTGTTAATTTTCATTACTTTCATCAAATACATTTTAATAATTATTTTCTCCCAAAAATGGCACTTAACCAACTTCAATCAAGTACAGAATTCGAATAGTTCGCGCGAATCGATGTATCATCGATGTAGTAATATTTACGTTATTGTTGATTTTTCAAAAACGGTTAAACCAATTTGGATAAAATTTAAACGGATCACCTCAGAAGCATGATCTACCGACCAGCAAAAAGATCATCAAAATCGGTTCATAATTAGCGGAGTAATCGCGTAACATACATACAAAAAAATCATACAGCCGAAATAAGAACCTCATTTTTTGAAGTCGGTTAAAAAGAGCGTTAGAAATGAAGTCCAAGTATTGTAGGTACCTTAAATGCTCCTTTGGCAGTGGGAATCTTAGGACAAACAGAATGCGATCTCGTCACATATATCTTCAAAGGAATCTGTGAACAGAAACCAATAAAATATATGAGACAGGGTTCGCACACAATACTTGGACTCTAATTTTTCACCAAAATGACACAACCGACTTCAAACATATACATAATTCGAATAGTTGATTTCAGTTATATTTAAATGAGACCCCCTCTGAAGTATGATCTACCTACCAAAAAAAGATTTTTATTAAATCAGTTTACAATTGGCGAAAATATAGAAGAACATACAGGAAAAAAAATACATACAGACGAACATAGAACCTCCTCCTTTTTGGGAAGTCTGTTAAAAACAAAACAAATAATCTGCTTACAGTCTTATAGACCGATTGCACGACAAAAACACGCAAAAAAATCGTCTGTTAAATCGGTTTACGAGCGATAAAATACGTGATAACGCCATAAGAAAGCATCAACAACTGAAACAAGCCGATCGTGCCTCCCTATTGCTCGTTCCGCGCTTCCGTTTGCAAGCTCGGGTAAGGCTGAACGTGACACTTTTTTGCGCGTGCAGCCAGCGTTCATCGATTTATAAGACATCACGGCAAACATAAAAAAAAAAACATGTCTGATTTGTACTAACTTATGACTTTAGACTCCTTATCGAACTCCGCCTTGGTGACGGGCTGCATCATGAACTCGCTGAGGCTGACCGTTTCCTTCTTCACCGTCACATCCACCATCACTCGGCCATTGTCTTCATCTAAGCTGACTACCTGTAAAACACAACTTTCATAATATACTCTAACAATTTAAAATCTTGTAGTTTTAAACAAATAAATCATCAATTCCAAAGAGTTATTTTTGTGATAAACATTTCAAGAATTCGTCGCTAAGGCAGTACAGCGAATAAGCTCAGTTGGCAGAGCGTCGGGCTAGTGATCCGAAGACGCAAGGTTCGAGTCCTGCATTCGCGACGAATTTTTGAAATGTTTATCACAAAAATAACTCTTTGAGATAAACCTATTGTGGGATGCACTATAAAATTAAAATCAAATCATCAATTTGTAATAAAAGTTTAAGCTAAACATTTTCTGGGCACGTTGTTAGGTTGAGATATAAATGAAATGAAAAATTAAAAAATTAAATCCATTCGGAAAATTAAATTGCGAATGGATGTTAGAAATAATTCCATTTCGAAAACTGAGCCCCTGGACCTTTTACTTATGTGTTGTCATTAAATTCCAACTGAAAAACAAATATTTACAAATAAGTCAGTCACATTTACCTTGCCATAATATCCACTGTACTTTCCAGTTGTTATTTTCACATAGGCGTTTTTGACGATAGTCAAATCGTCGCCTTTGCTGTCCTTGGCTGGTTTCTTCTGGTTGTCTTTCATTACCTTGTCGGCGCCGAGCCCCAGGCCCTTGGGCCGTAGCTGAGGCTGCTTGTATGTAGACCTGGAATTTACAATGTTAGGCTCCATTTCAAAAAGCAGTCTTACTACACACACACGTAGAGATCTGACCGACGGATCAGTCCTGCGTCGTTCCGATCAGCGCGCACTGTACTGTACCAGCCTTTTTAATAGTCCACTGCAGGACGTAGGCCTACCCACGAAGGGTGATTGGGCCATATCCACCACGCTGGCCCAATGCGGGTTGGTGGATTCACATACGCCATCGAATTTCTTCTACGGACGTTTGCAGGTTGCCTCATGATGTTTTCCTTCACCGAAAAGCCAGTGGTGTGAAATTCCATACATAAGTTCCAAAGAAACTCATTGGTACGGGACCGGGATCGAACCCACGACCTCAAGAATGACAGGCCAGCGTTACAACCACTAGACCACCACGGCTTGATCTGCGCGTGTAGATGCACAAACACAGATTTGACCATCAGTTCGATGGGACGCATCGATGCATGGGATCATTTTGACAGGTCCGATCTGTCTCTTAAGTGTGGATGCGACAAATCGCATATAAATGGAATGGATGATCTACCAAACACAAAAGAATCAACAAAATCGGTTCATAATTGACAGAGTAATCGCGTAACATGCATACAATACATCGATCCATTAGCCGTAGGACATCCTCTGTTGGTCTTAGGCCTCCCCTATAGATATTCCATAAGACCGGTTGGTAGTGGCCATCCAGCACAATCCTGTGGGCTTAATGAGGTCGATCGTCCACCTTGTGGCTGAACGTCCTACGCTGCGCCTGTAGGAGGTGGTCTTCACTTGAAAACTTTCTGACTCCATCGGTCATCAGCCTTCCGTGTTATTGTGCCCTGCCCACTGCCATTTCAACTTGCCACTGGGCTTCCGCTGGGCTTACGGATCTCCTCATTCCTGATCTCGTAGATAAACTCTGGGCACTGCCCTCACCATAGCTCGGGCTATTTGGAGCTTGTAACATAAATACAAAAAAATTACATGTAGTCGAATTGAGAACCTCTTTTTCGAAGTTGGTAAAAAAAATTACACTTGGGGAATTTAATTAAGGTTTTGTCTGCTTTTGATGGTACTTACTTTTCCTTGCTTGGTGCCCAACCCATGCCTCGCAGCATTGCAAGGCCAAAATCTTGTACTGGCACTGAATCATAGTCATCCAATGTTGACTGAAAAGTTACAAAATTACACTTACTCGTACAATTACACATTATCATAGTTTTTAAAAACAGACTTGCACTTACTCTCCCAACTAGTTTAATGTTAGGGCATAGCATAGAATAACTTCCTCAAAAGACTAACCTAACCTCCTCCTCCTCCTCTTGAGGAGGTTAGTCTATGGCCATAGTAAAATCGTTGATTAAACATGCTAGCCTGAATACAAATTCAGTTGTGGCTTGAAGACAGATAAATTGTAAACATGTAAAAATGCTAGCTCAGATGCTTTTAATACAGAAATGTTTATTCAAACACTATTATTACTGACTAGATTTTGCCCGCGGCTTCGCACGCATGATATTTCGAGGCCCTATATAATTTCAAAGTTTATTCTCAATCCGTTCAGTAGTTTTTGCGTGAAAGAGTAACAAACATCCATCCATCCATCCTTACAAACTTTCACATTTATAATATTAGTAGGATTGTTAAAATATTATACACACAACACCAATACACTTTTAGCTTTTCAGAAAACATTATCTTGACCGGTTTTCCACTTATTCTAGTTATTTTTCATAGAAAAAAACCTTAACAAATAGTAGGCCCAATTTTAAAGGCACCATCGTAAAATTGATAGCAACATAAAATAAGTACAGTAGTGTTCTCTCTATCAAATGCATTTATTGAATAATTATTTTTCACAAAAAATGGCATGAAAATATAGAAGAACATACAGGAAAAAAAATACATACAGACGAACATAGAACCTCCTCCTTTTTGGGAAGTCTGTTAAAAACAAAACAAATAATCTGCTTACAGTCTTATAGACCGATTGCACGACAAAAACACGCAAAAAAATCGTCTGTTAAATCGGTTTACGAGCGATAAAATACGTGATAACGCCATAAGAAAGCATCAACAACTGAAACAAGCCGATCGTGCCTCCCTATTGCTCACACAACACCAATACACTTTTAGCTTTTCAGAAAACATTATCTTGACCGGTTTTCCACTTATTCTAGTTATTTTTCATAGAAAAAAACCTTAACAAATAGTAGGCCCAATTTTAAAGGCACCATCGTAAAATTGATAGCAACATAAAATAAGTACAGTAGTGTTCTCTCTATCAAATGCATTTATTGAATAATTATTTTTCACAAAAAATGGCATGACCGACTTCAACCGTGTACAGAATTCGCGAAAAGTTCGCACGGATCGATGTAGCATTTTTCACCTTATTGTCGATTTTTCAAAATTGGCTCAGCCGATTTCAAAAAAATTTAAATGGGACCAATTTCGAAGTATTCATTCCAAAAAAAGAAGAATTATCAAAATCGGGCCACTATGTAAAAAGTTATGTGTGGTTATACATATGTACTATTCCAATTGTGTACCTGCTCCAATTCATCGATCAAAATGAAACAGCGCTACTCTAAACTGCTATTTTATTAATTTTGGGCATAGTACCTAAATATAAATAACTATTACCTCTTTCTCTCCTTCATTAACTGGTTTAGCTGGCAAAGGAACAGTTAATACAGGTGTTTCTACATTAATCTCCTTTTTGGCACCTTGTAAGAGTTCCCGCACTGCCATTTGATCCAAAGTTTCATTCTCTGGAGGCTTCTCTTGTGGCGAAGCTGGTTTTTCAACAGTTTCTGGTTCTTCCAGTGAACTTTCCACTTTTTCAGCTATTTCCTTAAGTCTTTCTGCGGTAATGAGAGTGTTGGGTTTCATAGGAATTACCAGAGGGTTATTTTCTATGATTTCTTCGCCACTGTAATGTAGATTTCAAGTTCTTTAATTAATCAAAACAAAACCGATACGTGACGTTAAAACTTAGAAATTGTTATTTTAATCAATGTGGCCCCATAATTCTGATAAACAAATAATACATTTTATTATTAATTTACATTACTTTACGAAGATAACCTATAACTGAACCGAAGAATCGATTCGGTCAAGCCCGCGCAGCTTAAAATTTTAACTAATTCTTACCCAATAACTTTGATAGACTTTTCTTCCACACATTCAATGAAATCCTTCTTTTCTTCTTGAATAGGCTTCTCAGCTTTTTTAGTTTTCATAAAACCAAACGATATCTTTTTGCCCTCCATTGCGTTTGTTGATTGCATTGCAACAAAATAAATTCTTACAATTGTTATTCTAGGTACCTACTAGCCACTTTTATAAAAGTAGTATTTATACATTATGTTCTGGTATAAAATCACAAAATCATTTTATTTGGAGAATTTTAACCAAACAAAACTGAAATATTACGAACAAAACAAAGCCATTTTCTTTTGAATGTTGCCACTGTAGCCAATTCCTAACTAAAAATTACAGTCGGCTCAGCTCAGCTAAGCGAGCTGAGCAGTCATGTTTATTTTTATCTGGCACCAGATAGTGTGTTTGCACCATGCACCACATAGACACTACACGTAACTCAAGGAAACTTGACAATAATTCTAATCAATAGAACTCTAAATTACTTTCAAGAATTTGTCAATAAAAGGTTGATTATGTGATGATATGGCAATACCAAAGTAATAATCTGCTAGCTCTTGACATTGACAAAATTCTCAAACGTGACCTTAAAATAATTTAAAATTTATGGCTTAGCATAATTTGTATTTAGCCCATCGCTTCATACTGCATCAATGTTGGTTTACAACAACTTTCATGCACATACATCACTACATAGTATAAAATAAAGTCGCTTTTTGTCTGTTTGTTTGTCTGTATGCTTAAATCTTTAAAACTACGCAACGGATTTTGATGCGGTTTTTTTTAATGGATAGAGTGATTCAAGAGGAAGGTTTAAATGTATAATACACCTGTGCGAAGCCGGGGCGGGTCGCTAGTAGTATCTATAGTAGTCTGTGATGCACATTAACACGAGATATTTCCAGGTATTGCGGTCCATTATGTTCGTTTGTTTTGTTTGCTTTAGAAGCTTCTTAGGACTAAAAATAAATAATAGAATAATTTACTATTTTTATTCATATTTATTAATACTGGGGTCTTCAATTCCATAGCTTTTATCACAAGTAAATGATATGGTCATTGCATATCTTGTGCCAGACTTAACTTTTTCAACATAATGTAAATTTTCCTTTCCACTAGTAAACATGCTGACTCTGCCTTTTTTCGGCTCCACAGTTCTATTAAACTTTTCATCGATGAAGACAAACCTTCCTCCTTCAAAATCAATACTATAATCATTTAGATACAGAAGGGTAGTGTAGTGGAATGATTTATATGTATCCTGGAACAAAAAAGATAAGAAATATTACAAAGGGTCCAGTGGGAGAACATTTAAATTATTTAAGACCCACGTGAGATGTGTCTGTGGGGACTATATTTTGCAAATTCAGGTCTCAGACCAAATACAAAAATCAATATCAATAGAATGTCATGAACAGACAAGTGAGACCAGTTTTTTATACATATTGTGGTGAGTGCGCTGGTGTTGCGCCGCCATAGTTCGACTGACGAGCCAAGGCATAGTTTCATTGTATGTGATTGTGTCTGTACACGGCGAGGCGTAGTTTTGCTGGCCTCACTTGTTAGTTTCTCAACATTCTGTCTTGATTTTTTTATTTGGTCTGAGATTCAGGTTTAATATCAGTCAGCTATTAGCTTCTTCAGAACTCTACAAACCAGCAATCTTATTCATTTAGATTTGATCAGGCATATTTTCTAGACAATTTATTAAGACTTACTTTGTCCACATGGGGGTGCCAGTATTCATCATGGACTGTGACAGCAGCCTTAGACGTTATTTGTGAAAAAAATGTAGGATGAGTCAGATAAATCTTATCTGGATGCACCCCAAAGTGTTGTGCGACAGAATATTTTATTTTTTCTTTCACGACCTGAAAGTATAAGCATGTTAAAGCTGTTCTTTTTGTACTCGTTTAACTAATCTAACACAAAACAGAGAGGTCGGTATATCAGGAGGCTTTCTAGAGAATATGTAGGGATTTACCTGTAGATTGCATTGGTTTATATGGTTTAGTTATAGTAGTATTATGTGTGATAAGTATTATAATGCTATTTTACTAAGTGTTGCTATCTAAAGCCAACATAATTAACTGATAAAATAATATGACTGATAAGAATTTTAGAGTACATTTGATAAAAGTATATCTTACCCTGTAAATGTTAAAGTCACTCTCTGTGAAAACATTTTTTCCTTGATCTGTTTTGTAAAAGTTAACAAAATGCTGGCCCATTGACAGAGCCCCACTATGAAGGTCCAGAATCGAAGCTCCCCCTGATGACCCTCCAAGTTTAAGGCCTTTTTTTGCTATTTTCAAAAGTTCTGTCACTTCTGATGAAGACACAATTTGATCAGTGACATATCTTTTGCATTCCCTAGGGAAACACCCTGAATATTGATTTACCTCCTTCAGGTATTCTGGAGAACATTCTATGACTAGACCCTTCCCAGTAAGTACTTCGGATTGTTTGGCGAATATTTTCACTTTTTCGTCTTTAGATGTGAAATATACAATAGTAAGAAGCGAAATAATTACAGCCATTCGAGAAATGATACGAAGGGAATTAATAGGCGACTTTCTTTGTGGAACCCTGAAAAGTTATTGTTAGGTCTATGATAAGGATCGCAAGAAAAACCTGTGAACTGAGAGTTTAGGATACAAACACGTTTAAAATTGTTTAACTTACTGGTTTAAATTAGATTCTTTAGCATCCTTCGTGTCTTGCCCGACAAGGTTCTCTTTACCCTTCTGTCTTTTTCTGATTTCAGACATTATTACTATTGGACCTTAGCGAACAATGAACCTCAAATTAATTTTGTTAATTTTTACAATAATTTAATAACTATTTCTAAAATTCTAAATCATTTAAAAAGATTTTTGTTTACGAAATCAATAGCAGAACGAGTCGACGACCGACGGCTACCTACTCCTACTGTCGGCTTACTTACGGCTAGTCGGTTACCCCGGCTTGATTTTTTAGGGTTCCGTACCCAAAGGGTAAAAACGGGACCTTTTTACCAAGACTAAGAGTCCGTTATGCGTCTGTCTGTCTGTCAGCAGGCTGTATCTCATGAACGGCGATAGCTTTAACGTTGAAATTTTTACAAATGACGTATTTCTGTTGCCGCTATAACAACGTTAACAACAAATCTAAAAACAGAAAAAAATATTTAAGGGGGCTTCCATACAACAAATCCGATTTTGTTGCGTGGTGCAAAGGTGTGTTCGTTTTGGTTTCGATGGCGTTTTTGGCATTTGCAAAATTAGCGTTAATGTAAACCGTTCGGTTTGGGAATTTTACCCATTTCGCCAACAATGCAACTTTTGCACACTACCCAAAACGAACGCTAAACGTCTAACTCTATATCATCAAAAAACGATCACAAAGAACCCACTTCCGCAGGTGGGTCAAAATTAACAGTTCACGATGGCATTTTTAGCTGTTTTTGAGCTATCCGCACGGTGAATGAAAACAGTTGAAAATGCAACTTTCGCTCACACATTCCCAAAACGAAGAATGTGATCGTTATTGGCGTTTTTAACTGTTATTTTTGCCATCAGTAGGCTATCCGAACGCACCTCAAGTGTAAATATTTTGAATATTTTAGTTAAAAATTTCAAGCATCTGCCTGTCTGTAGATGCTTGAAATTTTTTAACACAATATTAAGTTAAACGTTTAGTTCAAAAATAAATAGTTAAATTAAAAGCAAATTATTATTTAAAGGGGCTCTCATACAAGGCGCATGTTTTTTTTTAAAGAAAACAGTTATATGAATTCTGCATAAGCTTTGTTAACATCAGTTTGTGTATAGATATTCGAAAAAATTACTTGGGATAATTATTTAAAAAATTGTTTATGTGAACGTCAACATTTATTTTTTCTATGAACCAATATTTTACCTTGAAACTTAAATTTGTTTTTACTTTTATCATTTGCGCAGTATGGTCAGTTAGTTTTCCTAGAGTAATTATTTCTACTTTGTATTGCTTAGTGTTTGTCAATATATTATCAATGCATGTTTGTGAGGGAGACGTGATTCTAGTTGCTTCTGATATCGCCGGATGTATCTTGAAGGATTTTAAAGTACTTAACAACGTGTCTTTTTAATTTTGTTTTTAACTTCATCAAGACATGACATTAACATAGACCTGATGTTAAAATCTCCTAGTATGTACATTTTCTTGTTATTTCATCACTGGAAGATGCTTGAAATATACATAGAATATAAAGTTGTATATTCCCTACAAAAATAAATAATTAAAAATAAAATACATATTAAAGGGGGCTTCCATACGGTACGGAACCTTTCGTGCTCGAGTCCGACTCGCACTTGGCTAATTATTTTATCTGATAACAATTATGACATAGACAATTGCATAATTTTGACAACGTGACATTCAAAATTTTTTTATGCAAGGATGTTGGAAAGAAATAATACAGCCATGGTTTTATCCTTTCTTTTTTTTTTTTTATTCGCCCATTTTGGGTTTTATCCTTTCTTTACACTGACCTCTTTATAACTTGTTTAAATAGAGGTCAGTGTTTCTTTAGCATTGCTCTCTACATCACAGTAGTATCCTTTAGTTTGTGATCACAGTGCTTTACATATTTTTTCCGCTCACCTCGGCCCAGTTTTCGACCTAGCGGATCTAGCCCACAGACTTCTAATTTCACAGACTTCTTCTTCTGTATTTAGAAGTCTGTGATCTATAAAAAGTTTTTTTTTATAGATGATGAAACAGCCGTAGCCGCATCTGTCTGGGGTACGCTTGGAAAACATAGTTAAAATAGGGACTGGTAACATAATTGTTAAATGAAAACGTTTTACTCATCTGGGACATCCATCTGGTAACATTAAAAAAATATCACGGCCGTTGTATGTTGACTTCTTTTACGATTAGCAATTTTATTTCGAGTCTTATTCTAAATTCTTTGTTTCCGTTATTTTTCGGATATTATGCGCGATTTGTAGCCAAGGCGCACTAATAAATTAATTACCATTGCCGCAGCTGGTATAGTAAACGCCATGTTTTTCGACGCAGACGATGAAGATGATGGGTTTCTAGCGATGGAAAATCCGGACCTGTATCATTTTGTCAGCCGTGAGCTCTGTGTGTATATTGTATTTTTTGAAAACTATTCTCATGACTAATATATCTCATTACTCTTGACTGCCTTTACAGATGCTTTGGGATCACAGCTGGAGTCGCATTCCTACTCACGATCTCGTGTCCCCACTCATACAGAAGATGGAATACCGATCAGAAAATTGTATGTGTCAAACTTGCCCCCGAAAGTAAGCAACTTTAATTATTATTGACCATAAAAAATATATTAACTAAAATGACTAACCTTGAGTTGGTAAGTGTTAGGTTTGTAGAGAAAATAAATTGTGAAAGTCCAGAATTTAAAAATATCTTTATCAATTTACAAGATATTTTATGACTTGACAATCTAATTAATTCTTCAAACTTCAATAAGTAACAGATCTGTGAAATAGTCTACTTATATGTGGGTATTTAATAATAATTCAATGTGTTGGCTATTGCATTATCCTATTAGTCTGGAAACACATTACATTAACATACTATGCATTCTAATAGATGAACCGTAAAACCCGATCAAAGGTGTGTTTTGACATTGAGGCAGGTATAAAGACTAGTTTATCAGCACCTTTAGAACTAAAATCTCCAGTAATTTGTAAATAAAGCAAACTTTGTGTGATAAGCAAAGTAATTCACATCCTGTTGTTGAAAAAGTTGTTATTTTTTTTTTTATTTTACTAAATCTATAGGTCTTAAAAAACAATTAATTCAATTATAAACTAAACTTAAGGCTATTCATAGATTTATACTATGTTATACTATACTAACAATAACTTTATACTAACTTAAAAGTCAAAATATTTATTTTGCGGAGACATGGGTAACATGTAGGTGTTAAATTAGATACATTATTGTGCACCATGCTCTAGCATCACGACATGCCTGTCTTGGCTTCACACAGGTGTATCACTACATAGTCCAAAAGTCGCTTCTGCCGTCTGTCCCCATGTATGCTTATATCTTTAAAAGTACGCCGACATCAAAATCTGTTGATTTTGATGCGGTTTTTTAATAGATAGTGATTCAAGAGGTATATATGTATAATACACCTGTGTGAAGCCGGGGCGGGTCGCTAGTTTAACATATAAAACTTCTTCTTGAGTCACTCTATCTTTTGAAAAAAATCGGCCAAGTGCGAGTCGGACTCGTACACGAAGGGTTCCGTACCCCATTGGAGCCCCTTTAGCCCTTATTCCTCTTGCCATTATTAATAGCGAACCAAAAAAACTCCTAAAAATCACGTTTTTTGTATGGGAGATCCTCTTAAATATTTATTTTATTCAATTTTTAGTATTTGTTGTTATAGCGGCAACAGAAATACATCATCTGTGAAAATTTCATCTCTAGCTATCACGGTTCATGAGATACAGCCTGGTGACAGACAGACGGACATCGGAGTCTTAGTAATAGGGTCCCGTTTTTACCCTTTGGGTACAGAACCCTAAAAACCGCATCAAAATCCATTGCATAGTTTTAAAGATATCAGCATACATAGGGACAGACAGAGTGGGAAGCGACTTTGTTTGGTACTATGTTGTGATGTTATGTGTAGCATTGAGTACCAAATCTTGCATTTCATACTAATCAATAAGTATTGGTGCCTTGCACTATAAAATTAACTGTCCACTAACTGCTGAATGCTAATATTAACCGCTGAATGTAGGTCAACCCACAAATGGCGATTCAGCAATCGTGGCCTAGTGATTGATTCACATATTATGCTTTATGCTGTTTTTCATTTACAGACTTTAGTATAAATACAGGGTTACCTGCTTACTCTGTACTAAGCTAAAATGGGGTGATTAAGACCATAATAATTATGAACAACTTTTACTATGGGGCCCACCTGGTATTCGAGAAAAAAGACAACAACTCAGAATCGACAAAATGTATGAAACAGTAATTTTATTCTTTGAATTCTTGGTTGGCCCCATAGTAAAAGTTCTTCATAATGAATCTGAATTAAAATCAAAATGATGGCAAAAGGCAAGCTCTAACAGAACAGAGTCACCCATAAAATGAGGCATAATTTAAATGTGTTATTTCATTTATTACATTTGTTAAATGCATGTGACTTAAATTATTTTTCGCAAAAAATGTCAGAACCGACTTCCACAGTGTACAAAATTCGAATAGTTTGCTCGAAATTATGTACATAATTTTGACATTATTGTTGAATTTTTAAAAACGCAACAAACCTCAGAGCATACCCTTTTGAACTAAAAAAGATTTTTTAGGGTTCCGTACCCAAAGGGTAAAAACGGGACCCTATTACTAAGACTTCTCTGTCCGTCTGTCTGTCTGTCTGTCTGTCACCGGGCTGTATCTCATGAACCGTAATAGCTAGAACGTTGAAATTTTCACAGATTACGTATTGCTGTTGCCGCTATAACAACAAATACTAAAAACAGAAAAATATAAATATTTAAGGGGGGCTCCCATACAACAAACCTGAATTTTTAGTGATATTTCGCTCTATATTAAAAACGGTGGCAGGTAGATGCTTGAAATATTAATCCTAATATTTAGTTTAATGTGTGTTTTAAAAATTAATTATTAAATTTAAATAAAATAAATATTTAAGGGAGGCTCCCATACAACAAACGTGTTTTTTTGCTCGATACTAATAAAGGCAACAGGAAGATGCTTGAAATATTCACAGAAAATATATTAAGGGGGGCTTCCGTACAGTACGGAACCCTTTGTGTGTGAGTTCAACTCGCACATGGCCGATTTTTTTATTTTGATTCAGTTTACAGTTGGCGAAAATATTGATGAAATGTGTTGTTTCTTTCAGACTACCAGGACAGAACTGTTTGGTGTGTTTGCACAGTATGGATTCATCAAGAGTTGTTGGCTGCGGATGGAAGAGAAAGGCCCAAACAAGAGTCCTACACCAACCTATGCTTTTGTCACATACAGCAACCCTGCTGATGCTCATAAGTATGAAAATACAACATGCCCAGATTGTAGTTTTACATGTGTTCCCTAAAATATCTAAACAATGGAACTCTTTTAAAGGTGCTGTCGTAATTTTAATAGCAATTTAAAATATTCCTGTTTCTTTTTAAATATATCCATATGATAGAGAAAACAATATTTTTTGCGTTGCTATTTAATTTACGATGGTGCCTTTAAAATTTGGCCTATTGTTCTACCTGTCATTGCCAACTTTTAGTATGGGACTATTCTGAAATTGTAAATGATATCAGCTTTTTCATACAAAACAAATAATAAACTTTTATTTTTCATGTCCTGAGGTTGGCCTCAGTAAAAGTGGGCTATTTTAGAATAAGTCCATTGTCTTGAGAAAAACATCGTATTTTTAACGGAATGAAAGAAGTGAAAGAGGTGCTAGCTTAAATTCGACGATGTTGCTTTTGTCTGTCTGGATATTGATTTTTCACTACAGGTCGCATTTTTAAATGCATCTCAACGAAACTATAATGAATTTTTTGTCATCTCTGATTTTTTGTTGAGAAATACCGCCCCAGGTAAAAAGGTAGGTTTGCCCAGGAGGAAATACCTCTCAAAAAGAGGGTAAAATTGCTGTTCCACTATCATATCTGAATCGATCTTGCAAAGCTCCACAGCTCGTTGAGCTACTTGGAGCTTGGACTAGTGAGGCCCATATTGAGAGACCACATCTTTTTTTTCTTTTTTTTTTATCGCGAATAAGTCCGCGTTTGACCACCAACTCGCCTGATGGTAAGCGACGTTGTGGTCGAAGATGAAGCGCGCAGACCTAGAAGATACCTATTCATTCTGACCTTGAAAAGCTTTAGATTATATCTCTTAGGAAACAGGAAGACTTATCATAAACTTCTTGCCCTTATCCCACTAGGTGGGGTCGGCACAGCACGTTTCCTTTCCCCACTTCACTCTATCATACGTCATCTCATCATCAAATCCTTTCTCGCATATCATTTTTCACACAATTCATAAACATTTTTTTAGTCTTCCCCTCCCGCTTAATGAATTGAGAGACTACGACTTATCTGAATTCAAAATATGTGTTGTATTGTTGTTTGCAGAGCGCTAGAAGCCCCGAGCCACGAGAAGATACTGCGCGGGCGCACGTTGCGGATATCGCCGGCCGACAGCTGGCACCAGCCCGCGCAGGACGCCGACGGCCGCGTGCGGTGGAAGGCGCGCCCGCAGCGCTCGCACCCCTCCACGCACTCTGAGCAAGGTGCGTGTTACATGTGTGATGTGTCGCAGGACGCTAGACGGCCCGAGCTATCGCCGGCCGACAGCTGGCACCAGCCCGCGCAGGACGCCGACGGCCGCGTGCGGTGGAAGGCGCGCCCGCAGCGCTCGCACCCCTCCACGCACTCTGAGCAAGGTGCGTGTTACATGTGTGATGTGTCGCAGGACGCTAGACGGCCCGAGCTATCGCCGGCCGACAGCTGGCACCAGCCCGCGCAGGACGCCGACGGCCGCGTGCGGTGGAAGGCGCGCCCGCAGCGCTCGCACCCCTCCACGCACTCTGAGCAAGGTGCGTGTTACATGTGTGATGTGTCGCAGGACGCTAGACGGCCCGAGCTATCGCCGGCCGACAGCTGGCACCAGCCCGCGCAGGACGCCGACGGCCGCGTGCGGTGGAAGGCGCGCCCGCAGCGCTCGCACCCCTCCACGCACTCTGAGCAAGGTGCGTGTTACATGTGTGATGTGTCGCAGGACGCTAGACGGCCCGAGCTATCGCCGGCCGACAGCTGGCACCAGCCCGCGCAGGACGCCGACGGCCGCGTGCGGTGGAAGGCGCGCCCGCAGCGCTCGCACCCCTCCACGCACTCTGAGCAAGGTGCGTGTTACATGTGTGATGTGTCGCAGGACGCTAGACGGCCCGAGCTATCGCCGGCCGACAGCTGGCACCAGCCCGCGCAGGACGCCGACGGCCGCGTGCGGTGGAAGGCGCGCCCGCAGCGCTCGCACCCCTCCACGCACTCTGAGCAAGGTGCGTGTTACATGTGTGATGTGTCGCAGGACGCTAGACGGCCCGAGCTATCGCCGGCCGACAGCTGGCACCAGCCCGCGCAGGACGCCGACGGCCGCGTGCGGTGGAAGGCGCGCCCGCAGCGCTCGCACCCCTCCACGCACTCTGAGCAAGGTGCGTGTTACATGTGTGATGTGTCGCAGGACGCTAGACGGCCCGAGCTATCGCCGGCCGACAGCTGGCACCAGCCCGCGCAGGACGCCGACGGCCGCGTGCGGTGGAAGGCGCGCCCGCAGCGCTCGCACCCCTCCACGCACTCTGAGCAAGGTGCGTGTTACATGTGTGATGTGTCGCAGGACGCTAGACGGCCCGAGCTATCGCCGGCCGACAGCTGGCACCAGCCCGCGCAGGACGCCGACGGCCGCGTGCGGTGGAAGGCGCGCCCGCAGCGCTCGCACCCCTCCACGCACTCTGAGCAAGGTGCGTGTTACATGTGTGATGTGTCGCAGGACGCTAGACGGCCCGAGCTATCGCCGGCCGACAGCTGGCACCAGCCCGCGCAGGACGCCGACGGCCGCGTGCGGTGGAAGGCGCGCCCGCAGCGCTCGCACCCCTCCACGCACTCTGAGCAAGGTGCGTGTTACATGTGTGATGTGTCGCAGGACGCTAGACGGCCCGAGCTATCGCCGGCCGACAGCTGGCACCAGCCCGCGCAGGACGCCGACGGCCGCGTGCGGTGGAAGGCGCGCCCGCAGCGCTCGCACCCCTCCACGCACTCTGAGCAAGGTGCGTGTTACATGTGTGATGTGTCGCAGGACGCTAGACGGCCCGAGCTATCGCCGGCCGACAGCTGGCACCAGCCCGCGCAGGACGCCGACGGCCGCGTGCGGTGGAAGGCGCGCCCGCAGCGCTCGCACCCCTCCACGCACTCTGAGCAAGGTGCGTGTTACATGTGTGATGTGTCGCAGGACGCTAGACGGCCCGAGCTATCGCCGGCCGACAGCTGGCACCAGCCCGCGCAGGACGCCGACGGCCGCGTGCGGTGGAAGGCGCGCCCGCAGCGCTCGCACCCCTCCACGCACTCTGAGCAAGGTGCGTGTTACATGTGTGATGTGTCGCAGGACGCTAGACGGCCCGAGCTATCGCCGGCCGACAGCTGGCACCAGCCCGCGCAGGACGCCGACGGCCGCGTGCGGTGGAAGGCGCGCCCGCAGCGCTCGCACCCCTCCACGCACTCTGAGCAAGGTGCGTGTTACATGTGTGATGTGTCGCAGGACGCTAGACGGCCCGAGCTATCGCCGGCCGACAGCTGGCACCAGCCCGCGCAGGACGCCGACGGCCGCGTGCGGTGGAAGGCGCGCCCGCAGCGCTCGCACCCCTCCACGCACTCTGAGCAAGGTGCGTGTTACATGTGTGATGTGTCGCAGGACGCTAGACGGCCCGAGCTATCGCCGGCCGACAGCTGGCACCAGCCCGCGCAGGACGCCGACGGCCGCGTGCGGTGGAAGGCGCGCCCGCAGCGCTCGCACCCCTCCACGCACTCTGAGCAAGGTGCGTGTTACATGTGTGATGTGTCGCAGGACGCTAGACGGCCCGAGCTATCGCCGGCCGACAGCTGGCACCAGCCCGCGCAGGACGCCGACGGCCGCGTGCGGTGGAAGGCGCGCCCGCAGCGCTCGCACCCCTCCACGCACTCTGAGCAAGGTGCGTGTTACATGTGTGATGTGTCGCAGGACGCTAGACGGCCCGAGCTATCGCCGGCCGACAGCTGGCACCAGCCCGCGCAGGACGCCGACGGCCGCGTGCGGTGGAAGGCGCGCCCGCAGCGCTCGCACCCCTCCACGCACTCTGAGCAAGGTGCGTGTTACATGTGTGATGTGTCGCAGGACGCTAGACGGCCCGAGCTATCGCCGGCCGACAGCTGGCACCAGCCCGCGCAGGACGCCGACGGCCGCGTGCGGTGGAAGGCGCGCCCGCAGCGCTCGCACCCCTCCACGCACTCTGAGCAAGGTGCGTGTTACATGTGTGATGTGTCGCAGGACGCTAGACGGCCCGAGCTATCGCCGGCCGACAGCTGGCACCAGCCCGCGCAGGACGCCGACGGCCGCGTGCGGTGGAAGGCGCGCCCGCAGCGCTCGCACCCCTCCACGCACTCTGAGCAAGGTGCGTGTTACATGTGTGATGTGTCGCAGGACGCTAGACGGCCCGAGCTATCGCCGGCCGACAGCTGGCACCAGCCCGCGCAGGACGCCGACGGCCGCGTGCGGTGGAAGGCGCGCCCGCAGCGCTCGCACCCCTCCACGCACTCTGAGCAAGGTGCGTGTTACATGTGTGATGTGTCGCAGGACGCTAGACGGCCCGAGCTATCGCCGGCCGACAGCTGGCACCAGCCCGCGCAGGACGCCGACGGCCGCGTGCGGTGGAAGGCGCGCCCGCAGCGCTCGCACCCCTCCACGCACTCTGAGCAAGGTGCGTGTTACATGTGTGATGTGTCGCAGGACGCTAGACGGCCCGAGCTATCGCCGGCCGACAGCTGGCACCAGCCCGCGCAGGACGCCGACGGCCGCGTGCGGTGGAAGGCGCGCCCGCAGCGCTCGCACCCCTCCACGCACTCTGAGCAAGGTGCGTGTTACATGTGTGATGTGTCGCAGGACGCTAGACGGCCCGAGCTATCGCCGGCCGACAGCTGGCACCAGCCCGCGCAGGACGCCGACGGCCGCGTGCGGTGGAAGGCGCGCCCGCAGCGCTCGCACCCCTCCACGCACTCTGAGCAAGGTGCGTGTTACATGTGTGATGTGTCGCAGGACGCTAGACGGCCCGAGCTATCGCCGGCCGACAGCTGGCACCAGCCCGCGCAGGACGCCGACGGCCGCGTGCGGTGGAAGGCGCGCCCGCAGCGCTCGCACCCCTCCACGCACTTTGAGCAAGGTGCGTGTTACATGTGTGATGTGTCGCAGGACGCTAGACGGCCCGAGCTATCGCCGGCCGACAGCTGGCACCAGCCCGCGCAGGACGCCGACGGCCGCGTGCGGTGGAAGGCGCGCCCGCAGCGCTCGCACCCCTCCACGCACTCTGAGCAAGGTGCGTGTTACATGTGTGATGTGTCGCAGGACGCTAGACGGCCCGAGCTATCGCCGGCCGACAGCTGGCACCAGCCCGCGCAGGACGCCGACGGCCGCGTGCGGTGGAAGGCGCGCCCGCAGCGCTCGCACCCCTCCACGCACTCTGAGCAAGGTGCGTGTTACATGTGTGATGTGTCGCAGGACGCTAGACGGCCCGAGCTATCGCCGGCCGACAGCTGGCACCAGCCCGCGCAGGACGCCGACGGCCGCGTGCGGTGGAAGGCGCGCCCGCAGCGCTCGCACCCCTCCACGCACTCTGAGCAAGGTGCGTGTTACATGTGTGATGTGTCGCAGGACGCTAGACGGCCCGAGCTATCGCCGGCCGACAGCTGGCACCAGCCCGCGCAGGACGCCGACGGCCGCGTGCGGTGGAAGGCGCGCCCGCAGCGCTCGCACCCCTCCACGCACTCTGAGCAAGGTGCGTGTTACATGTGTGATGTGTCGCAGGACGCTAGACGGCCCGAGCTATCGCCGGCCGACAGCTGGCACCAGCCCGCGCAGGACGCCGACGGCCGCGTGCGGTGGAAGGCGCGCCCGCAGCGCTCGCACCCCTCCACGCACTCTGAGCAAGGTGCGTGTTACATGTGTGATGTGTCGCAGGACGCTAGACGGCCCGAGCTATCGCCGGCCGACAGCTGGCACCAGCCCGCGCAGGACGCCGACGGCCGCGTGCGGTGGAAGGCGCGCCCGCAGCGCTCGCACCCCTCCACGCACTCTGAGCAAGGTGCGTGTTACATGTGTGATGTGTCGCAGGACGCTAGACGGCCCGAGCTATCGCCGGCCGACAGCTGGCACCAGCCCGCGCAGGACGCCGACGGCCGCGTGCGGTGGAAGGCGCGCCCGCAGCGCTCGCACCCCTCCACGCACTCTGAGCAAGGTGCGTGTTACATGTGTGATGTGTCGCAGGACGCTAGACGGCCCGAGCTATCGCCGGCCGACAGCTGGCACCAGCCCGCGCAGGACGCCGACGGCCGCGTGCGGTGGAAGGCGCGCCCGCAGCGCTCGCACCCCTCCACGCACTCTGAGCAAGGTGCGTGTTACATGTGTGATGTGTCGCAGGACGCTAGACGGCCCGAGCTATCGCCGGCCGACAGCTGGCACCAGCCCGCGCAGGACGCCGACGGCCGCGTGCGGTGGAAGGCGCGCCCGCAGCGCTCGCACCCCTCCACGCACTCTGAGCAAGGTGCGTGTTACATGTGTGATGTGTCGCAGGACGCTAGACGGCCCGAGCTATCGCCGGCCGACAGCTGGCACCAGCCCGCGCAGGACGCCGACGGCCGCGTGCGGTGGAAGGCGCGCCCGCAGCGCTCGCACCCCTCCACGCACTCTGAGCAAGGTGCGTGTTACATGTGTGATGTGTCGCAGGACGCTAGACGGCCCGAGCTATCGCCGGCCGACAGCTGGCACCAGCCCGCGCAGGACGCCGACGGCCGCGTGCGGTGGAAGGCGCGCCCGCAGCGCTCGCACCCCTCCACGCACTCTGAGCAAGGTGCGTGTTACATGTGTGATGTGTCGCAGGACGCTAGACGGCCCGAGCTATCGCCGGCCGACAGCTGGCACCAGCCCGCGCAGGACGCCGACGGCCGCGTGCGGTGGAAGGCGCGCCCGCAGCGCTCGCACCCCTCCACGCACTCTGAGCAAGGTGCGTGTTACATGTGTGATGTGTCGCAGGACGCTAGACGGCCCGAGCTATCGCCGGCCGACAGCTGGCACCAGCCCGCGCAGGACGCCGACGGCCGCGTGCGGTGGAAGGCGCGCCCGCAGCGCTCGCACCCCTCCACGCACTCTGAGCAAGGTGCGTGTTACATGTGTGATGTGTCGCAGGACGCTAGACGGCCCGAGCTATCGCCGGCCGACAGCTGGCACCAGCCCGCGCAGGACGCCGACGGCCGCGTGCGGTGGAAGGCGCGCCCGCAGCGCTCGCACCCCTCCACGCACTCTGAGCAAGGTGCGTGTTACATGTGTGATGTGTCGCAGGACGCTAGACGGCCCGAGCTATCGCCGGCCGACAGCTGGCACCAGCCCGCGCAGGACGCCGACGGCCGCGTGCGGTGGAAGGCGCGCCCGCAGCGCTCGCACCCCTCCACGCACTCTGAGCAAGGTGCGTGTTACATGTGTGATGTGTCGCAGGACGCTAGACGGCCCGAGCTATCGCCGGCCGACAGCTGGCACCAGCCCGCGCAGGACGCCGACGGCCGCGTGCGGTGGAAGGCGCGCCCGCAGCGCTCGCACCCCTCCACGCACTCTGAGCAAGGTGCGTGTTACATGTGTGATGTGTCGCAGGACGCTAGACGGCCCGAGCTATCGCCGGCCGACAGCTGGCACCAGCCCGCGCAGGACGCCGACGGCCGCGTGCGGTGGAAGGCGCGCCCGCAGCGCTCGCACCCCTCCACGCACTCTGAGCAAGGTGCGTGTTACATGTGTGATGTGTCGCAGGACGCTAGACGGCCCGAGCTATCGCCGGCCGACAGCTGGCGCCACCTGGACGCCGACAGCCAATCGATCAATCGAGGTCGTCTTCATTCATCTGAAAGGAGGAATCAGAATCGAGGAAAATCCTCATTTCTGTGGCAGGGCGCTACGAAGCTATGTCCGTAGGGGATGTTCTGGAGGCGTGATATACCAGAGCGCCCGTGCGTGAGTAACGGCCTCTCATCACTTTCCCAGCCGGTGTCTGTCTATCATAGCTTTGTGGAGCTTTCTTTTGCATTGTACTATTTGGACTGGCATTGAGAGTTATTAGATGGAAACCTGGCTTACGACTCGTCGAGAAAGTTCGCCTGTCGATCACAGCAAAAACCGTGGTTTTAAAAACTGTCAAACATGGTTTTAAAAACCGTCAAACACGCACAACTGTTTGGCTCGCTAGTCGGTCAGCGTCGACGAGCCAACGAGCCAAAGTAGTCGAACTTTAAAACCGAGTTTTACAGTCTACACGTCAATCAGCGGGTTGACACGCGATTAACCGATTGATTCTTTAAGATGGCTCAGCACTACAGCCTTCGAATGTTTCAATGCCAAGTTGCAATTATGCAATTACTTTGAGAAAGAAAGACGGTATAAACGTACCATGCTAAATTTGTTTTTCGTTTTATTGATTTTTGCAGTTTGTTTATTTGGCACCATGCTAAATGAAACGCTTGAATATTACAGGCACCGCATCTGTAGAACCCACATCAGAGCAAAATGATGATGCACTTGAAACACCCAATCCTGAAAATGTAGAACCAGAAGTATCTGAAGTAAGTTTCTCATGCTATTTAAATCTACATGCTATGTGCTAAACAACTACAACTAAACTAGATATATGTCCTTTTCTGTAGTTATTGATAAATGCGTATCCACCCAACGTCTCTCAGGGTGTTATTTAGGTAGTATCTATATAAGTGTGGAATTAAAATATTTATAAATGTAGTATATCAGTCTCTGACAGCCATATCACAAGCTTTGCTTAGTTTGGGTTTGCGACATTGATTGAGGTGTTCTAGATTATACTATTTTTGACCGACGAAACGGAGGAGGTACTCAGTTCGACGCGTAATTTTTTTTTTGTTTTTTAATGTCTATTCACGCATAACTTTACATAGTGGTCTGATTTTGATAATATTTTTTTATTGGAAAGAGTATACTTCGAAATGGTCCCGTTTAAATTTTATCGCAATCGGCTGAGCCATTTTTGATAAATCAACAATAATGTGAAAAATGCTACATCGATCCGTGCGAAATATTCGCGAATTCTGTACACGGTTGAAGTCGGTCATGCTATTTTTTGCGAGAAATAATTATTGATTCTCAAATTTTATTTCAACAGGAATCGAATAAGTCACCTGAACCTGAAGAGCCGTTCAACATACTGGATATCTTAAATCGGGATTGCCTCATGCATATATTAAGTTATATTCCTATCACGGACTTAATTAGATCAGAACGCGTCAGTAAGCAATGGCAAAGTGTGGTGCAGGAGTATCTAGAAAGTAAGTATTGTAATCAATCATCTAATGTATTTTTGATAGAAGCGAAGCGAAGACCTTCGTTTTAATACGGCGATTTTGCTTTCGTCTGTCCAGCCCGGGTAGCACAGCAAGGGGAGAAAACTATTTTATCCACTCTTAATGTCATTGTCAACCCATACTTTATTTCCTCTTCGAGGGGATATAATGGTGGAAAGACTATTAGTCCCTTTGCCATGCTTACCGTGCAGATGTAGGTTTTCGTCTACAGACCGCATTTTTCAACCAATCTCGACGAAACTTGATTGGGGAAATAAAAAATGAATTTCGCGCGGCTGGCCTTGTCCAACCACATGCTGCAATGTTTATTTTGTTTTTCTATTGAAATATTTTTTATAAGTAAAGCTTAAAACTACTAACAATATATACAGTCTAATACTAGTAGTGACCCTAAAGTACATACGTACAGACATTCAGGGAATAGACATTCAGGGGATAGACATTCAGGCTAAGTTTGCCTTTATGATTATTTTAAAAAAGAATCGTTAATTAAATTACACCTTGGTACTTATGGTTTAAGTTAATGAATTTGTTGACCTTCTTTTTATTTTAGTAAATAAAGTTTTTTTGCGCGATTTGCACGTCACAATGCGTTTACAGTATCGTATGTTTCAAGAAATGTTTTAATTTTGAAGCTGTATCAGGATACAAATTCGTACATTGTAGTCGATTTCGAGTTGCAATTTTGTACGGAAAAGCTGTTTTTTTTTTTTCAAATTCTAGGATTGGCCCATAGTGAAAGTGGTTCATAATTATGATCTGTACGACACGTTCGAACGTATATGCGTTCTTTGTATGTTGCATGTATTTATATGCAACTAGCGACCCGCCCCGGCTTCGCACAGGTGTATTATACATATAAACCTTCCTCTTGAATCACTAAAAATCATCTACTAAAAAAACTGCATCAAAATCCGTTGCGTAGTTTTAAAGATATAAGAAGCGACTTTGTTTTATACTATGTAGTGAAGTTGAACCACGACTTACGCGAATTCCATTTATGTTGCTATCGCTCAGTTCCACCTATCGTGTGAGTTTGGTATTACTGTTTAAACATAGTATATTGATGTAGGTATGCGCACGTTCAAGACGTCGTGGTGGTGCTCGGCGCCGGGCTCGCTGACCACGGCCGTGCTGCGGCGCGTGCTGGCGCGGGCGGGCGGCTCGCTGGCGCGGCTTCATATAGACAACCACTGGTGCGCGCTCAACGACCGCACCGCGCACACCGTCGGCAAGTTCTGCCCCAACCTCACGGAACTCAAGGTACCTTCATATAGACAACCACTGGTGCTCAAGGTACCTTCATATAGACAACCACTGGTGCGCGCTCAACGACCGCACCGCGCACACCGTCGGCAAGTTCTGCCCCAACCTCACAGAACTCAAGGTACTTTCATATAGACAACCACTGGTGCTCAAGGTACCTTCATATAGACAACCACTGGTGCGCGCTCAACGACCGCACCGCGCACACCGTCGGCAAGTTCTGCCCCAACCTCACAGAACTCAAGGTACTTTCATATAGACACCCACTGGTGCTCAAGGTACCTTCATATAGACAACCACTGGTGCTCAAGGTACCTTCATATATACAACCACTGGTGCGCGCTCAACGACCGCATCGCGCACACCGTCGGCAAGTTCTGCCCCAACCTCACGGAACTCAATGTACCTTCATATAGACAACCACTGGTGCTCAAGGTACCTTCATATATACAACCACTGGTGCGCGCTCAACGACCGCACCGCGCACACCGTCGGCAAGTTCTGCCCCAACCTCACGGAACTCAAGGTACCTTCATATAGACAACCACTGGTGCTCAAGGTACCTTCATATAGATAACCACTGGTGCGCGCTCAACGACCGCACCGCGCACACCGTCGGCAAGTTCTGCCCCAACCTCACGGAACTCAAGGTACCTTCATATATACAACCACTGGTGCGCGCTCAACGATCGCACCGCGCACACCGTCGGCAAGTTCTGCCCCAACCTCACGGAACTCAAGGTACCTTCATATAGACAACCACTGGTGCTCAAGGTACCTTCATATATACAACCACTGGTGCGCGCTCAACGATCGCACCGCGCACACCGTCGGCAAGTTCTGCCCCAACCTCACGGAACTCAAGGTACCTTCATATATACAACCACTGGTGCGCGCTCAACGATCGCACCGCGCACACCGTCGGCAAGTTCTGCCCCAACCTCACGGAACTCAAGGTACCTTCATATAGACAACCACTGGTGCTCAAGGTACCTTCATATATACAACCACTGGTGCGCGCTCAACGATCGCACCGCGCACACCGTCGGCAAGTTCTGCCCCAACCTCACGGAACTCAAGGTACCTTCATATATACAACCACTGGTGCTCAAGGTACCTTCATATAGACAACCACTGGTGCGCGCTCAACGACTGCACCGCGCACACCGTCGGCAAGTTCTGCCCCAACCTCTCGGAACTCAAGGTACCTTCATATAGACAACCACTGGTGCTCAAGGTACCTTCATATAGACAACCACTGGTGCTCAAGGTACCTTCATATATACAACCACTGGTGCGCGCTCAACGATCGCACCGCGCACACCGTCGGCAAGTTCTGCCCCAACCTCACGGAACTCAAGGTACCTTCATATAGACAACCACTGGTGCTCAAGGTACCTTCATATAGACAACCGCTGGTGCTCAATAAACCTTCATATTGACACAACCTCGAACTCAGGGTACCTCCACTAGCCTTTATTTTACGAGGGAGATATCTTCGCAAGATATCAGACTGCTAAAGAGTGCAGTCGGGTTATGTAGGATTGCATCTAATAAAATCCCCTCGGTGGGCAACCTTTGTGCGCTCTTGGGAACTTCGGGGTCTCCTGACAAATGCACCAGAGCTTACAGAACTTCATTTCACTAGCTTACCTAGGTTTGTGACGGTCCTCTACGACAAAGTAGCCACACACTTTGTCGTCCTCTCCAGGCCCGATTGAGTGGATGGCAAGACCCCATATACAACAATCCACGAGTGCAGCACCCATAGCATGGCAAAGGGACAAATTATCTTTCCATCAATTTATGGCCTCGAAGAGAAAACAAAGTGGGGATTCACATTAACAACAGACATTAAAAGTGGATAAAATGGTTTTATCCCTTTGCCATGCTAGGAGTGCTGAGGTCCCTTTCTTTGCCATGCTAGAAGTGCTGAGGTCCCCTTTTAAACGACTTCTAAAAAGGAGCAGGTTCTATGTTCGTCTGTGTGTATTTTTTTGGGTGTGCTCATATCGCGAAAGATGTCGAAAGCCAAAAGCTCAGCTATACCCAAACAAATTTAAATTCTTTACAAAACTTTCTTGTAAAATTTATTTGCATAGTATCTTTCTCATCGATTGCAAGTTGATGCTGCAACTCATTTGTCATACCTAGTTTTGTATGTTAATGTTGTTATTACAGGTGGTGGGTATGCACACGAAAAACTGGAACCCCTTGATTTATGGATGCAAGCAGCTGAGAATTCTCTCATTTATATCGTGCAATAAGGTAAAAGTCCACATTTACCATAATGATTGTGCCTTATAATACGGTCAAACATATAACTTAACTGAGGCGTTGGGTCATAATCTTTTTATGTTTCTCTCATGTTCCCATTCGTTCGGCGTAGGGTTATAATGCTGGGTAGGGTTATAATCTTTCTTAATATATGGATTCAACCTGTCAGTTAAAGAGTACTTAACTTTGCTTTTAATGTAGCCGTAGTGTAGGTAGTTTTACCATATAAAGTAGTATTGTATTTTGTTGCAGTTAACAAAGGCACTTTTGCCCGATAAAAAAAAATGGAATCTTAACTTTAGAGAATAATAAATAGGTCTTTCCTTGTAATAATTCGGAATTTGTAATAATAAAACAATAAGTTCTGGTACAGGCTGAATCAAAAAACTTGGCGACTGTAATGTTTTTTTTTTTTTTTATATATGTTAGCTTCAAGCTGCGGATAACTCGATCCTCGCGTAGCTGTTAAGTAAGCTTCAGTCAGGATTGGGTTTTCTGCAGCTTGTAGCTAACATTACATCCGCCAAGTTGTATGATTCAGACTATACCTACATTTATACCTACATTCCGTGCAACTCTGTAATAAACTTAAATCTCTTAATATGATGTTCTGATATGTTCTGTTATACAAATCGGCGGATGTGAAGTTTCGCAATATCCAATCCTGACTGAAGCTCGCATAAAGCTGCGCGTTGATTGGATATTGCGCAGCTTGTATCTAACTTTAAATCCGCTTACTCCTATGATTCAACCCATACTGATTATTATAAAATGTTTCAGCTTACAGACACGAGTTTAGTACAAATAGTGAAGAAAGAATCGTGCATCGAAAGCTTGACTGTAGCGAATAATACCCACGTGACTGGTCTTTTTCTTACCGGCTCGAACGCACCAACACTCAACTCCCTCGCTTTCTACAACTGCTACAGCCTCCAAGGAACCGTGCTCTCTGCAGCGATAGACACGTTAACAAACCTCACAACTCTAAAATTGGATTGCTGCCCCATTTCGATGTGGAAAATCATACCGTTCATATTGAACAAACTGCCCGGACTGCAGGAGCTCTCGCTCAGTGAATATGTGTCGATAGACTCCCTCACGCAGCAGAATAACGAATTCGCGGAGAGTTTGGCTAATCTCACAGAATTGAGGATATTGAATCTGTTCAAAAATATCTATGTGACGAATTCGGTGCTGAAACAGGTGGCTCAGTCGTGTACGAAGCTGGAGTCGCTCAATATTTCCAGCTGTAATTCAAGAAAGAACTATACTGGTGAGTGTTGTTTATTTATGGCACCATATAGTGCGACACAAAAGAGATGAAATTAATTATTCGGGAACTAAATTATCACTTTTGCTGAAACCACAACTTGAGCTGCAAATCATAGTTAACATCCTAGCATTTTTCTCGTTTTGTGCTATTTTGTGGATTGTGAACAGGAAAACAGTATCATTATGCACAAAATAATGCAAAATATGCTAACAAAGCGATAGTGGCGACCTCATTTATTTTCAAGTCTTTTGTGTCGCACTGTACACTAGTACTTAAATGTATAAATTATTTCATTCTTCCAGTTTGAGACGCTTGCCAGTTATTCCTAAGAATTGATTTCACGCAGAATCAAAGTATGTTATTGTGGTTTTGAGTTTATTAATAGTTTCATTGAAGAGGACTGGGGGCCCGTTCTTTTTTTTTTAGGTTTCCATACCCAAAGGGTAAAAACGAAACCCTATTACTCAGACTCCGATCTCCGTCTGTCTGTCTGTCTGTCACCAGGCTGTATCTCATGAACCATATGATAGCTAGACAGTATGACGTATTTCTGTTGCCGCTATAACAACAAATACTAAAAACAGAATAAAATAAAGGCGTTTGTTGTATGGAAGCCATACAAGAAACGTGATTTTTAAAGATTTTTTTGTTCGCTTCTAATAATGGCATGAGAAATGGGGCTAAAGGGGCTCCAACACGGTACGGAACTTCGTGCGCAAGTCCGACTCGCAGTTGACCGATATTTATATTTTCCATGCTGGGTAATTTGCCCATAATCACTGCGCTGGGCAGGCGTGGTCAGGGTTGGGCAGTATTTCAATTACTTGTAATTAAAATACGTAATTGGTATTTATATTTCATATTGTACTATTTTGTGATATTTTGTCCAAGGAGTTGATGATGAGATGACGAATGATAGAGTGAAGTGGCGAAAGGAAACGTGCTGTGCCGACCCCACCTAGTGGGATAAGGGCAAGATGATGATGATGATTGTATTATTTTGTGAAACTTGTGTTTATATCAGTGGTAATTAACGTAAGGAACGTAAGGACGCGTACGTGCAGCCTGACCGGTTCACCAACCCGAACAGCTGACCGATTGCCCTGACCGACAACGTTGTTCACACATAATGCGGGCCGCGTTCAATTTGACCTGAGGGCAGACCGCAGAACGCATCCAGTGTGTCCAATCCTTTATCGGTCGGTAACCAACGCATTGTACGTGCCGCAGGGGTGAGCGACGACGGCGTAGTAGCGGTTTGTTCGTCGTGCCGCGCGCTCACGCACCTCGACGTCTCCTACCTCGGCGCTCTCGGCGACAACGGACTCCGCGCGCTGCCGCGACTCACGCGGCTACACACGCTCGTGGCACGTGGCAACCCCGCGCTCTCCGCCGCGCCCTTCGCTCCCGTGCTGGCCGGGTGTCACTCGCTGCAGGTAACTCACGCGGCTACACACGCTCGTGGCACGTGGGAACCCCGCGCTCTCCGCCGCGCCCTTCGCTCCCGTGCTGGCCGGGTGTCACTCGCTGCAGGTAACTCACGCGGCTACACACGCTCGTGGCACGTGGCAACCCCGCGCTCTCCGCCGCGCCCTTCGCTCCCGTGCTGGCCGGGTGTCACTCGCTGCAGGTAACTCACGCGGCTACACACGCTCGTGGCACGTGGCAACCCCGCGCTCTCCGCCGCGCCCTTCGCTCCCGTGCTGGCCGGGTGTCACTCGCTGCAGGTAACTCACGCGGCTACACACGCTCGTGGCACGTGGCAACCCCGCGCTCTCCGCCGCGCCCTTCGCTCCCGTGCTGGCCGGGTGTCACTCGCTGCAGGTAACTCACGCGGCTACACACGCTCGTGGCACGTGGCAACCCCGCGCTCTCCGCCCCTCCCTTCGCTCCCGTGCTGGCCGGGTGTCACTCGCTGCAGGTAACTCACGCGGCTACTCACGCTCGTGGCACGTGGCAACCCCGCGCTCTCCGCCGCGCCCTTCGCTCCCGTGCTGGCCGGGTGTCACTCGCTGCAGGTAACTCACGCGGCTACACACGCTCGTGGCACGTGGCAACCCCGCGCTCTCCGCCGCGCCCTTCGCTCCCGTGCTGGCCGGGTGTCACTCGCTGCAGGTAACTCACGCGGCTACACACGCTCGTGGCACGTGGCAACCCCGCGCTCTCCGCCGCGCCCTTCGCTCCCGTGCTGGCCGGGTGTCACTCGCTGCAGGTAACTCACGCGGCTACACACGCTCGTGGCACGTGGCAACCCCGCGCTCTCCGCCGCGCCCTTCGCTCCCGTGCTGGCCGGGTGTCACTCGCTGCAGGTAACTCACGCGGCTACTCACGCTCGTGGCACGTGGCAACCCCGCGCTCTCCGCCGCGCCCTTCGCTCCCGTGCTGGCCGGGTGTCACTCGCTGCAGGTAACTCACGCGGCTACACACGCTCGTGGCACGTGGCAACCCCGCGCTCTCCGCCGCGCCCTTCGCTCCCGTGCTGGCCGGGTGTCACTCGCTGCAGGTAACTCACGCGGCTACACACGCTCGTGGCACGTGGCAACCCCGCGCTCTCCGCCGCGCCCTTCGCTCCCGTGCTGGCCGGGTGTCACTCGCTGCAGGTAACTCACGCGGCTACACACGCTCGTGGCACGTGGCAACCCCGCGCTCTCCGCCGCGCCCTTCGCTCCCGTGCTGGCCGGGTGTCACTCGCTGCAGGTAACTCACGCGGCTACACACGCTCGTGGCACGTGGCAACCCCGCGCTCTCCGCCGCGCCCTTCGCTCCCGTGCTGGCCGGGTGTCACTCGCTGCAGGTAACTCACGCGGCTACACACGCTCGTGGCACGTGGGAACCCCGCGCTCTCCGCCGCGCCCTTCGCTCCCGTGCTGGCCGGGTGTCACTCGCTGCAGGTAACTCACGCGGCTACACACGCTCGTGGCACGTGGCAACCCCGCGCTCTCCGCCGCGCCCTTCGCTCCCGTGCTGGCCGGGTGTCACTCGCTGCAGGTAACTCACGCTGGTGGTACTCTCCGCCGCGGTAATCGTTAGAACATATTGACATTACATTTATCATTGTGCGCAGGAGCTGGACCTGAGCGGGTGCGACGGCGTGTCGGAAGAAGTGGCGGAAGCGGCAGCGCGCGCGTTAGAAGACAGACCACGCGCGCTCGCGCTCCGCCTCGCTGGCACCGCCGCCGCCAACGCTGAGGTAACTACTTACTTTTTTTTTAAATTACAATACACAAACATACTTATATTAAAACACAAACATAAATTAATTCTATCATCGTACACATCGAGACTTAAACAAAGTCGGACTCAGAGATATCGTAGTACTTGTCATGCTCAACTTTAAAACTTTTAAGCTTTACTTCAAATTTTAAGCTATGGTCTAATGTGTGATCGAAATAAATTATGATTTATTAAAATGTGAGACCAACCCATAAATCAAATCTCATAAGCTATAAATAATTTTAAAATATTAAAAAATAATTGTACATATTCCTTATTACGATGATTGAAGTCGGTTGCGCCAGTTTTGGCGAAAAATTGTTAAGACTTAATGTAAGCCGAATCATAAATTGGCGGCTGTGACGTCAGCTATTAACTGCGCAAAACCCAATTCTTACTAAAGTACTTTAACAGCTGCGCGAGGATTGGGTTATCCGCAGCTAGTAGCTTTTTTATTTTATTTCATATAGGTTTGCGTTTGACTACACACTGCCTGATGTTAAGGGTGCGCCTAATGCCAAAATCAAGCGAAAGGTGTACTTTTAAAGACGTGGTGTAAAGGTAACGATCATAAACATCCATATTAAAAAATACTATAGGAAAGAAAAAAAGCTAAAGTAGCAGAGTAATCGCGTAGAGTTTTGGAAAATATTATGGTTACTTTAGAAAAAAATTAAAACTTCGCATTATAAAAATAAAAAATCTTTTTTTTTATTTTCAAACTAGCGACCCGCCCCGGCTTCGCACAGGTGTATTATACATATAAACCTTCCTCTTGAATCACTCTATCTATTTAAAAAAACCGCATCAAAATCAATTGCGTAGTTTTAAAGATTTAAGCATACTTAGGGATATAGGGACAGAGAAAGCGACTTTGTTTTATACTACGTAGATCACTACGTAAAAACGCTTGAAATTATCAGCGACAACACCAAATTATTTTTGACAAATAATGTAGCCAGGCTAATGTTCTAGTCGAGTAATCAATTAGTTTTTTTTATTACATGCTTTAATTTTGAATAAATAAATAAAATCCCACCTAAAACTATAAGCTGAAGCTAGAAGCCAACACCATCATAAACGGTGTCATGCGATTTTCGACTAAACAAAGCCGTATAGATGATAGCGGGCGATGCAAGAAGCGCGGGTAAAATCTGATTTTTAGGGTTCCGTACCCAAAGGGTAATAACGGGACCCTATTACTAAGACTCCGATCTCCGTCTGTCTATCTGTCTGTCACCAGGCTGTATCTCAGAAACCGTTTTAGCTAGAAAGCTGAAATTTTTACAGATGATGTATTTCTGTTGCCCCTATAACAACAAATTCTAAAAACGAAATAAAATTAATATTAAAGGGGGGCTCCCATACAACAAACCTGATTTTTTAATTGTTTTTCGCTCGATATTAATAATAGTAACAGGTACATGTTTGAAATATTCACAGGATGTTTAGTTTATACGATTCAATAGTAAATAATTAAAATAAAATCAATATTTAAGAGGGGCTCCCATACAGTACGGAACCCTGCGTGCGCGAGTCCTACTCGTACTTGGCCGATTATTTCATAGCATTAGGCGCAGTCTATAAGCAGATATGCGGTCTAGGATGTAACACGCTTACTTAGAAGATACCTATTTACTCGGGATTTGAAGACCTACATTGTACTTTAGTGGGAAGACAGACTCAGGCAAAGCGTTCCACATTCTGGCAGTTCGTATGAGGAATGTGGACTGGAAACGCTTGCTAACATCACACCCGCCAAATTGTATGATTCGGTCTATACTAAACGCATAAAACGTACACAGGAACTTCCGACGCACAAACTGCTAAACATAAACGTGGACGAAGACCTGAGCAACCCCAACCTGCGGCCAGACTTCGTCGACAACACGTTCGACGACAGCTCCGAGGACTCCTTCGACGATCTCTACGACGCCGAGAACTTTGACGAATTCTTCCGAGGTGCCAATATGTACTTCCCTAACTCAGGTACTATATTTGCTTATGTACTGTACGGCCTTCTACAGTTTAGTATAATATAAATATTCGTTTTAATATAAATAGGAGAGTAGGCCATTACATGGATTTGTTTTCTATAATCCCGTTAAATATTAATGGTTCCCACAGAAAACATAAAAAATTAAGAGTATAAAACCAAAAATACTGTCGAAAACTGCTTGAAACCATTACAATTTTGTGTAATAGTAAACTAGATAATAGGCTAATATAATGCGTGATGCCTTCATAGTAGTTAGCTACAAGCTGCGCAATATCCAATCCTGACTGAAGCTCACATAAAGCCGCACGTTTAGTGGCTATTGCGCAGCTTGCAACTTCACATCCGCCAACTTGTGTGGCGCGGCCTATAAAGTAAGTCCTCGGATGGGTGTAATGACATTTCCAACTTAGCGCTGCCGTGGCTCGAATGACGCGTTAAATTGTAGGTCCCGGTTGTTTTAACCGTTTAGCCAGATGGTTTAAAAACTCTCGCTTGTTTAGGTATGTGCAGTGCATCCTTTTATATTATACTAACAGCTCCGAGAACTCTTTCGACAACCTCTACGACATCAAAAACTTTGAGGAATTTTTCCGCGGCGGTTTATTAGTAAGAGACGGCAATTTACATAACATATTACTTCCCACACTCGGGTACTTCGCTTAATAGGGTAGTTGACTGGTATTGAATTAATTAAAAGTATTAGGATTAGTGAATTCTGCAATTAATTCTTCCTTGACCTGGCCAAAGCATTCGATACAGTATCTCGCGTAATCTTACTTAAAAAGTTAGAAAAGCTGGGAGTTCGAGGTACACCTCTAAAGTGGTTTCGCTCTTATCTTACTGGTCGAAGGCAGCGTGTGAGGGTCAATGGACAGTACAGCGATTATGAAGAGGTGTCTTTCGGAGTCCCACAGGGCAGCGTGCTCGGTCCTTTACTATTTTTAGCATATATCAATGATTTATGCCAGCTGGAAATAGCGCACGCCAAAATTTTCACCTTTGCCGATGACACGGCCATAGTATTTCACGGCCGAAAATGGGATACAGTAACAAACTCAACTAACAGGGGCCTGCGAGATATTGCAGACTGGCTCCAGCGAAATCTCCTAACTCTCAATGTTTCTAAAACAAAATTTATAGCATTTCGAGTCTCGAAACGATCAGCGCCTCTATATCCCCTCCAAATTAACCTCCACACATGTAGTCCTGACTCCTATCAGCAATGCTCCTGCAATTGTCCAATGCTTGAGCAGGTGAAAGATTTAAAATATCTAGGTATTTTCATAGATGAGTTATTGTCCTGGACAAAACAAATACAAAACTTGCACAGTCGACTTAGAAAACTCTTATTTGTTTTTAACCCTTTCACTGCTGAAAACACACACGTCTGTGTTTTCGATTCTCACGCCCCGCGGCTACTACCCACACCAGGCGTGTGCGGTAGCGTCTTCCCGCGCCTTGCGTGTGCGTTTTAGAATTAGCAGGCACCTTAAAAAAAGTACCTCAGCAGTGAAAGGGTTAAAAGGCTTAGGGTAATTGCAGATACGCGAACAATTGACTTAGTCTACAACGCACTTTGCAAATCAATAATGACCTACTGTATCACTTCGTGGGGTTCAGCCTGCAGTTCCTTCTTTATTAAAATAGAACGAGCCCAAAGACTTATTCTCAAAGTAGCACACAAAAAACACTACAGATACCCGACAGATGATCTTTACAAAGACACTGAACAACTCCGGATACGACAGCTATTCATTTCAGCATGCGCATTGAAATTTCACAAAACTGCACTAACAAACAGTACACACAAACGTACCCATAGATGGGAAGTGCCAAAAACAAAGACAAAAATAGGGCAGAAACGCTACACTTTTCTTGGACGCTTTATCTACGATCAACTTAATAAAAAACTTAACATAATAAATAACAACAGGTACCTATGCAAGAATAAAATAAAAGACTACCTCCTTACACTGAACTATAAAACTACAGAAGAAATGATAAGACCAATATGCTAGCTTCAAGCTCTCTTTGAACGTGAATGTAAGCATCGCCGTGAGCCCAACTCTCTCGAGGCTGGTGCTACGCGACGTTGCTTACCAATTTTGAATCTCCTTGTACTCTCATCATTTTAATTATATCCTTAGTCAAATATATGCCAAATATAATTAATCTTTAGTTGTTTATCAATTGGTTTATATAGCATACATTAATATAATCATTCAAGCATACACAGAATACGCTCTTAATCTACATATTTTAATTTATCAGCATCCCGGAAGAGTACTAGCTCCCGCAAACTCAGGGTATCCTACCGCGGGAGCTAGAGTTTATGTTTGTAATCTTCTAATTTTATTTTACCTACCCAATGGATAAACTTTTTTAACAATTATTATTATATAGAATTATTTTTATTGTTCAGCAATCCATCGAAATTATGTTATTCTATTAAAATTATGTTAAATTGAATAGTTTTACAATTAATCAATTATTTATCTAAAGATTGTCATTTAATTCAAAATTGTTAAGATTTTAATTCAAGATTGTCAAAATTTTAACTCAAAATTGATAAAATTTTAATTCAACATTGTTAAAGTTTTAGTTTTAATTCAGGATTGTTAAGATTTTATTTCAAAATTGTTAAAGTTTTATTAAGTTAGCAGATGTATATGTTATGGTTACTAAATAAATTATTATTATTATTATTACAAATAACAAACGAAATTTATAAAGACGTAAGCGTGTATGTAAATAAAGAAATGAATGAAACCGCTGAATTAATCAATGTCGATGTCGATAATTATGATTCATAAACTGAAAAAACAATCAAAATTGGTTTATCAAGTCCAGAGATATAAGCTTGTAAAGATTTTGGTAGGGATTAAGAGGGGATGCCTTGTCCGGTTGCCATAAAAAAAAAAAAACTATATTAATTTTGTTTTTGTTATCGTTAATCGGGTCTGATTAAGCTTAGCTGTTACAAGAGGACATCAAAAAATATTGTCAACTAGCCTAGTGTTTATGCTTTCACTTATAAAGGGCTCCAACTTTAAGATGTCAATCGACGAATCAAGTCAGCTGGGTAGCATCCTCGGCTTCTCGTCTGACATGCCTCAGTACCTCAAGTCAAGTCCACTTGCTAAATTGACTATTTCCTTAACTAGAAATCGGAGTATGGATGTGTATTTTTAACAGACTTCCAAATAGGAGGAGGTTCTATGTTCGTCTGTATGTATCTTTTTTTTGTGAATGCCAATTGTGAACCGAATCGAAAAATTCTTTTTTAGTTCGAACTTCCGAAGTGGTCCCATTTAAATTTTACAGAAATCGGCTGAGCCGTTTTTAACCCCCGACGAAAAAGAGGGCTGTTATAAGTTTGACGTGTCTGTTTGTGTGTCTGTCTGTCTGTGGCATCATAGTGCCCGAACCACTGAACCGATTTCAGTTTAGTTTTTTTTGGATGAAAGGAGACTTAATCGAGAGTGTTCTTAGCTATGTTTTATAAAAATCGATTGAGCCGTTTAAGAGTTATGGTGGGTTAAAGTGGGGATGGAAGAACCAAAATTCTACAAATGTGCCCAAAATAGTTGTCAATTGAAAGTTTGTTGTCAAATATTTTTGTGTCGGGGGTTTTTTAATTAGGTATATTATCGAAAAAATCAACAATAATGGAAGCAATTCGAGCGAAATATCCGAATGTTGTACACGATGAACATCGATAATTTCGCCAATTGTGAACCGAATCGAAAAATTCTTTTTTATTTGAGAAGGGTAAACTCCCGAGATGATTCCCTGTAAATTTAGCCGATATAGGCTGACCCGTTTTTGATAAATCAACAATAATGTATACAAATCTAGCGAAAAATACGAATTTTGTACACGATGGAACATTTGTACATTTTGCCATTTTTTGCGAAAAATAATTATTTTCTATTATATACAATTATTTATATATACCTATTATTATTATATAATTATTCAAATGTTGGTCTGTGTGTATCTTACCTCCGACAACCTGAACGGGCTCTGAACGATAATTCATGCATTTTGCAACTAGGCTTTCAATAAATCGTGTTGTACTATTTTGTTTCCGCTATTTACATTTTAATCATAACTTTTTAGCTTTATAAGCATTCGGGGAACGCTGCCAACTGGCAGTAGGCTTGAGCATTTGGATTATCTTTAAATCTTCAAGGGTCTGTCTGTGGCTTTTTATGTAGTAGTAGTAGTTTAAATCGTTATTCGTAATTGTATTATTTACAAGCTTTTTTAACTTGCAATGGATGTACCTATGTATGTAAGTTCGGGTGGAATTTTGCAAGTTGAATTTGACCAACTTCCCGGTTTCCGATTGAGCTGAACAATAGATTTTGCACGCATATTTATATTGCGTGACAATGCAAGAATATGTACCATGGAGCTGATCTTATGATGGAGTAAAAAATAATAATAAATAAATATTAGGGGACATCTTACACACGGTCTCTGACCCTAAACTAGGCATAGCTTGTGATATGGCTGCCAGAGACTGATATACTACATATACATATTTTAAATACTTACTTATATAGATAGTACCTAAATAACACCCAGACACCGAGCTAACACCCATATTCATCACACAAATGTTTGCCCTGGGTGGGGATCGAACCCACGCCTCTGACCCAGAAGTTAGGGTCACTGACCACTGAGCCACCGAGACAGTCGAGGGAGTTGGAAGGTGGCCATAGGAACTCCTGTACTAAACAAGATAAACCGGTCGTGTTTGGGCTTGTTTTACTTGTCTTGGCTAGCACTCCGCTGCTATGTGAAACAAAAGCTTGTATTTTTTAAAAGTTACATTTTTATAATATTTTATTTCAGATGATGAATTGTTTATGGACGAAGACGACCTGAACGACGATTTTGAAGGGATCTACGCATACGGACTCCACGGACAAGACATCATATTGCTGTAGCGTCTCTCAGATCAGCAAAGTCACCCATCGGAACAAAAAGCAAACTACAATGCAACTAGACTCTATACAAGATTATCCAGTCTTTCTAGAGGTAGTATACGCACCACGAAATAAATCTTTCGCCGTGACAGAACGAGATAGATTTATAGTGAAGTATACAGGGTCATAGGTATTAAACGCAAAACTTTTTAAGGGCGGGTCTAGTACATCTAGACAAACAACTTTTGTTCTAGGACTTTTGAAAAATCACGAAGAAAAATTCAGCTTTTTCATACAAAAAGATCGTCAACGCGCTGCAAAATGTATGGAGAAGCGAATTTTTCTTTTTGCGAATTTTCAAAAGTCGTAGTACAAAAGTTGTTTGTTTAGATGTACTAGACCCGCCCTTAAAAGGTTTTGCGTTTAATAACTATGATTCTGTATAATTATTATCTGTCGCTTTTTTTCATACGTCGAAAGAAATATTTTCGTGGTCGTATGCTACGCTATACCTCAGTCGCGGAGCAGGAAGAATTTCGTACAATGACCTGTTATTACCTGTCTCTGTCACTCCCGCGTAAATATAAATATGCCAATGCCGGCCATTGCATCTGTGCGAGCGAGACTATTTACATTTAGGCGGGAGTGACAGAGACAGGTAATAACAGGTCATTGTACGAAATTTTTCCTGCTCCGCGACTGCGGTATTGCAAAACTAGTGTATTAAGCCAAAAGGGCGTGATTTAGACCATCATTATGAACTACTATTTTAGGTCGAATCATACAACTTGGCGGTTGTGATGTTAGCTACTAGCTGCGGAAAACCCGATCCTGGCTCAGCTTTTAATTCTTTAACCGCCATGGTCGGATTCATCCGACAACTGTGTTCTACTACATAACCGCCACAATCGTGTATTTACGACTGCGCTTTTAACCTACATGTTTAAATCATTACGCTGTGTTTTAAGAAGATATATTCATAATTAGCTAAATAGTGAATCTAGTTATCATTGATAGAGTTGGTTACATGCTTATATTATTACGGTATATTATCATTAACTGTAGGTATTTATAATTCGATAAACTTGCCTGGAGCTAGTGGCACTACAACTGATATAAAGTCTGGCGGTTAAAGGGTTAAGTGAGCTTCAGCCAGGATCGGGCTATCCGCAGCTTGTAGCTAACATCACAACAGCCGAGTTGTATGACTCGCGATACTATGTGGTTGACCCAGAATTCGAGAAACAGCTGTTTCATACATTTTGACGATTGCGAGTTGCAATTTTTTTGTACAGCTGATTTTTTCCGTCGAATTTGAGATTGTTCCAATAGTAAAAGTTGTTCATAATAATGGTCGTAATCATACCCTTTCGGCTTGGTACAGGGCAAGTAGATAACCCTGTAGAAATATTTGGCCTATTGTGTACCATGTAGGTACTATAGTCTGACGTCTGACGGCGGGGACCCGCCGCTCGCACCTGTCTCTGTCCCTGTCTCGCGAGGACTCAGTTAAACGGTCAGACTATAGAAGCGACCGTGGCACACGCCGAATCAAATTTTTTGGCTGAGAAGTTAGCTACAAGCTGCGCGAAACCCAATCAACGCGCAGCTTTATGTGAGCTTCAGTCAGGATTGGATATTGCTCTTGTAGCTAACTTCACATCCGCCAACTTATGTGGCGCGGCCTATACAATTGATGTCCAGCTCGAAATGACCCATGAAAAGTTTGCTAAACTAAAACAATCTGAGCATAATATTTGATGTACTTGTAACCAGCTTTCTAATGCTAGAATTTTTATCCAATAATGCGAAAGTTATCTTTTAATAATAGTATGTTATCGTGGGCGTGAGTCATATGCATATAATAATATCTGCATTGAACTATATACACTATACACACACCAGCGGGGCAATTCTGTCAACCGATCTCGTCACCGAAGTGATACGCTCCCGAACCCCACTCGCTTTTCTGACAGTTTTGATAGCTCAAAGCTGTCAAAAAAACAAGAGATGCTCAAGAACGCGTCACCTCAGTAACGAGATCGGTTAACAGAATCGTCCCGCAGAGCAATCTTTAACCGTGTAATCTTTTTTTAAATTCTTTTTTGCTTTTAAGATTGTCGTACAAAATAAAACCGCGGTTTTAACCGTCTATGGTATGACGGTAAAACCACAGAGAAAACTTTAAAACCGCGGTTTTATTTTGTACGGGGCTTCATAAAAAACTTTATTAAAAACAAAGATTCGAAAAGAATCCTTGAAAATACAACAAAATTAAATGAACAATTTTTTAAAGAAAACGAAGTTTCGAAAAGAATCTTTGTATTTATACAACACAAACTAAATTAACACTTTTTTTAAGAAAACACTAAAACATGATCATCCACGTCACGGTAATGGTATCTATGCAGTATTCAGTCTTCATACAAACGGTCGGAACGCGAACCATACCTACGCGCTTCGCATTTCTGTACCCCAAAGTCGCAGGGGCGCGCCGTACGCGTAGGTTTGTGTTCAGTAAGCATGCGATTTACCTACCAGGCGGGCAGCCCTAGCGCCTGTTGCGTACTGACGTCATCCAGCGGATTTATCGTCAACCCCCAAATCTTCTTGCGTGTTCACTACATTTCGCGATACTCGGGTCGGGGGTCACCACTGTGCCAGTATGGCAGTGGGACCCCAAACTGATACTGCACTCGGGCTACTCGGGGTCACCAATTTGCCAGGGTGACAATAGGATTAAAACAAAATACTAGTCTCTGTGTGTATATCTCTATCTAATTTATTAACGAATCATAACACCTTTTATACTAAATTATATCTACACATTGAGATCTATCTATGTCACGTAAAACATCTCGATCACGAACTGCTAGTTAATCGTGCTATACTTATCTTAAACATTCCATCGAGCTGCAACATCTAACAATATTGTGACTCGGCCCTGTCCTTGAAATATACCTACAGCGCCAAGTGGCCGCGCAGCACGTATCCCGCGCTAGGGCTGCCCGCCTTCAGTATTTTAATTTCATCTACTTACTCTTTACCTACTTGAGTTTCTTTCTAGTTTCTATCTATTATGATGTAAAATTATTATATTTATTACAAAAAAAATCGTTATGAATGAAAAAGAAGCGTTTAATAAAAATACATGGTTTCTTGATGTTTTAGGGTTCTGTAGCAAAACAAAGAACCCTAAAAACCTAAATCGCCTGCTAGTTGCAAATCCACAGGTCCGTTCGACACTACGGCGCGCCGCGACTGACTAGCAAACCGAACTCCGAGGCGCGTAGGTATGATTCGCGTTCCGACCGTTTGTATGAAGACGTAATACTGCATAGATACCATTGTCGTGCTCACGTTCCTGTGTTATATTGCCCCTTCTTTCTTTCATGCATAATTGGGCTTAGGCCATAGTCGAAACTAACATAGTATTTTAGTATTATCCTCTAGCTAGTGTATAGCGTAAATAGCTCAATGTATCGAGTCACGTGTGTACTTACTATACAATAATATTTTAGAAGTGTTCAATTTTGTTAATAGATATAATAAGTCATCGATTTTATTCCAATGTAAACGAAAAGAAGCAATGTACTCATAGTTTTAGAATACTCTTGATGAGTTATAGAACATTGGAAAGGCATGTTGATTTGATTTTTGTTTTGTAATTCAATTTTTAAAGCGTCCATTGTTTATTTTATGTACAGTACTCGCGATATAGGATAGCCGATGGTATAATATGAATGTGCTTTTCGCGTGCGATTTCTCATTTGTCATGATAAACATACTTTACTTACTACTATACTTTAGTTTTAATTTTTTTATTTGCGTCAAAAGATATACAACCATCCTAGATTGCACGCACTGTACATCTTTATTTCAAGTAAGTTTGATATTTCTTTTTTTAAGTTGTGACAAAACTTGATACAAGCATAAATATTGGGGCTTATTCTATTAACCCTTGTTTAGCTTTAATCTACTTAATAACGTTATTTTTCTGATACATTGGAATGGAAAAGACGCTGGAAAATCAGCCATGTCTCTTTGCAAGTGGTTAATAGAAATGGATTTAGACACTGGATAGTTAGTCACGATTCGGTAGTTGGGTTAATTTATATTTTACTATTGAAAATACCATCATATTTTCACATGTCCAATTGTCCATCCTTACTTATTTAGTATTTTTGATCATACTCATGAAATAGGTTAAACGACTAAAAATTTAATTAGTATGTCAGTTAGATTATCAAAAAATACAAGGCAAATATTTTTTCTTTGTCAATTAAACAAATATTATAAAAGTTTAGTCCATTAAAGCTCCCCGTGACGTCACTCTTACGTAGGCTTTTTACGTAAGTGACGTCGCGTGCTTCCACTCTCGAACTTTGACTCGCTTTATATTTGCTTTTTTGTTCAATTGTAAAATAAAAAATATAACCAATTTTTACCCGTAACCATGTCCAATTTTTTCGTAATCTAACTGACGGACTAATTAATATAATTATTTTTATCCAGTCGTCATGCTTATTTTCTTTAAGTTCTTACCTAAACCTACTGAGGCTTAGGCAAGAGAGTGCTGTAATCTGTGATGAATTTTTTTCTTTTTTTTTTTGTCTTATATCCTCATTATATGTAAAAAGTATCATTGTGTATATATTATTGTGTAACTTATTTATGCAAGTCTGAAAGAATGTGATAGAAACAAATTTTTCATAATCCTAGTAGTATTGTCTGGTGTTGAGTTAATAAAAAATTGATTGATGTGTGAAATGATACCAGAATGTCCAACGGTATAGTCTTCCCTACAGGCTCGAGGTTCTAAATTATTGGATTTAATGAAATTAACAAAAAAAGGTTGTTTGTAAAGTCGGTTTATGGACGACAATTTTACGTGATAACGTCTTACGCGTCACAAGCCGAATGCTTAGGCCTATCGTGCCTCTCTATCGATTGTTCCGCGCTTTCGCTTCCACCCTCCACCCTCATAAACGTTCATTGTCTTATAAGACGTTATCACGTCAAGATGAAAAAAAAAAACAGGCCCTAGAAGCGACGCAGCTATACATTTAATTTAATAACATGTTCAATTACAACCTTTGGCGTCAGACGGCCTACTAAACATGAATATCTATAAACAACTAAAAACTAAAGAGACTCACTGAAGACTAGGAATCGTCTTGGAAGCCACGAAAATGTAGGGAAGTGTTAACTGACACGACAGTGACACATTGAAATAAACTAGAAAACTTGGATTTGCTGTTAAAACAACTGAATCCTAATACTAGTCTTCCTACTCATAAAAATTACGTACGTGTATTAATATTTGCGCAAAAAATATGTGTTCATAAGGGCAAAGATTTGGTTCACATTTTAAAATAAAATTGCACTGTCGTAGCTATCAAAATTAATAATACCTCAAATATGTTTTGTATTCTTAAATCTACTTAGAGCAATAAATATATATTAATTAGTCTACATAGCAATAAATATATATTACTAGCCTACACAGTACATACCTATAAATTTGTATCAAATAATTAGACTAATTGAACTCAATGCAACGGCTTACCTCATAATAATACAACAAATATTGTACATAACGTTTTTATAATTCATTTTGCAGTTTCTTATGATAGTAATATTTTAGGTTTCGATTCAATAGCAAAAAATTGGTTGCCTGTAAAGTCGGTATACGGGCGAAAGTTTTACGTGACAACGACTTTATGTCTGTCTCTCTCGCTCTTAGGCGGGCTAACCATGCCCGAGTGGAAGGGACGCGTGCCTCTCACTCGCTCTCATTGTGAGCGCATAACGTGAGCGGAGCGTAACGCAGTTTCTTGAAGTGTCACCCGGCAAACCAATTTATAAGACGTTGTCACGTCAAAAGATATTAAACATAGAGGAACCAACATTGCAAAATTTTGGCATACTCTAGTGTTGTGGAAACCTAATAAGTTTTGAATATAACAATTACAATTTATGTATGTTCATATCTATTAACTCAATGGAAAAACTCATGTTTTTATCCATATAGAGTTAAGTAGGTACATAATATTTTGTTTGCAATATCATTAATAATAGAGATAATAGTTGTTGACCAAATTGAAATAGTATTTTTAATAGTACATAACATACCTAAATAGAAGAATTGTATCTTATATTGCTTGTGGACAACAAGCTGAATATTAAAATTTGCTGGCAAGCCATACTGCATGTTCTGAAAATAAAGTTTAGTGGAGGTTGATTTCATGTGTAATTATATGTTTGCCAAATTACTCATTTTAGTATTTACTCTACACAAAATACTACTATTCTGTGTTAATGGTTTTTCACAAGTAAGTTTTAGTTTAGAAGGTTTTTTCTACTGTTTATTTACATTAGCATTGCTTTGTTATATAATCCTTTTTGTGAACATAATACATTTTAAATCAGTGTCATTTTTATGGTTTTTATTGAAGGTTGATTTTGTTCTAAGCTTGGACGGAAGTACTTTCCCATTTTTATGCCAGTGTACTAGTGATTTTTCTAGATTTATAGGTACCTACACTTTTTATCAGAATGGGATGTATAGTTACTGAAAAAAATAACTAGTACACAAGTCTTTTTTTTTGCTTGAAAACTAACAGATTGTTAAGCACTTCAGTTCAGCCTTAATGACATTACTGTAATCAAAGAATTATCTTATTTTTTAAAGATTTTTTTTTTTTCATTATTGAGAATAACTTTATGTTGTTGGTATTCAACTAAACTTGCCTGCCATGCCTCAATTTTATTTATTTCATTATTATGGGGCCCGTTTTTTGATGACTACAGACATAGTTAGCACCCAGAAATGTGGGTCTAGACGTAGATGATTTTGGTGGTCAAAAGCTATGCAGTCAGAGACAGATTTTGGTTTAGTTTTCTAATGTTTTTGTGTGAATTATTTTTATTTTCTGCAACATGCATGCTATAATACTCTTGCATATTCTATTTAGCAAAATTATAATTTACTAAGTATTTATTGATTTAATTTAAAAAGAAACTCAAAGCCTTAAGTTTCCTTTATGGATATGAAAATGTACCTCATTTTTTTATCTTATCAAAAAAAATGTTAACAGTTTAGTTTTCGTATTTCACTTGCTTAAGTGTCCACAAAATGTACACGTCTCATGGAGGTCAGATTGGTTTTTGATTTGCATTTTGGATAATTTAACATTACAAGGTGATTTGAGAGGAGTCCTTAGTTTTTATACATAAATTGATTTAGCATTATTAGTAAGAAACTGAATACAAGCATTTTCTTCAGTAAAACAAGTTTTATTTCACATAAATTTAACAACTTTTAACAGACCCTATTAATCCTGTTTAATACAATAAATACAACAAATACACTAAATCTTCTTTATGTAATTAAACCTTATAACCTTTAACAGATTTTCCTTTATACACTTACTACAACTATAGTTTTTTTTTCTATCCATCAATTTGAAATGTTTTTTTGTAGTTAAATCTGTTATCATTATTGTTTTAGCACTATTCTATCAACCACTTAATTGCCCGAGGCAAAATTAACATCATAATTTGTTGTTTTACGATAAAGGTTCCACCATCTTCCAGCAACTCCGATATCCACAACACGAGAAGGGAAACTGAAGTATGAAGGCTTCGTGTATGAACAGTGCGCTTTATACAAGTCGCATGAATGATTCAACTCTGAAGTATACATTATAGAGAACACTCCTAGACTCCTGTACTGTATTAGTCCTTCATTGTAGCTCATTTCTAGAAATCTGAGGTGTTCTGCAGATTCCTTATTCAGGCACTCATCACCAACCATCGCTGCGTTGTTTTCTATTTTCTTTAAATCATCCTTGAAATCTATTTCGTCTGGGTTGTTCTTGGCAAGGATAGCAGACGTTCCCAGGATGGTTAGCCATTTCATGGTTTTTCGAGGATCATCTTGAATGTCGCTCCTCAAGTCCTGCAGCATTTGACGGTAGTCGATAAATAGATTCTTCCAATAGTCTGCCCATTTCTCTAATATTGTCCCTTTAAATTTTTCCGGAAATATTATTTTTCCCTTTACTTTTGTTACCATTCCAACAGAACCTTGCTTTAAACTTTGCATTATTGAAGGTCTCTAATACGCAGGGGTTAATTTGAAGGAGTTATAGAGCTATATAAGTATTACATACTTGTTTTTAATTATTAAATTAATATTCGGTGCAGATTCCCTGAATTTTTAAACTCTATGATTTATTTTTGAGGTTAAATTAAGTGTTGCCTTGTCAAAGATTAAAACCAGGACCACAAGACCTAAAATTATATTGTTATGTACAAATAGATACATAATTTAATTATTGTATTCCAATATTGTATCACACAATACACAGGAACCCTTTCTTTCGATTCATGACGTAGTGATAGACCAGTAGAAGAGAATCAGCATCCGGACAAACGATAGTAAATTCATCAAGTCAAAACTGAGACTTCGGCAATTTTCTCACTTCGTTCGTTTGGTGTGGTGAGTTAGAAATTATAGGACCTGTGTCATTTGGTGACAGTATATGGACATATACAAGTATACTAGGTATTGGTGGTGTCACACAAGTCGGCGGAAATGACATACTACTATAACAAGTTGCACAATATCCAATCAACGCGCGGCTTTATGTGAGCTTCAATCAGGATTGCATATTGCGCAGCTTGTAGCTAACTTTATTTCCGCCAACTTGTGTGACGCAGGCTATAGCTTAGCCTTTCGTTACAATCAAAGTATTAAAATTCGAGGTGCTTAAGTGCAGAGGAAACCGTTTCACTTTAATAAAATAAGAGCGCAACAAGTGACGTTTTTAGAAATAAGCTTTCAAGAAAAACAAAAAAGAAAAATGATAAAATGACTAGTAGGTACGCCGCAATTGCTATGTTTGCCACCGCCCCTCGTTTATATGTAAACCTATGTTCAGCAGCAGGCTACTAGAAAGGCCCGTACATTAGATCCGCGAAGTATTAAGTACCTATTCAGAAGATGAGAACGACCAACTTTGCTATGCCTAGCAAGAAAGTAGCGAACATGACAACACTCAACTTATTTTCGTGATGTCTGCCAATGTCTGTGATGAATGTCACTGTCGAATCAATGGTGTCTTTTTTTTTTCTCGTGTTGACATACCTTGCTAAGGTATTGCATTTAATAAGATAGCCCATTTGCCAGTAACAGAAAAAATACGGCGCGCGAAATTCAAATATTTTTCGTTATTTTGCTAGTTACAAATACTCCTCTCTCGAGCACTCATCATCTTGTTTTGTAATTTTTACTTGTTTCAAGTAATTAAGGTCATTAAAGATTCTTTGGTGTATCAACTTACTTGTGCACCGGCTGATTGTGGCCCCAATTTTTGGTTGAATGCACGTTTTTCACAAAGATTGACTATTCTCCATTTTTTCTCTTATTTTTTGCGTGGAAGTTATTAATAGTACTATAAATAACTTACACACATAAAGCTTTAACCTTTGGTTAAAGCTTTATGCTTACACACAAAAAATTAGATATCGTTATATCGATGGGAATTACTGTTAAATAAAAAAACGCAGGCACTTTGCTGGTCCAACTGTATTTAAATAATAAAATCGAATGATACAACTGATATTGCAGTCTCAAAGTCAGCTATCCATTTTATCGCATAGGTCATCTTTGTTCATGGTCTTTTACCAATTATCCTTTTCTCGTAGGCATTGAACCGCCGCCCCCTTTAGCTTCTCTCCTATTACGTGTGCTCAAACTTTCAAACATTGCTGGTGGTGGCGGGAAAGACGGCGGCTGCGGAGGTGGCGGCATATTGTCAGGAAAAGACTGTGCTCTTCTTGCAACCTGAAAAAATACCTCACTATTTGTATTTGCCTAGTTATGGTATGTGTTATTATATAACTTATAGTATGTGTTATTTGTAACTAGCCGCATGCTAGCCGCGAACGAAGCTCGTCGGTTTTAATTAACGTTCCATTTGACGCTTTCCTGTTTTGCAGTTTACCGTTTTTTTTAAAATAGCCATGTTTACGTTACTAAAACGTTGCGTGAATATCATAATTTTAATTAAAAAAAAAGAATAATTGCCCTTTTAACGCAACAGTTTAGTACTGAACACGGCTATTTTAAAAGAAACGGTAAAAGCAAAAGAGGAAAGCGTCAAATGAAACGTTATGACCTCAAAACCGCGGTTTTAAAGTCGAAGAATCAGGAGCTTTACCAATTCTTTAGCATGATCCACGTTCAAAATAAAACAGCGGTTTTAAAGTTTTCAGTGTTGTTATACCGTTATACCATCACAGTATACCTCATCATCATATTATCATCATCCGCAGCCTTCTCTATTTCACTGCCGGGTATAGGCCTCTCTCTTACGGTGCCAGTATACCTTATAGTATACTTAATCACAGAGAAAAAATAATCGGCCAAGTACGAGTCGGACTCGCGCACGGAGGGTTCCGTACTGTATGGGACGGAAGGGGTACCCTTAAATATTTATTTTATTTTAATTTTATAATTTATTATTGAAGGGAATATAAAATTAAATATTCTGTGAAAATTTCAAGCATCTACCTGGTACCATTATTAATATAGAGCTAAAAACGTCTAAAAACACAGGTTTGTTGTATGGGAGCCCCCCTTAAATATTTATTTTATTTTGTTTTTAGTATTTGTTGTTATAGCAGCAACCGAAATACATCATCTGTGAAAATTTCAGCTGCCTAGCTATCATGGTTTATGAGATACAGCCCGGTGACAGACGGACAGACGGACATCGAAGTCTTAGTAACAGGGTCCCGTTTTTCCCTTTGGGTACGGAACCCTAATTAAAACCTCAGTTTTATTTTGTACGTTATTGAGTTTTTGTTTTACTTGTATTGAGCTCCTGATCGCAGGGGCTTTATAATTCTTACCAATTTATATTCTTGAATGGTTCAAGTTTTTTAAATAATTATGAAATGATGATGATGTTATGATGGCATTTAAAAATAGACGAAACTTTTCAGTTTACTCTTTTACCAAAAAAAGAAACAACGGATTGCACTCCGGGAGTGCCGGCAGAAGTGAAAACTTGCACCCTCCGTCTTACGAATTTTCGATCAGGTCACGTGTCCTGACGCGAGGTACAAAATATAGGTATCCTACTTATATTATAAACGCGAAAGTTTGTATGGATGGATGTTTGTTAATATTTCACGAACTACTGAACGGATTGATATGAAACTTTGCCATAGTTATGCATATATAGAGTTTGTGCAAAAAGAGAACCGTCGTGACGTTACGGTGAACTAACAATAAGGTTATAGCCAAGGTACCCACTACTTGGTAGACGCGAGTCTACTGATGAAAACCGAATTGGCGTGTACAAAGTATCAAACACTTTTCTAGCAATGACCGAGCATGTCATCAACGTAACAAAGTTAGTAAAATGGCACACGGGTGACCTCACCTACGACGCTTTTCTTCTTGCACAAACTCTACATCAGAATTACACATATACAATAATTTATAAAGATATTGCGTGAAACGAAGTTCACCGGGTCAGCTACCATACATACTATGGGCCGAATCATACAAGTCAGCGGATGAGAAGTAATCTATCTACTGCGCGAAACCCAATCAACGTGCAGCTTTATGTGAGCTTCAGTCAGGTTTGAATAAAGCAAAGAACAAGCTGTAAACCCTACTTCAAAGAACTAAATATGCTTACCGTACCGTCTTTACATATTTATGAATCCGCGTCTTTTGTAAGAAAACATTCACATTTGTTCACACCGGAAACGAATCCCCGCAGAAAATATAAATTTAAACTACCAGAACCGCGTCTAGAAATGTTCAAAAAAGGTCCTCTGTATACGTCAATTAATATATATAACAATATCCCTAATAATATAAAGAGAGAAACATCATTTAAAAGCTTCCAAAATAAACTCCGTCATTACTTAGTACAAAAGTGTTATTACAATCTAAACGAATTCTTTGAAGATAAAAATTAACAACCATTGCAATGTACCTAACTAGTCATATTTAAGAATATTTAATTATTTAACTTAGGATTCGCATGATAAGTAAGTAGTATTAAGTACCCATTACATTAGATAATAATTATGCTATGCCCTATTAAACAGGGTTCACATGTACACCTCTGAATAGTATGTATTAGATTTAAGCTCTAATTTGTATTTTTCATGTGTAAAATGTTTGCATAAATAAATAAATAAATAATAAAATAAATAATATTGGTTTGATTAACTTTACATCCGTCTACTTGTATGATTCGCCCTAAACACCCCTACTGAAAATTATTGCAACGTAGAATTCATGGAAATAAGTACTCACTCTGTTCAAAATTTGGAGATTTTCACTTTCACTACCCTCAAGAGTTGGAAATGGTGCAAGTTGCGGAGCAACCAGGCTACATCCTATGTCAATAGATATAACGAGACAAATACATATTCCAAGTATAAATGATATGCGTCCCATTGTCACGATACTTCTAGGTTGTAAGTGTTGTAACATTTAATTCAACTCATTTTTATACTGTGCTAGTTGCGTGATAACTGCAGATAACTGGAAACTTTTGACAAACAATACAACAACTTCCTGTGAGATGCATGTATCAGATTATGAAAACATAAAAATGTAGAATTTAATTACTTACCTTACCACGTTGTGTTCTCAACATGAAGTATCTAGTACATACCTACTAAGTTATAATGCATTTTTGTAAAACTTGAGTTTTTATACGTGATGATTAGTAAAATATGGTGAAGAGTATTAATTTACCGATCGACCCACGTCAGTGGCGGATTTACTAGCAGGCTGAGTAGGCTGAAGCCTAGGGCGGCAGATTTTAGGGGCGGCAAATTTCGGACCATTGATGTTATAAATGACGAAAATACAAGAAAAATTTGTATACCTAAACATTAAAGTCTACAGAGAAAAAACAACATTATATGACAAGTTTTACAGCTTAGTATCAAACAGCCTACTGGCGGCATTTACGTAAATCCTCTACTGCCACCAGTTGAGGCGACCACAAGGTTAATTTACTCACTTCTAAATATTTCGAATTTAAACTATTTCATTGATCATAATATATGGAATTTTAACAGAATTATATGGAGTTTCCGTTAAGTTCTGTAAAACGACCTAGGTCCTAGCCCTGATCATAATAAGCGATTCCGTTTCCTTCATCATAATGTGGTGCGCCAGAGACTGGAATGCCCTACATGAGGTACCCGAGGTAGATAAGGTCCCTGGTGGTCAGGAAACAATGACCGAGAAAGGTATGATAGGCTACATTCGTCATTTATGCCTAACAATTACAATCTGTGGCTTTATTTTTGATTTTCGGCTAGGACGTATACGGAAGTTGTATGTAGACAGCCAGCTCGTATACGGAACTTGTATGGAGTATCCGCAAAGTTCCATATACGTATTTGCGATTCCCCCTACAATTTGTCAAAGTTCCGTATACGTTTCAAATCGATCGAAAGTAAAAAATAAAGTCACGGGCCTCCAGGGTGCGTTTACGCACTCCAGATAAAAATATACTGGCTAAAAAATCAAATAATCTGGGGGCGTCCGTGAACGGCGCCGGTAGCTAAGACGTATACGGAACTTTACGGAAACTACACATAAACTGTCAACGTTCCGTATACTTTCCTCAAAGTTTTATATACGTTCGAAGTTCAATTAAAAAAAAATGACTTTATTTAAAAACTAGCTTTTACCCGCGGCTTCGCCCGCGTTATATTTTGATTTTGGCTTATGTTTATATCGGCTGCGAAACCTAACCTAACCGACAAATATCAAAATACCTTAGAGGAATGCTTTTGTTGGTTAAGTTACGGTTGGAGTGTATATACAACCCCCCCGTGTATTCCTGCCTTGTCGTGGGGGAGGTCTGAGGCAGCTGAAAAGGCGGCGCTCGAAGTCTCCCTCTTCTTTGGGTCTTTTCCCCCAAGGAAGCTGAGAGGCTGGCACTCGAGGTTCAGCCGCTTTTAACTAAAGCAGCTGAGAGGATGGCCGGTAGGTTGCATGCCTTATGAGGAGTGTCGCAACTTAGGCGGGCTACAGTGCCGCTCTTGCGACGCTGCATCCGAGGATTTTTTTTTATTATATCGCGAAATATCCCTGACATGATCAGGGGTCAATTACAAATGAATAAAAACTATACCTATATTTCAATATTTTGGCTGTTTGCAGTTATAATAAACATTACAATGGTACAGCAAAGTACCTGCTTGTTCCTAATCATTGTTTTTACACAAAAATTTGTGCAAACATTCGATAAAATTGTTTCTAAGGTTTTTACGTGTTAGATTAATTCCAATTTTTTGTTCTAAATCAAATCTCTGCTTTCCATAAACTGGGCATTCCACGATTATGTGCAGGGGAGTCTCCTCTTTTGTGGGTTCACAGATGCACGATGGGCTTTCCTTAACTTAAATCGATGTAAGTATTGGGAAAACTCACCATGCCCCGTCAGCACTTGAGTTATGATTCCCACTGGTGCTATTTCTCTAACGATCTTGTATGCCGCCCTTGCATCCGGAAAATATGTTTTGGTTACTGCCGCTGTGTGTCCATCCTGATACCGCCGGTTCCACTCGTCAAGAAAGTCCTTACGGATTTCTCGCTTGACGAATGAAACGGGGCAGTTATCGTAAATAGGTCTGCACTTCGAGTGCAGTATTGCTTCCTTTGCTAGCTGGTCCGCTCTCTCATTTCCCTCCATCCCCGCGTTCGCTTTATTCCAATAAAGTTTCACTACTTTATTTTGTGCGTGTAGTAACTTTATGTTAGCTTTGAATTTACTGCTAAGGGATGGAGGGAAGTTACGCCAACTACCGTTTCCAGTGCAGACCTAGAGTCACAAAAGATTTTTGCTTTTTCGGTAGCCTCAAGAAGTGCCAATAACTCGGCCTGGTACACGGAACACCAATCGGCCAATTTCAGTTTGCGGGTACTGATCTCAGCGGCATCATCCCAAATGGATAATGCCGCCCCAACTTTCCCTTTAATTTTGCTGCCGTCTGTAAATATGTTAATTTCTCGGTTAAGATTTTGCTCTAGTGCTGCTCCGTCTGCCAGGCATATGAAATCCAGCTCCTCCTGCTGCGCTGGGTGTGGCTTCTTTTCTGTCTCTCTATCTCCAGTTACTTGCTGGGAATAACCTTTCTTAGTTTCATAAAGCAAGGCTGCTTCCTGGACTCTGATATGACAGCCGAGGATTAGGGGCCGCGGTGGGATATATGGAACTGGTGGTTTGGGTGCCGCCACCTACCCTACCTTCCGCTAGGCCGTCAACGTGTTGGCAGACGCAGTGGGGCTGCAGGGGAAGAGAGGTGTCGGTATCGCGATGGCCGTTCTCACTGTCCTCTGCAGTTGAAGAGGCAGGCACTGGGCTACTATGACTGACCCGCTTCACTGGGACCAGGGCATTGGAATGCTGTCTGACGTTCAGTACTGGTTAGTCCCGAGTGGTGGATGACTATGTGTCTTGTGCTCCGAAACACTCCGTCATTATGGCGAGAGCGCAAGCTCCGTTATGGAGCCCGAGTCTGGGCTAGCGCTGTTGAGTGCCGCGAAGGAGTGCGAAAAATGTAGAAACGTCCTAAACTTGCCATGATACTCATACTCATACTTTTTTATTAATAACAATTAGTTACAGGTCATATAAATCTAACAATATTTCACTTTCAATTTAAAAACATTAAAATTCACTCAACAACATAAATTAAGTAGTTAAGAATAAAAATGATAGGTTATTTCTGGCGCTTAGACGGCTGCTACTGCAGCCCGCTCACTTAGTTTTTATCCTATCCTACGGGAACTGTTAAAGTTTTTGCGATAAAAAGTGGCCTATGTCACTTTTCGTCTTTCAAACTATATTCATGCAATAAGCCAAGGCAAGTTGCTCCGTTGCTGAGAAAAAAATATTGTTAAATCCTACGGGAACCACAATTTTTTCGGGTTGGAAAGTATCCTATGTCACTTTCCGTCTTCCAAACTATGCCCACCCCAAATATCAAGTCAATCCGTTGCTCTATTGCTGAGAAACAGTTATTGTCCTATCCCATGGGAATCACGAATTTACTCGAGATAGAAAAATATCCTATTATCATCCTTTCAGTCTTTTAAACCTAAGGTATCCATACCAAAAATCAGGTCAATGTTTTGCTCCGTTGCTGCGTCAAAGAGGAACAAACCAACAAACTTTTCGGATTGATAATATTAAAGTATGATGATTCTGTACTGTCATAATGTAACCTCTACAGAGATTTTAACAACTTGATGTCTTGTCAACTTTGATGTATTTCATTAATAAAATAACATGAACTTAAAAGATGTTGATTATATAATATTGGCGACGATTTAACGATTTTAAAATGGATGCGAACCAATTTCGCGAGTTTTTGAAACAGCAACAACAACTAACGGAAGTAGTGCGTATGTTAGCATTGCAACAAACCGAACGAATACCATCGACATCAACAAACATCAACGATGATCTTAGTCGGAAGATAAGTAATTTTTCAAAAGATACATTTAACCCTGAAACAACTTCGATAAACGACTTCATAGAATATTTCGAGGCCAAGTGCAATATTTATGGAAGCGAGTACAAGAAAATTCAAAAAGACCTACTCGTCACATGTCTACCACCTGAAATATTTCACAAAATTAAAACGTCATTCATGAACACTTTCGAAAAACGCTCATATGAAGAAATTAAAGCAAAACTATACAGTTTTTACTCATTGAAAACAACTCGTTATAAGGCATTGACAGAGTTTTGGAATTGCACAAGGAAAGAAGGTGAGTCAATGGAAACTTACGCTAACAAAATAAAAGAACTAAGCAAAGATTGTGGTTACGAAGGGCAATTTTTAGAACGTCAGCTACGTGATCGTTTTGCTACTGGCCTCAACCACGAGTCATTAGAAATAGATCTAAAACAGAAATGGCCAGAATTGCAAGATCGGGACAGCGATGGAAACATAATAGAAGTAACATTCGAACAAATTTTTGCAATTTCACAATCTAGAGAGCTTGCGGAAAACGATAACGCTAACATTAATATAACGGTACAACGTATCAAAGACAGAACTCTAAACAAATCTCCCACAAATAACTACAAACAACGAGTTCTTACAAAGGATCAATGCAAAAGGTGCGGAAAGAGGGACAAACATGAAATGACGGATTGCGTAGCAAAAAAATAGATCTGCAAAGCATGCAATATGAGAGGTCATTTTGAAAGCTGTTGTTTAAAAACAGGCAGAGCATACATATCTTTCAGACGGAGTCCGTCAAGATCTTTTAGGCAGAGAAATGTCAACAATGTGCTGTCAAGAAGAAACGCCAATGCAGGAACAACCTCATATCCAACAAGCAGCTCATCTGATGACGACAGCGAATATAATTCAAATGTTCATAAAATTAATACTAACACCATGAGATGCAAAAAAATTGACGCTCATATAAATGGGTTCATATGTACCATGGACTGGGACCCAGGTTCAATTTATTCAATTATCAGTACGGCTTTTTGGAAGAAAATCGGATCACCCGAATTAACAGTAGGACCAAAACTACGTGCCTACGGCGACCATAAACTAAAGCCTAAAGGTCTTACAGATGTTAGAGAGGAAGTACAAGGAGACAGAAGATTTTACCTGTGGTTGTAATAAAAAACGCCAACCCTATGTTATTTGGACTACAATGGAGTGAAATGTTCAACATGATTTTTCCTAACTCAGTCTATTCAGTTAAAACTCAAGCAATGTCACTTAAACAAATCATTGACGGAAACAAAGAACTCTTTAACGACAAGTTAGGAGAAGTAAAGAATTATGAGGTGAACATTCATATCAAACCTGGAACTGTACCGAAACATTTACCAGCACGACCGATTAAGTTCAGTATTCGAAATAACGTTGAAGCTGAACTCGAGCGACTTATAAACGAGGGAATTATTGAAAAGGTTGACCCCAATCAAACACCAATAGAATGGGCTACACCAACTGTAAACGTTGTTAAACCAAATGGGACAATAAGAATCTGTGGTGATTATCGTACCACCATAAACCCGGTGCTAGTAACACATACACATCCAGTACCTCAGTTTGATCACTTGAGACAACGGCTTGCTAACGGAGAGAAATATTCAAAAATTGATTTAAAGGATGCATACCTACAATTTAAATTAGCACCGGAATCAAAAAAATATTTGACAATAGCAACTCACAAAGGTTATTTTCAATATAATAGAATGCCTTTCGGAATAACAACAGCACCAGCTATTTTTCAACATTATCTCGAGAAAGTATTAGACAACATCTCCAACACAGCAATCTATTTCGATGACATAGCTATCACTGGACAAAATGACGAAGAACACCTGAAAACATTAGCAGAAGTTATGAATAGACTCAACAAAGCTGGAATGAAAGTGAACCTTAAAAAGTGCACTTTTCTTCAAAATGAAATCGAATACCTTGGACATACAATTAGCAAATCTAGAGTTAAGCCCACTAAATCTAAAATGGACGCTATTCTCAATGCGCCACCACCTGAAAACGTTAAAGAATTAAGATCTTTTTTAGGATTAGGTAGTTAACTTTTACGAACGATTCATACCGCATCTACATAGTATATGTGCAGAATTACACAGCTTGACTGGACATAGACAAAAATGGAAATAGACCAACAACGAAAACACAATATTTGAAAAAACTAAAGAGGCAATTACAAGGTCTAAACCTCTTATATCCTTTAATGAAGAACTACCTCTATTTCTAGCTTGTGACGCTTCAGAAAAAGGAATTGGGGCTGTCCTGTATCACACAATCAACGAAACTAAAAGACCAATCGCATTTGCATCAAGGAAATTAAAACAAGCGGAAAGCAATTATTCCGTCATAGATCGAGAAGCCCTTGCAATATTTTTTGGAATAACAAAATTTGATCAGTTTCTACGGGGAGCAAAATTCACACTGGTAACAGATCATAAACCACTTATACATCTACTTGGGACTAATCGAAACCTACCCAAGTTAGTCAACAATAGACTTGTTCGATGGGCTCTGGTAATTGGTAGTTACAATTACGACATAAAATATACAAAAGGTGAAAACAACATACTCGCTGATCCTCTATCAAGACTTCCCAATCCTAACGAACAACCATCCAAAGCAGAATCTTCAGTCAACAAAATTATTCAAAAAATTACTGAGACTATGATAAACGAAATAGCTATTAACGAAGAAACTATCAAAGACCAAACCAAAAAGGATACAACTCTACTAAAAACCATTCAACACATAAGAACAAATTGGAGATCATATAGATACGATGAACATTCATTACAAGCATTTTTTAAAAAACGTAACGAGTTATCGGTAGAGAACGACATCTTGATGTGGCAAGGTAGGATAATCATTCCGACCTCTATGAGAAAATTAGCACTGAAATACCTTCATAGGGGACATCCAGGGATATCAGCCATGAGGGCACTTGCAAGGTTCTATATATGGTGGCCATCACTTGAAGAAGATATTGACAATTACGTCAAAATGTGTAAAGGCTGTCAAGAGAACAGACCAAACAACCCAGAATTACCAATATTTTCTTGGTCGATTCCAAACAACGTATGGGAAAGAATACATATTGATTTCGCAGGACCTTTTCTTGGCAAATATTGGTTGGTTCTTTGCGATGCTTTATCTAAATGGATAGAAGTAAAACCAATGAACAAAACAACAACAGATAAACTGTGTGAGGAACTAGAAGACATTTTTACAACCTTTGGTTTACCTCAAATAATAGTATCTGATAATGGACCACAATTCACATCAGAAGTATTCAGAACATATTGTAAAAGGAGAGGCATCGTTCACATAAGATCATCTCCATATCATCCACGTACCAATGGGTTAGCAGAGCGTTTAGTGCGTACATTCAAAACAAGGATGTCTAGTGAACATAACATGAATAATGACCTAACAGAAAGACTCAGGAGTTTCTTATTCACGTATAGAAACACACCACACAACACTACCCTTAAATCTCCAGCTCAAATGATGTTTGGAAGGCAACTAAACTGTATATTAGACAATGCCCGCCCAAACACGAGAAAAATGCTTCAAAACAAAGAAGTTAAAGCCAACATCCTGGCAGAACAGTCTCCAAATTACCGTCCGGGAAGTAAAGTTTTTGTTCGAACAAAGGAAGAGGCAAAATGGAAACCAGCAACTATTGAGAAAAGAACTCATAAATATTCATATGTGATAAAAACACCTGAAGGAATTTTAAGGAGGAGGCACGCCGATCACATAAGGCCAAATAACACTCAGCAGTCTCCACAAACTGAATCAACACCATTTCAGACACCTCGAACAAATTCACCTCAGACGCAACCTTCAACTGTACCAGACCCGGACCCGACTGTAGCAATACCTTCCGCAACACCATCCGCAACACCTCCCACAACACGCAGAAGTATGAGGAACATCAGGCCACCTCGCCGTCTCATCGAAGATATGTGAATGGGGAGGAATGTCATAATGTAACCTCTACAGAGATTTTAACAACTTGATGTCTTGTCAACTTTGATGTATTTCATTAATAAAATAACATGAACTTAAAAGATGTTGATTATATAATATGTACCATAAAGGTAGAATAAAGAAACATGTTGAACCTCTAATGATAGAAGATTTAAAAATATTTTTAATGTCAGACAAAATGACGGCCTGGTATTAAACGTCATAGTAACATGTAGCATGCAGAGGGAAAAAAACATTTTATCTAATTTTAATGTCAGTTGTCATTTTCAATCCATACTTTATTTCCTCTTCAAGGGGATATAATGGTGGAAAAACAATTTGTCCCCTTGCCATGCTACTTGTGATTTATAAAAGTCTGCAGACAATGTCACCTGTCATCTAATTACGTTTGGCTGTGACGTTTCGTTAGTCCATATTAGCGTCATAGAGGAATTAATCACTTAGCGTCTTTGTGATAGTGGCGACAGTTTCGCTTTCGATGGTTTTTGTCCTGTCCTACAGGAACTATGCAATTTTTCGGGATAAAAAGTATCCTAAAGCTCCTTCCGCCTTTTAAACTATGTCCATGCCAAAAATCAAGTCAATCCGTTGCCCCGTTGGTGCGTGAAAGAGTAACAAACCAACAAACCAACAAACTTTTCGGATATTGTCAAAATGTTGTTTTCTCCATCAAATGCATATAGTGCAAAATCTATTTGGAGGAAAGGAAGAGTTTTCCTGTAATTATAGGGAACTATCTACTTTTCTGCTCGACTTGTTGGGTGACAGCCGTGCAAAGAAAATTATACTCAAGAGCTGCCGTGCACCCAGTATAAACCGTCTCAGACACAGAAACTAGATTTCTGTAGGCACAGAGGTCTCGGTGCCTTCAACTGGTTCCGCTGTTCAACTCTGCTTGCCTGCTTGCAAATATTCGCTGGCAACACTGACTTTGGCCCCGCCCACGAATCCCGCCATTGTGCAAGTTCAATTTGAAATAAATATTTTTTGTGTGAAGTTTTTAATATTACTTTAAACAAACTAACTTTATTGAAATACTGAATCAGAACTTCGTTTACCATGGAGACTCCAGTTGTAGCTGCAGCAACAGGAAAAATTCAAAAGATGCCACACCGTGTGCGTTTGGGACGCGGCGTTCCTAACATCGTAAACACTTTAAAGTCTAAAAAGTGTTCGTGCCAACGAACGAAGACGGTAGTATTCTGTCGTTCCTGCGGCTATTATTGCCATGGAAGAATCAGAATGCAATGTGAACAGCATCCGCGGGTAATTACCTTATTTTATTTGTGGAATCCATTGTGCCTCTACCTACTTCAGCTTTGTAGTAGTAGATATTTTATCGTAAAAACAAATAGTGGGTAGATCTTAGTAATATTAGGTATTTTACCTGTAGTCAAAAAGTCTATTTTTAGAAGTCTGAAACGCGAACTATTTCATGCACGATTTCTCATTGGTCATTATTATTATTTTAGTAACCATTGCTTTCATTTTCAGGTGACTTTCCTTCTGGACATATCCGAGTGCCCACGCTGTCTTTCTTCCGTGTTCCTGGATGAATATTCTGGAAGTGCGTAAATTATAAAACTACCCTCAAATTCGCCATTTCTGTAGACTAATCTATAACATAGATGTACATTGTATGACAAGTTCAGCTGTGCTGAATTTACTCATTTAGTGCTCAAGTAGCTACAATATTGATTTTTTTAGAAAAAGAATTAATCCCAACATGTTAACTTGTAAGCTAGGGCCATGGTAAATCTTTATGATGTTGATCTTTTAGTTGTAATTAATTAAGACTGATGATGCAGGCTTACACAATGGCAAATATGTACCTTCCAAACTATTTGATATTATTTTAGAAATAATTTTCAAATAGAAGCAACTTTGTGATTTAATTAATGCTGTAGGTGTTTCGATTAAAAAGAAGTTATGTTTATTTTATTTTAATATTTTGTTGCATTACTTTGCAGCAAAGTATTTTTGTTTTATAGAGATTAATGACACCGGGTGTCGAGTTTCCTTGTATTGTGATATTGTCATTTAATTAGATTAATTAGGAATTAAGCCATGCATTCACTGAGCAACTATGTTTTGGATATACAGTTTCTGAAGAACAGCACCAAAACGTACCGATAAACACAGTGTTTCCAGTAACACAATAATTGTTTCTGAAACATTATGATTTGTTTCAGAAACATGTAGATTTTGTTTCTGAAACAGAGTTTATATACAATTGTTGCTCAGTGAATACATGACTTTAGTCACAATGTTACTAGAAACATTACAGTTTTCTTGATAGAAAACTATCAAATGTTTCTGTTGTGCTATTAACTACTTAAGTACTAATAAAGTCTAATTAAACTTAAAATTAGATATGTAACTTGTTTTATTCCCTTGTTTTCTCACTTTTCAGGCACTTTGCACATGGAGCAACTATTGATTGCAGCAACTGGAAATTGGCAACTAGCTGTTTACAAATATTTCAATGGGACTGTGCATACATAACAACTCGAATTTTGATTGCTGCAATGGCCGACTAAGTTTCTAATTCCTGCAACTAGCAACTGTTAAATATATATCAGTTTTTTAACTTGCTGGTGCTCGATTACGACAACAAGTTGCTCACAGATTGCCATAAAATTGTGGCAACCATAAAAGTTATAGCAACTGCCAACTTTTTACAGGAAACTATAAAGATTATAGTTGCATCAACTCAAGTTGCTCCATGTGCAAAACGCCTTAGGGTTCTGTAGTCTTATTGTATGGATGCTTATCTCTTAAACTTAAAGTGTATTCTCAGTAGTACCAGTGGAGTAGCCCCATGATGGGACTACTGGTATTTTTTTTCAGAGGTTCCACTGACTTTAACTAACTTTAACTTTTAAAATAAAAAAATCTGAAATCTGTTCCTGATCTGAACCTCTCGAAAAAATAACCAGAAGTCTCGTCATGGGACTACTTTACTGGGAATATACAAACTTTTATGGCTCAGCAATCTTAAGTGGTTTTTATTTTATTTTATACATATTACCATCTGAACAGAAAGGTATTCGTAATCTATTAGAGAGCCATATCCAGCGATTGATCATTCTATAGGTAGTTCTACTGATGTTAAGAACTGATAAGCAAAAAATGAACTTTCTTGTGGATTTTATGTTAAATGGTAAAAGGTACCTACTATTCATTTAAGACCAGTGTTATAAACATGTTTTTAACTAAACTTAGTTATTTCTATTCTGACTGATTACTAGTGTAAGATACATTCCAAGACTTAAGAGATCCATGAAGTGTGCTATGAGTTGTGCAGCACTCTGCACACTCCACCACTGACCGCTAAAAGGTATAGACCTAATCAAACTTGGTAGCTGAGAAGTTACAAGCTGCTCAAAATCCAATCCTTGTGCAGCTGTTAATTAACTGAGCTTCAGTTAAAATTGTGCAGCTTGTAGCTAACATCACAGCCAGTCTAAAGATTGTTTCGGCCTATGCTGTGCAGCAGGTCGTCTTAAGTTCTGATCTGTCATTAAGTTTGAATAAAAGTAAGTCGGTAAGTTCATATAGACCGGTGTTCATCGGTTCATATAGACAGGTGGCTAGCCCTGGTGTCAGAGTTTTTAGGCCACCTGAAGGCCTCTGACATGGCTCATTAAGTTTGAATCATAATAATATTATATAAAGCCTCCACTCAGTAATGCACAAAATATACATTCCAAAAAATCAATATGATAATAAAAAATAAAAACGTCTTTTCAAATTCTATTTAATGATACTAATTATTTACACTAATATTAATACGAAGTAGTACAACAATATACCTATGAGGTCTTTTCTTCAGTTTCTTTTCATATGGAGAACCAGCTCGGCACATCTGATCTGTTTTTGTTCTGATCAATATATTTCTTGAAAGTGTCTTTGGCATCATCCAAGGATTTCTGAGTTTCTTCATCGTCATCCTTCTTATTGTTGAATATGTCAGGATATTCGAACTTTTGATCTTTTGGCTAGAAAAATAATAACAATTTTTTAAAAATGTTTGTGCATTTTCTGAGTTCTTACAGAGACTCGGAGCATAGTCCTTTACTCTCAGAGGCATGCTGCACTAATTACAGCTCAGCAGATTGGCAAGTTTAACTGGCAGTGGGCAGGGCACATAGTGCAGAGTACTGATGACTGATGGGGTTGAAATGTACTCGAGTGGATACCACTGGAGGTCTTATTGAAGACCTATGTGTGTGACCTATGTCCAGCAGTGGACGTCCTATGGCTGAAACAACAACGATATTTAAATCTGGCTGTACAGAGGCTCAAAACAAGAAGATATACATAAGAGCCTTTTGTTTATGACTATAGCAAAATATTTTAATTTCCATTTACACAGGAAATTACATGTACGAGAAAATAACTGTGGAGATTAAAACAATTACAAAGCTAGTTATGTCTAATTACTAGTGTAAGATGTACACTCCCAAGATGGACAAGCAACTTCATTAAATTGCAGAAATGTACTGGATGCAACTGGTTTTAACTGGTCCTATCCTTACATAGTATAAAATAAAGTCGCTATTTTTGTCTGTTTGTTTATCTGTATGCTTAAATCTTTAAAACTATGCAACGGATTTTGATGCGGGTTTTTTTAATGGATAGAGTGATTCAAGAGGAAGGTTTATATGTATAATACACCTGTGCGAAGCTGGGGCGGGTCGTCTAGTTAGAAATAAAGGAAGCCCCTAAAATGGCTGGGAAAGTGTTCACATGTTTTCTTATAGTGCTAAAATTGAAAAGTGGTAATAGTTTTCAAAGAAATCTTACCAGGGTAACATAAGCATATTTTACATCATCATCTTTGACCACATAGCCTCTGCCAATATCTTTATGGAACCTTCCGAGGCATATTTTTGTTCGCACTTGCACAACTGGAACATTGTATATTTTTTCCAAATAATTTTTGATGTCAATTTTTGTCATTTCCATTGAACATTGGAAGTGGACTAAGTTAGGTAGCTGTTTTGGAGGAGGTCGTACGAGTTTCATCCAGAAATTAGGTAGAAATACTCGAAGTTGCGGATTTCCTCTTTGGTAAATGGGATACCTGAAGCAAAAAATTTGTCATAAACACATATTATCCATTGGTTCAAGCACAGGTATCTATCAAGAACCTACCACAGTTTTTGATATTTAATTTTGATTGTTAAAAACTAAAGAATTCCCATAACATCTAGGGCTAATGCATTGATTTGATTGATCAACTACAGTGTATAAGAATAATTGAGCTAACACTACAATGTTTTATGGTTTTTATTATTGACATAAAATATTTAGTATTCTGGAGCAAATACAATATTACTCACCATCGTGTCGACATGATGTATTTATACAATAATACCTTTGTTGTATAATTGGTTACAATGCGGAATAAATCTCAGAAAATTGAAATTATAATAATAAAACACAACATAACCTCAAAATTCAGCTGTTTTCATTTTTAAAATATCAAAGTTGTCAATGTCAATTTCAAGTAAATCTTTTTTTTATTTCACCGTCGCGGTTTTTGGCGCCCGGTTCGCGGTTTAAAGCATCTCACAGACAGTTGCTGGCAAGGTGCGCCATGCGGGCGCGGCTGCGATTTTGTCATTTACCAATCACATACGCCTTAGACATACGCAGTTTTTTTAAAATCAATATTGGTTCCAAGATATTGAGCTTCAGTCAGGATTGGGTTATCCGCAGTTAGTGGCTAACATCACAACCGCCAAGTTGTCTGATTCAAGATTTAACGGCATAGAAATAGAAATGCACAGAACCAATGCAAGTAAGTATTTCAATACCATGGATGTAGTTAGTAAAAAATCTTTGTCCAAAACAGAAAAAAATATGAATGATATATGCACAGAGCTATCAAAATATGGTATTATTATTATAACATCAAGTAAATGTCAAATTCATTTTGACGTCTCGTATTTCATTCCAGCTGTCAGATTTCTGAAAGATGGCGGTGGCGTTGTCACCCGATCAAGAGTTGGTAAGTAATTTATTTGTTTTAAAACTATTTACATTATTTCGTATAAATATTAGCACTCGCACTAGCTAGTTTTTGTGTAATTTTTGTGGATTGTATAATCTTTTTGGGAATTTCGTACTCCTAGCATGATACAGGATGAGGCTCCAACTTGCGTCGTTTACCATGTCATCAATGTTTGTTTTGATTTCTGAGATGAAGTATTTTTTTCAGTTTTCGTGTGCTACATAAGTGTTCTACGTGGCTATGTAGTAAGCCTTCATCAAAATGTACCCATAACATAAAGAGTTAGGAGAACAATAAGAATTAATTGCAGACAAGAGTTCACAACAGCGGCGTCCGGTTTCGTTGAAACGAGATCGAGTTCTCGGAGTTGACTAGCTAATGTATTGCCCCTCCTATTTCCGTTAATAGTTTTTGCAGATGCATTTTGTTACAAGCTATAGGTAGGTACCAACTTGATCTTTGTGTATCAGTGTGGAGTTAGTGAATGGGTACTTATAGGATTCTAATATATTAGGTGTTATTGTTGATAATCATTTGGGGAAACAGTTACATGTACTAGGCCTGATATCTTTGTGTTATCAGCAAAATTTCATTAATGTACTATTGAAAACAAGCTCAAACTACCTGGGCTTCTCCTTATGTGTTTATACAAACTTACTTACATATGACTTAAAATCTGTAAAAAATGGGATAAAGTACTTACCTAGTGACTGAAAAGTAAGCCTTTTGAGTAACTGCAATAGGACCCGCATAACATACTGCCCAGCCAAACATGTGACATAATCAACTAAAATGTAGCATCAAACCACCATCAACCTACAAAATGTATTCATAGAATGCTTTGATGATATACCCAGGAGGATGTTGCGTCATACATTTGACGATATCCCATCTAAATCTGAAAATTCCTCCTCATTGCCTCAGCTTCTTGATTGAATCTTTATTGTAAATCTATAGGGGGCCTATGTTCAGCAGTTGATGTTCTATGGCTGAAATGATGAATACTTAGTTAATTTTAACAGGTAATTAAATTTTTTCTACCATTTGTTTTCCCTAGAAAATATAAACTTTTTTAAAATACTTGTTGCTTTATATGATAGTAGGTGAATAAAGCAGAGCTTTTGGTTCATGTTAAAGTCACATTTTCGCAGCACGAGTTGACTTAGTTCAAGTACACTCAAATAGCTACTTGGATCTCACTCATATTAAATGTTGTGCCTTATATCCATCTTGCACACAGTATAAAAAGACAATAATCGGCCCAAGTACGAGTCGGACTCGCGCACGGAGGGTTCCGTACTGTATGGGAGCCCCCCTTAAATATTTATTTTATTATTTATTATTGAAGGGAATATAAAATTAAATATTCTGTGAAAATTTCAGCTGCCTAGCTATCATGGTTTATGAGATACAGCCCGGTGACAGACGGACATAGAAGTCTTAGTAATAGGGTCCCGTTTTTCCCTTTGGGTACGGAACCCTAAAAACAGATTTTTTCTTAGAAAACCAGCCTACAGAGATAAGACAAGACTACAAAATAATATCAACAAATATAATGATAATATAATCCTGTGAGCCCACAACAGATAGAGCTATAATTGACAAAAATTTAGACATTTCCATTTCATTATCAAAACTATCTAATACTATGACTTAGGTTGTCCGGCAAATTCAACAATACAACAAATCTGAATGAAAGTAGTCTTCAGAATGCTAAATTATGTAATATTTTAACTAGCTGACTTGTCAAACATTGTTTAGGCCTAAAAAATATTGCCCCTCTTCACCTTTCTAAGAGCCTCAGACCTACCAAATATAAATTCATGAAAATCGGTCTAACTGTTTCCAAGTTTGATAACAAATCTGATTAAAGAAAGAATAAAAATATGTTTAAGGGGGGGCTCCCATACAACAAAACTGATTTTTTAGCCGTTTTTCGCTCGATATTTATAATGGTAACAGGTAGATGCTTGAAATTTTCACACAATATTTAGCTGCATGCTTACTTTACTAATAAATAATTAAATTAAAATAAAATAAATATTTAAGGGGGGCTCCCATACAGTACGGAACCCTCCGTGCGCGACTCCGACTCGTACTTGGCCGATTATTAAAATTGAGATCCAATAACGCAGACCAAATTTGATTTTACGCTTTTAAGCTATTGGTCAACCGGACTAAGAACCGGACTACTGCCACTAGAAGATATACATAGATGACGCGGTCAGTTTTCATACTTACTGTTTTTATGGCAATTGTTTCTGATTTTCGTTTTTTTTTTTTTAACCATTATGAAGAGACATGTGAGAGACACATTTTTACCCCTGAAGAGAAGGCAACGTACTGGTACCGCCTACGGTGTTACAGCTGTCCTTAGGCGACGGTAACGACTTAACATCAACGGGCCCGTCAGCCTGTTCACTTTTTAGGGTTCTGTACCCAAAGGGTAAAAACGGGACCCTATTACTAAGACTCCGCTGTCTGTCTGTCTGTTTGTCACCAGGCCGTATCTCATGAATCGTAATAGCTAGAGAGTTGAAATTTTCACAGATAATGTATTTCCAATTCGATCATATCAGATTGCTGCTATAACAACAAATACTAAAAACAGAACAATATAAATATTTAAAGGGGGCTCCCATACAACTAACGTGTTTTTTTTTGCCGAGGGGCTCCCATACGGTACGGAACTCTTCATGCATCCAACTCGTCCTTGGGCGATTTTATTTACATAAAAAAGTATGTCTGGTTTTTGTAGTAACCTAATTGATCAGAGCGTTTCCAGTAGGTAGTAGATAATTATATATTAACTCCCAGAGTTCTGAACAGATTTCGCGCTATACGCTGCTCCTGCCACGTGTGGGAATTGATTAAAAGCGGAAATGATAGCAATAAAGTAGGGCTTAAGTGTGATTGATAGAGAGACCGGACGTTCAGCTCCGCTCGATATTATGATTGAGATTTGGCCCGCTTCTGTTGTACGCAGGCAATCGGCCACATAATAATGCATGGTAAGAGGAAAATACGCAGGCGCGAAAGTGCAATTTCTGTATTGTTCGCGTTTTGGAACGTGTTATTCTTATTCGATGTGGCTGCGATAGGTTCTGACTTCTGATGCCCTGTTTGGGGTGTTTTGTGCATTTCCTTCCTCTAGCGTCTATCCAAGCCAGCCCAGGGCTTTGCGCCGCTGGCTCAACTACTCCAGCCCGGGTAGCTTGGGGTAATTTGTCCCTTTGCTATAAAGGGACAAATTGTCTTTCCACCATTATATCCCCTCAAAGAGGAAATAAAGTATGGATTGACAATGACAACTGACATTTAAGTGGATAAAATGGTTTTCTCTCTTTGCCGTGCTACCCGTGCAGGTTTGCATTGCGTTTGAGAGGATACTTATGATGATGATGCAAAAGCATCATGCAATCCTTTGGCGATTATATAACCTTCTTGTTACTTTACATAAATGATGACAATATTCGTGTAATGATGCCAAAAAACAATATTTCATATAAGATAATAGTAAGCAGACGCGGAAATGCATTTTTTATAGGTACCTGTATTCGCATTTTGCGACTTCATTTTGGTGATTCGAAATGAAAATGATTTGTTCGTATGAATCGATGGAGTAATCTATGCTTACTCATCTGCTTACACCTTATTTATTTATTTATTTACATTCGTTTATTGCACAATGCACTGTTACACAAAAGTTCTTACAAACTAGCTTCATGAAAGCTTCATTACACAAACAATTGTGCTAAATTGTACCTACAATTTGGTAAGTTTGCACCATTATTGTACAAACAATAACCGTCTGTTCCGTCTGTGTGCTTGCCAAACAGAACTTTCCCAGTAAAAGTTTTGTGTCATTCTGAGTTCAGTGTAAATGCATGCATTTACACTGAACGGCATGCCGTTTGAAAGGACAATAAATTACGTATCTTTCAAACAACTATTTAGCACTTGTACAACAAATGTTATGCAATCTTTGCGTTTTTATAATCGCAGCTATGTTATAAACACGCTCGTAATTACAGAAGCATCTTTACAATCAGCGTAAACAAATGCTCAAAACGCGGAACACCAGTAGCACGTAAATCGCGTTCGCATTTCGTGTAAGCCGAGAAATATCACTTTCTGGAAAGGTGTTCCGTTTTCATTGTAACGTAATTTGAGGGCTTTTCACGGTTGAGGAAGGATTTGACAATGTATTCACGGAGGCGTGTTACTTGACCGCAACTCCGCATCATCCGCAGGTAAAATTACCTTCGCAAACTTTCAAAAGCCCTGACAATGAGCTGGATATTTCTAAAAAAGTACATTTTAGTATTCAGGATGATACTAAGACTTCTTCCTTCAATTACGCTTGATAGTGTAGAATGCGGCGGCAAGAGAATTTAGACAGTGGACATTCTAAATTCTCCTAAATTTAGTAGTGCTTGTCTCGTGTAGAATAACAACGTGAGAAGAAATACACACAAAATCTCAACGAAAGAAAATCTGAATATTGTAATTGGTCAGCATACATCCTGGCGGTTGGTGACCCTACCCGTGGACTCTTTGTTTTGTGACTGATTCCCCTTGCCCTTGTCTCGCAGCTCTCGCGCCTTGTCGCAATTTCCTCGTCTTGCAGATCTCGTATTTATTTATTTTCCACGGTCTTCGGTGTCGATGACTCACTGCGGCCCGCATGCTACACTATCAAGCGTCATTCGTACTATCTCTCCCTCGTTTGTTACTACAAAGTGACTCACAAAATCATTACGAAACGTTACGGATCTCCCTGAATTATTATGTATGGTACCGTATTATGTTTAATGTTTCCATCATTTGAAATTTCTACCAAAATAATGATCACTTCAGATTTCGGCGTTACATTCGCGTGATGCCCGGCATTATAGAGTTTTATAGCCTAATTCTATGTTTCGTGTTCATGCTCTAACTAGAGGCTCAGGTGTGCTGGTCGAGGAAATGTGGATTCTGAGAACAATTACGACGGATAGCCATGCTTGCCCTCAGTCCATTCCTGGAAAAACGTTATAGAATGATGTCATTGGATTAGGTTCCTCTATTGTCGTTGATTCTGCGTGCTTTTATATTTAGTTTTATTCATGTTTACTCTTACAACCCCAGAACTGCTATATGAAACGTATTACTTCGCATTAATAATGACACGTATGAAAACCTTAGTTTCTCCAGTAAAGTTGCCGAGGAAGTTGTGGAAACTTCCATTGGTTTTCTTGAATATTATAACAAACAGGTCAAAGTTTGCCACCGGTTCCTATTCTACGAAAGGGGATCGCGAGCAAAGGCTTGAGATTTTTCTACGAATTCAGGTCAGATTTGCTTTCACATTAACCTTATTTTGAAATCTTAGGAGGAAATAAATTGCGATGAGGTCCGTGTTGAACTTTTAACCTTTATTTGAAGCAGATCAGTTTTCTTTCAACATTGGCATAGTCAGGATTATTTTCTGGAGGTGTTTGCTGGCTTTGGTTTTGATCCGAGTTTTTGTATTCTATTCGAATAAAATTGTGCCAATTTCTTTTAATGTTTCTGGTACCGAGTATTCTGGGGGTGTCGCGCTTCCTTGTTCTCTACCTAATCTAGTTACGTCAGTGTTCTTCCAGAGATAACATGCTATCGGTAGTCTATTTTTTTTTAAATTTTCAAAATAGAATTTGCCGAATACGCACCAGAAAGACAGTCTTGTGCGTTTGAATCGTGATCAGATAATTTAATTAAATTTAATTAACCATAGTAAAATATGTATCTTTCCTATAGTTATTCCAATGTTGCCCTCTCCTTAGCTGGAGAAGTCCGTATTTCATAATATTCACCAGCATTGCACATTATATGACTCGAGTAAGCCCTTGCTTTCCTGACGATTCTTTTAGATATACGTTTTTTGCCGTAAGTAAGTAAGTTCGTATAGGCCGGGTGGCTAGCCCTGGTGTCAGAGTTTTTAGGCCGTCTGAAGGCCTCTGACATGGCTAAACGGTTAAAACACCCGGGGCCTACAATTTTGCCGTATACATAAATAATTTGTTTTCCTACGTTACTCGTTCTTCACATTAAATTTCAAAGGGTCAATTCTCAGAATCGATAAATCAGGTCACGAATAAATGCTGCACGGTTCAGTGACAGATCGGCCGGCTGTTTAGCTCGGTTGGTAGGGCCGGATGCTCGTGCCGGTGCTTTGCCGATATGCCTTTCTTCAGTTTGAGTGTTTGACAGTAGCACGTCGAGCCTTGGTGCGATCGTGCGTGCCAGCGCGCCACGCACGCCGGTTCATACTCCACTTGCACAATAGCCAATGTTATTGTCCGCAGAGTGATTTTTTCCCACTCAATCGAACTTAATCTCTCGCGAAGTGAAGAAATCAAATTCAGTGTAGTTTCTATTGGATTTCTTTTTCATTTGTCGGTAAAAGGGATATTCCGATAGTATATTGACAAGTAGCTACTGCAGTAAATATGGATAAAAATATCTTGATTGATTGAGGTTTCCTTTGACAAAAATCGTTTCTTAGCGATCTCATATAGTTACAAAATATTATGAAAACAAAGCTCATCACCAATCACCGATTTGACTTTTCAGTATTATCTTTTCCATTTCTTTTCGATCCAAAAAATAACCCCAGCGTTTTGCTAACCCATTATTAGTCTTATTACCTCCGCATTACGACGTCCACTCATGAACGTACAGTTTGTTTTTAATATTTAAATTGCCACCGACTTTACTCTAGCGTGTTCCTTCTGTCTCTATCAATCAAGTCTTGTGCCCAACATCTATATACAGGGTTACTGGTAATCAATTAGTATCCTTTTAGGGACTTATTCTGTACATCAAACAAAAGTAACAACTTAGTTCTGCAACTTTTGTCAAAACTAAAAAAAAACAGCTGTTCCATACATTTTGTCGAAGGTGAACGGTATTTTTCAATGGAAAAGCATTTTATTTTTGAGATTTGATAAATGTCGTTGTACAAAAGTTGTTAATTTATATGTACAGAAAAAGCCCCTAAAAGGATGCAAATTGATTACCAGTAACCCTGTGTAACTCCTTAGTTTGTAAATAATCATTCCTAAAAATTCAAATGACACATTCATTTTAAATATACATATATCCATCCATCAGCCATAGGACGTCCACTGCTGGACATAGGCCTCCCCTATGGATCTCCAATATAACCGGTTGCAAGCTGTTTGCTTCCAGCAGGATCCTGCAGTCTCAACGAGGTCATCCGTCCACCTCGTTATAAATATCACCTACAAATACAAAATTGAAATGAAATGAAATAAAATAATAAAGTTTTACTCGTAGAAGATGCTGCATTCCGCGGTATTGTTATAGCATGTATCCGACGTGCTCGCACGTGCCTGGCCATACTAATGGCACGTGGTCCGTTCCTACAGGAAACACATCCCGGAAGTATTACCGCTCGCGCCCCTCGCCTCGGCTTATTTGCATCCGTATAATATGCTGCAGGGTTAGACCAAACTGCCACTCTAGAGAGAGAGGAGGTTTAAGCTTGAACCGTTGGGTCGTATGGAAAGTTGGTTGCGTTTATGAGCTATTTCGTTCGCACAAACTTAGATCCTATTACGTTGCTGCTCGTTGACGATTATCGAACCACGCATTCAGTTTGTTTTTGAACGACTTCCAAAAAGGAGGAGGTTCTATATTCGTCTGTATGTATTTTTTTGTGTATGTTCATCGATAATTTCGCCAATTGTGAACCGAATCGAAAGATTCTTTTTTAGTTCGAAAGAGTTATACTTTCGACGTGACCCCCATTTAAATTTCACAGAAATCGGCTGAGCTGTTTTTGAATAATAAACAATAATCTAAACAATTCGTTCGAAACCTTCGAATTTTGTACACGATGGCAGGCGGTTATGCCATTTATTGCGAAAAATAATTATTAGTATTTTATTTGGGCTTAACTAAGCTGTTTATTAGTATTATTGGTTTGGAAACTTTATACTTCGAGCTAGTTTGGAAATCCCGAAATATGCTACTTCATAAATGAAGTTTAATTTTAGCGATCTCCTATGTCATGAGTCGGTAACTTTTAATAAAGCTACATTTTATTTTTACAGTTTCCGCGCTGTTTTATTCGATAAAGTTGTTAATAAATAATAAGCTATACATATTAGCTTAGCGGACAGCGTGGCCATTTCAACAAACACTGCTTTAATGCTACGCTCTTGTTGCTTGCTCTCGGAAGTCCTGTCGCACCGTCGTTTCTTTGTTAGCCACCGACATTGTGGTCACATGTTTTCTGTACCTAATTAGGATCAAGGATATTTTATGGTATAGTACTAGATTACATTTTAGATACTTTCCAAGTCTTGTCGTAGCTAGTTTTTTTACTATTTGTTAGGGTTCTCACGACAAAGAGTGCGCCTTAGGTATTAGGTTTTTGAAACTAAAGAAAACGGAGCGAATGTCAAGCGAAATCGAAATTCTGTGTTTGAAGTCGCATTACTCAAGTGGATAGAATCACCTGCTATAGAAAATACGGCTGAATAAATGTGATTCCAAGTTTGGATAATTAACAAAACCAATGCTGCTTAGAGGTAGCACATCATCAGCTAAAAACCGCTTGTGGTGCGAACCGCTGAAAGAATCGATTATTATTTATAGCAACAAAAGATAATATATGATTTTCTTTTTGTCAAAATATTAACAGTAAAATTTTATGTAGCTAAACATTTGTACCGTCCGTCGCTTTTTCCATTTCACCATTAACATACTCGTATCTTATGTTATATCTTGGAAATGTACAAGTGTTAGATAAGATTTATGACAAGGTTTTTAATTTTAAAGAGTCTTTCAGCTGACTGTTACCATAGATTTTTCTGATCGTGTATAGCGATTATAGTGCATGTAAATTAGCCAAACGGGACAGCGATCACAACCACGATCAGCTTTCCTCGGCAGTTGGCTTGACCCTGCGTAAGTCCCGTAACCGAGCGTAAAACCGCGATTGAGGTTTCCGTTTGCCTGTAACGCGGTTCAATTACTGCAACGAAAGTGTGACGGAGTTGAAACTATTTACTGCAGCGAGCTACTGAGCTACCGTATCAAAAGGCTATCGAATGCCGGCCATGGCTCCGGAGTTCGTGCTAAAAGTGGAGTTGGCCTTCTTCCGCAGACTGCTGAAGTTCCTACGGGTAATATACTCTTGTTCTGAATTACTTTACTAACTTTGGCGGGATCAAGTATATCCAGATCCCAGTAAGCCAGATCCCATCTAAATACCGAGTTCTTATGATGTATTAGTTTTATGATACCAGTCCAGTATTATGATGTTGTTGATAACTTATCGCTTTGAAAATCAGCATCGAATGCCATGAAAGCGACAGTCACTTCTCTTCATTATACTAAACACTTATCAGAACAAAATAGGCATGATGACTAAAAAAAATATACCTAATTAGTCCGTCAGATAGATCATGAAAAAATGTTAGACACGTATTTTTTCTTTTGTCAATTAAACAAAAATTGATGAAGATATAGCCCGTTAAAGTTCCGCATGACGTCACAAGTGCCACACAAATGTATTGACTTCTGTGAGAGAGGCGACGTCACGACCCCCACTCCCAAACTATGAGGTTTATCTTTGTCATTTGCTGTTTGATTAACAAAAGAAAAAATACGTGTCCAATATTTTTGGATAATCTAACTCACGGAGTAATTGTCATAATGATTTTTCACCCAGCCATCATGCCTAATAAGCATCAGTACTAATCATCAGCTACGAAGCTCGTGTAACGTAGTAACTAAGTATTTATTAGGTACACGCTACCCGATGTCAATATATTTTACGTATGATCCGTAATGAAGTGTGAAAACGATTTCCCCCATCTGTGCCAAGAAAAGCGAATCAGGGTCGATAGACCGCCTCGCTCACGCGTAATTGTTATGAAATTATGAATTAATTCTATCAGTGACGCATCAATACACTCGCGTAAGAAGTCTGCCTCTGGGAAAGTGGCGAGGATTTATTCCCAGGGTGAATAGACTAGCTCTTGCGTCATACGCTTGCGTTCCATAAAATGTAAAACAGATCGACCTAGAGATACTAGAGAGATTTCTGGACTCTAGGGGTAGTATACAACTATACATGTCTCTCTGGAATCGATGCATTTTCTTTAGTAATGGTTACTGTAATTGACATTTATGCGAAACATAATTGGTACGAATTTGTCGCGCTAGAATATGTATGTGAAAAACATGACAAAGTCATACTAGGGATACTCACCAGAGGATCAAAAAAAAAAAACGATTAGCAGAGCATACTTTGTTACTCCGACAACTTACTCGTCAAAAGAAAAAATCCACTGCAAAATTTGATTTATGGCAATATTTCAGTTATAATACGGCTTAATTTTTTTGAGAAATGATCAGCAATTTATCTCATTTACGCAGCAGATTTTTCTTAAAGATACAGTTATTTTCTGAACAATTCTTTCGGCTTTAAGTGTTTATCTTATATTCGTAGTTTAGGTATAATTTGGGGCAAACATTTCTAAGAAGCACTTATCATATATTGTATTTTTAGGGATAAAATTAAATCCGTCTGGTTTTCCCAAATACATCAATACATAGTATAAAATAAAGTCGCTTTTTGTCTGTTTGTTTGGGTGTATGCTTAAATCTTTAAAACTACGCAACGGATTTTCATGCGGTTTTTTTTAATGGATAGAGTGATTCAAGAGGAAGGTTTATATGTATAATACACCTGTGCGAAGCCGGGGCGGGTCGCTAGTGTGTAATAATGTGAACTATTCCATGAAAAGCGAATCAAGTATTTCCCCTGGCTGCAAAAAAACGCTAATTTGCCAATGTCTTCAATAACGCTGTTGTTTTGCGGTAGGATTTATGATCGAAAGATTTATCATTGTTTATTGATATTTTGATGATTAGGTACTTTTACATTGTCTCATCGTGTTATACTATTTGGGTGGGTGGTAGGCAACTAGGCAATAACCTTCACCTTCAATTCTTCAATAATCTTATTGATTCCTGCTATTTAAAGGTATAATTAGAATACCCGGTAATCAGGGTCTTTGGGAAAGGTGGTCGTGCTTCCCGTTAGACTTCGCTAACTTTTGTTATACTGTCCATATTCAGGATACCAGCCATTCCCGTCTTCGCACTACGAATGAATTATAGCTATAACATTTCCGCAATAATCTGAAAGTTTAGAAAATCTAAGCGGATACACATATGTACATATGCACAAAAAGGCGACTTTGATTTATAATTTCGAATGACGAAGTTCGGAAATCAATAGGCAAAACACAGACATTTACAAATTTGAAAAGCTAGGTGCACAAGGGCGGACTTATCGTCTTGAGCGATACATAGCTAAGGTCTACTAACTTTGAAGTAGGTACCAACTTTCAGCAAAAATGGTGATTTTAGAGAGTAACTCGCCTCGCTCGGACTTGTCTTTAGACTCAGTTCTCAGAGTAGTAAAGTAATACTATTATAGATCTAACCGTATATCAGATTTCTGTCAGTTTCGAGTGAGCTAATGACAGTGCACGTTATTTCCAGGCTACAAAGGCGTTCCTAGACGCGCTGAGCGAGAGCGGAGCTACCTGCGTATCTCGTGCGACGGCTATAAAGTTCCTCCTCGCGCGCAAGTTCGATGTGGCGCGCGCGCACGCCCTCTGGCGGCAGCACGAGGCCACGCGCCGCCGCGAGGGACTCACCAAGTTCAAGCCATTTGAAGACCCGCTCAAGAGCGAACTGGAGACCGGGAAGTTTACGATATTGGTGGGTATGCCGGCGACCCAGGACCCTTATATTTCAAGTTCGAACGACTGGGAACGTATACGGTACTTTGACAAATTGTATGAAAATACTCTATATTGTCTATGGAAGTTGAGAATGCTCTATACAAGTTCCGTATACGATCAAACCGTGCGAAGTTGAAAAATCCGGCCCCAGGCGCTTAATTTTTTAACCGAAAGTAGATCTAGACGCTAGCTTCCAAAAGAGTCATCTATATATAAATAAATCGCGGTTGTTAGTCTCGCTAAAACTCGAAAACTGCTGAACCGATTTGGCTAATTTTGATCTTGAAATATTTATGGAAGTTAAGGGAAGGTTTAAACAATTTGAAAATTTATAAAAGTTGCGAGAAAAAGTAAAAACATTAATTACATTTTCTCATACAAACTGCATGTAAAAGTTGTCATTGACAGTTGACGGATGGCGAGATGAAGTTCACGGGTCATCTAGTCCTCTAAGCTCTTTCGATCATATTGCAAACGTTTAATGAAGACTTGCAGTGTAAATAATTGCTAATAAGCGTTTTTTATCATGAAGCAACCTATAAAATAGTTCACTATTGCTTAACATACGAGTAGAATCAAATCACTACCTCCATCAATCAAGCGAACGCAATAATTAAAGAAAAATCCAGTGTACGTAATAGAGCGAAAAAAGCGTGAAACCGTAATTGTACAATTGGTACCTGCACTAGTAATTAGTGTAAGCGAGTTTCAATAGCTATTGTCTTTTGTCAATTGTTGCGGTCCAGACTTCGAACAAATATCTACAGAGCCACAGTCCCGAAAAGAAAGTAGTAAAAAAATGTCCGAGCGCTGTCTTACGTTCCGACTTAGATATTTACATTAAATAATTCACAATTGCCTATTTTCTCTAATCTCAATGTTATGTCACTTAGTCGGCTTGCAATTGCCTTACAACTAACATAAAAGCCTGCCCACTACGTAGCTTGGGCAGAGTTTTGGCTCTGAAACTTTTTTGCACGATTGTGACTCTATAGATATTTGCTCGAAGGGTTCAAAACGTTGGTTATGTCTGTAGCGTGTACGTACATAGTGGCGTAGCTAAGTATGGGCGATGGAATATGTTATATACATAACGAAGAGTTATTTATAGTAAACACTAGGTTTTGCTTGCGGCTCCGTCCGCGTAATATTTTGATTTTGTGCTATCCCATGGGAACATTTTATTTTTCCGGGAAAAAAGTAACTATGTAACTTTTCGTCTTTCAAACCACATGCCACATCCACCACGCTGACCCAGAGCGGGTTAGTGAATTCTCATACGCCATTGAATATCTTCTACGGACGTACGCAGGTTGCCTCACGGTGTTTTCCTTCACCAAAAAGGCAGTGGTGTGAAATTCTGCACATAAATTCCAAATAATTTATTGGTACGGGACCGGGATTTGAACCCACTACCTCACGGTTGTAATGCGGGTGTTATTACCACTAGATCACTAGGTATGATGTGTAACGCACATTTTTCGAGTTTCAGTTTTATTGACCTCTAACCTAATGTTGTGATGTTTGCAGACGACGCGAGATGCGACCGGCGCGGCCATCGCGGTTTTCACCGCGAACAAACACTTTCCCACCGAAACCACGCACCAAACTACGTTACAGGTATAAAATTATACTTTTTAACTGAATTGATACTACTCAATTAATACTAACTGGAAAATATTCAAAAATAAAACAACAAAAGTAAGGTTCGCAGAAGCGAACTTTGTAAACGACGACTGCCCAAAAAGTGCTATTATTAAAGCTAAAAATTTTTGGCTGCGTGATTTGTTTAGGAAATCACTACGAAGAAATCTGGCAATCTTGTTTTTTTTTTTTAAATATTATACTAAAGTAAATATTAGGGGACACCATACACACGGTCTCTGACCCCAAACTAAGCAAAGCTTGTGATATGGCTGCCAGAGACTGATAATATATTATACTACATATACATATTTTTAAATACATACTTAATAGATAGTACCGAAATAACACCCAGACACAGAGCAAACAACTATGTTCACCACATAAATTCTTGCCCTGGGTGGGGATCGAACCCACGCCTCTTTGATCCAGAAGTCAGGGTCACTAACCACTGAGCCACCGAGGCAGTCAAAAATTATTATTTTTCCCAAAAAAAAAAACAACCGACTTCAACCGTTTACAGAATTTGAATAGTTCGTACGGATCGATGTAGTATTTTTCACACTATTGTCGATTTATCAAAAATGGCTTTAAATGGGACCACCTTTAAAGTATGATCTACAAAACAAAATAAATATATATTGTGATCCTTACCCAATCTCACTCCGGTTGAAGGGCGTAGTTGGTGTTCAGCAAATAAAACTCCGTGATACCTCGTAATAAATGGTTTTTATATTAATTAAACCAGCAGCATACAATATTTTTCTTGGAGAAACAGGGAGTGCCTTCTAGCTGCGCCCGAGAGCGCCCTCTTCCCGCCAAACGTACGGTCTTACCAGTGTTTTAATTCTAAAATCCTCAAGTATATCAAAGAATAGTGCAAAAAAGATCATAAACTAAAGAAAACCTTACAATATTAAAGTCGGACCACTCTGAAAAAAGTAAATGACCATGCAGTCTAACATAAAAAAATATACGCAAGTCGAATTTTTCCGAAAATTGACGAATACCTGTTTGTTTGTCACATTGTCCGAAATCACTTCGACAAATACTTGTTTGTTAATTTTCGGACAATTTCAAAAAGCGAACTTCACTATCACATTGTATAAAACAATGTCGCTTCCGCTGTCCCCATGTCCCCACGTATGCTTATATCTTTAAAACTACACAACGGATTTTGATGCGGTTTTTTTTTATAGATAGAGATCTTTTTGATAGGTTTATATGTATAATAAACCTGTGCGAAGCCGGGGCGGGTCGCTAGTCTAATAAAATAAGAAACTTCTTTTAAGTTTAAGGATCGGGTGCTATCCTCTATGTTGATTATTTTTTAAAATTTAAGGATGGGAGAATCTTGTTAAAATGTTTCGTTCTAGTCCGTAATCTTTACAAGCATTTGCTCTAGCTGAGGGTGGTTTAAGTTGGGCCGTTTATCCTTTACCTTTTAAGTTTGCGCGGTGATTTTGTCGGTTGATTTGTCGCGGTAAGACCGCAGGGTTCAGGCGACCGCGGTTTGACTTCGACCCGAAACTTTAAATAATTTATCTCTTTCGGATCGTTTGCCATTTGTCACACTAATATTAATATTTGATAATATGTATTACTAATTTGTAAAATTTTATAGAAAACCTTTATTAAACTAATGCCCCGTTTACATTATTCCAGTCCAGTGATCCAGCGAGTATCCAGTCCAGAGCTAGACTGGATCTGTAACGTCTACATTACTCCAGTTATTTTGCTTCGCCATTTTTAAATAATTTCTTCGCCGCAGTAATCCGCAAAAACAACCAATACGTGTTTACTGTGTCAGCACTGGAATGGCACTGGATTGGCCGTCTACATTACTTCAGTTGCACTGAATTGGTCGCACTGGATTCAAAAGTAGACCGCCAATCCAGTTACTGGACTGGAGTACTAACTGGATTCAGTGCATTCAAGTGCCGGTTTACATATTTCCAGTAAGCAATCCAGCGCTGGATTCGGTCGCTGGACTGGAATAATGTAAACCGGCATAAAGAAAAAATTGGCATAAATAAAAAAATTACAACGGACTTCAATGGGACCTACGAGAATATCAGAATGCATGTTATACTCGTAAATTTCAAAAGAAAACCAAATCGGTGTTTAAAAGGTGACTTAGAGGAAACTTATAACATTTTAATTAAAATCACAAGTTCTTCTCACGAGTTATTTCTATAGCAAACAATAAGTCTAAGTCGACCCCATTTGGCGATCATTTTTAAGAATTTAAAATATTAGTACGGCGAAATTATTAATTGGGGAAATTTAATTAACAAAAATAAGGAAATTAATTGAAAGTATTGAAGTAATATACATAGGCAATTTAATCGCAGGTAAAAACGGGCGCCGCACTTAAGTAATATAAACTGGCAAATTAATTTGGCAAGGTCAGGTTATATCGTGCGTCTCTAATTAAACCAGCGCAATAAAACGCTCAGTATCTGGGGAATCTACATTGAAATTAAACCACGATGGCTTACTCTCAAATGATTTTAACTTTGAATATTTTAATACCGGGTGACTGGTAAATAATTAGCATCCTTTTAGGGGCTTATTCTGTACATCAAAACTAACACCTTTTGTTATGCGACTTGTCAAAACTAAAAAAAAAAAAATTGTTGTTGCATAGAAAAATATAGTTCACCCGCGACAAAATGTATGGAACAGCTGATTTTTTTCAAGTTCTGACAAAAGTCGCAGATCAAAAGTTGTTAGTTTTGATGTACAGAATAAGCCCCTAAAAGGATGCTAATTATTTACCAGTCACCCTGTATATTAAGTAGCTATTTGATTGTAATGCACTTTGCAGTTTGTCCACGGCAAAGTAAGTTCGCATAGGCCGGATGGCTCGCCCTGCTTTCAGAGTTTTTTATGCCGCCTAGACCCACAATTTAACGTGTCATCTGAGCTATGACAGCGTTTAGTTGTAAATGCTACCCACGGTCACTCATCCAAAGAGTGATCGTGCCGAACGTTGCTTAATTTATGTGATCGCTTACAAACACCTAGTCCAGTGTTTTTCAAAGTTTGGTTCGCGACCCTGAAGGCTTTAAAGGGGGGTCGCTTCCTTTGCTTACCTAGTTCTTCTTTTCTATATATTCATCGAAAAACGATAAAAGTAAAGATCAAGTAGTGGAGTATGACAGTATTTCAAATTGAACATAGTTAACTAGAAACACAATTTACAAATACAATAACTATGGTGAGTAAAGGGGGTCGCGCCCTGAAAAAGATTGAAAAACACTGACCTAGTCAAAGTATACTATGAGCGCTACTAGCGGTTGATAGACTAATACTTTCTGTGGCAGAAGTGTGAACGAAGTATTGATAATACCGGTCAGTGAAAGCTCTCTCATTTCTAGAGCGGCTTGTTTTACGCTCCAATCTATAGTAGTGAGAGACAGACGGCTGAAATAGTATCGATTGTAATGAGGAGTGAGATATAAATACTCGTATAAATGTATATTTGAAAAGTTATTATCGACATGAGATGGAGTTGGGTTGACAATACCTTTTGTTAATGGTAAACACGAATATCCAATTTCCTCGTCTCGTCTGGTATCGGTTGCTAGTTAGTTGATCTATCTTTTGATATGTTATTTTATTCTTGTTTTCCGTCTAATGTAAAGCCATGACGTGGTCTGCAATTGAGCACACTTATCTCGTTGAGTTTAGGTTTAAATAAACTTCATCACCCGAATTCAAAAATGAGGATCTCGTTAATACGTTGGCAATAATAATCTCGTTCGCCTTGTTATTTTTGTATGTATGTCTCAGAACAATAACTAAAGACATCATTCTGAGATGTATGTTACGCGATTACCCCGCCAATTATGAACCGATTTCGATGATTATAATTTTTTTCATTTGATAGATCATACTTCAGAGGTGGTCCCATTTAAATTTTATCAAAATCGGTTGACAAGTTATTGAAAAATCTAAATAATTTAAAAATCGCAAGACTTTTTTTCCAACCGCGCATCCGGCAAAAAAACATGGTCCGTAGTCCGGTGAAAAAAAAAACAGTCGTATAACAAACGCTCTAAAGATTCAAAGATACTTAAAATGTATATTTGTTGTCAGGGCGTGGTGTACCAGTTAGACGTGGCGCTGCAGTCGCTGGAGACTCAGCGCGCCGGACTCGTGTTCATATACGACATGACCGACTCCAAGTACACCAACTTCGACTACCAGCTCTCCAAGAAAATACTCACTATGCTCAAGGTAAGCTTTTACAGAATACTGGCTCTATATGGAGACGATGGAGATAATCTATGATATCATTGCCATCATCATCTACAAAAAGCCCACTGGCACGGTAATGATATCTAACAGTATTCCGTCTTCATACAAACGGTCGGAAATCGAATCATACCTACGCGCCTCGGAGTGCGGTATGCTGTGGTATGCTAGTCAGTCGCGGCGCATCGTAGTGACGAATGAACGTGTGGGTTTGTAATCAGTAGTAAGCCTAAGCGTGCGATTTATCTAACAGGCGTTATCCTTAGCGCGTGTTACGTACTGCGTGGCCACGTGGGGCTGTAGCTATTTATTTTAAGGACTGGAACGAGTCACAGTACTGTTAAATCTATACCATTACCGTGACTGCGTCTATATCAAAACGATGGAAAAATTCTAAAATATCATTGTCATGCTACAAAAGTAAAGTCTCTAGTTTTACTACGATTTTAACCTTGGTCGGATAGTGTGAAATACAAACTAATGCCGAAATATCCTTATAGTCAAAACCTCGCTCCTTGTGCATAAAATAGTAGTTTATGCAACTGTCATATAATGAAGTGTTATATGCAGTTGCATACACTACTTTATCTTCACTAATAAAAAAAAAACATATTGCGAAACGTTAAATTCACGCGTACGTGTATTGTCACAGTGAACTTGGCGCCATTAAAATCTAACCAATGAGAGCGCAGCTGCGCGCGCAGGGCCAATCAGGAGCGAGCGCGCGATGTTATAATGAGATTTTACGATATCGATGTGGATATTATAACATCATGTGAAATTGCTTAAATTGAGTGTTTTGTTGTCTGCGCTATAACAGTAGTCATTATAAGTCAAGTATTGGAAACATAAGTAGAATGTTACATTAGTGTAGATAAATATAATTATTACGGTGTCAGTTGATATTTTGCCATGAGTTAAATAAGTCGTCATCTACAAAAGTCCATTTGTTCTTAATTCAGGTGTTACCTATTATATTATTATTTTAGCTATATGCCGAATCAAACTTTTTGGCGGCCGGGATATTAGCTACAAGCTGCGGATGACCCAATCCTGACTGAAGCAGCAGCACACTCAACAGCTGCACGAGGATTGGGTTTCACGCAGATTGTAACTAACTTCACAGTCGAAATAGAAATTTGATTCAGCCTATATATTTTATTATCGAAAGGAGCGCAGCCATAAGAACCAAGTCGTTTACTTGTTTTTGAGGTGTACGTGATATTTTATGTGTATTATCTACGAGCGGATGTAGAAGAAATGTATTATCTCGTACATATTTTGATTGTCGGTGTAGGTAAGTCGCTGCCAAAACAATAGGCAGAAATTAGATAAAACTGAATCACTTCGCATGTTGGTGGAATGTATTCTTTTTTTTTCTTTTTATTAGGGTTCTGTTACCCAAAGGGTAAAAACAAGCCCTATTACTAAGACTCCGCTGTCCGTCTGTCTGTCACCAGGCTGTATCTCATGAACCGTTATAGCTAGAATGCTGAAATTTTCATAGATGATGTATTTCTGTTGCCACTATAACAACAACTAAAAATAGAATAACATTTATATTTAAGACCTCCCACACAACAAACAAACACTCGATATTAATAATGGTAACAGATAGAACGGGGTCAAATTTCAATTACTAGATTTGACCCAAAAAAACGGGCAAGTAAAGTTAAATAAAACCGTTTAAAAACAACCGCGGTAAGATCTGTAAACTACGTACAAAATAAATAAATCTCAGTAGAAATAGTTGTGAAAGTGATAAAATACAAGTTCGTGGAGTATTACTATTCCTGTCAAGTACAGCGGCGGGATTTTCTTTGAATTCAGACTATTTTTAGATCGAAGGGATCCGCACTTAATCTCGCTCCGTTATAATATATTTTCAGAGTATCTGTCTGTGACATCTCTAAGTTCGATTTATATTTAACTTTAAAAAGAAGTAGCTAGATAAGAATATACACTCACAGGCAAAATTACCCGCCCACTCAGTAGGGTGACGCAAGGTACAGGTGGGCGGTTTATTGTGCCTGGCAGTGTATACGGTATGCATAGTTTTTATTTAATCCTTACTCCCGACGAAGCCTGATAGAAACAGAAATACGTTGTAAGCACAGTAAGTAACTTTTTAGGGTTCCGTACACAAAAAGTAAAAACGGGACCCTAATACTACGACTTCGTTGTCCATCCGTCCGTCCGTCTGTTTGTCACCAGGCTGTATCTTATGAACTGTGACAGCTAAACAGTCCAAATTTTCAAAGACAATGTATTTTTGTTGCCGCTATAACAGAATAAAATAAATGTTTAAGAGGGTTAAATACTGTAAAATATCATGCACGTTGTTGTATGGGAGTCCCACATAACACATGGGATTTTTTGCAGTTTTTCGCTCGATATCAATAACGGCAACAAGTAGACGCTTGAAATGGGGCTAAGAGGGCTCCCATACAGTACAAAACCCTTCTTGCGTGACTCCGACTCGCTCTTGGCCGATTATTTAGTTACATTTCACTCAGGCTATATTGAGCTCGGAATCAGTCCCATTTATGTAATCTCACTTTGCCATATTACTCTGTAATGACCAAACATAATTTCAAACCAGTGAAATGAAAACACTCGGACAATACCCATACTTTGTATTGCGTTGCGTGCGACATCAATTCAGTGCTATTATTGTTATCGTCATGAATGCACATGTCGCATGCTTATTTACTTGATTGACCTTAATTCTACGATTATAGATGGCTCCACGGAGAGATGACAGATTACAGAAATGATATAAATAAAGATTTATAAGTTTAGTTCGGCGAATAGTGACGAAAGGTACATTAGCTTCCTAGGGCGAACGGTGGAATTCTGTCTTCTTCATTGGTTACTGCGTTACACCTATGAGAACAAACTAGTAAAACTCAAGGGCCAGTTATGAAGGCGCCATCGTAAATTTAATAGCAACGTAAAAAGTGTTCTCTCTATCGAATGCCTAAAGTGAAAGGAAACAGAAATATGCTAATTAGATATTATAATTACGATGACGCCTTCATAATTGGGCCTTCAGTATACTCATTATATCTAACTACAACAAGTACATAGTACGTTTCTTCGTGTAATTGTTTCTACATACTTGAGTAATATTTTAACCTTTTGACAGCAATTTTACTGGTGACAGGCTCTCCACGCCACGGAATATACAATTTAATCTATACATATAAATAAAATTGGAGTGTCGGTTTGTAATATTGAAATAACCGTTTTTTACTACATGTATAAGAATATATATACGGTGGTCCATACACCTAACATTTTTTTTTAACAATTTGTGTCTGTCAGTTTGTTGCGGCTAATCTCTGAAATGGTGGACCGATTTTAACGGGATTTTTATTGGCAGGTAGCTGATGTAATAAGGAGTAACATAGGCTACGTTTATTTTAGAATAAATCTTTTTATCTCGCGCTAACGCGGGTAACACCTCAGGGCGCAGCTAGTAGAATAATAAGAGTTTGATTTCATATTTATTGATAACGTCAAACGAAAATGTTGAAAAATAAAATCTTTTCCATTGGCTATTTGCCTATGTCGTCAAAGAATTTTAATTTTTTATAGCAAAAAGTGATATATTTTTGTTTTTCTTTGCTCATTCAACTTCAAGAAAAATTATGAACACATACATGTAAACTATTTTTTATCCAACGAGTCAGTAAAATGTCCTGACTACTAAAGAGCCTACAGGTACCTACGAAATGACGAACAATAGGCAAATAACAGATTTATAGCAATTCCTTTCAAGTTTAGTTTCAAACGGTATATAATAAACGGAGTACGAACGAGCATTAATTTCAAAGGGCTGTAAATATTAATTTCCGCCATAGCTCAAACCAGTTCTTTGTCTCCGAATTCCTGGCCGTCCCTTTGAGCGCCCATTTATTTATCAAATGCCGCTTCCGATTTCTATTTGTTTACCATTTTCTTTCGGAGTTTAGAAGATCCTCATTTGCGCAATCTTGAGAATCTTTGCAAGTTTTGAAGACGCGCTCCGTGTAACTTATTCTTAGGAAGTTTTGCGACATTCTCAGTTTCAAAAGTTCGCAAATGTGAGAACAATTTGCGAACGTTACTGTTCCATTGTCTTGGCTCGTTTATGTTCACGGATATTTCTTTTTGTCTTCATTCTATTTTGATGTGAAAGATAATGATAAAGTAGTGTTGAAATGTCTAAAATACCTACCAGTTAAGGTCTGTTAGAAATTATTTGCATAGTTAATTACATGTTCTATTTACTAACCCAACATTTAAGTTTATTCCTAGGTAGGATTAAAGTTCTCGCAGTCTGTTTGTGTTAAAGTTTAAACGTGAAATGTAAATAGGAAATGGAGCTAGCACTAGATGTTTGCTACAACAGCTAACACCGTCGGCACTATTTACCGAGCTGAAAGTTTTTCGGAGGCACTACGTTCTCGTTTCAGCGGAGCGCGCTCGGCGCTCACATTGAAATCCGTAGCTTGATTCCGCCGTAGCGCAGTCCGCCGTAGGGCGGGCGAGCCGTAGCCCCTCTGTAGCCGCCCGCCGCGCGCCGCCCTGCGACTCGTCGGTGCGAAACTGCGAAAACCTGACGTCAGTAGAGCTCGCGACGCCGACGCTACCGCACGTGTCGCGCACAACAGATATCTTTTACACCGATACCGGATAAATACTTCGTGTGAGCGCACCGTCCCAACTAACACGTTATCAGTCCAACTACTAACAGTTCTCCCGGTGAAGTTTACAAGGATCAGTGAGCGGCGTCGCTTAATTAGCGTTCCGCAAACAGGTGGCGATCGCGTATCGCGTAATCGGTTGTTGTTTAGCGGTTGAGTGTCTGTGGAGAGTGCATCCGTCGGCCGGCAGCGCCGGTTGCTCCCGATCGATACGAACAGCTGAGCGCTGGAGACGCTGCCCGCATTACTTATCTAAGGTACGCTGATAACCGCCCGGGTGACCTATATATCACGCAGGACGCTCGCCTTCATTATGTATGCCAGGTCCGTCTAACACAAACACTACGTAGTTTGTTTTGATTGGCTATCGACCGATTACATTTTGATTTCCATGCCGATGATGTCATCTTATCGAAGTTGCAAAACACGACGAGACAAGTGACATTCGATAACACTTTTGTCATAATCAGTACTAAACGGTCTATGCCTATGGTTATCGTTATTGCATGCCGCAGTAATTATAAGCATTTCCATGACATAATTCCACGTACATGTTAAAGACGGTAGCAAATGGCTTTTAAAGATGTTACGATAATGATCCGCCTTGTAAACAAGCTCCTTGTAATGGAACCACAGAAACGTTTAACGCACGAATGAAGAAGTTTATGTTTACGACAGACACGGTCTTGCATTTTTGTATGCGAAGAATCGCCAGTGAAGGGCAGACGAGCGAAGATTGTTAATTTCGTAACTTTTGTTTGCTTGGAATTGTATACTTATTAGTGTGCGGGAAGGTTGCGATTCGTTTGCAGCCTTTGCTTTGGTCACCCCTAAACCTTGACAGAGCATTGTTAGTTGTGGGAGCCTTTTGCAGACTTGGGCAACAGTTTGGTAATTACCGGTGATTAATTATGCATGTGCCGTTTTGTGCCACGTTTCTGTGGAAAGTGCTGAGGTGCCTCGTGACTGTCATTTTCGCAAGTCCAAGTAATTTGCGATAAACGCTCGGCTGCCGAGTCATTTTGACCGTATCTTTCGGTTTTGTGTTTATTCAGAGTTGGTTAGATGTGCCATTAATTACTATTGTGTCGTTTGTCGTACCTTCATCAAGTATCTTAGTTTGGCCGAGATAATAATAACTAGAGTAAGGGTGCTGGGAAAACCGGTTCTGCCCTAAGCTTTTACATTATGATTCTTAATGTATTCCTTTTAATTAAATTACATTGTTTTCCCTTTAGTATAGAACGCGCTTGGTACTTATTTTATTTAATTCTGTAAGAAAATAAAGATTCAAAAAACCGTGAAGTGGAGTCTCTCCGTGCGGAAGAAGTGAAACTTCGACGCAACAGTGCTTTCATACCTCCTATTCTATGGTAGCATTAAACGTTAAACACAAACTTGTTGCAAGTCGCATTAGAAGTTTCACTTCAAAAATCATAGTATAGTATAGTATGGAACTGTTTCACTTAGAAAATCCAATGACTTTACAACTGTTATTAACAAGCGCGAGCTATCTTAAAATTATCTACTTGCTTGTTTAATTTACATTATTATTATAGGTATAAAGCGTCTGTATACAAAATAATCTCGACTACATAATATAATATTACAAACGCCTACACAAGTAGAGGCATTATATTCGTATCTTGTCTGTTTCACCCACTAAGCTCTTACTTATCTAGAACACATCACTCCATCTAGAATTCTCGACTTTCCACGAAGATATCTCCTTTGATCCGCAATTCCTAACCTTTAGTACCTTTACCTAGAATTCTCTTGGAAAATGTCAAACTTAAGAGAAAATACCGGTCTATTTTAAGATAAGGTTTATTGAATTGGGCTAGCAAATAGCCTTGCGAAAATGCCAGCCTTTATTGACTGTGCTCATCGAAAGTCGGTGTTAGTACAAGACGTATGAAGTAGCAATATTGACCTGCTCTAGAAAAATGCTTTGCTGTTCCGTAAAAAGCTACCTCGAACAGTATCACCTGGTATAGGCCGAATCAAACTTTTTGGCGGCTGTTAAATCAGCTACATGCTGCGCGAAACTCAGTCGCACAGCTGTTACGATTGGGTTATCAACAGCTTGTAGCTATCATCACTGACTCGGCCTATGTCTGACTATACTTTGTAGGTACGTGCAGTTGTCTCAAATCGTAACCATAGTTATTACCACTTATTCGCAAAAGTTTAAATACTTAGTTCAGTTTTAGTATTGCATTCTAATCATCAATTTTTATAGATCTAAGCTCTTGTTGGTATGAGTTTTTGCGATATTCTATTGCTGAGCAATGGTTTCACTTTTGGTGGTACTTCCCACTTCACTTACCGGTTTTCGTCGATGTTCGTTTTACCATATTGTAGATATTACCTAGTCCATGTCGTCCCAAGTCAGTGTCATATACCAACAGAAGATTCTGGGTTTGGTTCTGAGTAAAAAAGATAAGAATGTCGGTTAAATGGTTTGTTCAGAGAACTTTGCTAAATTTTTTAAAGAATCCAAAATTCTAAATTTATTCTCAAAGCCATTTTTTAAACTAATTACTAAGAGGTATTTACCGCCCCAATCTGGTTGTCGAAATTGCACATGCATAACAGTTGTAATCGATCGCTACGTAGAATTGTGTAGAGATCTAGAGGTGGTCCTGTAGTTAACTCTGTTTCCTTATATGTATTGATTTTATGTTCCTGACAGCTATGTGGAAGTACACCGTGATGTAAACCGTTGATTGCGTCGTATTATCGATGGCTCCGCGATGGCAATCGATGAGTTTGTCACCCGAGTGTGGGCGGCACGACAGCGGCTCCCGACCGACGCCTCATTGCTTTCGTTTTGACTACACACGATTTTATTGGACAAGACGTTTCAATTTGCAAGAAAACCCATCGTGTTATTTTAGGATATAATACGGGTAGCGCTCGTAGCGTAGTTTGACTAGGAGTTTGTCAGCAATCACTGAAATTTAACAACGTTCCGCACGGTCAGTATTTGGATGGGTGACCGCGGGCGGCATTTTCCAACTGAGCGCTACTGTGGCTCAGATCACTCGTTAAATTGTAGGTCTCGGTTGTTTTGACCGTTTATCCATGTCAGAGGCCTTCATGCGGCCTAAAAACTTTGACACCAGGGCTAGCAACCTTGCCTATACGAACTTACTTAGGACATAATAAATAGTTATCTCCTTACCCTGTATAAGCTGAAAGAGGGTGATTGAGACCATCATTACAAGCAACTTTTAATATGAGGCCAACACAAAATTTGAGAAAAAAAATCAGCTGTTTCATACATTTTGTCGATTCCGAGTTGCAATTTTGTATGGAACAGCTGATTTTATTTTATCGAATTTTGAGTTGGCCTCATAGTAAACGTTGTTCGTAATATAGTCCTAATCACCCCCTTTCGGCTTAGTACAGGGTAAGGATGTTACACACACACACACACACACACACTGATATACAAATTGACATAATTTATCTCAAATTAATCGTTTTTCATGTTTGACATTTAACTTGAAATTTTGTGAATTTACAAATTGTTTCTTATATTCAATAGCGAGAATGCCTAGGCCCCAAGATACGGGTGCTTTATTGTACCCAGTTTGGCCACTCTGTAACCATTGCATAATTTGTATCCTATGACAATAAATAATTTTGATTGATTTTGATTAAAAAATAATTTTGATTTTCGACTCTGTATAACCCGCTAAAGTACAACATAGGTGTCTTTAAATCTCGAGTATTTACTCGAGATCGAGGTATCTTTATCTAGGTAAGCGTGCTACTCCCTAGACCGCATATCTGCTTACCGTTAGGGCGTATGTACGAGTAGTTAAACGCAAATCAATTTGGAATAGTAAAAAGAAAAGTGTAGTCATATGATTTGAAATGATGTCTCTGTTCGCCAATCAGAACTAAAGTTAAGTGAAAATGAGTTATATAGAAAATAAATAACGTAGAAAATGTTATCAACAATTAAAAAAAAACTCAAAATCATTTATTTGGCATAAAATAAATATGTGCAGATACATTGTTCCAAAGGCTCCCAAACAAGTCAGAGACTGTATGTCAGGAGGCAATGGCTTCTTCTGTTATGTCACAAAAATATTCCAATGCAAATAAACAACTGGTATTATCAAGTTTTTAACAGAGTTAAATTTAGAAAGCCAATAACGTGAGCTTATTGAGAGAAAAACAACGTGAGCTTGTTGAGTATTGATAGTGTTCGTCGCATGCATGCGGCGAGTACTCGTAATGTGAATAAGCAAAAAGTACCTACGCTTGCGATATCGATCCTGATTTTCTGTGATAGACTCATTCTTGATACGCCATGCGCTAATTGGATCATCACGTTCAATTTGCCAATCTGTACGTTCATCAAAACCATTGTTTCACGCACCATTATATTCGGATTGCCTTGTTTTCGGGCGTGATAGGCCTTTTTTGCGATTAGCAGAAACGCCTAAACAATACGGAAATCTAAACAATACGGTGCGGATATTATGAAATATGGCTCTTTCTCCGTGGGTAATGGCCACAAGAAAATTAATAAATAATTATTTTTCGCAAAAATCGGCATAACTGACTTCCACCTTGTACATAATTCGAATAGTTCGCACGGATCGATGTAGTAATTTTGAAATTATAGTTTATTTATCAAAAATAACAAAGCCCATTTCGATAAAATTTAAACGGGACCACACGGGAAGCGCCAGTTTTCTAATGAAAAATAATCATCAAAATCTGTTGACCCAGTAGAAGGTTCTGAGGTGACAAACATAAAAAATATAGTGGAATTGAGAAGAAGTCGGTTAAATTTAAATGAAACCTTTGAATAGTTACCTCCTTCGTTGCCATGTTTCGGACTAAAACATCGTTCCATTTTTAAATTACACTACAGATATGAGTTTACATAGTAATTTATCTGGCCGCAAAACACGACAGATATGGATTTTCATACAACTTTTGCCGGCCGCTGCTCGTATGTATTTGTCCAACTGCAGTACTATAATGTCAATTTATCCCGAAGAAGGGTGTCAAAAAAATCCAAGCCTGTAAACACTACGTTGTTTCGGTGCTCCCCGCTTGCGGCGGGAAACACCATGAAACACGGAAACAAATCAGTTGCGCCAAAGTTGCGCAACAGATGCATACGAGTGTGGACGCGTCTCTTGCATTGTTTCTAAACTCGGGCGACATTGCTTAAGCAACTGACTGTGTGGACGGCAGTTTCCGAAACATTGTTTCTGGAAACATCTACGTGATGTTGCAGAAACTATGTAACCGAAATATTGTTGCTCAGTGAATACATGGCCTAATGCTCACATTTCCAAGCACGTTTGAGAAAATATCAGTGAAGGTGTTAGCCCAAGTAAACGAAATAAACCGATTCCATCCATAGTGTGGAGCTTTAACGGCTGACTGAAAGTAATCTCCTAATCGCAGCTTGACTCATATTTCCGAGCACCAGTCTGTTGTAATCCTTATCGTGTATGAAGCATTAGCTTTCATCACTCATTTTAAAGACGCAATTGCTTCTGAGGTTCATGTTTAATTGTTTTGTCTTCGTTCTCTACTAATCTCTACTCACATAGTACTAATCTCAGAATAATGACAAGTAATAGAAACCTTGCTAAATTTTCCTCAAATAAAAACTACGTTACAGCTGACTTTTTCATATCTGGTTATACAGAATACACAAGAGTAAGTGGAACAAAAAACTAATTGAATGTCGGCATACGTCTAAATCACAAGTTGAAATATAATAATGGTTGAAATTTGGTCAACACCTTTTATTTATTTAAAATGGGATAAAGTGATGTATATCTCTTGCTATTTTAGTACAGTTTCTATTTCTTTAGTCCTTATTCTAAGGTACTAATTAACTGACAATGTTTCCTGAGATAACGAATCTTTAGGTAGTTTGTAACCACATGCAACATAGTAACGCTTATAGCGTAGTTTGACTAGGTGTTTGTCAGAGATCACCGAAATTGAGCAACTTTCAGCACGTTCAGTCTTTGGATGGATGACCCAGGGTGACATTTACAATTGAGCGCTACCGTGGTTAGGATGACACGTTAAATTGTAGGCCCCGGTTGTTTTAACCGTTTAGCCATGTCGGAGGCCTTTAAACGGACTAAAAACTCTAATACCAGGTCTTATCACCCGGAATATACGAACTTACTTACTTTGCAACGTAAATACGACTTCTCTCAATTGCGTCTTTAAAATAAATACAAGGAAAATTTTACTCCGATAAACAACAGTTTGATGTCGCAGTAAGATTTCGTTGAATAGTTTTGTTATGCGATGACGCTATTTCCTCGAGATCGAAAGGTGCTTCGATACGAATGGCGGATTCGCGGGGCCGAGGTGGGCGCGCCGACCAGTCTTCAAGAGCAAGGTCGCGCGCCTCAGACACATGTGCTCGCATACCTCGCGAATTATTCTTTTTATGATAAATACGATTGTCATTCTAACCTGCACTGAATCGCATTCCAAGACCGAACTTAACTATAGTCTGTTCCATAACCGCTGAGATTGAACCAGTTAATTTTTTTTTTTTTTAATATACACGGTCTCTGACCCCAAACTAAGCAAAGTTGAAGTTGAAGTCTATTGAAGAATTTGAAAATAATACAGAAATGTTCAGCACGCATTTATTATATTAAAAACTACCAGAAAATAATGTTTTTTTAAAGCAAACCTATTATAGGTAATTATATTTGTCAAAGGTCGTCGCGACCCTCGGTCTCAGCGGTTATGGAACGGAATATAGTTAATCCTTTGTACAATTTCGTATTACGCACTTTATATTAAATTAACCTAGCGCTCATAGCGTAGTTTGACTAGGTGTTCGTTAGCGATCATCGAAGTTAAGCAACGTTCAGCACGGTCAGTCTTCGGGTGGGTGACCGCGGGTGGCATTTACAACTGAGCTCTATCGTGGCTCGGATGACACGTTATCTGATTGTCCCGGTTGTTTTAACCGTTTATATAACCAAGTCGGAGTCTTTCTGACGGCTTTAAAACTCTGACGCCAGGGCTAGCCACCCGGCCTTACGAACTTACATACTTACTTATTAAATTAACCATGAAATATAAAATTGTAAAACAATTGAAACGATCCATAATACGAGTATGCTAGTATGTCACGCTTGTTTCAAGTCCATTTAGCATATTATATAAAGTATGTAAGTGATTGCACTTTGTGCAGTTGATTAGTATCATTAAATATTATGTATATGACATTTATGACCTATAGAAATGGCGTGAGCGCATATCCTAATTTGTTGGCCACGGCTAATGCCCGCATCGCCATCCAGCCTTGAATAAAGGGTTATCAAGAACCACAGTTCTAAGCCGAAAGGTGGAACTGTGGATGTGATTTTTTTTTCTCGAATTTTGGGTTGGCCCCATAGTAAAAGTTGTTCGTAACGTAAAAGTTGGACTGTCTCGGTGGCTCAGTGGTTAGTGGCCCTGACTACTGGATCAAAGAGGCGTGGGTTCGATTCCCACTCAAGGCAAGTATTTATGTGAAAAACATAGGTGTTTGCTCTGTGTCTGGTTGATATTGGTAATTATCTATCTAAGTATAAGTAAGTATTTAAAAATATGTATGTGTAGAATATCAGTCTCTGGCAGCCATATGACAAGCTTTGCTTAGTTTGGGGTCAGAGACCGTGTGTAAGATGTTCCCTAATATAAAAAATATTAAACGCTCGCGACGCGACCCATAGTTTGGGAAACCCTGACCTATAGAAATGGCGTGAGCACATATCCTTATTTGTTGGGCACGGATAATGCCCGCATCGCATTCAGCCTTGAATATATCACGTGTAGCAATACTTATCTACCCTTCAGGCGGCTTTCTCATTAAAACACTTCGGCCTTCACAAGAGCATCGTAAAACAACTCAGATTGGCAAATACCCAGAATTATCAAATTAAACTCTAATGTTTACAACACGTTTCTCAGAAATAAATCGTCAAGTAAAAAAACAAGGTCTTATTTACAAGGATTTATTTGTGTACCGGTATTATCTTTTATCAATTACAGTGTAGCATTGATGTAGATTTTTATTTTCACTGATACTGATATTAATCTTCGATATGTACACGATTGGTGACTTGTTATTCGTTTTATTATACTTTATCATTCATCATGAAACCCATTCAAGAATGTCTTAAATATCTTGCCTGGTTGCATGTCAATGATTTTATTTTTCTCGTATCTTATCAGAGGTATGTACGAGTATTTTGGTAGTTGGTGTGTATTTGTACTCGTATATAGAAGTGTTGAGATGTTTTCCATGTGTATCTGGTTCGATCTTCACCTTGAAGTCACGTGTTATCGCGGTTGAGTCACGGCTGGGCTGGCGCGGCGGCGTGCGCCCGCGCAGCCATCCTCATGATCTAGCAAACACAACATTACAGCTCATCTATTGCGTCGTTACGTCCCGGCCGGCCCACTGCGGATGTCAAGTTGTCAACACCACGTGGGCAGGCAATCGCGGACCATCTTATCCACGCTCTGGCTGATTGTTTCGGTTAGAGCGCGAAATTCACTTTTTTGGATTTTTGCCTTTTACAGATAAACTACCCATTTTAAGTTTATGGAAACTCATTTAGCGGCCATGAATAGGTAGTATTTACGAGGTATATACACCCAAAACTCAAATTAGTGGTCAGTCTATGCAGAGCCCTTAGTCCAGGTTTTGCGTAGTTTACTTAAACTTCCGCGTTCGCGTGTGGCTCATACATTTTAGTAGTTTTTCTTCGTTTTCGGCAGGGGCGCTGTACAAAAATGTATAGAGATGTAAATGGAAACAGCTGTAGTTTCCATTTACGTGTAAACCTGGACTAACCCCTCAGGAAAGTCGTGCATCAACTGTTTTTCACCTTAGTTTTTAGTTAGTGCACTCTTGTGCATAAACTAATAGTGGCCATTATGGTTTCTTGGTGTATATACTTGGTGTATATCTATTCATGGCCGCCAAAAGTGTTTTTAACTTCCAACGAGCATTTTATCTGTAAATACCAAAAAACCTAATAAAATGGAATTTCGTGCGCTGATTTAGTGAATCCACCGTAACCATGATTTATACCCGACTGACAGGCCCCAGCGCCAAATTAAATACCTCCTATCTCGACTCGTCGAGCGCCAAATCTATTCTTCCAATGAATGGCGGAACCCGTCGCTCCCAGAACTTCACAATCCGCAACTAACCGATGATATTAATTTTGATCGTTAATCGAGCCCCCGTTTAAGTGGATCTCGACAGCCAATTTGGCGATTGGCAAATTGATGAAGTTGTTGTCGTGTCTGACGTCGATCTACTAAGTTGATTATTAAAGTTAGGCGTCCAGTTTTCAATTAGCCGGTGGGTTGAGTAGCGTGGAAGCAGCGCCGGTGCCACGGGATGATTAATATCCGGCGTGAGAAGGTCGCGGGCGGGGCCGCTGACGTCACCTCCGCTTCGCTCCACTTCCGCTCCTCATACGTGGACGTAATTACAAGCCTTTCCCGATCGTGTCGCCATACTTCGGCGAAAAGTTGGGGAATTGATTGCGTTTATACGAGCAGCGAGTGTGAGGGCAACTATAGACTTAATGGCGAGCTACTGCGTTGGCTTCTTATAAATAGGCCTCTAGGTAAGAACTTGGCGGCTGTGAAACCACAAGCTGCGGATAGTCCAATCCTGACTGAAGCTCACTTAACATCTGCGCGAGGATTGGGTTATGCGCGGCGTGTAGCTCTAACATCACAGGCGCCAAGTTATATGATTCGGCCTATACCATCCATACCATCACAGTCCCTTTTCATTCTTAAAGTATTACGGCAGCAAATGTATTCCAACTGGTATCGTTTTGTTCGTGCTCACGCTCATTTTGTTGTCATGATAGATAAGGAAGTATCTCCTCAGTGATCAAATAGTGTGTGTAATGGTTATTGATCAGTAAGTTATCATTATCATAAATCCAATACGATATGGATAGATAAATTTTGTTACTCAAGGCCATAACAATCTCTACTAATACGACCAATAGCTAGTTCGATAACGCTCTGCTAAATATGGATAATCTATCTCGTGCGTTTTGCTATAATGATGTAAACAGAGCATCGGAATAGACCAGCGAAACAATAGGGATGCCCTATATATCGAGCCGGGTTTTGTTCTCGTTGGCGTGCGCTTTTCATCGTTCGACCGGCATAATGAGATCAGCGTATATTCATCTTTGTGCTTATGCAAGCGTGATTGTGCGGCTCTGTCATGCTAACGAGCGAGGCGAGCACCGCTGCGCTTACCGCCGGCTTATTTATGCCATCATGTTACCTATCGTCGTGTTTCTTGCTCTTTTCCTGTCCCATATTTGCTGTATCAAAGGACAAATAATGACCTTATCATCTAGTCGTTTTCCTAGTATAATATCTACTATATTACTAAGAATTATCCCAGTTATTCCCAATGTTTAGTTGGAATGGCGGAGTTTATTCTACGAGTCCACGGGTATCAATAGAACCGTATGTTTGCATTCAGCTTGTGTGTGACACTCAAATATTTGCGGAAGTCAAACACCGGCTGGCTTCCGGTGTCCGTGGCATGTCGGACCGTGATATTCGATCGGATATTGCTTTCGGGAGTGTTGTATAATACCGGAGCATGGCTCGTCACAAAGCAGTAACCTTAGCAGGCTTCCTTTCTGTGTTTGTTCGAGCCGTGCGGTAACGGTACTTTTGATTTTTATTTCGATGCGGCCTGTGTCAGTGCATTGATCAAAATGCGTCCGGGAGTCGCGCACCTGGCGTCGTGCGTGTCTGCCGGAGAGACAGCTGCGAAACCACCATTGCCCGTATTTATTTTCATAAAATAAAGACCCCATTTTTCCCCCGCCGTCAAACCGACTTCGAACATGTACTCGTAGGGTAAGAGCACTTGCCCCAGTTTTTGTACCTATATTTTATTTGCGACATTTGCGATAATGGCCGATTAGAGTTCAACATGACGTGAAGTGAACTCTTAATAATGTGACGAAGTAAAGCTCGAGCGCTATATTGAATTTCGGTCAATTCTGAGTAATTTACTGTCTCGAACGAATCGAACAGCTGCAAACGGACGGTCTGTTGATCGCGAAACAAGAAAAAGATAAGTAAGTCACAGCGGATTTGGAAATAATCGAGGTGGAAGGAGCGGTGTCGTCAATCGTAACAAATTAGTTCATAACAGGGCAGAGGCGGAGAGTTCGCGCCGTGTTCCGGTCGGGCGCACTTTACCTTGTTTGTTGTCGCCGCTACAGAACTGGCGGCGGCTCGTCCGCTCTGTAAAACGGGGACGTCATTCCTGACCTACATCATGTCGCCACTCTGGGACCTCGCCAACTACAACCACTGCACTACACTGATTCCACGGATAATCCCAAATAAACACCGATCTGGTTTTCGTTAAAAAAAAAACGTTATTCAGATTCGCGACTGACCTCTTTAGCTCAAACTGGGTCGGAAAATATTAAAAGTAGGTACGGGGGAATTAAATATAAATGTTGTGCCACTGAGTTGTAACAAACGACAACTATTAACATAAATGCTCACCATTTGACTACGGAACGAGGCTTACGAGTTCCGTTCTGAAAATAGGCGACCGTGTATTAATTGTACCACTAATTTTAACCTCGGCGTTTAGAGGGGAGAAGTTTTCAAAGTAATGGGAGTTCTTTCTTTTGTTATGTACTAATGCAAATAGTTCACGATGTCTGTAAATTGATGACATTATTTTTCAAATGGAACGTTGAAGGTCTAAGAAGAAACTTTGCATATGTAAGTACATATTAGTCAGTTGCTATTGCTACATGTGTATCGATAAATATTTGTTAAGTATTGTTTCTCTAGCATGACAAATTCAGTAAACAACAGATCGAGGCTATTCAAGTTTGTTATCGAAGCCGTAAAAGTATTCGTGACAAGGTGATTTAAATTTCAAAATATTTGTATCGAGTTATCGATGAAGTTCGATCAACGACCGACTCGATTGTTGATGGCGCATTCAATACATCCACATTGTTATGAAAACCGTTTAATCCGTAGAGCGTTAAATTATTTTGGGCTTTCACGGAGCTTATGCATTTGACATGTGATGGCATTCAAACATTATGTGCGCATTATGTTCTCATGCTATACTTATAGATTCAATCGTGATTTTATCTCGAAATACCTTTTCATTTTCATTGTATATTTTGTTTTTCTCTGCAGCACGAGAGAGGTAACACGTGTTGCAAAGTGCTTTGAGCGTTCGAATGCCTTTGAGCATTTTGGGTGTCTATTCGACTATTTGCTAATTTAGTTAGCAACGCCAGTGAATCAGATCTACGTAACTTCAAGCGAAACGTTTCGATCAGCGCAACATATTCAGTTTTATTTTTTAGGTTCTGTACTGTATCAGCCTTTCAATAGCCCACTGCAGGACGTAGGCCTACCCATGAAGGGTGATTGGGCCATATCCACCACGCTGGCCCTGTGCGGGTTGGTGGATTCACATTCGCCATCGAATTTCTTCTTCGGACATATGCTGGTTGCCTCACGATGTTTTCCTTCACCGAAAAGACAGTGGTGTTAAATTCAGTACCTACATCAATTCCAAAGAACTCATTGGTACGGGACCTGGATTTGAACCCACGACCTCACGATTGTAAGGCGGGCATCATTACCACTAGACCACCACGGCTTATGTGATTTTTAGGTACCTACTTACTAATGTTGTATGTCGCAAGATTACTTATTGCAAACTAACAAAAAGTAATTGAGCTGTAATACGCAAAGGTTTTTTTTTTCTAAATTGACGCACTGGTCGCGACGTTTAACCTTAAAAGTAAACTGTCGGACGGCGGAGTAAAGTATGAGATCACGTAATAGAATGACTTGAATTGTGCGACTTTGTGTGGGCGGCAGTGTTTCAAGTAGGTCCACATTTATAGCTCGCTTCGTCATGAATGGAAGTTTTTGCACTAATTAGCTCAGAAGTTACGCGTCGTAAACATAGAGGGAGGCATTGACTTAATGTTCATTATTTCACTCGTTGGATGTCCTTAGGCACTACACCCTAGACCGCATATCTGCAGTATGTAGTCAAACGCAAACCTATACAAAATAAAAATATAAATAAATAAAATGGCAAAACTGACTTCCATCGTGTACAAAATTCGAATAGTTCGCTCGAATTTATGTGTCAATTTTCACATTATTGTTGATTTTTCAAAAACAGCTTAGCCGATTTCTATAAAATTTAAATTCGATCACCTCGGGGGTATACCCTTTCGAACTTAAAAAGATTTTTTTGATTCGGTTCACAATTGGCGAAAATGTCGATGAACATACCTACACAAAAAAATACATACAGACGAACATAGAACCTACTCCTTTTTGGAAGTTGGTTAAAAAAAGTTGCGACGTTAGGAATAGGCACTCTACGTAGTATTATTGTATCTTCTTTATTATAGCACTTCCGCAGACCTCTAAAATAAAAATTGCCAAATTGTCTTAAAAGTACTTTCCATACGTACCTACTTTTACATTTTAACATGGATATGGGATGCAAGCATGATATTTTTTCTTGTTTATAGCGTTTAATAATAGCGCGGATCACAGGATTCCCACAATACCTGCGGCCTTACAGCTGCGTTACAGCCATACAATACGATATGATAAGGGATTTATGTCATGAATGCACCGAGGACGCACTCGTATTGTCGTGGATCAGCCTCAATGCATGGCCGAGCACTGTCACACCTCACTGCCAGACACTAAGTACTTCACATATACATAGTATGTGTTTACTTTAGAACTTCTGTGACTATATTGTCTCTCAAGTCATTCATGTCGATGTACTAAACGATATACTGATACGAAGATGACAGGACTGTTGCGCGAAGGTTGTGATAGCTACATAACATAAACACATACGTGTTTTCTTTAGAACTGGGACTCTATATTGTCTCTCAAGCCATGTACATATGTCGATATACTAATACGGTAGATGAGAGAAGTGCTGCGCGAAAGTAATTTTTCGATAAATCTTTACTTAATATATTTTTCTTTATTTCCACAAAACGTAACCGTATTGCTTGGACAAGCTCTATTAACATCGATTCATATTAGATTTTGCTCTGGTTCTGGCTCTTTAATTATCGAGCTAAATTAAAAGTCATACCTAGTAGCGTATTTACCAATGCGCTGAGTATATGAGAGCGGCTGATTAGTTGGAATAAAACGTCTAAAAAGGAACTAGTCTAGTCTTGTACAGATCGACAAAAGCATCAAAATTTAATCTAATGGTGGCGAATCTGTTAATCCGCCGCTCCAAGTACTTAATACTTTTTTGTGTGAATAATAAAGTTAGTTATCTATGCTACTATTCTGTTGCTTACCTATACGTAGAGAATATATGGATCCTTCGTCTTGAAGAGGGAATAATACACGGCGCTCCTAAGATTTAGAAACGCATCGCTGACTAACGATTTGCTACGCTGCCTAATTGTAAAAATAAAAATGTACTAAGGTAAAGGTTCTAAAATAAAAAGGTACTAAAAATAAAAAGGATACCATATTTTAATTGAGATTTATTATTTTGCTTCTAGCTTCTGTAGCTCATGTATATATGCATATCACCACACCCAATAAATATTGTAACCACTGTCTGTGAAACTTTGTTTGTTCAACCGTGGTTTATATAGGACTTAAACTTTTTATTTCTAAAGTTAATTAAATTAACGTGCATTTAGATACATAAATAATTTTACTATACACGTGATGGAAAATGCTCCAGCTTAGAATAACCTCATGAAGTGTATATTCATTATTCACTCTAGCAATTAATTTTATTTTACCTTTAACCTGTGATTTGCCAAGCCCATGACAGATATAGTCTTAATTAACGATGTAATATGTCACTTAATCTCAACTGCGCCCAGATGTTTGCCGCTATTGTATGCTAAACAGGGGAACAGTATTTGAATCTCATTTGGTTGCATATCCCAATCCCTACTCGATTAACTTAATTGACTTACAAACGTCCGCTGAGTCTTTCTACTCGACCACTACTCTCAAAAGTCAAATCTCTAGAAAATCTTTACCGCATTGGATTTCTTTTAACAAGTTCTATCGATTTCTTCTATTCTTGCCTCGTGTAATGCGATACTTAATAAAACGTTTCCTTGGATTCTCATAACTGAACATCAATACGTTAGGCACAATCAAATTTGAATTCCGCATGAGGTTCACCGGTTTTTATTTCTGCTGTGCGCAATGTAATATCGCCTACACATTGCATCGATCGTGGTCCACGAGGGATTTCTGCGAAACATGTCGTTCCTACATCCTAATGCTAAATCATAAATTTACCTCTGATTTTTGCGATGCTTGGGAGAGCCCTAACCTGTGGGAAATTAAATTAAATTTCTCGGTGACATATTATGTGCAAAGGTCACTCTGCACGTGTGCTCGGAATGAGCGCCTGCAAAGTATACCTAAGTATTGTTTGCCGGTATATTTCAGTGCACAGAGTCGACGCCCGCTGTTGACTTACCCACCTCGTTCGGTGTCCGCAGGGGAATTAATAAAGGAGACTAATAAAGGCCACTGAGCATTTATACGCTCGCTAACATTTTATTTATAGATTTTTTTGCCAACACCTCGCTAAGCATTGTAGTAAAACGCGGTGATATTATGATAATATTGTATCGCGAACTTAGCCAATTCATAACTCGTGTATTTCCTAAGTGGCGATGAATCTTGGAATGATATCAAAATAATCTTAGTTTGTCGTCTTATTGGAAAGAAAACTCCATCTTGTTATGATACACGTACTGTTGGGAAAACCTTTCTGTAGGCAGAGGATGATGATCGGTGTTATTTACATTTGGCGAGACGCCAGGCTCGCGAGCAGACTGCGGACTCCGCGGCTTGCGACACCGTTCCGTCAACGCGGAGTCGCCCGCGCCGCAGAGACCTAGTTGACACCACCGCCGCTGCCAATACACTTATGGAAACCTACACAAAACAGTCACGTACTATCTATCTACCTAACTACTAAAGTAACCAACTCTTAACGTATTAATTGCCAGGTGTTAGCTACTAGCTACTTCCTTTCTCAATTGCGTCGCAGTTTCGCTGCCGAGAAATACGCTTCTCATTTGCAGCATGAATGCGGTCAATTTTCTCCGTTGAGGCGGAACAGGACAGGTCTTTTCAGCCTTTGACGGTATCAAAGCCCGGCTCTATGCCGAGGAATAGATGGCCGCAACGTCGCACTCTGCTAAAAGCATTCCAAAGTAGAGGCTAGCTCGTGGAACCGCGTTTCTACATAGAGGTCCGCCGTGTTAATTCGATAACGCTTTCAGCCTTTTGCGCGCGGAAATTCGTCGTCACATGGCGCGTTTACTTTTTGCTCTTACATGAGGCGTATTTCCAAAATGTTCCCCGTTTCGTCACAATTTCACGACCGACGAAATCTACATTTTCCGGGTTTCGCCTACATTTCACCTGCAATATTGCGAGGTTCGTAAATTCGGGACGTTATCGGATACCGTGATCAATAGTGTGTCAAACCAACACTTTTGTTATTGATATTTGTGTTGTCGTTCCGATATATTTGTTGTTTCATATTCGCGTTGGTGTGGCGTTGACTTATTTAGTACGATCCGATTCTATTCGCAAACGTGACACGGTTACTACACAAGTTATGTACTTAGGTACTACGATTCAATTCTACGAATGTCGGCAGCGGGAGCTATTCCAGTGAATGTATGTAGTCCGGAAAAACACCTTTTTCTTTCAAGAAGCAGCTGCGACGTTGAAATGTAGGCAGCTAAAGTGCAGCTGTATTCTCTACTGCAGAAGCTCTAGTCATATAACTCGCCCGTTTATCCTTTTGCTGTGTTTATGTTTACTTGACGTGGGTCTGTGTGTATTTTCGCCTGGATTTCACGTAATTGCTTTCGTGGCAAAACAGGATGCAGTAAAGGAAACCGGAAATAATACGCGGAATTGAATTAAAATGACACTGTTTTGGGAGAAAAATTGTAATGACCTTAAAGACGAGGCCATTAACTAAATGTGGGAGAGATCTTTTTCTGTGAACGAGAAGGAAAAGAGTAATAGGTTATAATAATATAATATTAATGATTTTCATTAATTACTAGTTAACTTTCTATTAGAATATAATTTCTAATTCTAAAGGGTTATTCATGATCAATTAGCATCCTTTCAGGGGCTTATTTATAGTAGTTTTGATGCTATAGTATCAAAACTAACAACTTTTGTTCTGAGACTTTGTCAAAACTAAAAAAACACAGCTATTCCATATATTTTGTTGCTGGTGAACGACATTTTTCTATGGATAAAACATTTTTTTTAGTTTTGACAAAAGTCTCAGAACAAAAGTTGCTAGTTTTGATGTACAGAATAAGCCCCTAAAAGGACGCTAATTAATCAATTAAACACCTTTTGGTTATGATTATTCCATTCAAATTAATCAGGAATAATCATAATCATAATGATGTATAAACAACATCATTATGTTGTACACAGTATCCATACATGCCATGCCATTCCATCAAACTCCCTTAAATACATTGAAACCAACTCTCAAATAAAGTATATGTAGAAGATTTATGAATTAGCATTCGAATATTTCGCGTCGGGAATACGAAGTGGTGTCTCTAGAGGCGCGAAGAGGGCCGCCTCAAAGAGGTTTATCTTGAAGATACACGACCTACTTCGCGCCGAGAGCCCCGAGCTCGAGTTGACGTCTCATTGTTGAACTTTGTCCCACCGCTCGGCCGGGACTCGGGACATGCCCGACTGCCTCAGCTCTACTTACAAACAATGCAAACTCGGAAACTTTCAAACCTAGGTTTAGCTGTAAATCTGAAATAATATTTTGGGTGCTAGTCCCAACTCGAGTATTTTCAATTTACTCAATCTTGTTTCTTAGGGTATAAACGTATGGACCAACTTAGAGATGCTACCACAACAGACACGTCTTTAATATTTTTGATAAGTATTACTGTTACAAAATTCTACGCTTTGTACTTACTTTATTGTTCTTGATAAGGCTTTCGACTAAGCGCGGTGACAATAGTACACGGTGTCCCTCAAAAAATCTAATACTGATAGTAGAAAACTGGCTGAAGTGCTTTCTCTACTCATGGTAAAAATACTGGTTACTGATTGTATAAAACTGTACGTTGAGCATAGGTGAACATTGGAAGCATTGAGTCATACAATGGCATAGTCAGAGATGATTGTATATTATATCGTCATTATATCAACAAAGAGTGATGACGATGATAATGTGTGGAATCGTGGAAATTATACAGACAGAATGGCTAATCACGTACGACGCGCAATGTGCGATTAATGTTCCTCACCTGTGAAAATTTCAGTCACATATTGATTAACGCTAGGCACATGCCTGTGAATATTTAACGGGGACGCGGCCGAACAAACGGTAAACAGCAGTCACAGCGGAGCTCGGCTAATCAAACCTAATAAAATTTGTAACCCTCTAAACAACAAAGGGCTGGACCGACCGCGGCCGTCCCTTAAACGGCGATGTTTAATTACTTTCAGTTCATTCTGAAACAAAATTTCAGCAAAAAAAACTTTCTAATTTGACTGAAATTACCTTCTCATATTAGAAATTTTATTCGGCTAGTCAAATATTCCCGTCCACAATTTTATTTTAATAACCTTATGTAACGTTTTAATTATTCAATTTATGTTACCAAAAAGTTTGTTCTGTTTCATTTCAAGGCAATTAATTATTTTGCATCCATTAGGTTTGAAAAGAAATTGTGGGGAGTTGAACTCCGTTAGTGACGTCATCTGGGCTCGTCTAGACTGCAGACAATAAGGAAGACCTGGGGTCCTAGGGGGCGCCACTGGTTGGGACATTGCTCTTGCCTGCCCAAATCTGCGATGTACTTGTGTGTAAAATGTTTGTTTTTACGACTTCATATTACGTATACGAATGCATGATTTCATTGGAAAAGTTACTATTTATAAAGCCTTGCAAAATGTTGTTCATTTTTATTTGGGAAATGTTTTGTCGTGAAAACTCGGTAATGCTTGAGCAAAATACAATAATAGGTCGTGCGATAAAATCGAGTGTGGATTTCATTGCATTTCTATCTTGGAGTGTAGCGATTTAACTGTAAAACAATTTCAGTAAGTAATAGGAATTTGAATACTCGCGACTTCGCGAAAATTGTGAGGCATTGATGATTCATGACTAAAGCTAAAATAAATCTGCGGCTCTTATCAAAGCTAATTTGCACACACCTTGACAAACAAACCGTAACATAAAAGTAAACGAAGCACATTCAACTGACAATGCGTCTGACGCGACAGAGTTAACACGCAGATTCCTGCATTCAAGTTTAACTGAATCTGCGACTCGCCGGAGGGGACAGCCAGGTATCATAATTTCATGACTCGAGGGAGCCAACCGGGGCAACGACCTCGCACCCCTGGCTTTCTTTACGTATATCCCAGACTTGTGCTCCCCAAATTGCTCGCCCTTGAGATGTTTTCCTTTGATCCCCGCGACTCGGCGAATATAACTGAATAGCAGATTGTACCATTATATTATTCTTTAATTTATACTCACTAAATCACTGATTAATTCAGTATGATACCATTAAGCTCAACAATGAGTTTGCGTTATAGTAAAAGTATTTGAATCCATCATTTCTCCAGTAACATTTTATATTTACGAGAAAACGCATTGTTGCGAAGGAGATGTGTTTATGTCGGCCTCGTAAATTTTCCGTATGGACTCACCGAAAAGTATGATATAAACACAAACAACTCGCGTGCGAATAGGAAGTTCCACTCCCCCACCTGTTTAGTTCCAGTCCCCCTTAGCTGTGAAAACAACTACTAAAGAATATTTTCCGCAAAGTAGCCACGGGTTTATGTTCCATTGATAAGAAGTTAGACCTATTGTTGTCCATAGCTGGACATGTTCTTGGAAATGAATTTGTGTCTAGTATGTAGATAGATAGATAGATAGATTCATTTATTTTCAGTAAGGATAATTACATACATTGGTATACAACAATATACTATGAGCAACACCTTACGAATTGTCAAAATAACAATTATTATTCATTATATACTCTACAGAATTAATAGGCATAATTTTACAATAAATTAATTATTTGGTACATTACATAAAATTCAAAATACAATTTTAAAAAATTAAGATGTCAGAAATACCTACTGTAATTGAAATGTCTGCAATAGCATCGTCAAAAATAACAGTAATAGTTGAGATGTATTGTAATAGTTGAGATGTACAACTAGTTATTCATAACAGCCTTGGGAAGTTCACTGGTGGAAATAGGCCTCCCTTATACATTTCCAATAGCACCAGGTTGTGTGGTACTAGCGCGATCTTGCGATTCTAATCAGGACGTCTGTTCACCTTGAGGGTGAATTTTCTATGCTGCGCTTGCCGGTGCGTGGTCTCCTTACGAGAATTAGAGATTGTTTCAGCATTAAACGCATAAATTGTTTTAAGCAATTCTTCAGTAGAATGGCGGTGATCAAGCGAGTAATTGTAGTCGTAACTCTTCGACGGAAACACGAGACGCCAAAAGCCTCGACAGTGACGTAGGGCTACTGTTAACCCAAGATTTTCATGTCGTGCCTTTAAAAGAAGACCTCATTTTACCCTCGAGCGCTTACAGGGTGCTCCAGCCGTGAATATTTATAAGGATACTCCCGCCGGGTCCCGGCCGGTAACACGGATTTATTATCGAGTTTCGTAGCTTGTCGAGACGGATTCGTTCGGGAGGAATCGGTTTAAAATTGACACGATCGCTCCAACCGTGTCAAGAGTTCATAAAGTCCATTATCTTCTTTAGCGCTTGAGCGCGATTGCGGTTACTGCGTCCCGAAACATTTTGACAGTCCCGACAAAAGTTTACTTTTGCATCTCATGTCATAAGACATAATGTCTACTGCGAAAATCCCAAGTTTTGTGTCAGTTTTTTGCTTCTTGACGAAATAGTTGGTTAATTAGTGATTAATAGTTTGTCTTGAAGAAAGTTGGCACAGTAAAGACGCGAAAGAATACTTTGTGCCGTCAAAAATTGAAGTTATTAGATATTCACGGGGTTCAGCTGTTGGTTAATATAAAAGTAATATCGTCGTCTTAGCGGGTGTCGAATGACGTCGTTGTGCAGAGTTGTGTATCGCCCCCATGTCGCTAGCTCGTCGTGCCCTTAATAGGCCGTGGGATATTGTAACGGGATTTCCGGTTTTCGTTGATTGAAACACGCAGAATTCCGTATCCAATAAATTTATTTAATAAAAATAGGGACTGGGTCGCCGCCTCGTCCAGATGTCTGGTCAAATTAAGCTTAAACTAGTCACAGACTTATACTAATTAGTTAACCTAACTTAATTTTAGATAAACTAAGGCTTAAAGGCTAATAACGGGTAAGAAGCCCCTCGAACATACGCTCTTGGTGAGTAGCACGATACCGCAGTATGCTAAGTCGGTAGCCGCGTTCTCAACTAAGGGTCGTCCCTACCGTACAGTCATCGTCAAGGCGTCCTCACGGGAACCTAGGCCCGTGGACACGTCACGTCCACAACGAAACGTCACGTCCGCCAAAACGTCGCCCCCCTCCAAAACGTCCTCCGGTTTAGAAGGACGAATAACAATCGAATCCACGAAGGCAGCCACCTCTCGATAGTTTCAATCACGTTCAATTACACGGAACACGTGTCGCAGACTTAGCTCGAAAAAAGGTTGAAAATCTTCAAGCAATATCGTCGCAGAAAGGCGTCAGTCTGACCGCGTGGTCATCCCACCACGAGAATCCACCCAAAAACACCTTCACAACCACTTGCAACTCAACGCCACCGCGTTTCATTCCAAAAATGGAGGTTTCCGCTATCCGGTCCATAGACTCGCAAGTACTTTACAACAGAACCATCGATCGATTCACTTAGAATCGATCAGTTTGATTCATAAAAACTTTTGACTGAATCAAGCGCACATTCACAAATTTCGCTTGAACACTAAATGACATCAACATCTAACAAACAAATGTCAAGTTTAAATGAAATGTCACTGTTCCCAGTGGCAACTGATGGAATGTCAAAACTCCAGTCAAAACACAACTGTTGTAAACGATAATATGAAATCGAAGTAAAAATTAATTGATATATTCCACAACAAACGATTAGTGTTCATTAATGAAAATTCGGATTTACTTCATACAGTTCCAAGACAGTACACTAATGCCCGTCGCAAATGCAAAACGACGCGGGAAATTCGAAATTGTAAGTGTCTTAGATCTATGAACAAAAAACAGGGTTACAGTACCCCCTTCTTCGCCAGAATTTTTTTAGGTACGAGAAAAAATTCCGCTGGCCCCCCAGCCACTATATCGGGAAACACTAGACTACAAAAAAAAATAGCACTTAAAAGACGACGGCCCAATCAAAAACAAAAAAATTAGACAGAAAAGTCAAATGAACCTAATTACCGAATAGAACCTATAAGTTAACATGCAACATTAATCTAACTCAACCTAAATGTAGGACAGAACCTATACAACTAACAAGCAGAATTAACCTAACTTAACCTAAGTGTAGAACAGAACCTACAACTAACAAGCAGAATTAACCTAACTTAACCTAAGTGTAGAACAGAACCTACAACTAACAAGCAGAATTAACCTAACTTAACCTAAGTGTAGAAGCCTTGGTATCGCTGACGAACTCGACGAGTTTGTCAACACAATTCTAACAATTGGCCTACGGCCCTACACTGAGCAAACAGTGTAAGAGCTACAATCATGCAACACTTTTTATGTCTTTCACGTGACATTCAGAACGTTTTCCGCTCTCATCCTCCAACACATACACAAGCTTCGATAATTTTCCAACCACCGTACACTTCTCAAAACGCGGAGCCAATTTATATGAAAAATGCCTCGCAGCATCACTACGAATATGAGTACGACGCCAAACTACGTCACCCACTTGAAATTCTACATCACGCCTACGTTGATTATAATACTTCGCATTACGCGCATGCGACTTCCTCAAAGCCACATCAACACGCTGAAAAATCTCTCTCAGCTCACCCAACTTATCTACATAATCATCACGAGAGCTGATGGCGATGTCGTCAAGATCCACGCTATCGCCATAGACATCTCCACTAATCACTGCTTCACGGCCATGCACGATCATAAACGGAGTGAAAGAAGTAGATTCATTCACAGCCGTGTTCACTGCCAATTGAATTTGACACAGATTAGAATCCCACGCACGTTGATCATCACCAACCAAAGCAGCAATGGCTGTAACAATAGTACGATTATACCGTTCCACCGTGTTGACCTGTGGACAATACGTCGGAGTATAATGCACTTGAGGAACACTATACTTCGCAAACAAAGCTCGCACCTCACGGCCTATGAACTGGGGTCCGTTGTCCAAAATCACGGTCTGGGGTATACCATGGACCAGGAACACGCGCTCCTCCAACCTTTGGGCTACAGCAGCACTCGTAGCACGTCTTAAAGGAAATAACAAACAATACTTTGAGAAACAACATACTACCACAAGAAGATACTCGTTCTGTTGACGCGATTTAGGCAGCGGCCCGACAAGGTCAATTGACAAGCACTGGAAAGGTCTATTGCAGGTTTTGGGATTTCCGAAGAGTCCAATAGTCGGGCGATTAGGATGTTTATACGCTCCACAAGTCGTACATGCGGAAACATAATTTTCCACGTCTTGATACATACCCGGCCAATAAAATCTGAGGCGCAACCTCTTATAGGTCTTATCCACGCCCAAATGAGCACCTAGGGCAGAATCATGACACTCCTTGATACGAGCTTGCCTTGAGTCAGCAGTAACTACCTCCTTCCAATCAAAATCACCAGTCAATGAAAATTTTCCTTTCGTATATCGATAAAGCTTCCCGTCAATGATTTGATAATTGGGGCACGTCTGCGGCCTATCCCGACAACGAGCAAAAACATTTCGAAACCACGGATCACTCACTACCGCCGGATCAATAGCACAAACAGGCACTCCACGAGAAAGAGCATCCGGCACCACGTTTTCTCTTCCACGTCTGTGCACAATCACAAAGTTATAGGGTGATAAACGACACCCCCAACGTTCCAAACGCCCAGTAGGGTTCTTTAAGTTCAGAAACCACTTGAGGCTAGCATGATCTGTAATAATCCTGAACGGTCTGGGACCTTCCAGATATGGACGAAAATGCTCCACCACATTCACAACAGCCATCGCCTCCTTCTCCGTCGCCGAATAGTTCCGTTCAGGTTTATTTAGAGAACGACTAAAGTACGCTATAGGGTGTTCTTCGCCATCGAACAGCTGGGTCAACATCCCCCCGACACCCACATCTGATGCGTCACAGTGGACACTAAAAGGTAACGAAAAGTCAGGACACGCCAACACTGGGGCTGAAGTCAAGGCACTTTTCAATTCTAAAAACGCGTTCTCCGCCTCTTCACTCCACACAAAACGAGGTCTATCCTTGCGCGTCGAAGTAAGCGCATTTAAAGGGGCAACAATGGTGCTGAACCCTCGTATAAAACGACGATAATATGAAGCGGTTCCCAAAAAACGCTTCACATCTTTAGGACACTCCGGTACAGGAAAATCAATGATCGCCTTGATTTTATCAGGATCAGTCCTCAAACCCAACTCATCTACCACATAGCCCAAATATTTCAGCTGTTTTCTAAAAAAACAACACTTCGACATGTTAATTGTAAGATTAGCGGAACGCAGACGTTCCAGCACGTCCCGCAGGAGATCTATATGCTCCTGGAAGGTTTTACTCACGATGATAATATCATCCAAATAGATAAATACCCGCCCGCCGAATTCAGGGCCAAACAGTTGATCCATCAGTCTCTGCTGAGTAGCAGGGGCTGAGGTCAAACCAAAACACATCACTTTGAACTGAAATAACCCTCTAGAAGGGACAGTAAATGCTGTCTTCTCTTTGGAAGAAGGAGTGAGCGGAATCTGCAGAAAAGCAGCTTTCAAATCCAGAGAAGAGAGGAATCGATAATCCCTGAGCTGATCGAGGATGCTATTGATGTAAGGAAGTGGATAGGCGTCATGTTTAGACACTTCATTCAATTTACGACTATCCAAACAGAACCGCATTTCGCCATTTGCCTTGGGAGCCATAGTGATTGGGTTATTCCAGGGGCTATTGCTCGGCTCCACGACGTCCATCACTAACATTTCATCAAGCTGCCGATTCAATTCACTTAACTTATCAGGTGACATCACATAATAACGCTGTTTAATAGGGGCAGCATCTCCCGTATCAATATGATGCTGGATCAAATGCGTCCTACCCAAACCTTTCTTCTCCGCAGAAATTTCCTCAAACTCTCGACATAAGTTCGCCGCTAGAAGCTGCTGTTCACCAGTCAACTCATCAAAAGGATGCAACCGATTCACCCTACTCACTACAGCCTCGCTAGGTTTCTGATAAAATATTAAGTCTGCCCGAGGTTCCAGCAAGCTCAACACATCGGGCGCTAAATTGAACGCCTTCCAAAAGTCAATACCAAATATCAATGACGACACTACTCCAGGAATCACATAAAACTTTACTACACGCTGAGTTTCTTTCACAGTCACTGGCAGATACATAAATCCGATAACGGGAGAGGAGGACCCATTCGCCGTAACGATACCACTTAAATTTTCGGACTCGTGCATAGTAGCCAGATCAGTAAAATACTCCTTAGCCGAACCACCAATAATCGAAATCTCCGATCCAGAGTCCAAAAGACCGGAAAAAGGTAAACCACAAATATCAACATTCAAAAAAGGACGTGCATCAGCACATTTACCATGGACCGTCGCTACTTTAGATTTAGGTGTTAGGAAATCACGCACAAACACACACCAATCATCCCACTCTTTACGAGAGGTTAAACAACGGCCCGAGCTCCCTAGTTTTTTGGCAGCGCTTCGTTAGGAAGAGTACACTTCGGACAACTTCTAATAGTGACACCTTTAGCTCCGCATCTGTAACACACCAAAGAAGGCGGAGCCTTACACTGGGCAAGACAATGGTCGCTCACACGACAACGGACACAGAATTGATCACCACCTGCTGACACAGCTGCACTTTTACGACTGGTTCCCCCTTTGTAAATCAAATCTGGAGCTACCGATTGTTGCACACCTAGCCGAGGCTCAGCAAACATTTCCGCCTTCTGCTTCGCGGCTTCCAACTGCCTACAGCGTTTTTTGAATTCTGCCCATGTTGGACACTCCACCAACGCTAACTGGGTTGAATAGAAAGGCCTAACGTTATGTTTCACGATCTCTAATTTTTCTTCATCCGACAATTTACGGATCAACCGTGCAAAATAACCATGCATGACGCTTAGGTATTGGATTATAGTCTCGTCGGAGCCCTGAGTCCTCACGCGGATTTCCTGCAGTAACCTGTAATCAAAATCAGGAGGCAGAAATTCCTCCAACAACAGCTGCTTGAGTTCCGTCCAACTGGACGCCTCATCACGGACACTCCGATACCAGTACAATGCCTCATCGCTGAAAAGTTCAGCCGCCGAATTAAATAATTTACTGGAGGAAATATTCCTCGCCAAACACAATTCTTCCAGCCTCTCCAAGAACCCGTGTACACTCCCCTTACCGTTAAACTTCAAATTTAAAGAATTTAAATGCGAGGTGCGATCGCACGTCACCACGCGCACTCCAGGGACACAATCACCATCGTCTTTTACCACAGGCTCATCTGCCGCAGGTTTGCTTTCGTAGCTAGACCGAAAATTATCCAAAGCCCTATCCATTTTTGTAGTAATTCGCTGCAAGCGTTCATCCAGCTCAGCTTTGAGATCACATCCGTCACCATCACCATCAGGCATCACCCTACTCAACCGGTGGAAAAGATGGTTGCCTAGCGCTTGGATACGATGCAAGTACTTAAGCAACATGGGCTTCCGAGTACACAACTCTTCTAACTCACCTAATTTGCATTGGATGGTTTGCAATTCCGCCAATACATCGCCTTCAAACATACTTATCTCATCCGTAGGAATTTGAGTATTTAAAGTCCGGATTTGAGCACGCAACTTATCTACTGTGTTCTCGGGAACACCATCACGAATTGCCACTTCATACGTTAGTTCATCTTTGTTTAGAAGATGGAACATAATAGGGCGTTCCTCCATCATGACGAGTCAGTTCACAAAAAAAACACTTAAAATCTACACAATTAAAAATACTATTAAAACAGGAAATCTTGCACAGTTTTCACAAAAATAAAAGTTTGACCGAAAAAATTTACAAGACATCTGGATCCATCACTGAGCGAAAGACCAGTGGTGGGGAGTAATACCCGAGGCAGCTAAACAAGCCCCACGTTGGGCGCCAAAATTGTAACGGGATTTCCGGTTTTCGTTGATTGAAACACGCAGAATTCCGTATCCAATAAATTTATTTAATAAAAATAGGGACTGGGTCGCCGCCTCGTCCAGATGTCTGGTCAAATTAAGCTTAAACTAGTCACAGACTTATACTAATTAGTTAACCTAACTTAATTTTAGATAAACTAAGGCTTAAAGGCTAATAACGGGTAAGAAGCCCCTCGAACATACGCTCTTGGTGAGTAGCACGATACCGCAGTATGCTAAGTCGGTAGCCGCGTTCTCAACTAAGGGTCGTCCCTACCGTACAGTCATCGTCAAGGCGTCCTCACGGGAACCTAGGCCCGTGGACACGTCACGTCCACAACGAAACGTCACGTCCGCCAAAACGTCGCCCCCCTCCAAAACGTCCTCCGGTTTAGAAGGACGAATAACAATCGAATCCACGAAGGCAGCCACCTCTCGATAGTTTCAATCACGTTCAATTACACGGAACACGTGTCGCAGACTTAGCTCGAAAAAAGGTTGAAAATCTTCAAGCAATATCGTCGCAGAAAGGCGTCAGTCTGACCGCGTGGTCATCCCACCACGAGAATCCACCCAAAAACACCTTCACAACCACTTGCAACTCAACGCCACCGCGTTTCATTCCAAAAATGGAGGTTTCCGCTATCCGGTCCATAGACTCGCAAGTACTTTACAACAGAACCATCGATCGATTCACTTAGAATCGATCAGTTTGATTCATAAAAACTTTTGACTGAATCAAGCGCACATTCACAAATTTCGCTTGAACACTAAATGACATCAACATCTAACAAACAAATGTCAAGTTTAAATGAAATGTCACTGTTCCCAGTGGCAACTGATGGAATGTCAAAACTCCAGTCAAAACACAACTGTTGTAAACGATAATATGAAATCGAAGTAAAAATTAATTGATATATTCCACAACAAACGATTAGTGTTCATTAATGAAAATTCGGATTTACTTCATACAGTTCCAAGACAGTACACTAATGCCCGTCGCAAATGCAAAACGACGCGGGAAATTCGAAATTGTAAGTGTCTTAGATCTATGAACAAAAAACAGGGTTACAATATGAGCTACAAAAAGTACTTGGCTAGATTTTTGCTGCACACACTAATTTTCCCACGCATACTAGTCGTCTTGGCAACGCTACAATACACGCGGTATTATTGCCAGAATTTGGTGATTTACATTCGAGCTCTGTACGAAATATTCCATTTGCTTCTATTTGTTGTTTGACGTCATACGCGTCGAATGGAAACCGCGTAATTATAAAAATACCAACTAAATAAACAATCAGACACGAATCCCAGATGCGTTTCCAATAAATTCTATTTCCGTGCTCTCGGGAAGTTGTATTTCTGTAGCGTGTTTTATTTCGGTCCGACACAAATTGTTCAGTGGGACGAAATGTTATTAGTGCTACTTTTATTTGTGTTCTTTAGTCGTCTGCCTATTATCGTGTAGTCGAACGTAATCACTCGTACATATCGCTTCGTAACGATCAAAGGTAACCGAGTTTCTCTACAAACGTTTTCGTGCGATTTGGGAACTCTCCGAATTAGACAGGTATTAGGAAAATTGCCTCTTGGGAATCGTTGTGTCTGCAGACGTAATGGAATGTTTTCTCCTCAGATGACAGCTCCGATTGTTACAAATCAAAATGCTTTCTATATTTGTTTCCATCGTTATCCGCAACGATGTAGATATTTTTGGGATAAAAGTATGTCTGCTACCATTTTCCTCAAGACTAACTAATATCAACAATTATTGTGTCTAACTTTGCTCTTAATAGGCTTAATTTACCATTGTTATTGGCTCTGACATTTGTTTACCTTATTAGTGTCTATGTGGGTTTCTCAATTACGTTAATCTTTTGATGCTTTTGATGGTGTGCGAGCATTATTCATCATCTTCCGGCAAGGCAGACATTATAACATGTATGTTCGCGGATGTAAGCGGTATGCTCGACATTTTCTTCAAAGCATGACAAACATTTTTCTGCGGTTAACATTCCAAAAATGCGAGCTAAATGCTTTGTTCCGCTTTAGGGTGCGAATCGCGCTCTACCCTAAATGATTCCCTGTCTCAAGTAAATAGGTTTCTTGAGTCTGTTCCACTTGTAGGATGTGTTACGGGTCGTAACAAGTATACATGAATTGGGTACTCGTATCTAGTTTCAGTTTCTTGACATATTAATAAAGACTAGACCTATAAATGGCAGTTAATTTTAACACAAAAAGCTAACAGTAAATGTTTAGAAGTAGTGAAAACGCGTTATATGTGTGCATACGTGAGTGATTATTCTGTCATATCCGCACTGGATGTTATATGTAAATTAAGCGTCACCTGCGGGATTCGAGATCGTTCGCTCTGACATCACAGTAATTCCCTTTTGTCATCGCTTTCAGGCGGAGTAGAAGTCAAACGCTTACGTACGGGATGAACTGTTCTTCATGTCAACTGTCTGCCTTTTGTTGATAAGTGTGTGTATTGTCCGCAGGGCGGTTACCCGGCCAAATTGAAGAAGGTGCTGATAGTGACGGCTCCGCTGTGGTTCAACGCGCCGTTCCAAATCCTGCGGCTGTTCGTGCGCGAGAAGCTGCGCGAGCGCGTGCACACGGTGAGCGCGCCGCAGCTGGTGACGCACGTGCCGCACGCCAGCCTGCCGCGCCCGCTCGGCGGCGCGCACACGCTGGACCACGCAGCCTGGTAACTACTGCTAGTACACACCACGTTCACACGAGGAGCGCGCTCCAGTATACTGCAAGCCAATTGTGCAGGTGATAAGAAGAAAGGCGAGTAGGTCACGGGTTCTGTATGCAAATTGTCTTCTGCAATGTGTCGGTCCTAACCCAGAGGTCAGGTCTTACCTGCGTGATACAAAGCACTCGTCCAGGTGGTGGGGTGGACGCCGTTAAAGAAGACGTGACCTTATCGCTTCTCCTCGTACATTGCCTCCGAGACTCCCATGTTATCTTCAACTGAATTGTCCCAACAGAAATAGGAAGACATTGTCAATACTCGAAACCCATACCCAAACGCCGTTTTGCCGACATAACGAGTCAATCGCTATTTATTGTATTCGAGCTGACACCACGCCACCTGGCGAACGAGTGAAGTGCTCATACGTGTGCCGCAATCAATAGGCCATCGCAATCGCATATATCTTTGGAGAGAAACTCAGGCCCAAGTTTATGCCCGCTGTTACTTCCCCTGCAAAGTTTGAGAATCCTCCTTGCTCGCGCCACGTCGTTAATTATGCTAAAGGTACAGAGTACATAGAAACAGCTGCTAGGAACACGTAACTCTCATTGAAATAATGTTCAAATTATTCATCGCTAAAACAGTTGGTAACTATTCATTTTAATATAATATGTATTCACTAGCTCAATATCAATTGCATTGCATTGGCACGAAACATTAAGTGATTTCGAAGTTCGAGATTTTGCTTTACATAGTTTGTAATGTTTCCACGAGCGTTTTACACCTTATTTGCTCGTCTTTATTAGTTGCATTGCATACAATACAGACCTAGTACTGTTCTTCATACGCGTACGCTACCGTGGCTAGCATCGGCACCGCGACGTAATTTTGTAGACGTGTCAAAACGAGAAACCTATGTTATGTTTATCTGCCACATTTTTACACGTCGATGAAATTATGTCGGAATAATTGGCAGGCAGTTTCTAAAAACCATGTTAATGTAGACGCTGCTTACCCTACACTGAAGTTTTCTTATCCATGAATTTATTTCCTGGAAAGAATCGTAACATACAGACCCTCGTTTGCACGCAATTTTGCACCACGAGCCGCGTGACATTGCGGTTTTTGCAAAAAGGTAGGAGCGATCCATAAAGCGGCCGGCCACTTCCATTCTTTCCGCGACGACGTCCCACGCGTACCTTAATCACCTTCAGGCGATGTTTCATGCGACCCAAAAACATTGTTTTAAAATATTACACTGTTTCCGTCTTACTTTTTTATCAAGCCAAGATGGAAAGTAAATTAAATGGTTGGTTGTATAGGCTGCGCCACACAAGTTGGCGCATGTGAAGTTAGCTACAAGCTGCGCAATATCCAATCCTGACTGAAGCTCACATAAAACCACACGTTGATTGGCTATTGCGTAGCTTGTAGCTAACTTCACATCGGCTAACTTGTGTGGCGAAGCCTATACCTGGTTTTGTAACTTAGTACGTGTAAATGTGACCTGTTGCCTGGACTATGTAACTCATTGACGTATTTTGACATTGGTCGTTGTTAAATCAATATCAGCTGCGCTAGGAACGGGGTATGATTATACTAGATGTCGAGATTAGGATTTAGCACCCTCACGGTCAAGAGATAGTAGATTTTAAGGAGTGTCATATAGAAAAAAAAAACTGTGAAGTTGAGTCCCTCCGCGCGGAAGAAGTGAAACTTCGACGCAACAGTGCTTTCATACCCCTTCCTTGATAGCGTTATAGGTTAAACGTTTAACGCAACCTTGCTGGAAGTCGCATTAGAAGTTTCACTTCAATAATAGTAGGTACCTACTACGGATCTCTATGTTCTCTACGTATCTTCGATTGAATATAGCTACAGTGTAGTCTAGTCTATCGTTGTCACATTTAGATGAGTAAACTACTAGGTGCCCGTCCCGCCTTCGCCTGGTACATACATACTATATCATTTATAGCTATAAACCGTCCGGAAGATAATATATTCTACAAAATATTGAAAACAGCATTTAAATATTTAAGAGACAGGAACACAGACAGACACCCAAAAAAGGAGACTTTGCTTTATAATAGGCCCAATTTTAAAGGCACCATCGTACATTTAATAGCAACGTAAAATATTGTCATGTCTATCAATTGCATATACCTAGTGAAAAAGAAATAGGAATACTCTAAATTGCTATTGATATTAGGATGGCAGCTTTAAAATTGGGCCTAATATGTACAACCCGGTCAGAATATCTGTGCACCTCGCTGGAATGCGGCGCCTCTCCCGCTTCCCCTGTCACCTCTCCGCGCACTCCCCGGTGCGACAGTACGGTTAGCATCTTTGTTGCCGATACACGTCCCGATAATAATTTACGTCCGGACGGTATGCTAGACGTCCGGTAATGTATATACGTCCCGATAATTCGATATGACGTCACGAAGTCAGGTGCACAGATATTGTGACCGGGTTGTAGAGATAGTGATGAAAATAAAATCCTGTTCGTTAAAAAGAAATACGTGTGTAGGTAAATTTTGTGACGATTACATCCTTCACATCCAGTTAAAATGGCTATTATACATTGGTCGTTATAACTTGAGCTCTTGTCAGTGGACCAATTTAAACTTCTCGGTTTCTTACTAATGATGTCACCCCCGTCTACATACTTGACTTTATATTTGTACCAGGAAAATGTTCGCATTTTTTATTTTTATTCGCATAAAGTATCGTTTGATTCTGGCAAAGAGCTATCTACGAGTATCATCTCAATTGGGTTTATCTTATCTTCTCATCGAGTGGTCGTTTCGACGCCGATATCCAAGTACACTCCACTCTTTGTTGGTCCGATCGGGTGAGACATAAAATATCGTGTTGCTATAGAATATTGTTGCCAATCCTACTGTTCTAACAGTAGATTAGCTGTTCGTTAGCGATCATCGAAGTTAAGCAACGCTTAGCACAGTCAGACAGGATGGGTGATCGCGGGTGGCATTTACAACTGAGCGCTACCGTGGCTTGGACAACACGTTAAATTGCAGGTCCCGGCTGTTTTAACCGTTTAGCCTTGTTCTTTAGCCCTTGTTGTTTAGCTTAAAAACTCTGACAACAGATCTAGCCAGCCTATACGAACTTACTTTTTATAACAGTAGATTAGCTTCTTTGCAATATGCGTATCCCGATTTTTATATTTAAGTACGAATTCCCACTGTTACAAACCAGCGCCAAAGAATATATAATAATACTACGTATAGAACGGCCACTCGTTACCCCCCACCCGTTTGAGTCTTCCTCACTTCCACCCCGCGTCTACGTACCGCATCGTGCACTCTGCGCGCGGGCTGCACTGGCCGGTGGATTTTCTAATAAAAACTACCTAGACTGTGACAATAGGGAAGACTTGTACTGTGTATGGTTGCATATCAATGATACGTAACAAAACAAGAAATTTTAATGTTTCCCTAAGGATAAATAATAGGAACTTATTTTACATTATTTGGTAACTTCCTCTTGAAATTATCTTACAAAAAAAGTAGATCGGTTACTTTTTGTTAATATGCTTCCAAATTAAGTAATTGTTATACTATTTTAAGCACTAGATTAATATTCATTTTTGCAAATTATGTACGCAACTGTCTCACTCACGCGGCATGACGTCACGTTGTGGTGATCGCTGACAGCCATAGACGTTCCGCACACAAATGCGCGTGTAGCGACCGTGCGTATGTGTGTTGTCTGTGAGTAAGTACTGTGTAGGTGTGCGTAAGACAGCAGATTTTGTATGAAAAATCGCGGAGTGTCCGGGCTGTGCCAGCGCACAGTGTAGGCAGTTTTCTCGTATCAAAATTACCATCCATTCATTTATCAGCCATAGGACGTCCACTGCTGGACATAGGCCTCCGAAAGTTAAGAAAAGTTGCATTATTTACGAGAATTCTTAATTTCCCCATTAATCAAAATTGTATTTTAGAAACACAATAGATGATTTGAAGCAAGATGATAACTTTTTTTAAATTTTACCATTTTCACTGTCAGACGATTTCAATATTCTAGGATATGATTATACTTATCAAAAACCAACTTTTACTATGGAACCAAACCCCCAAATCGCAGAAAAAGCAGCTGTTCCAAGAAGGAACTAAAATACCAAGCAAGATAAAATAAAACATTAATTACGTTGTTATAGAAAACATTGCAAACAAATATGTCCTTGTTAGATAGTAAAATTATTATATTGTTTTTCTTTTTATATTTTTAGATTTACAGGGTTAGCAACACCGCTATGGAATTCTTTCTTATTCGTTTTCTTATTTCGAGATAGAAACGTTCATTACTTTCGCACGCGGGAGCACCAAGTATTTCGTCTGCTATATTCTTTATTGCGTCGGCAATGGACGCACGACAAATAAGACCGGCGCGTGGAGACGCGGCCGACGTGACTAGATATCTAATATGATTTTCGACACCTAAATTATGTAATTGCCGTTTGAGCTAGGTCTTCGGCCGCGGATCAATGGGCGGCGACACCTGCGGCCCTAGCCAATGTTAAGCCATCTAGCCAATGTTAAGCCATCTAGCCAATGTTAAGCCATCAGAGGCCTTCAGGCGGCTTAAAACTCTGACAACAGAGCTAGCCCGGCCTATACGAACTTATTTTTATAACAGTAGATTAGATTCTTTGCAATATGCGTATCCCGATTTTTAATTTTAAGTACGAATTCCCATTGTTACAAACCAGCGCACAGTGTAGGCAGTTTTCTCGTATCAAAATTACCATCCATCCATCTATCAGCCATAGGACGTCCACTGCTGGACATAGGCCTCCGAAAGTCAAGAAAAGTTGCATTATTTACGAAAATTCTTAATTTCTCCATTAATCAAAATTGTATTTAAGAAACACAATAGATGATTTGAAGCAAGATGATAACTTTATTAATATTATACCATTTTCACTTTCAGACGATTTCAATATTCTAGAATATGATATACTCATCATAAACCAAATTTTACTATGGAACCAAACCCCCAAATCGCAGAAAAAGCAGCTGTTCCAAGAAAAACAAGAATACTAAGCGTGATAAAAAAATAATTTCTTTAATTACATTGTTATAGAAATCATCCCAAACAAATGCTCTTGTTAGATTCATAGTAAAATTATTATATTACTTTTCTTTATATATTTTTAGATTCACAGGGTTAGCAACACCGCTATGGAATTCTTTCTTATTCGTTTTCTTATTTTGAGATAAAAACGTTCATTACTTTCGCTCGCGGGAGCACCAAGTATTTCGTCTGCTATATTCTTTATTGCGTCGGCAATGGACGCACGACAAATAAGACCGGCGCGTGGAGACGCGGCCGACGTGACTAGATATCTAATACGATTTTCGACACCTAAATTATGTAATTGCCGTTTGAGCTAGGTCTTCGGCCGCGGATCAATGGGCGGCGACACCTGCGGCCCTAGCCAATGTTAAGCCACCTATACACGTTGGCTTGAGCGTTGCCAAGCGATGGCCAAAACCAACATGTAGACAGCCTATTTGCCTTGACTTGCCATCGCTTCGTGTCGCTCGCCTAGTTGGGCGAATGAAGCCAAGCGCCATCGTGTGTAGAGTTCATTTCACGCAATATGTCTTCGGTCGCCGTCGTTTGTGTCTCACTTCGGGTCGGTGTCGGTTTTTGTGCACAAATCAAGAGGCCCCACTACACTACTCGCTTTGACGCTCCGTCGGAATCCTCGACGAAGTTATCCGGAGTTCTAAGTGACCGTCCACACACTCGGACAAATTAATTGGCGAAGTGCCCAGTCTCTCAGAGTCCGCGCACGGGACAACATAGACGTTCAAGTGCCAGCTGCCGTTGCAATGTGCACCCTATTACACAGTGCGACGGACTACGACGTCCGCTTCGATTAACCTCGGGGAACTTCGCGAGTAGTGTAGTGGAGGCTAAAGGCGCTGTTTGCGCTCGGCCAATATGGCCAATCGTGTGGGCAGCTCTACAGACACTCGTCTACATACGCCGCTTGCATAGCGTTCGACGAACATGTCGACCGAATGGACATTAGCACTTGCCTTGTACTAATTTACCGACGCTAGCGTTGGGCTACGCTCGGCCAACATGTATAGGGTACTTTACATTTAGTGGCCTTTTAACTGGCCACAGCTCTCTCCCTCATACATTTGTCAGTTTGAAAACTTAGGCAATGAATTGATCTGTAGGTTGCAGACATCCTACGGTATGATAAAACTTTGATCATGATTTAGCCGCATAATTTGCTATTGAAGAAACTTTTAGTTTTTAACATAAATAAGACTTTTGATTTCGAAACTTTCAGTTTTTTTGGGAAAAGAGATGCAAATATAATTTCTAATTTGAAAAGGTCTTCCCTATTTCACTCCATTCATCCCTGTCTTATCTAAATGAAACAGCAGCTTTAGGTAATCTTTGTTAAATCGATCGTTCTCCAATCTCATTCGGTTCGTTCGAAAGAGGTCATGAAACTTATTACAATATTATGAATAATTGTACGTGTGGGATGAGTACTGAGACTACTAAAAATATGCTCTATAAATATATTGAATGTGAATGACAGCTTAATTGATTCATACACGCGCAGATGTGTTATTAAAATGTAAATTACTTATGGCTAGGTATAGTTAGTAGAGGTTGAATCAGACTTACTGGAGTCTATGAAGATGGCCAAAGTCTGTGCAAATGCCCAGTCTTAACCGCTGTTGACATATGAATTTGATGCTGTGCATCTCATAATTACTTACATAGTTGTAATTATGACAATGACCAGTATTTTGACCTTGTGTGAAAAGTAAGTTCGTACTCACTTACAGATAGACCGGATGGCTAGCCCGTGTCAGTGTTTTGAAGCCGCCTAAAGGCCTCTGACATGAAAGACAAGACTCGCAATGACTACACAATCCTATGTCTGAAATGAAAGATCATATTATTTGATAACTGTCAAGGTTCTAGGTAACCGAGGTAATTGCCAACCGCCGTAAGTCTCTTATGTGGATCAGATATCTTGCGATTTATTTTGCTCCCATGAAATAAAATCACTCTTCCAGGAAATAAGTCGGTACTAGTTACTCCATAAGAGGCTTACCTAAGTCTATTAGACGGGCCACAATAAATTTTCGATTATAACGCAAGTGTACTAGAGTTTTGCTCGACTCTCAAAGAATGGTAACGTTTTAACGTTTTAGGTATGCATGATACCTCTTCTGAAGAGTCCATACGGCCGGACCGATTTCGATTCTCAAGGTTTCGGCAGAGTTGTGGTTATATCCGGAGAGCCTTAGCTATGTTTAATATCAGGTAAATTTCAAATTCGCAAGTTCTATTAAAAGTTGAACACTGAAAAGTAGAAATAAAATCACTACATAGTGTAAAACAAAGTCGCTTCCCTGTCTGTCCCTATGTATGCTTATATCTTTAAAACTATGCATCAGATTTTGATGCGGTTTTTTTAAAAGATATAGTGATTCAAGAGGAAGGTTAATATGTATGTATAATATACCTGTGCGAAGCCGCGGTGGGTCGCTAGTAAATATATGAATATTAAGGACATCTTAAACACGGTGTCTGGCCCCAAACTAAACAAAGCTTGTGATATGGCTACCAGAGACTGACATACTACATTTACATACATAATGTCTATTATATGCGGAGCGACGCTTAACTGACTGTCTTCCACGCAGTAAACATTTTCTGCCATACAATTTAATTATTTATTCATGACTGATTTCATTCCAATCATATTATTTTTTCTTTTCAGGTTAGAATATTGCAAAAATTGCTACACGAACAACATACAGAATTCAAAGCTAGACGGCGTTATCGATGAATATGTGATCAGCAATCACATACCACCGGCGAAACCACAAAATGGTAAGATATCAATGTCATTATCATCTTTAATAAGTAAGTAGTAAAGTTTATTTTCAAAATCATAGAACGTGTTTGTTGCAAATGATGAATTTATAGCATAGAACTCTTCACTATGGGCGATTAGTAAGCTCCGAATAGCGCAACGGGATATAAAGAAGGCTATGTTCAGAGTCTCTCTGAGAGATCGGTTTAGGAATGAAGAGATCCGTTGAAGGAGACAGCCCAACAGATTTGCCAATTGAAATAGCAGTGGGCAGGTCACTTAGCACGGAGAACTGATGGCCCATGGGGATGTGACTCCACAAGGCGGGCAGGATCCTGATGGATGCGAGCCGTTTCCAACCGGTCTTGTCTTAAGGGGAGGCCTATGGCCAGCACTGGATGTCCAGTGGCTGGAACGGATACAATGAAAATTTATTTTTAAAAAAATTTCCTTATTCGTTTCTATACGATACTTTTTCTCGATAAATAATTAATGGCGGTCTAAATTCGGGTTAGGAAGTACCCACAAAGGCACTCATATATATTGCTGTCTGTACTGCGCAAAACTCCATTACAGAAATTGATTTTATGAATTTTATACGAGGCGCTTCGCGGTAAATTTACTTTGTGACCGATACCGAAATAAAATACGGCATTCGACTGGCTAACGAAATAAATTGTGATTCTAGCTATGTATAGAATATCGTCAGTCAAATGCCGCTCGGTACGCGCTATGTAGCCTCTGCCGATATTTACGGTTTTATTTACTACTACACATTACTGTTTTACATTACTGCTACAGTTAGGTGGGACGATACTCGTAACATTTACTAATATTAGACTACTGTAATTTTGCGTTTCATTTTATTACACTCCTGTAACGTTGTATTGATTGATGGCAAGCAGATTGTAGATTACAAATCCGTAGACTCGCACTAAATTTCCTTCCTGAAATTGTACCGGGTCAAATCGATGTTTCTGTACCTGAGTGACATTTTCTAGGATACTCTTCATTTTATTCGCCATGGAACTGACTCCGAAATCACAAAGAAACCAGTTGTTCTGTTTATTAGTTAGGTATATACTTATGCAATTAACACATACACAATCTGGATCAGGACTGATCATTTATTATTTCAGTAAATATTTTGTTCATCGGGTTTTTAATATGGCATGGAAAAAAAATATTCCTGTTTTTTCGCGATTTCAGGATTTTCCCCACAACAAAAGATATGTCCGTTGTTTTGAAATACTCTCCGTATCTCATACGGCGCGTCTCAGATAGCTGTGGCCTAGTCATCATCCAATCACAGGTTTTCATTAAGACATTTTAAGCTCTGTGATTGGTCAAACAGCAGATTGCAGCCGTATCTATCGACAGAACGCTTAGAATGTGTAATAAGTGGAGTTTGTTGCAGGTATAATCGAGCGCGCGGGCGCGTGTGAGATGAGCGGCGAGCTGCCGGCCGACGCCAGCGACATGCACATCAGCGGAGACCCGCCCTACACCTGCGACCCCAGCCCGCTTAGGTATGATACGGTTCAAATGGCGTAGCTGTGAAGGCTTGAAAATTACTCCACTAAAAAAAGCTTTGCTCTTATGTATTGAACGAATTAACTATCCCACCGCTGCTTTGGGATACATCTTTTTTTTCACTTTCTTCTATCTTGTTAGGTCGCTGTCCAGTCGATTTTAAATCTTCCGCTTTCATCACGCCATCCAAGATTTTAAAGGTTTATTTTTTACTACTGAGTGTAGAAAACCACAAGTTGTTTGCCCGATACATACTACATAACAGGTCACAGTATTATTGCTGCGATTAGCCTGATTTGATTTGATTTTTTTGCTGCATTTATTTGAAAGAAGAGGAAAAATACAATTATTATCTTCATCGTTGCTGTATTTAATACAAGCCAAGCTTATTTTAATAGTAAGGTTTAGTCGATAGGAACACTTGAAGCCTTTGAGAACAAACTATATCATTTCCAGTTCACTGAGATTATTGCTTATTATTTCTTAGGTCTTAAGGTTCTCCTCGACTATGCAAAGGTCGCAAATAAAAGCCTCATGAGTTTCCCAACTTTGATTGTCGCAACTTTTTCTTTAGCGATTTTTCTATACAAAAACATTACGTAAACGTAATTTTGGCTTTTTATTAGGCAACTTTGAGCGTTTCCCAAGTTCACAAGTGCTTCTGTCAAGTTTGTAAATACTCGTACGTGAGTTCGGGGCCCCTTCTTGACGACTTGGCCGTTGTACCATTTGTGCGGTATCGGTTTTTTTGTAGGCGGTTCCTACTTAGAATGTTAATGAAACCATAGAATTGACTGTATATCCAAAAACGTGGTAATATAGTTATTCAAATTTTCTTTAAGTAATCTTGTTGTATCAACATTATTGTACTTGGAGGTCTTGAATGGTGTAGCTCGCCTGTGGTGTTGCAGTAGCTAAGTGCTGGGAGAAAACAATTCGACAATGAAATTAAAGTGAATATAGACTCGACGAAAAAAAAATATTTAAAAAAAGTTATATGGCAAGGTTTTTGCCCAGCGCAGGTTCATAGCGCAGGAAATACAGCCTGGGGGCGGATAGACAGACAGTGAAGTCTTAGTAACAGGGTCCCATTTTTACTATTTGGGTACGGAACCCTAAAAAGGACGAAATGAAGTCAGGAAGAAAAATAAAAAGAACGATCGTAAAGTATCGGTGTCGAGAAATGTAGGACACACCTTATGGCCTCGAGTGTATCGTTTAACGTTGGCTCTCTCTGTTGCAGGAATTCACACGGATACAATGGTGACATGAAAAGTCGACACATCAACTCTGGCGACGAGGATGACTTAGATTTAAGTAGTAAGTGTATTATATTTATTTACTAGCTGACCCGGTGAACTTCATATCGCCTTTATCTGTCCCACTAATTTCGATGTCGTTTAGCGTCGCCAACGACCAGATACGGCAACTTATATATGTAGAAACATTTTGTACATCCTATTTTCTGCTAATAATTAAAAACTACTGAACGGATTGAGATAAAACTTTGCAATATTAATGCTCATACATCAGAATAACACATAGGCTATATAGAGATATTGCGTGAAACGAAGTTCGCCCTGTGAGCTAGTTAATTATTATAGGCGACATGATGTACAAATTGTACAATGAATACTTGTATGCAATTAAACTTTTTCGAAGGTAATAAACACATTGACAACGATTGACAAAATGTCACTTTTTACAGTAAATATGTTTACAAATAATATTTTCGTGAAGAATAAAATTAGGATCCGAGTGTGATACGCGATTGCTGTTGCGTCTTTACTATATTGTTGGCGTTTCATAGGCTCGCCATTCAGAAAGAATAAAGACACGGGTATGTGTATAAATTAATAACAGCAGGATGTAGAGTCCGTCAGTAGACGTCGGCAAAGTTGCACCTACGAGGTCCAAGGTTCCTTTTCTTTCGTTCCCAAGATCTACCCGACAAATCTTACCAAACATACTTTTACACGACACACATCTCATGATAAATTCATAAAAATCGGTCAAGCTGTTTCAGAGTTTGGTAACAAATCTGATATAAACCTTGAATCAGTGGACTCAAGATAGTTGATTTAATGAGGCGTATAAATAAATATTTAGTGTTTTTCACTCTGTGTCTGCAAAGCGGAAATACTTCATCAAAACAAAGATTTGAAGATGAACTTCCGCAAAGTAACGCCTGATTCAATTAAGTAAGGGGGACAGTTGCCACTGTATTATTTAAATAATTTTTCGCTAAAAATGGCAGGAACCGACTGCAATAATTGCAATCTAAATACGAAATTCCAATAGTTCTGCCGAATCAATGTGTGCTATTTTTAGAAACCCAATAAGTAATAGTTGTTTTTTTTTTTTAAATCACTCAACCGATTTCGATAAAATTTAAACAGTGGTGCCTCACTTCATACTTCAGTATGATCTACAAAACAAAAAAGCACCATAATTGGAAGAACAATTGTGTAACATATATACAACAACAATGTACGAGTAATACAAAAACATACGTTAAGCCGCCATCCAATCTCAAAACACCTGTATAGAGCCCTAGTTAAACCGATTTTTCTCCATAATACATTGAAGTTGTCTAATAAAAAAAAATTAAACAATATTCTCAAAACTATACGGTAGGGGATTCATTAACTCGAAACACAATTCTTAAAACTTCTCGATAGAAATTAAATGCGAAGATACCGCTTTTTTAGAACAAATTCATGATTTCTAAGAAAGTTTATTGCATTTTTGGGCACTTTTCTACACGTTTACAATTTTTTTTTTGAATCTGTTATTTATGCACTTGAATTGAATTATAGCTTTCATCCATAAAATTTAGGAAAAATGGTATTACCAATTTTATATTGATTTTTGAATGCAAAAATCGGGCGAAACCGGGGGCGTATTGGTCTTCATCCGCTCATATGAAAAATTACTCTGATACTATGGCGCCTTAAGCTTATACCAGCTAAGTACACCCACTCGATGTTTACTAATAAGCACGCGACTGAGACTGCAGTAAAAACCTTCCAGTACTCCGTCGATACTCGTATCAATACGTGTTTTGCATTTTCTCCTATTACACAGATGTGATAAGAAAATTCTAAACCAACGAGTGTTTAAAATCTGCACGCTTGTGTCAAATGTTGCGGAATATTTGCCGAGCTGCTTTAAAAATACTCGTACTAATAATATTGATTCATGCGGTGGAATATCTGTTTGATGCGAAAAGTAAGATTTGTTATCGAGTTTTATTATTCGATACGAGATTTTTTTATCTTTATAAAATTCAAATAAATAGGTAACAGCAATAACAAAGTATAGTGTATGCGATGAAGTAGATGTTAAATTGATATTGCTCGCAGATTGGTTCTTTGAAGTGATTTTAAAATTAGTTTTGTAAAATAGACTGTGACGTTAGGCCCGTAATGTAATTGATGTAAATAAAATTACATGTTTTAAAATCGAGCTTAGTACGTCGTTACAATGTGTAATCTATTGTGTTGTGTGGAATATATTCTATGTATTATTTAAATGCAAATTTAACTAAGATTTCATTGATTGACGAGTTATTAATGTACCAAGACAAGGACGGTTTCAAATGAGGCAATGTTAGTGATTCGCTCTGGTGTGTTAATCTTGTTTTGTCTTAAAAATGGCAAGCGATTACCTTTTGTAGAGGTGAATACGTCCTATAGCTATCGGTTATCGATCAGTCGTACGAGATTGCTACTTTTAGGTTATTTTCAATAAACAACAACTGCACTAAGAGGACCACATATTACATTTGACTGTTATAATATATAATATAATAGTATAGTGTGATAATATTAAATTGTTAGAACGTCAGTTAATTTTCATCCTCCGTTTGAAATCATGTAAACTAGATTTACCTACGCGAGGAGTGACCCCTTTTCTGTCCAGAGTATATTTGATTTGAGTTTGATGTAGGACTTCAAAGATACGCAACAATCGACCAATGGTTGGCACGCGGGTGGGTTTTGAATAGATCATTTGTAGTGTCTTAGTTGTTATTTCAAATACCAGAATACATTTTCAATAAGTCTTCTGAAAGAATTGCCCCACAAGCAGTAGAAGAAGAAAAAGTATATCGTATCCGTACCGTGTCAGCATTTGATAGTGTCCTGATGAACATAGAGCCTACATGTAATATCATTATTTGAGGTATATGTTGTGATTGTGAACGTGAGTTTGAAGGTTCGACACATTTGGTACAAATATGAGTTTTATTCATAATAGCATTCTTAATCATCCTTTTGGCTTAGTACAGAGCAAGTAAGCAAGCAACCCTATTTAGTGTTCAATGAGATGTTAATAATGTATCTTGGAGGATTTAGCTACGGGAGAAGCCTTTAATAATAATGCCATACGTGAAAAATTCTTTCATTTCGGTGTGAGGCGCGAGCGTGGGGAATTTTCAACAAACTATTTACTTTCGACCTAATGAATATGTTGAGTAAAGTCGAAATGTTGACGGGGTCATCAATATGACGGCTTTATAGGGCGGAGCGATCGTGAGCAGTGTAGCCCACTTATTGATATTCCGATTTCACCTTAATTGCTAAGAAGATTAAGTCTAACATTGTGCACATCAATTACTGGTGTCTCATTTTCACCTGAGATGCTGCACTCCTATACTTTGACAGAGGAGTACGCGCTTACGCTTTTCCAGCAGCTAACTCTTCTAAGACACATATGTGCAATGACAATATCTAATGGGATAGTCCTAATGATGATTTGCGTGTGTTGCAGCGCGCGGCACGTGGTCGTCGGGCGAGGTGTCCCCCGGGCTGTCGGACGAGGAGTGCGGCGGCGGCGGGGGAGGGGAGACGGCTGCGGCGCTCGCGGCGCGTGTGCGGCAGCTGGCGCGCCGCGGCCTACTGGCGGAGTACGAGGACATCAGGGCGCGCCCCCCACTCGGCACCTTCCACAATGCAGAGTGAGTACAGTACGCCGGGGGAGGGGAGACTTGTAGCTGATATCACTGCCAAGAAGTTTGATTTGGCCTTTACATAAGGTTTGCCTTTACCTGCACACTCGGTACGGCACAATTTTGTCGAACTACGGAGCCGACCCGAATCAATCACTACACTTGTTAGGCACCATTCGCTGCGTCGGGCCGTTCCTTCGGGTCCGAACGGCACGTACGTAGCTGTTGTATGTACTGTACTGTACCAGCCTTTTTAATAGTCCACTGCAGGACGTAGGCCTACCTACGAAGGGCGATTGGGCCATATCCACCACGCTGGCCCAGTGCGGGTTGGTGAATTCACATACGCCATCGAATTTCTTCTACGGACGTATGCAGGTTGCCTCACGATGTTTTCCTTCACCGAAAAGCCAATATGTAGTGTGAAATTCCGTACATAAATTCCAAGGAATTCATTGGTACGGGACCGGGATTTGAACCCACGACCTCACGATTGCAAGGCGGGTGTCATTACCACTATACCACCACGACTATATAACAATTTTGTGCATCAAATGTTGCCTAGTATATGCGAGGCTTAAATTTCACTTTATTGCGTCGCCGCAATGGCCGCTCTTTGTATAATTGTTGTCACGGAGTAATCCTTTCGTACTGTTATTGTTTCCTCCATGGTACAAGTTGCCATCAACACTATGATAATTCCTCGAACGTAAATTGCAGGTTACCGGCGAACGTGCCCAAGAACCGGTACAAGGACGTCCTATGCTACGACCACTCGCGCGTACGGCTCTCGCAGCTCGACGACGACCCGAGCTCGGACTATATCAACGCGAACTACGTCGACGGTTACAAACAGAAGAATGCATATATTTGTACGCAAGGTACGTACCAAAATAAATATACTTATGTATAAAAACGGTTAGGGGGTTGCTTCTCCGCAGTTTAGGTACGTTCAGTCGGCCGGAACAGACCTACGATGTGTCGGAGCCAAGGCTTAAAATTAACCAGGATTATTTCATTATTTTAATCTATGATTTTATGCATTGGTATTCGATTTTGAAGTACTGCGTGCCCATCGGCTTGACAAAATTTCAAAACCCCGTAATTCCTTAACCATTCATCATATTACAAAAATATTTGGCATACGTATCAAGACATGTATAGGTAGAACGTACTCTAATATTACCGAAATCGAAAAGATCGATTTTTTTACCTGTCCGCCCCATTATGGAATACCCCATTTTTAATTGTAAATGAGCCGTCATATATTGCAGTGTATTCATACTTTTTAAGTTTATCGGACCGTCAGAATCAGAATGCAACCGGCCTAAAATCGATATTCGGACGCACGAGTTACTTAATTATAATGAAACGTTGGCCCGTGCTCCAGTTTGCGTATTATAACTAGCGTTCCGAGAAAAGCCAATTATTCGAAATAGCTGTTTGCGCTGCGCACTCGTAAATATTGGAAAAACCTTTTCCTAGAACATAATTGAATCGCTGATGTGCTAGACTTTTCTTCGAATTTGTTAGTCATGTTTTCGAACTGATACTTTGTGGAAAAATGGATTTTTTTTCGTAAACAGTTTTATCGAAAATAGTCGATCATCAATAGGTGTCTGGATCAGTGTTAGTAGAAAGAGATAACTCTGAATATTTGCGTCGTTCCAGGTATTATTGCGCTGTTTTATTATTCTAGTTTCTAAAGAATTTATGCAAAAAACTGAGCAATAATGAAAAGTTATAGTTCAACATGTTTCTTTTCTTATTATCAATAATTATTTTTTGCAAAAAATAGCATGACCGTCTTCACCCGTGTACAGCATTATTCGCGAATATTTCGCACGGATCGATGTAGCATTTTTCACATTATTGTTGATTTATCAAAAATAGCTCAGCCGATTTCAATAAAATTTAAATGGGACCAATTTCGAAGTATATTTTTTCCAATAAAAAAAAGAATGATTGAAATCGGACTACTGTGAAAAAAGTTATTAGTACACATTAAAAAAAATATACGCGTCGAATTGAGTACCTCCACCGATTCGTCGGTCAAAAAGCTAACGAGCAATTTTTATTATTGGAGTACAATAGATAGATAGATCAATATTAGACAGATCTTTATTGTCACACCAAGATTAAAAATAAAAACATATATATCAACTTAAAAATAGTGTGATAATTGGCAGCCACTTTTATGTCGGTTAAAAATGTAATAGTAAATAAAAATTCCAGGTCCTCTACCGAAAACCTTCGGAGACTTCTGGCGTATGGTGTGGGAACAAGGCACCTTAGTGATCGTGATGACGACGCGCACCGTGGAGCGTGGCCACGTCAAGTGTGGCCAATACTGGCCGCTGGCCGCGCCTTCCAGAGAGGTGTATGGTGGCTACGCGGTCACGTGTGAAGGAGTCGAGAACGAAGAGGACTACACTGTCACGCATCTACTGCTCACTGACTTGAGGGTAAGTTATTATGACGGAAGGTGGAGTGCGGCCACGTCAAATGTGGCCAATATTGGCCACTCTCGGCGTTCTCTAGGGAAGTGTACGGCGGATACGCGATCACGTGCGAGGGAGTCGAGAACGAAGAGGATTATACTGTCACGCATCGGTGGAGAGACGATGGAGCGTGGCCACGTCAAGTGTGGCTAATGTTAGACTCTGCTACAATGCTTTATAAGCGATTTCACAGAACTAATGCCAATTTATCGAATGTTACTTAAACAGAGCGGTATATTTCAATTTTTATTTAAACTTGAATAAAATAAAAATTGTAATGGTAAAATAATATTGGTGTGTTATTTGTCGACAGACGGAACAATCGCGGCGAGTGTGGCACGGGCAGTACAAGCGGTGGCCGGACTATGGCGTACCGGGCGGCGGGCGCGCCGCGCCGCTGCTGCGCTTCCTGCAGCGCGTGCGGCGCGCGCAGCACCGCGCGCTGCAGGAGTCAGTACCTATACCCTACACTCTATTGTTATACTGGATCACTGGGGACCAAGCCTTGAAACCGGTTTCAAATTAACCAGAATAAAAACGGTACAAACCGGTATCTCTGATTTTTTCGTTCGGAGCGTAACCGTAAAAAGAGTGTTCTAAAAACCTTTATTAGTCGATTTATTCCGCGAGAGGCCCGCGTCGCGGTTCGCAAGGCAGGGTGCGGGGAGCGGGTAACAGACACGCGCTAACTCGCTCTTTACGCTCGCGTCACGTGGCCCATTGAAGACGTGAAGAAGGGGCGCGCGGGTGGAAACAACTGTTCTAAACCGGTTTATTCCGTTCAACCGATATGCAAACTTTGAACAAAAACCCTTTAAATTAACCAAAATTAGAACATAACCGAAAAATAAATGTATCATGGTCTTTAGGCCTTAACCGGTTTGAAAATTAACCGGGTTTTCAAGCCTTGTTGGTAAGTGACGTGTGGCACGGCCAGCACGAGCGATGGCCGGACTACGGCGTGTTCATTTATTCAACACACGGTTATTTGCTTACCCTGTATTACGCCAGTACAGGGTTTTAGTTTTAACCTTGGTGTAACAATAGAGAATATATTTTACGTCCTGAAAACTGACAATTACTTTTGCATTACGTTTCAGTTTGGGCGACGCGTGGGCGGGGCACAGTAAAGGGCCCCCGATAGTGGTGCACTGCTCCGCCGGCATCGGACGGACGGGTGAGTTTTGTTTCTACTTTTTGTGTTGACGACAGAGTCCTTTTCGTAAGACGGTGGTAATTTAAATTTAGTTGATGGTGGTAATTTAAATTAAATTCAAGCTTTTCACCGCCAAAGTCACTTATACTTGACCAGTATTTCTGGGCGCAAACGGTGCTTACAGTCGACAAAAAACTGGATTTCGTTATATAAAATCAAAAACAAATTGAGGCGTGGCGGTATAAACGTTAATAAGATACTTTACTTTAGTTGTTTTATGTAATTTTCTTTTTCGAAATCTTTTAGGTTATTAGGAAATTTACTAAATTATATTTTTGTAGCTATATGTTTTGGCTAGAACTATGCATTGTTAAATAAGACTTTGGTTCCACGAGTTTGTCTATATTGCGATTAAATTTTGTGATATTTATCAGTTGTATAGGTCGTTACACATAAAGCGGCTGTGATGCTAGTGCGGATAACCCAATCCAGACTGAAGTTCATTTAACAGCTGCGTGAGGATTGGGTTATCTGTAGATTGTAGATAACATCACAGCAGCCAAGTTGTGTGCTTCCACCTACATTTTGTTCACAATTACTTTACCTCTAGACATTTGGCGCTGTTTCTGTCTAACCTGTGTTGGTGTGTAATAACTAGACAGACAGCGACAAATGTCAGAGGTAAATGAACTGTGAACAGAGTATGTAAGGTATCGTTTGTCCATAGGTACGTTCCTGACGCTGGACATCTGCGCGGCGCGACTCTCGGCAGAGAGATTGGTGGACGTGCGCGGCACGGTGGAGAGGATCCGCTCGCAGCGCGCATTCTCCATACAGATGGCCGAGCAGTACGTGTTCTGCCATCACGCCGTCATACAGTACGCGGTATGTATACATTATATTTTACACCGGAATGTATTATACGTCAGGCGTGTGAGAGAGGCTACTATAGTGCTTTTATCTCATACATAAAAATGAACCGTGGTTGTTAGTCTCGCTAAAACTCGAGCACGGCTGAACCGATTTGGCTAGTTTTGATATTAAAATATCCGTGTAAGTTAAGGGAATGTTTAAACGGTAAGAAAATATTTAAAAAATACCGTGAAGTGGAGTCCCTCCGCGAGAAAGAAGTGAAACTTTGACGCAACAGTGCTTTCATACCCCCTCCATGGTAGCGTTAAACGTTTAACGCAACCTTGTTGAAAGTCGCATTACAAGTTTCACTTCAAAAATGCGAGAAAAATAATAAAAACATGAAATTAATATTCCCTTACAAAATGTTCTTGCATTTAAAAGTTGCCGTATCTGACGTCGTTGACAGATTGACAGTTGACAAAAGAAGGTGAAATCAAAGTTCACTGGGTCAGCTAGAATGCATATTATAATTATATGATTTGTAATAAAATTGTTGCAGGCAATGAACGGGTTTTTAGACGCGAGCGAGCTGGCGGGTTTCGAGGAAGACATCGAGGATGAGTCGGAATGAGCCCGCCGCTGTGTGCTACTGTGACGCGCGCGGAGACCGCCACTACTCGCGCCCCGGGGGTATTGTGGCTACGTTCACTTCCACATTGTAGTGACGCCTTGGCATGTAACATTCCGACGGCTAAGTTGGAGTTTCTCGCTCGAACTCGATCGCGTTAACGTTTGATGTGATTTCTATGGAAATGGCACAGCGCCATCTTGTGTCATGTACAGAAAACTGAATAGCTAAGTGTGAGTATTTTTTTATGAGCGCCAAACCGATCCAACACAAGCGCGGCAACGTCAGTGATTGTCTAACTCAAGCGTGTGTGCTCGGTCAACGCGACGTAAAAGTAATTCGATTTGATTTGCAAAGCTCCAACTTAGCCCTCTGTTCACACATGATGTCCGTTTTATCGGATACTTTTTTTTTCCATCGATGGCGTGTGGGGTTGTATGAGCGACTTCACACATGACACAGTATTCTGATACGGTATTCTGGTACAGTTAAAGTATCCGATAAAACGAGCCAGTAAAACGGAGTTGGTGTGAATCGGGGCTTAGAGTGAGTCCAAACTAGCATGATTTTTTACCTCTGTAGTCGCGTATTTTCAGCATCGCAATTTACGGACAACTAAAACTTTAACTGAAATCTGTTCGTTAGGATGCCAGGCCGGGCCAGACGGACGTTGGAATTGGGAGCAAAAATCGCTGATTTATGGGAACCTTAAAAATGCGGGAATACTATTTCTATTGGACTGGATTAAGGATTGAGAAAAAAATGCAATCCAAATGTGCATTAATACATCCACACTTTTGGTAAAAATATACCCTTACTTATTTCTTGGCGATTCAGGCAACGTATTTTATTCATTAATACAGGTACTGCGCTAGCTAGGATTATACTGTTTTTTGGCATTAATATACCAATTTTTTGTTGGCCTTTCTACCGATTCCGCATTTTTTGTTTGAGACCACATCAACACATTTTGCGTTGCCTTGTAGTACAAATATAACTTTAATATGTAACTGAATACAGTGTCAATTTTACGCGACTTTCAGTTCAATAAAACATGCTTGTTTGGCCTCACCTTAACCGAATACTCTTGAAAACATTACAGGCTCTTACTTCAAAATTCGATATAACGAACAGCCCCTAAAAATGCTCACAATATCCCCTACGAAGTAAATAGCGGCTTCGCGAAGTGTTCACAGAATAATTGTATTTAAACCGTACCGTGACATGTCGCAGCACACGTATCTACTTGAAATCAAATAACCTCAAATTCTCAAACTGTGTGCAATCCTGGGGCCCTATTTTTGAACTGAAAGACCCCTGGATACGGGCGATATTTTAGTAAATAAGTAGGTATCAAGATATTGAGAGCTCGCGTAACGATGCAAATATAAATTAGAAAAATATACTATCATATTTTTGCTAATTAATAAAAATATTGCCTTAAGGTCCGTTATAAATATGTTCAATAAATGCACATGACATTTATTAGGTATTATAAGCTTCAATCGAATATGTTGGCGGCTGAGATATAGCTACAAGCCCTGTCCTGACTGAAACTCACATAACAGCTTCGCGGGAATTGGGTATTACACTCATTTTTGAAAAGTATCTCAGTCAGATTCTGTTGGTCTAATAAACCACTAAATAAATACGAAAAAATAAAATTCAATCGTTAAGTGCTTTGAAAATGCATTTTAATTTTACAGTTTCAAAATTTCGCGCGTAATTTACGAAAACGATGGATGTCATTATTTTACTCTGTGTTCGTGAATGACGTCACTAGGCTATGTAAACAATGCGCGTAAATATTTTTCACGATGGTGTTTTTGTGTGTAAGTTTGTGATTAAAGTTTAAAATGAGTTATTAAAAATAAATTCGGCTATAACTTGACGCTATAATTATCGCACTATCATCTCTGTCTCTTGCGTTGAGTAGACGCCTCTATCTAGCTTATTAATAGCGAGAAGAATGTGATTTCGTTTTGAGTTGATACGTGTGCTGCGACCTTTATCTGTACAATGAGATCAATTCTAACGTAATTCATTGAACTATATTTTGTTCTATTGTCTTCTTTTACTAACACAAACTAAAGAAAGGGATGGCGCGTATTAAAAGATTGTTAAATTAGTTTTCTATACCACGTGTCGCTAGTGTACGGTTTACTTCGCGGCTCGAACTTGTTAATAAAGGGTTATCTGTTTTATTATGTACTAAGCCGAAACGGGGTGATTAAGACACCATTATGAACAACTTTTATTATGGAGCCAATTTACAAAATTCAATTCGGAAACGTCAAAACGTATGCCCTCATAGTAAAAAATGTTAATAATGATAGTCTGAATCACCTACTTTTCGGCTTGGAACACCAGTTCTGGATAACCCCATAATTTGACAACATTTTAGTGCGCGCTATCTTTTTCCATGTTTCTAATAGTAAAGGATGACAACAGAACTAAGAATATAGTTTAGTGAAAAATGCAAAATTGAGATCAGTATCCGCCATCGCCTCTCGGCCCATCGAAACTATCCGCTCTTAGAATAAGTAAACTAACCTTGTAAAATAACGTTCCTGTATACGTCGCGTCACGTATAAAGAACGCTGGAGAGTCAACCTGCGCACAAGGAAATTTAACTCTTATTGCATACTTCATAGGAGTTAAATCGCCTTGCTGCAATCACAGCTGCGTACTAGGAGATTTAACTGCTATTGCATACTTCATAGGAGTTAAATCACCTTGCTGCAATTACAGCTGCGTACTGGGAGATTTAACTCCTATTGCATATTTCATAGGAGTTAAATCACCTTGTTCCAATTACAGCTGCGTAATAGGAGATTTAACTCCTATTGCATACTTCATAGGAGTTAAATCGCCTTGCTGCTATTACAGCTGCGTACTAGGAGATTTAACTCCTATTGCACACTTCATAGGAGTTAAATCGCCTTGCTGCAATTGAAGCTGCATACTAGGAGATTTAACTCCTATTAACTGTGCAATAGGAGTTAAATTTCCATGTGCGCAGTTTGAAGCTTTCTTTTTACATGGCGCGACCTGTAGCGTCGATAAGAACTGATAAGAGATCGCATATTCGGAATGGACACGAGTATTTATTTTGCATTATTAAATCTTTGTAACCAAAAAAAATATTTCCGTAATTATTTAGGATTTTACTATTTATTTATACGTTATAAGAAGTATGGCTGTGTGAAGATTTTTGTCTGTAATTTGTGTAGATGTATTTGTTTTTATTATTTGAACACGACTAATGATTGCTTTGAGGGTATCGGTTTCGATAACGTTGGAGTGAAGTGCGAGGGTTTGATACGATTTTTATACGTTGAGGTGCTGGTAGGGTAAATTGAATCAGTCTACATTACCCGCTTCTTCATTGGTCTTTATAAAGTAGCCGGATGGGCAGTCCAGTGTGCTTAGCATACAAGACCACGACAAGAGTTTATCGTCGTGTGCAAGGGTGACAGATATGCTTCATCATAACTCTGTCACGTTCTGACACGTCGATAGTATAATTTTATGGTCCTTATGCTAAGCCCGCTGGTGAGATTTTAAGCCGCCTGACATGCCATATGAAATTGGTAGTTATGATTGCCTAGTATACTAAGCGCCACACAAGTCGGCGGATGGGAAGTTATTTATGTACAGAACGCTGCGCATAAGCCGATATTTAGGTATGCGCTCTCATGCCTCCCGCGCGCTCCCTACGCCCGTGCTCACCACTACGCCACGCGGCGTCGGCATTGTGCACACATGCTCAATTATTAGCGAATCTGCGGCTAACTTCTCATCCGCCGACTTGTGTGGCGCTTAGTATACGACTTGTAGTTCGATATTCGGATTGGACAGATTTTGAAGGTTTCGGATTTGCCGGTCTGTGTATTGTTGCTAAGGCGAATGCGATAGTGCTGCTTTGAAATGTAACTTAAAATGATTAAGATATTATTGTTATACACAAAATGCGCTACATATAAGTTCACTAATGTGAGTGAAATGTTCTGCTGACCAGTGAGGAAGCGGCCTTACAAGTAATTATTGTAACGCTGAAGCCGCGTCAAGCCATTATTTTATATTAATTAATAAGGCATCTATACGTCTTTACGAATTATTATAAATTAAATTTTTACGTAAATAGACTGAGTAATGTTAAAATATGCTCCAAAATTTAATAACTCGTCCCGATCGCGTCGGGACGATTCGGTTAAATTTAATTACGGTCGATTTAATTTGATTCTTATGAAAACTGAGAGATTTAAGGGAACGATATAGAGTTTTATTCGTCACAAATGAAATATTTTGGTGTGACAATAGAAATTGTTATTTATTTTTTAAAATTTCTCAAAGCAACATATCTATCAGAGGTATAATGTATTTAGAATGGCCGTCCGTCGCAACTGACATATCGCTGTAGAGACGCGTTGTATATTTCCCATATTATGACGTCTCGCCGCTCGAATCTCTTAGCTCGCGTCCGCCGCTTTACTTTCGCATACGATGAAATGCATTGATCTATGGAGCATACTTCGATAACTCTATTTGCAAGTTGATATATTCTCAAACGTGTTGAGTTGGATAGTATTCCGTAGGTCTTTGTGCTTAGATGACTTAGTACCATCGCACGCAAGTCACAGAACGACGCTGGCTTTTTTGTGAAATTGTACGTAAAACGTCGGTGGCGGTGTTTTGCTGCTGTGGTTGAATACTCGTATGAGAGTAGCCTTTATCTATAAAAGTGAATCGTGGTTGTTAGTCTTGCTAAAACTCGAGGACGGCTAGATAGATTTGGATAATTTTGGCCTTGAAACAACTGCAATTTAAGGGAGGATTAAAACGGCAAGAAAATTTGAAGTTTCAAAAAAAATTAAAAAAACATCATTTTAATTTTCCCATACAAAATGTCCTACCTGTCAAAGTTGCCGTATTTCATCGTTGGTGGCGCTAAAAGCCATCGACATTAGAATCTAGATGAAGGTGATATGATGTTCACCGGATCAGCTAGTTGGTTTATAAAGAAGTCGCCAAAGGCTTGTTAGTAATAGACTGACCACATGCGAGCACGCCACTACAGGCACAAACACCCCCGCCGACTTTTTTCATACAATTTCGCATACGACTGATGGTAGCTTCAAGCCACAAACGCCGCTTTCGGCCACTTGATGGAAATTTGGCCAAGTTAAATAAAACCGCTTAAGATATTTGTGGTGGCTGTGTCAAAGCTCGGTTAAGTAATACTTTGATACTTGTGAAACATTTACCTGAGGGTCGGCGCAGACCGCCACCGACCACAGCCACCGATGGCCAGCGACAAGCAGTTCACACGCTTTTTCATACATTTTGTTAATCTGCGTGTGGCTAATGGCGGCCACTCGTTACAGTAGTGTCCACGATACATACATATATGTAGCGGTAGCGCTCGCCCGCCACCGGTGGCTGGGGTCAGTGGCCCGTCTGCGCCGAGCCTAATATTATGTATAGCTTGCCCTTTCTACGGTGCTCAAGCTTGGTCACGCATGCATTCCGATCCACTTGTGCTCGTAACTTGTGACCTATACTGTCATACAGTGCTTGACAGCTAACACATCAAAGGCAAATACAAAAGCATTCCTGCATTCTACAACGTTTCACATTCGGTTCAGTTAACGCTTTTAATTTGCAATAGAATGTCTCTTTGGGTTATAAGCATAAAAAATTGCTGTTACAAATCTTCTGTGCAAATGTTGCATGTGAAAATGAGTAATAATTGACTTTTGTGTACGCAACCTTACAGAATAACACGAGCACTTCTGTTTTCATTCTAGTAATGAATATCATCAACTTGGATATAGAAAAAAAATAGCAAATAAAATAGTTTCACTTATTATACATATAATTTAAGTGTAATGAAATTGTTGATTTGAAGCGTCTGTTGATTCTTGTATCTGTAAATATTTTAATATTTTTCTGTTTTTTAAATCTAAATTAAAAACATTGTGAAATATGTGTGAAATAAACTTGTAATATATCTTTAAATCTTTTTATTTTTCGAATATATCTGAGATCGCTCTTAGAAATTAAGTTAGAACTAGTAGATAACAACACCTATACAAAAATATAGAAATAACACGAGGTAATACGTACAATGATTTACATCAAAACTAGTCTACAAATGACAATATGATGAAGTGATGAATGCTCATGCGGTGTTTGTGGTTAGAGCGGTTTTAGATTAGCGTATATTTCTGCGCGTATACGATCGTTTCGGCATACGCGCTTAATCGCGCGCTAGGTATATTACGCGCATCAAAAAACCGGACTCGAATAAACGGGCGTATTTCTGAGTGTTCACTCGTATCGGTATTGGTGTCGTGTCAGCAAACGGGCTTAGAAGCGCGTCGACGCTCGTACGAGTTGCGCATGTGCCAAAAAGCACGCCTACACGCGCTTCCAAAAACGAGCTTAGGTATAAAACTGTCTGAATCCGTCCTTAAACGCAAACCTATACGAAAAACAATATGACAACTATGCGTCGAGCACGAATTTTCTGTTACCGCGCACGAAGAGGAGCGGCGGCATGCCAGCACTCATCACCTCCAGCCAAGTCATGTAGAGGCACGCCGACACCTGGTCCTGCAGAATGGTAGACATTTCACTCAATTAGGACTTTACAGTGAAATCACGTCTTGTTCCAAGATGTACCTACTTTTGCCAACCGTCGGTTGACCAGTGTCGTGAAATGTGGCTTACTTATCTCTTCCCATCAAATAAACCCGAGCGTACTAAGTCATAGGATAAGTAGGATCATGTAGGATAAAGAAATTATACTTATGGTCTGGCTCGCGTTTGTCTGGGTCAGTTTAAGAATAAGAAAGCGAGACAAACGTTAAAGCAAATTAATTTCAAACCGAAACTATAGACCTCAGAGTTCAGAAGACTAGGCTATGCTCGGGACTGCTAAGTCGGGCAGTCGATTGAAGACCGTAGCACATTATAAATAAGTGTAGCAGTCCTATTTTAAAGCTTTAGAGATCTACGCATGGTAGTTAGTCATCCCTCCGCAGCTTTCTTTATTCGTAAAGGTATCTAGGGAATGTCTTACGGTAAATAATATAGATAATGTTGACAATGAAGAGGTGTACCTTCCTGGGCACCGGCAGCGTGAGGACGACGAAGCCCGCGGCCGCCGAGTGCTGGAGCAGCAGGTCGCGGACGCGCAGGTAGCGGCAGCTCTTCGAGTACTGATTCTTCAATTCCTCACTACTTATCAATTGTTCTGCCAATCACATATTATAAATAAGTATAATTACATTATAACTAACATATACAACAAGTACATTACATTATAACAGGAAGACGCCACATTACCGTTACCACCCCTACACTGTCGATTTTCCTTCGATACGTACGAAGCGGTTTGACTCGACATTTCTGATTCGTACCATCAGGGATTGGAACAGTCTTATTGTTTTCCTGTTTCCTAGATAATCTAAAGCTTTTCAAGGTCAGAGTGAATAGGTATCTTCTAGGTCTGCGTGCTTCATCTTCGACCACAACGTCGCTTACCGTCAGGCGAGTAGGAGGTCAAGCGCGGACTTATTCATGATAAAAAAAAAAAACTTAACTAATATTTTTCTTGTATGGGAGGTACAGACACACGTTTCCTTTCCCCTATTATGACCTATGGAAAATACTTTTGGACATAGTGGAAAACATCATCGTCACCTAAATCGTCCCTCATCGTCGTTTTAGGGACGTGCACTGCTGGACATTGGCCCTATTCACCTTGGGGGAAAAGGTTCTGGGGAGTAGAGCTCACACGCCCCCAGAAGATACTCAAGTGTCCTTCCTACTATACAAAAAATATCTAAATGCTTTCTCTAGCTACGCTAATCCAACTGACTGTTCGTACGACGCTGCACGACATCAGACGATATGTGCCCCATGCGATGTGCTCGACATTACAGGTCAATATTTAAAGAGTTATAAATGTAACAGATATACCGTTGCTGTTCTCGTCTCTGTAGAATCATTACCAACAGACGAATGTCTAAGGAGTTACGCTAGCAACTGACCGCTGCTTTGCTCCACAGTGCGAAGCTTGTCGACGAGAGAATTGAAGAGATCCCAGTTAGCCGCGCTCGGGGGCTCGTTGATGCCGCGCACACTCCGTAGCTTGTTGTATACATTTTTTTTATTTCGAATAAGTCCGCGCTTGACCACCAACTCGCCTGATGGTAAGCGACGTTGTGGTCGAAGATGAAGCACGCAGACCTACAATATACCTATTCACTCTGTCCTTGAAAGCTTTAGATTATATCTCTTAGGAAACAGGAAAGCAGGAAGACTGTTCCATTCCCTGGCGGTACGAATCAGAAATGTTGAGTCGAACCGCTTCGTACGTCGAAAGAAAATCGACAGTGTAGTGGTGGTAATGTGGCGTCCTCCTACTTGTCCTGTAGTGAAAAGGGGATGGTAGGATAAGGTTGTGCAGCTCAGATGCACGCTCTCCGAAATGAGAGTGTACTTATTCGACATTACAGACTAGTGTCTACGGAGTTACATAAAACAACTGAGCGCTACTGTGATGTGTCGGTAGGGAATCATAAAGCCCGATTACAGAGGCGCCAGCGTAAATTTAATAGCAACGTAAAAAGCGTTCTCTCTATCGAATGCCTAAAGTGAAAAAAATTAACAGAACTATGTTATTTAGCTAATATAATTATGTACTATAGCGCCTCTGTAATCGGGCTTATTGTATAACGTGTTGTCTAACCCTTCGGCCCCGAGTTCGGGCTTCAGTAGCAGCGGTGGCGGCGGCGGGGTCTGCGAGCGCTCGGAGCGGCACGTCATGGCACTCGTGGCGTCATTCAAAAATTTTAGTAGGTAGGTACCTATTTTGGATCTTAACCGACAGCGGCGAGCGGTAAGGAGTTACGCTAGCAACTGACCAAAGAGGACATTATATATAGGCAACTGACCGCTGCTCTGTTCCTCCGTGCGAAACTTGTCGACGATAGAGTTAAAGATGTCCCAGCTGGCTTGGCTTGGAGGCTCGTTGATGCCGCGCACGATGTGTAGCTCGTTATACTCGATGCGAAACTTTGCCAGCACCTGCTTCATCCTGGAAAAGATAAGGTATAGGTAATGTAAGAGCCATGTATGACATGTTGCCCGAGCTATTGACATTTATGACTTACGATCACTGAGTTACCAGAGGGATAATGTGGTCGATCGAGAAATGAAAGAAAGAGGTGCATTGATTTAATATGGCGTGAGTTAGAAAGAGACATGAAAAATATCTCGATTCAGTGGGTAGTTGCCGTGTTCGGACTCGTATGGGTGCGTTAGTTTTTTTTTGACCTTTTTTTACGAGGGGGAAATCTTCTAAAGCTGCCCGGCCGCTTTGGGGTGCAGTGGGGTTATGTGGGATTGTACCCACTAAAACCCCCTAGGTGAACAGCCTTTGTGCCTTCTTGAGAGCTCCGGGATCTCCAAAGGAACGCACCGGTGCTCCCAGCACTTTATACTCGTACGACCACTCGCTTGGTGATTAAACCAGGCTTGTATCGTCCTTTACGACAGCGTTGCCACACACGCTGCCGTTCTCCTTGGGCCCGCTTGAGTGGATGGCCAGAGCCCCAACTCGTACCACCCACGAGCCCAGGTTTCCCCTTTTAGTAGGCTCTTACTACAGGCAGAGGATACCGATGCCGTATTCTAGTGCCCCGGCATCTGGGCAAGCGTTAGTTTATACCTATGAGACAGTACGTATTATCACTATAAAAAAAAAAAGTTGCAGAATAAAGCGAAAGATAAAGTACTTACTGATTTTGGGCGTCTTCGATCGTGATTTCGCTCTTGGGGATGGCGAATATCCTGAAGACGCGCACTTCCTTGAAGCCGCGCCGCGCGATCATATACGGCAGGAGGATGTTGGTCCCGCCGTCGTCGTAAAGCCACCACGCGTCTATTGATTTCGACTGCACAAAACAAACAATTATGAACAACACAAAAAACAAGCAAACAACAACACAACCAAAATAAATATTTAAAGCTTCGCACAGGTGTATTATACATATAAACCTTCCTCTTGAATCACTCTATCTATGAATTAAAAAAAACGCATCATCCGTTGCGTAGTTTTAAAAATCGATAGATAAATAGTAATTTATTTTCAGTAAGGATAATTACATACATTGGTAGGTATCCAAAAATATACTATAAGCAACACCTTACGAATTGTCAAAATAACAATAATTATTCATATGTACTCAATAGAATTATGAGGTATGGACTCAACAGATTTGGTACATTACATAAAATTAAAAATAAAATATTAAAAATTAAGATGTCAGAAATACCCACTGTAATTGAATTATATATAAGCATACATGGGGACAGACAGCGGGAAGCGACTTTGTTTTATACTATGTAGTGATAGGTATCTAGAATATCCTGAATGTTTAGAATGTCCTAAAGGGTGCTTTTTGAAGCCATTTTTCATGCCAACTAATTGTGTGTTGTAGGGGCCACAAACTCCCAAAATATTAATTTAGGATCTGTACAATCGAAGCTGCATTTACATCTAATTTTTTTTCAAGTTTTAAGGCAATCGTGAGGCGCCAATTTGGCTATACAAAAACAATAAGCTGTTATCTGCCTCTAAAAATTATCTGATTTTAGTGTTTTTTTCATGTAATCAGCACTCTATTCGCTGGGATTAAATGTCTTAGTTTTTACAGTTTTTTTATACGACTTTTTTTTACATAAACTAAAAAGTTTTATGAATAAATAAGACGTATGAGAGTGCAATAATTTACACTCAAGCGATTGATACCAAACACATAACATTTTGTTACAATTTAATTTAATTATCAAAAATGTACCGGAAATTCTATCGATATTCTACAGAAAAGCCGACAAAAAAATATTACTCTTAGTCCAAAGAAAATATTAGGTACGTATAGGTACCAAAAACTACTTACAACATCGAAATTCAAAGGTTGATAAGCCAGCCTCATAGAGTATCTTCTCTCTATTTTGTCCTTCTTTGAATCTTTGCTTAGCGCTGACTTTGTTGCTTTGGGTTCAGACTCCAAGTTGGTAAAACGTTTTTCTAAAAAAAAAAAACATATAGGTACATAGTGGGTAAGTAATGTAAGACTTACATAATGTATGTACATACTTATGCGCCTGAGGTTTATCGTTTATCGATATTTTATTAGCTAACTTTTGCTCAATGAGATTCTATCGGGAAGATGACGACGAAGAGAAGACGTTTATGTATCACTGGATAATCAGGGATGTAACTAACGTAACTAACTTGTAGGACAAAGTTGTAACTAACTAATAAGTACAATGAGATGTCGTAACAAAGGATCACTAACATTTACTGTAGGATCGACAACTTGTCTTCGTTGTTCTTTGTTAATTTCGCTATCATTCCGGGCCTTAAAGTAGTTACTATCATCATTTACAACGGCTAAAAATATTTTTTTTCTTATTTTTTTTAAATTATACTAAAGTCGTCTTTGGTATCAGCTAATCCAGCATGCGACCACGAAAAGCCACGATAAGAACTGTTTTCAACGTGTGAAAAAGTGACAGAAATTTACTTTGCCATAACGCTGTCTCGTTCTGACACGTCGAAAGAAATATTACTTCGTGCGCATCCTAGCCCGGCTGGACGCAAGGCTGCCTGTGACGACGTGGGCAGCGGCCGCGGCCGGAGTATAGTAGGTACTGTTGTTTGCATCAGTAGCGTCAACTGACCGAAGACTTGGTCGTAGAGCGACTCTTCTGAGTTAGAATGCATAAGCCGCAACAGCTGCGAGTGCGCGCGCACCTCGCCGGGGCGCACGGCCGCCTGCGACGGCGTCGGCGGCGCCAGCTCGCTCGACGACTGGGGGGACTGCAGCGCGGGCCGCGGCCGCAGCGGCGCGCGCAGTATCGCCACCGATAGCCCTTCCTCGAATGCTAGCCTGGAAAGTTGTAAAGTTGAATTTTTTGATCATTTTTTAACACGAATGGCTGGACATATGACTTTTGTGATAGGTATTTTGATTTGTTGGATTTGTCTCCGCCCTGAATAGCTACTTAATAAATATTTAACTAATAATAACCATTTTGATTGCAAAATCCAATAAAAATTACAAATCACATACATTCTATTGATTTTGCAGAGTTCGTAGGGTCAGCTTAGCTTATACAGACTTAGCTTTATAAAATTAGTAAGCGATGGACATTGTTCGGGGCAAAAAAAAAAAAAAAAAACTAAAGACGCAGTTCAACTTTTATAAAATATAGTAAATTGGTTAAATAAATAGAACATATAAAAGAAGATATATTATGAGACCTGATGACGCGGACGTATTTGTTGACGACGCCCTCGGCGCAGTCGTCCCAGTGCGTCTTGAAGCCGACGAGCAGGATGTTGGGCGCCAGCCGGCCGAGCCCCGCGCCCCGCGCCAGCGCGCGCAGCCCGCTCTCCGCGTCGAAGCCGTGCAGCAGCACGAAGAGGGCGCGTTGATCGCGCGACCACACCCACTCCTCGCCCAGCGCCACGCGCGCCTCGCGCCGCTCCGGGCTCAACTCGTTCTGAAATGTTTAACAATCCAAAATTACATACTTATACGCCAAATCAAACTTTATGACGTCTGAGTTATGAGTCATTGCGCAGAGAAGCAAATTTGTTAAGTGGCGCAATTGGCGCCAGGACTGGGGATGTGCGCAGCTTGTATCTAACTTCACGTTTGAATCGGCCAATACATTGCATTTTTTTTTGTTGTTCCTCTTGTACTGCCCCCGACATAAGTCGGAGACATTATTGCCTCATGCAAGTTTTATAATGTGTGAATATGACATGAATACATAATAACATATAGCTTAAAATATGATATAATAGTTTTACGTATAATATATTATGTTGAAAAGAGAAAAGAAAGCCTAAATTAATGAGGGGAGTTCTAAGCTACACAGTAAACCGGTCGTGGCGGGGGGCCGGATTAAGCCCCCGCCATCTGCTGTGTCGTCTTACTAAGCGTCATGAATGGATATATTAAAAAAGGTTCATACATTGCATTTGTGTCGGTGGACGTCATATGAGGTATAATTTTTTTACAACCTACGAGTATTATACCTACTATCCCGCTGCTGGAGTGCTGGACAAAGATCTCCCCCCTTATACTTCCGAATTTTCTTTGTGTGGCGTTCTCCGGAACCTCTTGCCAACCTCTCTTGAATGTATCAAAATCGTTGCGCCTACGTTTCTTAAGCTTTCTCTGGCTGCATCGTCCATCAGGTATCCAATCAGTCAGTGGTGATCTTGGTCCATCGAGCATGCATCCGCGCCACGCTTAATCCCCCTATAGTTAGGCGGCTTTTCGGCCGAAATCATCACATCTACATTGAGATACAAATATACCTACAATATATTTCTCAGAACATTCACATTCATATTTATCGGAAGACAATATTTTCATGCATACTCACTGGTTCTATATCGGCGACGATCATGAAAGAGCCCTGTTTCGTGATGAGATGCCCGATGTCGAGTAGCGCCGGTCTGCAGTACGGCTTGCCAGCCATCACCAGAACCTGTGTGATGAACATAGCAATAGATTTTTTTTTTTTTTCAACCAACTTCAAAAGTACGCTCATAAAGTAGTTTAACTCTGCAGGTGTTTGTTAGCGATCACCAAAGTTAAGCAATGTTCGGCACGGTTTGCGTCTTCGGATGGGTGCATGACAGGGGTGGGTATTTAGGTACAACTGAGCGCTACCATGGATCAAATGAGGTAGTCGCGCCCCAGTTGTCTTTAACCGTTTAATCATGTCAGCGGTCTCCAGGTTGCTTAAAAACTCTGACACCAGGGCTAGCCACCAAGCCTATACGAGGTTACTTACTTTTTAATTTCTTCAAAAAAAAAAGAGGTTCTAAATTCGACTGTAGGCATGTAATTTATGTAACTAGTGACCCGCCCCGGCTTCGCACAGGTGTATTATACATGTAACCCTTCCTCTTGAATCAATCTCTATTAAAAAACACGTTCAAAAAATCCGCTGCATAGTTTTAAAGATATAAGCATACATAGGGACGGGCATAGCGGGAAGCGACTTTGTTTTATACTATGTAGTGACTGTGATAATCGCGTGTGAGATGTGTATATTTTTTTTTATTTACAGTTTCAAAATTTGACTAGCATGACTGTTGAAACTTTTGTTCACCTCACTTGTGGATTATAAGACCTGGTGTTGGGGGGCTGCTTGGATAGCTGCAAGATTCTCGTCACGATCTCCCGGTAGCGCTGCGCCTCCGTGCTGCTGCCCCAACTGGCGTCTAGATAACAATGGAACACGATTTATTTACCCCAAACTCGATAGCTATGTCAGACCATATGAATACGCAATGTGGAGCGTCCTTGATTTTTTTGTTATTTTCTGAACGGCTTGGAAAGAAAATATGGAGTAGAATACAGTCTTTAACAACCTGAAACGAGTAAAAACATAATGTCGACAACGAGACCAGTCGGTTTAAAATGTTTCTAAACAATATACGATCCTACTAAGAGGTTACTCATCAATAATCATATTACATCACATCATAGTAGGTATACTATTCCATTGTTTCGCCCAGGGAAATATGATGATGGAGTTTGAATCTTGAGGTATTTGAATAAATTAAATTGTGCCACTCATGAAAGGGACGTGGAACTACCGTGCCAGCCTGTTTGATAGTCGACTGCTGAACAGGCCTCCTCACGAAGAGTGATTGGGGCACATCCACCACGCCGGCCCAGTCCGGATTGGGAGATCGGAAAGGGACATGTATTAATGGGTATTTCTCCTGGCCACACTTCTACACTTCTTATCGCCTCTTTTGTAGCTCTTTTTATGTTTTGATTAAAAATAAAAAAAATACATTGGAATAATCAGTGTTCAATCTCAATTACCAAGACCTATTACGTACCTGGCTTAGAATATACTACCAGCAGGTACAAAGCCATGAAGATGAGGATTGTCGCCAGAGCCATCACCCAGCTGATCACCACCATGATACAGAGGCACATCAGGAATCCTAATAGAGATATCCACTTGCTATATGCCTGTAATACAAATGTGGTCAACTTTTAGTAATGTTACTGTAAAGTATATTTGGAGATTGAAAATGAAAATTCCAAAAAAAGATTTGTCAGAGACCATTTAATTCAATGGTTTGAATTGCAAGGTTGATACGCACGTCACCCTTTTTGCACTATTATGAAAATAATTACGTAGTTATTCTAGCATTTCCCGCATTTTCGGTTGAAGAAAATTTTGAGGAAAACTGCATTTCTATGACTGAGAATTAAATTGATGTTATTTGTGTTATGTGAAGACTGCCAATCCGCATTTGTTGTTGTGGAGTTTACCCTAAATCCTTGCTGCATTGAGAAGTCAGTGCTTTAGTTACATAAAAGTTCTATAAGCATTTATCATAAATATCATCATCAGCTTGTACCGACCCACTTCTGGGTAGGTACTTATAGGCCTTCTCTTCATTGTTCCAGTTTTCTCTGTTTATGAATAATTTGGGATGGATCTGATGTCGTCAACACATCAGGCTGGTGGTCTGCCTACAGAACGCTTGTCTGGTTGAATTAATAACGAAGAAAGTATTGAAACAGCTTACATGGTAAGTTGGCCTCCAGCTGATGGATTTGATGTAGGCGGCGTGAAACGTGCAAAAGTTGATCAGCGCGTATGAAGCCAAATAGAAGTTGGATATGAGCGGTGCTATCGTGTTCAAATCCGCTGAAAATGTGTATTTGCTATTATTGCGTTAAAATCGATAAATGTAAATCTATTAAAAATTGGTAAAAATTGGACCGGGGCCTTAAAGCACGTAAGTTTAAATTAAATAGCATGCATAAGTGTTATCTCTTTCTTTTGGATAGAAATATTTTGGATAGCTCTGTAGATCCTGCCTGCATGCCACCTTCATCTGTTTTCTCCCCAACATAGGAACCTAGGTTTTCATTTGAGAAGTATATCTTTTTTCAATTTCCTAGTGAGTATATTATGTATTTGCAAGCCTATATATATGAGTATATAGCCCTTGATCCAACGATTGTCTATCCTAGTCTCTTACCCCTAACATTACAAATAGCGGCAACCTTGTGAGATAAATTCCTAAGGTAATTAATGGTCGAGTTTATCTTTACTTGATTTCTTCTCAAATTTATTGATTGTCCAATAGGACAATCAATAAATTTATTGATTGTCCAATAGGACAATCAATAAATTTAAAGGATATTTGTATTCAACTATCCTTCCATCCATTAGCCATTATAGGACGTCTACTGCTGGACCTTGTGACCTTGTGAGATAAATTCCTAAGGTAATTAATGGTCGAGTTTATCTTTACTTGATTTCTTCTCAAATTTATTGGAAATTTAAAGGATAGTTGTATTCAACTATCCTTCCATCCATTAGCCATTATAGGACGTCTACTGCTGGACATATACATTATATAGATCTCAATAATATACCGGCTGGGGGCCGTTCAAGTATTACGTAAGCAGATTTATTACAATTATATACCCCCCTCCCCCCATGTCAGCTAAAGTAATCAAAGTTCTTACCCCCCCCCATTCTTAGGTAAACATTGGTACCTGCATACATTTTTCTTTTTTTTATGGATTCATGAGCAGCAGATTCCAAAACCAAAACGGACCGTCCAAAACGGCATTTCTTAATAAAAGTGTGTTCTGCATGGCATCTATTATTTATAACAGGATACCAAAAGTCATTCGATGCAAACAGGACTTAAATATTTTCAAGAATCAATTGAACAATTTCTTAGTTGACAAAGCCTATTATAGTGTAAATGATTTTTTAAATGACAAGAGCATCAATGACTATAAATTGTAATTGTAATATCCTGACATTATCGAAGTATTTTGACATTATATAACTAAATCCATTGACATTGACATTATCATACTTTTAACATCAATTTACTAATAATTCTATTGTTTAATAATATGTAACGTAAACGTCTGTACACCTATTTAGGTTGAAGCTAGAGAGCATATTTTTAATTTAAGACCTTTGTATTTCACCTAGTTTTACAGACAAATAAATCATTCATTCATTCATTCATCATTCATTCATTCATTAATTCTAGAAATAAGAAAATATATTTAGCATAGAGGACCTTAACACACATGCGTAACGAAATAAATAACTATTGCTGACGTTATCACCATCTAGACTCCCCACCCCCCATGTCATCAAAAATAAGCGAATGATAAACCCCTTCACCTCCCTGTAGTGCTTACGTAATACTTGAATGGCCCCCTGGTAGCGGTTTGCATCCAACGCGATCTTTGAGTTCATCCGTCCACTTTGTCCAACAATACTTACCTATCAATAAAAACAGCAAGGAGACTAGAAAGGTGAGCACGTATCCGCGGTAGGGCTCGCCGTGGCAGCCGTAGGGCTTGGAGAAGAAGATGAGGCCGGGGTAGATGCGGTCCGTGCCCAGCGCCTGGATGAGCCGCGGCACCGACAGCAGGTTGGTCAGCGCCGTCGACAGCGTCGCCGCCCAGCACCCGCCGTAGATCAGCGGCGGCCACAGCGACATCAGCTGCATTATTTAACAATAATATGTTGATGCACTTTATACACCGCAGCGGTACAAATGGTGTTAATGAGCACCTGTTAGATTTATTTTAATAAATTGATTTTATTTTGAATTATAAGCCTCTTTACAGCCTGCGATTTGTATTTTGTAATTATTTGATTTTAGAAATTAACATTGTGCGTATACTTTGTCAATGAATTTAATATTATTTTGTGATGAAATTTTTAAATGACGCATTTGTGTATTATCATTGCTATCATTATTATTTGTGTGCGCCTATGCGCACATAAATCAATACATCACACAAATATCATTATTAGTAAAATGTGAAAAAAAAGTTAAACCGGACGAGCATGTGAATGAATCAATATTATGCATTATTTTTTGAAATATTAGGTTCCATTAAAATCAATAAAGTTATCTTATTATTTTAAATTACAGGAAAACGGCCCCTGGAAGACTATTGACATTTTTCCAGAAAGTTTTTCGCGGATTCGCCTTTGCCCACGTCTATTTTTGCGTGAAAGCTTCAACGTCATCATCATTTGCAGCTTTCTTTAGTAGAATAAATGGTATAATCACAATATAAGTAGTAGGCTAGCATTTACCCGCGGCTTCGCTCGCGCTATATTTTAATTTTTTATGGGAACATTTTATTTTTTCGGGATAGAAAGTTTAGTAGCTTACTCGTATGTCAAGTTCAGACTTTTTACTCGTAACTATATCTATGCCAAAAATTAAGTAGATCCGTTGCTTTGTTGCCGAGTGAAAAAGTAACAAAACAACAAACACGCTTTCAGATTTAGAATAAATATTAGAAATTATGGCATTGCAAGTGCAAGAGATGCATTGCTATCTGCCTCGCTGCCCTCGGCCATTTGCCGATCGTGTAGTAGGTCCCATTCACCATCAGTCCAAAGGGATGACATCCATTCGAAGTTACGAGTTTGTGACTTCGTCGTTAGAAATTGCAACTTTTCATTGGTATAGCGAGCGCTTTAGAGTCAATAATAGTTTAGCAACTTGTCTGATTACCTTCAAACTAAATCATCTGTGGATCGATCTTTCTGCACATAGTATTTCTGGCTACCTATATCTTCAAACAATGTTTCTGTAAAAAGTGAAGTTTAAATTTAAATACACTAAATTGGCACAATTAGCCACGTTCATTTGGATGTCATACATTTGTACTGATGGTGAATAGGGGCCGCTTACTTGATAGTTATTATGCAGCCCGTATTCGCATTTCGGCTTGCAGGCGGCGAGGGCGGCGTGGCTGAGGTCGGCGGGGTCTCCGCTGGCGTCCCGCAGCGCGCCCATGCCGGCCAGCACCGCCATCACCAGGTACGACGTCATCGATATCAACACCGCCAGGAACGTGCCCTTCGGGATGGCTTTACCCGGTTGCTGGTGAGAAAACATTACTCTGGAAGGTTTCTTTAAAAAATCTGTTTTTTATTAGGTGACCGAAGCGAAGATCTTTGCTTCAACACGACGATTTTGCTTTCGTCTGTCCGGGTGTTGATTTTTATCTACAGGTCTAATTATTAAACGAATCTCGACGAACGACTTACTACACAGGATTTTTAATATTTTTTTTTGGCATCGGCGCTTTTGATTGGGATATTTCCCTCAAAAAGGGAGGTTGCTGTCCAGATATTTATTATCCGATTTCGGTAACATTTGGCAAAATTGTTTAATATCTAAATCCTAACAAGATTTGCGAGTATGAACCAAATCGGTCAAGTGCGAGTCGAGATGTAGGCCTATAAAGATTCAGTTAAAAGAGATGTGTCGCGAGCTACTGTTCTACTAGTATAATAGGTTTGCATTTGACTACGTTTTGCCTGATGTTAAGCAGATGTAGGGTCTAGGATGCAGCATGAATACTTAGAAGATACCAATTTACACGGGATTAGAAGACACCTATGTTGTACCGTAGTTGAAAGACTCAGGTAAAGCGTTCCACATTTTGGCAGAATGTGGAGTCGAAATGCTCAGAACTGACGCGAGGAATTAGAAATTTTCTGGCTTCTTTTTACATCGTAAATACTCGTAACTCCGTGTTTGACCAGCAACTTACTAGTTGGTCGAAGTTGAAACACGCAGGCTTAATCTCATTTTTTGTTTTGTAAAACTTTTACTAATTCGACACGGCTCAGAGTCTTCGGTTAGTAACCGTTTAGCCAAGTTAGAGGCTTTAAAATTGATCTACGAATAGATAGAAAAATATTACGCATAATTTTATTGTTTATTTACGTTTTTGCGATATTCATATCAGTGAATACCTTACATGCAAAAACTGCTGTTGTAAGTTGCCATGTAGCCAATTTAACTTACTTAGTACAAAAAAGTAATGGAATACGAAGCCGAAGTAATGTTTGAATCGAGTATCAAATGTTCAACAACACATCGTAAATTTAAACGTTAGGCATTTTCCACCAACGACCCGCGGCGCCTGCTATACACTGCAGATTCAAAACAATCGATCGAGGAGTTTAAATGTTTGTTTTAAAACGTACTTACTAGCGTAGCGAAGGTAAGTAAGTTCGAATAGACCAGGTTGCTTGCCCTGGTGTCAGAGTTTTTAGGCCGCCTAAAGGCCTCTGACTTGGCTAAACGATTAAAACAACCGTGAACTACAATTTAACGTGTTATCCGAGCCACGGTAGCGCTAAAATGCCACCCGCGGTCACCCGTCCAAAATCTGACCGTGCGGAACTTTGCTTAATTTCGGTGATCGCTGACAAACACCTAGTCAAACTACGCTACGAGCGCTACTGACACGTTAAATTGTATGCCCCGGTTGTTTTAACCGCTTAGCCATGACAGAGGCCTTCAGGCGGCTTATAAACTCTGACACCAGGGCTAGCCACCCGGCCATCACGAACTTACTTATCAACTTGTATTAAGAAAGATGCAGTCTGTATCCAGTGTCTGCATCTCTCCGACATTATTCAACTCTGTCCCCTTTGTTGGTGAGTTTCCTACGCTACGCTTGAACAAGTACTAACCCTCAAGTCCCCACAAATGTTAGCTCCAGCTTGAACGCCGGTCACCGCCGGGAAGTACATCGCAAAAACACTGAAGAAATTATATTGTACGCCCTCGGTGACTCTGTAGTCGTGATGCCAATTTTTCTTTGCTGTCTCTACTGGAAAGGAAATAATAATAATAAATGTCTATTGACCAAATAAACAGAAAAATCTGTAATGAAAATAAACTAGCTTGATCTCTATGAATGCAATAAGAAACTGGAAAGGTCGACAGTAATCAAACATGTACTTAGTGAAAAATACAGAAATAAAGTAATAAAAAAAAAAAGTTTTTGTTTCTGTTTCGTATGTTTTGTCTAAAGTCAAAGAGGTTGAGGTTTTTGTGAGAGAAGCTGTTTTTTCTGCAATTCCAGGACAAGCCCCACAGTTAAAATTCCTTCTCTTGATTTCTTAAATGTTGTCTTTAACTGCTTATACTTACGTAAAAAGCGTGGGCAAATTAAACAAAACCATAATAATAAGGTAATTTGGATTGAGGAGCTGAATTTCTATTATCGTTTACATATTACGTGTCATAACAATTTAATTTAATTTAAATAAAACCCTAATGTATATACGTAATATAACTTACAGCTGACTCCGACGAAACCCTGTGCTATCTCTTTCGCGCTCCGCGGGCCTATGCTGACCCCGATGATGTAATTTGCAATCGCGAGGACGATTACTATTATAAGAAAATTCTGAAAGAGATAATTTCATAAGCTACGATAAAATAATAGAAATCTTTTAAATTAAAAAAAAAATATATTTAAGAATAAGAAAAAATTAAAATAATAATTATGAATTAAATTTAATTTTCAAGAATGCAATTATTAGATATTAGGAAGCTAAAAAGACTAAGTAGGTTCTAGGGTGTTGGCAATGAGCGTATTTCATACCTGCGTTTTGGACTCCCAATCCATGCCGACAGCACAGATGACACACATCACAAACAGAGCTATAGCCCCTATAATCCTCGTGTCGTTCATGGCATTATCCAGAATCTTGAGTCCATGGGACTTGAGCAGTTCGTTGAGCGAGTCGCAGAACCCAATAGTATTCATACTAGCGGCCACTGCATTGGCAAACGCGAATATGATGCCCACTGACGCGCCCAGTTCTGCGCCTAGGGATCTGGACACTAGGTAATATACTCCACCTGACAACAACGCGTATTTAATCACATTATCTTGAAAACATATAGAGGAAACGCCCGATAAAGCTCTTGCTGCTCAAATCGCATGTTATCTACGTCTACGTTAGAGCCTACAGTATTTCTACTGACATCTTTACATCTAATTCTTCTTTAACATACGCAACTATATACGCCATTGTTAATTAAATGTTTTGTCCAGAACAATTTATAACCACCAGATTTGTTCGAATTAAGAGGATCGTGAATAGACCAGTGTTTTTGCGTTTCCAAGAAAATTTTCGGTAGGTACATTTTTGATAAAATTTCCGTATCAGGGAGAAAACTCTTTTGACCCCGCTTCTAGCCACTTCAGCTAAATTTTTGGGTAAAATATGACTTTTTAGAGGCTTACAACTTTAAGGTAATTTAAAATACTGTAAAAACTAAGACGTATACCTAATCCTAGAGATTGAAGTGCTGATTATATATTAAGCCTCTAAAAAGTCGTATTTGTACGCAAAGCTTTGGCTGAAAAGTATACATAAACTAAATACTATTTTGAAAAAAAAAAAGATTTACCTATGAGCGTGCAATATTTCTTACTCAAGCGACTGACATCAAAAACTTAACATTGTGTGACGATTTAAAGGGTGAAAAGAGTTTTCTCCCGGAACGTAAATTTTATCAAGGTTCTAAAGAAAACGCGAAAACTCTGGTAGAATCAGAATCTTTTTAAGCATTCTCTATTTATTCCCATGTAGAGAAAAGCAAGTTGTTTTAAATATTTTGCATTATGGGTATTGTTATAAATAATAGTATTTTGTAGAGTTTGTTGTGATTGGATATCTGTCTGTCTTATGTGTGTAATAGAGTGTGTATTTAAATGTGTGTCATTTTGTGACAAGTGTTGTTTAATGTTTACGTTGTTATAAATACGTAAAAACAAAAAAATATAGGTACATATACAAAAATATAAGGAGGTTTTGTTTTAAGGAAAGCTATACATTTAGAATCGAGTTATGTTCGAATATTGGGGAAAAACTTTAAAAAAGCTAGTCATTGTTTTTTTAAGCTATCCAAATCTTCCTCGTTATTGATCTGGATGAGTACAGCCCCTTCCCTTCTTCTCAAGTACATTCTTCCACGCTTATTATTGCCACAACGTAGGACGCCTATCTACAAAGTGGACGGATGACCTAAACACGACTGCAGGACCACGCGAGATGCGAGCCACTTCCAGCCAGCCTTATTGGAGATCTGTGAAGTCGTGGTGGTCTAGTGGCTGTAACGCTGGCCTGTCATTCTTGAGGTCGTGGGTTCAATCCTGGTTCCGTACCAATGAGTTTCTTTGGAACTTATGTACGGAATTTTACACACCACTGGCTTTTCGGTGAAGGAAAACATCGTGAGGCAACCTGCATACGTTCATAGAAAAAATTCGATGACGTGTGTGAATCCACCAATTCGCACTAAGCCAGCGTGGTGGATATGGCCCAATCACCCTTCGTGGGTAGGGTTACGACCTGCAGTGGACTATTAAAAAGCTGGTACAGTACAGTACCTGTATCAGCTGTTTTTTAATAGTCCACTGCAAGACTGCCGAATAGTGGTGCCAGGTCCGATTTGGTTTAGGTCGGTACATGAGGTCAATAAAATCGGAATTTAGGGTTGCAGATCGGGACAGTAAACAAAACACAAGGTGTTTTTAAATCAGGGTTTAATTTATTGCATTTTAAACTACTAGTACAAGGTATTGTATTATATTACCTAAATTAAATATGCATTAATCTTACATAACAAGTAATCAGTCTTGTTGGAGTAGGTAGCAGCAGCTGGACTAGTAGAAATTATAAATAAAATGGCACTTTAAGCGTAATTGACGCACTTCAGAAGAATAAAGTAATTATTTATGTATTTTTTTTATTTTTATTAAAAGTATATTTTAAATATATTTTTAAATTGTCGATCGTTGTTTCCAAAGCTTTAAATTACAATTTTTATTTTAACTAACAGCCTGAGTAACCGCCCACAAAACTGTCAGTCGACTCGCAATGCATACACACTACTCCTCTCTCTCTCACTCTCATTTCTTTTTTTTTTATGTTCTCCCTTAGGGAAGGCGAAGAGCTTAAGAGCCCCGGTGGTCTGTAATTTTCCATACAAACGTATTACGCTGTTTTCTTCCTGGAAAATGCTTATAGAGCTTCAATTTTTTGTCATAAAATTAAATTTAGCTATTTAGACTACTCTGTCTTTTCTATTTCTTGATAAGTTAATTAACAGGCAAAATATGACCCTTCAAAATCACAAAAAAATCACCATTATTACCGACGTCTTTAGAGACCTACCAGAAGAGACTTAATAATATCTAACAAAGTATAAAATGATAGAATCATGAACACATATTTTTATTAAATTTTGACATAAAAAAATACTTGATAGATCTAGTTTTTGAAGAAGAAAACAGCGTAATACGAAACGTTGTCTCGCCATGTTTTTTGTAGGTATAAATCGCTCTGAGCTGCAATTGTCCCTATCGCACGATGCGGGGGTAGGGTCGAGGTGAGGGAGGTTCAAACCTATACGTACACAAGCACTAGGGATGTAGTAATAGTCGATATTTTTGTCGATGCTCTAGTGATGTCCATCGATATCGATGTTTATTAAAAATATTAGTTATTTTTTCAAATCCTGTGATTTGGCCGTTGTATGTTTGTTACTTTTGAAGAAAAGATTTTATGTTTGGAATATAGGCGTTTAGTTGCTGCGACATATTGCAGCGATTATACAGAATTTTGTGCTGTATCCGCAGACATCTAAATGAGTTAGGCGCAGAATAAACAATTCTCATAATGCCCAAGTAATGCTCAATTCTACGAAAGCATAATTCTATGAATGCCCAATTCTCAAAGTGGCATCATAATTTTGATTAGGAATTTTCTAAAAAAAATACAATTTAAATACATGTAAGGGCTTACCGGTACCTAAAACAACCTCCGTTTGCGAGTTAAGGACTTTATAACTTTTACTATGGGACCGACCAGAGCCGAATCCGCGAGAAATATCAACTATACCATGAAAAAAGTCCGTTGATGATGGACAAAGTGCATGGAACAGCTGGTTTTTTATCGCCAATGCGGAGTTAATTGTTCTTTTCAAACCTATTACCTTTGCCCTAAAGAGGTTGTGCTTTCATTACCGGTGTTTTTTTTAAATGAAAATGTGTTTTTAGGGTTCCGTTCCCAAAGGGAAAAACGGGACTCTATTACTAACACTTCGATGTCCGTCTGTCCGTCTCTCTGTCACCGGGCTGTATCTCATGAACCATGATAGCTAGGCAGCTGAAATTTTCAAAGATGATATGTTTCGGTTGCCGCTATAACAACAAATACTAAAAACAAAAAAAAAAAATATTTAAGGGGGGCTCCCATACAACAAACCTGAACTTTTAGACGTTTTTCGCTCTATATTAATAACGGTATCAGGTTGCTTGAAATTTTCACAGAACATTTAGTTTTATATTCCCTTCAATAATAAATAATAAAATTAAAATAAAATAAATATTTAAGGGGGGGGCTCCCATACAGTACGGAACACTCCGTGCGCGAGTCTGACTCGTACTTGGCCGATTTTTTCCATTTGAAATTATTTTGCCATTTTGAGAATTGAGCATTCTTAGAAGTGAACATTGTGAGAATTGGGCATTTAAAGAATCGGGCATTCGTAAAATTGAACTTTCTTAAAACTATGTGCCATTATTAGAATTCTGCGCCTAAAGCGAAATAATAGTTCTAATCAGGAAAATCACGTGCTCTCTAAAATCGTGTAATAACTGTAACGTATAAATATAATTATCCTTAGTCCACTTACCTAAGCGAAAAACGTTCTATTAAATTATTAAATTATCAAAGACACAACATCAAATAATTAAAAAACACATTATCAGTCACATTACAAATACAACAAAATAAATAAATCTGTATCTCATAAAATAAATAAGTTCTATGCTGTGCTTGCCAGTATAGGTAGCGCCACACAAGTCGGCGGATGAGATGTAAGACGCAGATGACACTTCGCCGTAATTTGCTAATTATTGCGCATGTGCTCACGATGCCGACGCCGCGCGACGTAGTGGTAAGCACGGGCGTGCGCGCGGGAGGCATGAGGTTGGCGGGTGGTTGTGCCCGTGCGGCGTCTTGTCTCTCTGGCTCCTGCGCATACCTATATTTTGCCTATTGCGCAGCGTTCTGCGCCTAACTTTCCATCCGCCGACTTGTGTGGCGCGGATTATACGTGAGATTCATTCGAGAAAACAGCCCCATTGGCTATCTGTTCATTGAACTATGTGCCTTGCCCTTTGTCATTTTAACTTGCCTATCCGCTGAGTTTTGCTGAAAAGTGTGTAGTAATTTGTGGATGTTCTATCCTGTATTTATGTGGTGTGTGCTACGCACTGCTGCTTTAATTTGCTAATAGTTTCAACTTTTTTAAACTTATTCAAAGTAGAACCTAAGTATGACAAGCAGTTCTCCAAACAGTAATCATCTGTTTAATTGAATTCTTAATTATTTTTTATACTACGGGACTAATCGCGCAATGAAAATACGGGAATAGTTACAATATAAAAGGCAAGAAGTTTTATATGTCCAGATATACAGGGTTATCCAGAACTGGTGTACTAAGCCGAAAGGAGGTGATTCGGACTATTATTAAGAACAACTTTTAATATATGTGGCCAAACCGAAATTCGAGAAAAAAACCAATCGTGTCATACCTTTTGTCGAGTCCAAGTTGCAGTTTTGTATGGAACAGCTGATTTTTAGTTCACGAAATCCGCAGCTGGACCCATATTCATATATTCATATTATTTTATTGGTATCAAAATACAAGATAGAAGTCAATCCAAACCAATTACAATTGTAGTTATAATTATAATATCCTTAAAATTTCAGCTTAGCTAAAGCAAAGCATAATTATCTTAAAATTACAATAACTTAAAATAGCTTTAGTTAAATTAATTTAATTGTATATTTCAATAAATGATTAAATATTAAATTGTAAAAACAAAATGATAATTATTTAATATAAATCTGAATAATGCTACAATATCAAAACTTAAAATGACAAAAACTGCATAGTTAATATATTAACAAATATGAATTTGTAACAAAACATAGTAAACATAGTAAACTTTGTTCATAATAACGAACGTGTAGGTAGGTACACCTCTGAAACTTCCTTCACTTTGTAAAACAAGACCTTGTAAAGAGGTATCGTGAATCCACCAGTAGACGTCACGTGACAGAAATGATGATGATGAATTGAGAAACCTTTCATTTTGCCTGACCTACAAAAAGAAAGGGATTTGCAATTTGTGTATGTTCTGATTACTTCACATATTCGATTTTTCTGAGCCAATTCTCAAGTTTATTTTACAAGTTTTTGTTTAACTTGCAATGTATGTATGTAAATAATATATTTTTTTGGGTCAAATCATGCAACGCAATTTCTAAGCAGATATTAAAGCTATCTGTTATTTATTACGTATCTAAATCTCTTGAAAGATTTTATACCCCAAAAATTGTGTCATATTCAAAATTTATACGTTGAATTCATTTTAAAGTTTAGATTCTTCTTTTTGGACTATTTAATTTAAATAAAAGCTATTTAAACTTTGTTTATTGTCTGTTGAAGAATTATGTGCGTGTTTTCCTTAAAAAAAGTTATTTGGGATATCTTAAGTTAGGTATTTGGTAGAATTTTCAGTATGTATATTGCAGCGCCTACAGAAATCGATTAGTGAAATAGCTATTTTTGTTCGCAGCTTTTGGCTTGAGGTCAATTGTGTAAAGTTAGTTGGCTATATATAAAGGTTTTTTCAAAAAAAAATTTTCGAAAGAAAATTAAAATCAATATACTTCGCCTCTATGTGTAAAAATAATGTAGCTTTCTAATTCGATAAAAAATATTCAGTATAAATGTTTTCGTTTGCCATGCGCTATCCCAAAAACCGGAGCTTATGTACCTACCATGTTTTGCTACAATTCAAAAGAATAAATCAGCCGGCAGCCTGAGCGTAGAGCGCGGGCAGGCGCGGGAAGGGCGCGGGCGGAGATGGTGCGCAGCACACACACACAAATACAATTGCATCACACCACACATAGAAGCTCCCTGTCTTGGGGGCATCGCGACAGCAATAGTTTAGTTCAAATACCTACTTTTCAAATTCCTTGGCGCTCAGCTACTCTCTTAAGCCCATGCAGCCTAGTCTTTAGTATTTATTTTTATTACGCTCGCGCTCTTTCGTTCATGCGATGCGCTAGTGATGTGATGTGGTGTATAACGCTGATGTGCGCAATTTTAAATTTAAAAAATTACGTTGCGTAAATGTATTTTTTATGAAAAACTTTTTTTCTTTCATTTTTTTAATTTATCGGGACATTTAGCGTCCCGATCAGGTACTAATCGGGACGCGTCCCCAGACCCCTGAAAATCGGGACGTTCCGCGCAAATCGGGACACCTGGCAACACTACTGCCGAATCATCAAAGGCCTACCCACGAAGGGAGATTGGGCCATATCCACCACGCTAGCCCAGTGCGGTTTGGTGAATTCCAACACGCCATCGAATTCCCTCTACGACCGCATGCAGGTTACCTTGCGATGTTTTCCTTCACCGAAAAGCCAGTGGTGTGAAATTCTGTAGGTACCTACATAAGTTCCAAATAACTCATTGGTACGGGATCGGAATTTGAACCCACGACCTCACGATTGAACTTGGATTGATAACTATACCTCCTTCCAGTTCTCCGTTAGTGCAGATGGCGCTGAGCGACATGGTGGTGATGAGGCACACCACACCCGACACGAGGATGATGAGCACCGCCAGCGCGATTCCGGCCTGCGCCACGATCCACGAGATCCGCAGGAACAACATCACGCCCCAGATGTTCAGCAGACAAGGAATTAGCACGCCCTGTTTATTATTTACCTCTACATTAGCATTTCTTTAGAAAGGTACAGAGTAAAGTAATCAGTAGTAGGTTAATGTAGACGCTGTTGATTTTCATCCCTGTCATATGTGTACCTACTTATACATATATAGAGGTAGGTTTATTGAACTACGAATAAAAAAAATCGGGGAATAACTTTTCCTATAGACCGATTCTTTGTTAAGTATCTATAGTAAAAACAAAGAAACAGGTAGGTAATGAGACCCGACTTTGCCTTCCTCTCTGAATACACACTTAGTGATGTATTTGCAATACTTTAGCAATTGTGGAGCAATGATAACGAATTTGTTTACAGTCACGTGACATTATTTAAGTCTATTATGTAGTTTTGTTAAAACTTACCTGAATCCATCCTAATTTAATTCCAAATGTAGTGAGTTCGGGTGTCGGATTTATATGTCCACTTTGTTTATGCGCCAGAGCCTTTTTGAGTCGCTACCAAAGTAAAACAAAGTTAGGTATTTACTATACATTAATATAATTACCTATAAAAATTAATAAAACAAATTAAAATCAATAAATTGAATGGTAATACTGATATTTACCTCTTTTTCTAAAGCAGAAGAAAACATAGTTTCGGCCACATTGGAACCTCCTGTAAATTTGTAAAAAAAATATTTAAATGAAATTTATTCACGATGAACTAATTATTCATACAAGTACTCTCACTCTATTTATAAAATACCTAACTTATTTTTTTTTAACTCACCAGATTCGCATAAAAGTTGAACATCCATCACTCTAGCGAAGAAAAATAATCCTAATTTAATTAATTTTATAAAATTTGCAAAATTACGATGAGTACTGAAATTAAACGACGATAGTAAAAGAAATACGGTTGATAATTCAGCTTTACACGTATCTAGAGAACCATGCGCACTACTCGAGTGCCAGGCCAGCCAGCATCGTGAACACTGCCTGAATTTTCTGAAAACCACTCGCACTGTCGTCAGTCTATTGCAACGCCCCCTACCGACAAACTGTTTTTCTTTTCTTTCTAAGTGCCTTACGTATTATGAACTTTCTGAATGGTTTATAATGGTTAAGTACTTGCCGTGTATGAAATTAGTGATAATTACATGTAACATGTAAGGAAGTACCTACAGTAAGTACTTATAAATGGGCTTTGATATTGTGAAACTAGAGAGCGCCCTCGCTTCGCTCCAGGTATGTTTCATTATGAAATTTTTGGTCCTATTTTTCCGTCTGTTTATTGAGAAGATATCTATAGATTTTTTATTTCTTTAATTTTTTATAAACTTTTTTAAAACAAGATTTTAAGATCCTGGATATCTTATAGCAGCAGAGTGCTAGACAAGCGAGGCGAGCCAAGACAAGTAAAACGAGCCCAAACACGACGGGTCTATCTTGTTTAGTACAGGAGTTCCTATGGCCACCTTCCGACTTCATCATCAGATCAGCTCCATGGTACCATATTATTGAACTGTCACGCGATATACATATGCGTGCAAAATTTCAGCTCAATCGGAAACCGAAAGTTGGTCAAATTTAACTTACAAGGTTCCACCTGAACTTACATACATACATAGGTACATCCATTGCAAGTTAAATAAAAGCTTGTAAAAATAGTTACAATAGTTTTAAACCACTTTACTGTTTGCAATGTTATTATGTATGTAATCGGTGTGATCAAAAAGAGTATACTCTGTCTATATTACTTACTTGGGGCTTGCGCCCCCTTTTGATATTAAGTCCGACCACTCCGACCCTTACCTGTCAGTCTCGGAGATCTTGGTGGATCCCTCCCAGTTGAACCAGTCTTAGTCATTTTGATTCCTTATGATATTGATTCCTAAGAATAATGCAATGTTGTCAGTAGCTGCGATAGCTGGATGCTAGCCGGTTATAGAATTTCTGTTATAAGAGACAGAGCAATTCGGACACTGTTCGTTATACACACGAGAGTTAACTTAAATACGGTAGCTTTATCACTTGAAAATCTGAAAAAAGAGAGTAATATGAAAGTTTGGTGAGAATCCAGGTATTTTAACTGATTCGTATTTTAAAGATATTCTGCACAAAACCATGTAAAGAGTAAATAACACGGGAAAATCTATTGCTCTTTGAAATATTTTAGAGTAAAAGCTCAGAATAAGGAAAAACAGTAAAAGTGACAACCTTAAATCTTGACTCATTATGACCATATGACTTTCACGCATAGACAATAGTTTTTCCTACTGTCTATGCTTTCACGTTGCTTTCATGCTAGCTCTGTGATGCACATGAATTTTACCTAGAAGTAAAATATCAGTGTCACAGAGCTATCAGTGTCAATGAGTTTTTTTTTTCTAAAGAAGCAAACATATATAGTCAGACAGATCGAAGTTATTACAAGTTGCAAATAGAGCGTTTTGCCCTTTCATTTTAAAACAATACCTACAGATAGCGCGCGAGTTGAATGCAGTCGGGGTCTGAGGTAAAGAGCGGGAGCATCTACCCCCGCTATCCGCACGTCGCACCTCACGCGCCTGGGCGGGTTGGGCGTGCGGATAGCGGGGGGAGACATTCGCATTCCTAAGCTCTGCATTCAACTCGCGCGCCTACTGTACCTGTCCAGGTTTAGGTATCTTTCATTCTAAGTATGCCTATAAAGTAATCGTGCTACATCCTAGACCGTGTCTCCTGCATAAACAGTTCTTTTTGTTTGAAGCTGTCGCAAAAAATGTCTTCAAAAACTTTCTCAAGAGTACTAACTTACTCAAGAGCCAATAAACTTATTGCATTCTTTGAGAAAATATTAGTAATATAGCTCGATGATTGCATTACACGTTCTCTAGCAAAAGCGGGTAACTTCATGTCGAAATTAAACTCAAGTTACAATAAGTAACAACATTTACTTCATAAAAGTAGCCTTTGTCTTTGTTCTTTTACATATAGTTTGGACAAATCCGATCATAGAACATTGATGGAACAAAACATTTCGCTTAAAGCTAACTTAATCTAGATACCGACATCGATTCCGTTTCACGAGTACTCACGTAACTACCATTTTCCATTACGAGGTAGGTATTTATCTCGACGATAGACATATTTTAGGTCACGATGGTGTGCATCGTTATTCCCTTAGAAAAATCCTAAGCTTTCATGGATGTATTAGGTGCTTTTTCTTGTATAATTTTTCTAAGGTTATTCCCAACCAAACTCTGACACCAGGGCTAGCCACCCGGCCTATACCAACTTACTTACCAACCTTTACCTACTACGGGATCAATCTCAAAATCGCAAAAAGCAGCTATTCCTTAAAGAAAATTCCTCGAATCTCGACAAAAACAGGCGATTTTCTAGCGAACGATGATTATCTTATAATTTAGGATGTCGTCAAGAGAAATACCTCGAACAAACTAATTTTTACAGAACCATAATAAAGTTTATCTCATCAGTTTCAAACTCAAACTCAAATCATTTATTACAACATATTATAAAGTTTACATGCGGTTCTTAATTAACATATTTTGTATAGTTATACATATGACCCTATAAGGGTATGGCAATTTTATTATTTGTATTTGTAGTTTGAACCTCAGATACATGTTTTTTTATTTCATTTTTTTACAAAATTTATGACCGATACGATTTATGGTGCAATAAAAACGATTAAATTGAATTGACACCGATGATGATTACCGATACTTGATTCAATCTACAGATAATCACAAAACAAACGGATTGTATATTATAGACTTTTGCAACAACATGCATTTAAGAGCCCCGGTGGTCTGTAATTTTCCATACAAACGTATTACGCTGTTTTCTTCCTGGAAAATACTTATAGAGCTTCAATTTTTTGTCATAAAATTAAATTTAGCTGTTTAGACTACTCTGTCTTTTCTATTTCTTGATAAGTTAATTATCAGGCAAAATATGACCCTTCAAAATCACAAAAAAAATCACCATTATTACCGACGTCTTTAGAGACCTACCAGAAGAGACTAAATAATATCTAACAAAATATAAAATGATAGAATCATGAACACATATTTTTTTTAAATTTTGACATAAAAAAATACTTGATAGATCTAGTTTTCGAAGAAGAAAACAGCGTAATACGAAACGTTGTCTCGCCATGTTTTTTGTAGGTATAAATCGCTCTGAGCTGCAATTGTCCCTATCGCACGATGCGGGGGTAGGGTCGAGGTGAGGGAGGTTCAAACCTATACATACACAAGCACTAGGGATGTAGTAATAGTCGATATTTTTGTCGATGCTCTAGTGATGTCCATCGATATCGATGTTTATTAAAAAAATTAGTTATTTTTTCAAATCCTGTGATTTGACCGTTGTATGTTTGTTACTTTTGAAGAAAAGATTTTATATTTGGAATATAGGCGTTTAGTTGCTGCGACATATTGCAGCGATTATACAGAATATCGTGCTGTATCCGCAGACATCTAAATGAGTTAGGCGCAGAATAACCAATTCTCATAATGCCCAAGTAATGCTCAATTCTACGAAAGCATAATTCTATGAATGCCCAATTCTCAAAGTGGCAACATAATTTTGATTAGGAATTTTCTAAAAAAAAATACAATTTAAATACATGTAAGGGCTTACCGGTACCTAAAACAACCTCCGTTTGCGAGTTAAGGACATTATAACTTTTACTATGGGACCGACCAGAGCCGAATCCGCGAGAAATATCAACTATACCATGAAAAAAGTCCGTTGATGATGGACAAAGTGCATGGAACAGCTGGTTTTTTATCGCCAATGCGGAGTTAATTGTTCTTTTCAAACCTATTACCTTTGCCCTAAAGAGGTTTTGCTTTCATTACCGGTGTTTTTTTAAAATGAAAATGTGTTTTTAGGGTTCCGTACCCAAAGGGAAAAACGGGACTCTATTACTAAGACTTCGATGTCCGTCTGTCCGTCTCTCTGTCACCGGGCTGTATCTCATGAACCATGATAGCTAGGCAGCTGAAATTTTCACAGATGATATGATTCGGTTGCCGCTATAACAACAAATACTAAAAACAAAATTAAATAAATATTTAAGGGGGGCTCCCATACAACAAACCTGAACTTTTAGACGTTTTTCGCTCTATATTAATAACGGTACCAGGTTGCTTGAAATTTTTACAGAACATTTAGTTTTATATTCCCTTCAATAATAAAATTAAAATAAAATAAATATTTAAGGGGGGGGGGGGCTCCCATACAGTACGGAACACTCCGTGCGCGAGTCTGACTCGTACTTAGCCGATTTTTTCCATTTGAAATTATTTTGCCATTTTGAGAATTGAGCATTCTTAGAAGTGAATATTGTGAGAATTGGGCATTTATAGAATTGGGCATTCGTAAAATTGAACTTTCTTAAAACTATGTGCCATTATTAGAATTCTGCGCCTAAAGCGAAATAATAGTTCTAATCAGGAAAATCACGTGCTCTCTAAAATCGTGTAATAACTGTAACGTATAAATATAATTATCCTTAGTCCACTTACCTAAGCGAAAAACGTTCTATTAAATTATTAAATTATCAAAGACACAACATCAAATAATTAAAAAACAAATTATCAGTCACATTACAAATACAACAAAATAAATAAATCTGTATCTAATAAAATAAATAAGTTCTATGCTGTGCTTGCCAGTATAGGTAGCGCCACACAAGTCGGCGGATGAGATGTAAGACGCAGATGACACTTCGCCGTAATTTGCTAATTATTGCGCATGTGCGCACAATGCCGACGCCGCACGACGTAGTGGTAAGCACGGGCGTGCGCGCGGGAGGCATGAGGTTGGCGGGCGGTTGTGCCCGTGCGGCGTCTTGTCTCTCTGGCTCCTGCGCATACCTATATTTTGCCTATTGCGCAGCGTTCTGCGCCTAACTTTCCATCCGCTGACTTGTGTGGCGCGGATTATACGTGAGATTCATTCGAGAAAACAGCCCCATTGGCTATCCATTCATTGAACTATGTGCCTTGCCCTTTGTCATTTTAACTTGCCTATCCGCTGAGTTTTGCTGAAAAGTGTGTAGTAATTTGTGGATGTTCTATCCTGTATTTATATGGTGTGTGCTACGCACTGCTGCTTTAATTTGCTAATAGTTTCAACTTTTTTAAACTTATTCAAAGTAGAACCTAAGTATGACAAGCAGTTCTCCAAACAGTAAGCATTGCATCTGTTTAATTGAATTCTTAATTGTTTTTTATACTACGGGACTAATCGCGCAATGAAAATACGGGAATAGTTACAATATAAAAGGCAAGAAGTTTTATATGTCCAGCTATACAGGGTTATCCAGAACTGGTGTACTAAGCCGAAAGGAGGTGATTCGGACTATTATTATGAACAACTTTTAATATATGTGGCCAAACCGAAATTCGAGAAAAAAACCAATCGTGTCATACCTTTTGTCGAGTCCAAGTTGCAGTTTTGTATGGAACAGCTGATTTTTAGTTCACGAAATCCGCAGCTGGACCCATATTCATATATTAATATTATTTTATTGGTATCAAAATACAAGATACAAGTCAGTCCAAACCAATTACAATTGTAGTTATAATTATAATATCCTTAAAATTTCAGCTTAGCTAAAGCAAAGCATAATTATCTTAAAATTACAATAACTTAAAATAGCTGTAGTTAAATTATTTAAATTGTATATTTAAATAAATGATTAAATATTAAATCGTAAAAACAAAATGATAATCATTTAATAAAAATCTGAACAATGCTGCAATATCAAAACTTAAAATGACAAAAATTGCATAGTTAATAAATTAACAAATATGAATTTGTAACAAAATATAGTAAACATAGTAAACTTTGTTCATAATAACGAACGTGTAGGTAGGTACACCTCTGAAACTTCCTTCACTTTGTAAAACAAGACCTTGTAAAGAGGTATCGTGTATCCACCAGTAGACGTCACGTGACAGAAATGATGATGATGAATTGAGAAACCTTTCATTTTGACTGACCTACAAAAAGAAAGGGATTTGCAATTTGTGTATGTTCTGATTACTTCACATATTCGATTTTTCTGAGCCAATTCTCAAGTTTATTTTACAAGTTTTTGTTTAACTTGCAATGTATGTATGTAAATAATATATTTTTTTGGGTCAAACCATGCAACGCAATTTCGAAGCAGATATTGAAGCTATCTGTTATTTATTACGTACCTAAATCTCTTGAAAGATTTTATACCCCAAAAATTGTGTAATATTCAAAATTTATAGGTTGAATTCATTTTAAAGTTTAGATTCTTCTTTTTGGACTATTTAATTTAAATAAAAGCTATTTAAACTTTATTTATTGTCTGTTGAAGATTTATGTGCGTGTTTTCCTTAAAAAGTTATTTGGGATATCTTAAGTTAGGTATTTGGTAGAATTTTCAGTACGTATATTGCAGCGCCTACAGAAATCGATTAGTTAAATAGCTATTTTTGTTCGCAGCTTTTGGCTTGAGGTCAATAGTGTAAAGTTGGCTATATATAAAGGTTTTTTCAAAAAATATTATTCGAATGAAAATTAAAATCAATTTACTTCGCCTCTATGTGTAAAAAATAATGTAGCTTTCTAATTCGTTAAAAAATATTCAGTATAAATGTTTTCGTTTGCCATGCGCTATCCCAAAAAACCGGAGCTTATGTACCTACCATATTTTGCTACAATTCAAAAGAATAAATCAGCCGGCAGCCTGAGCGTAGAGCGCGGGCGGGCGCGGGAAGGGCGCGGGCGGGCGCGGGATTGGCGCGGGCGGGCGCGGGAAGGGCGCGGGCGGAGATGGTGCGCCGCAGCACACACACAAATACAATTGCATCACACCACACATAGAAGCTCCCTGTCTTGGGGGCATCGCGACAGCAACAGTTTAGTTCAAATACCTACTTCTCAAATTCCTTGGCGCTCAGCTACTCTCTTAAGGATTTACAATTTAAATTATTAATATAATATAACCTATAAGTACCTATCACTTATTTAATTAAAACTTTGGTGTTATTTATTTGTTCAGAGACCATTTGTAAGATGTCCCTTGATTTTATTTATTTAAAGTACTTAACTATAGCGGAATCGACGTCGTTATTCTGAATGGAGGTATGGAATATTGTGCATTATATTATTAACTAGATGACCCGGCGAACTTCGTTTCTCGCGATATCTTTTTAAATTAATGCCTATGTATAAGCATTATTATTGCAAAGTTTCATCCCAATCCGTTCAGTAGTTTTGGCATGAAAGAGTAACAAAAATCCATTCATATTCACAAACTTACTCGTTTATAATATTAGTAGGATTGTAAAATGAAAAAAAAAACTGAAAACATTTAATTACGTACAGTGTTAAATTCTTATAAGTAAAATAATGATATACTCGTATGTATCTTTTGTTCTCAGTAGCTATTTTATTCACATAAGGCAAAACATGTAGGTAACAATTTACAGAAACAAACGACCATCTCACAGATCACTTGTCTTGTCCATTAGGCTACTATAATATAACATAAATGATTGGGTACACAGTTTCATGATCTTTGTTGTCGTTTTATTTCGTTATTGTTTGACTCTTTGACGGTTGTACTTGATATGGTCATTTGTAATTTAATTACTATTTTGTCATTAAATTTTTAGGCCTCGAGTTAAGTTAAACTTACTTAAACTTATAGATATAGGAGTAGGTAGCTTGTGGCACGAAAGGGCGGTGCCCATCCTCGGAACTTTTTTTGCCCATCCAGAATATCTATTTTATATCTTTGAAGTGGACAAAAGTAACCACCATTTGCCCTTCCTAGAGAAAATGTCTTGTTATGTCTCTATTATACATACCTATATCAATAATTATAGATAGAACTGCCTGAAATTTGACTGCCTCGGTGGCTCAGTGGTTAGTGAACCTGACTTCTGGATCATAGAGGTGTGGGTTCGATCCCCACCCAGGGCAAGCATTTGCTCTGTGTGTGGGTGTTATTTAGGTACTATATATATAAGTATGTATGCAATAATATGTATATTAGTCTCTGGCAGCCATATCACAAGCTTTGCTTAGTTAGGGGTCAGAGACCGTGTGTAAGATGTCCCCTAATATTATTTTTATTATATTACTATTTATAGAATGAATTATTTGTAGTCTGCCTAAAAATCAATACTGAAAAATAGATCGTTCAGTTTCCTTCTTTTAAGAAACGAATAAATAAATAATTATCACTTAGTATTTAAACAAACAAGATACTTTATTGCTTATCTATGTAACTAAAATATAACTAATATACTGGATTGGTTGTCTGTAAAATAACTTATCTAAATGTTAGTAATGATTCTAATAAGCTATGTAAGTAACGATACTTAAGTACTAATACCTAATAAGTAATTTACTTAAATCTTGACTTGAATTTCTTTAACTTATTTGTATTAAGGTGATTATGCGATGTCAAATGTTCAAATAACTTTGATCCTCTTTAAAATTAAAAGAAACAAAAAGATATTGTGGTGCTTAGAGTTTAGTTTAGCACTTTTATCTAAACATCTTTGAAAATGTTACTACACTATTTATCATCTATCATAGTTTCTAATACATACTTAAAACTACATATGTTATAATAAAAAAATATATTGTTTAAATTAAGTTTTAAGTTGTATATTTTTTACTAAATTCTTTGGGATTGTAACAACAGATCATGTCCTTAAACTTTTAATACGTACCAAGTGAAGCTACGTCGTCCTATTAAGTACTCTACGCACTCTTTTATTTGTTTTGCGTTTCATTCTGCCTTAATAATATTTTAATAGGTATTAATTGTCTAGAGAGTTTGTCAGCCAAATAAAATTAATTGTAAATCAATAAGCGAACCTTAACAACTACAACGTGACCTTTAATTTTGATTAACAATGTAATTCATAGATTTGATCACAGGGCGCCTTGCACGCCTTGTAGGAACGTGGAGTCCCCGCATTGCATATATCAAGTAATTCCTACTAGTAGAAGGGAGCACGTAGGTGTAGTCCATTACTGTAGGCCTGAACAAATGCGTCACGTGATTCCTAAGAGTAGAAGGTGAGCACGGAGGAGTGGATCTTTCCCGAAGGCCTGCCCGCTTGTGTCACGTGATTCTTATGAATAGAAGATGAGCAAGGAGGTATGGTTCCTGCACGGAGACTTGAAATCATTAAGCGGTTCCTATAAGTAGGTGTGGTCTATTCCCGAAGGCCTGCACGCATGGATCACGTGGTTCCTACGAGTAGAATGTGAGTACAGAGGTGTGGTTCCCGCGCACGAACAGCATGGGCGGCAGGTCGCGGCTCATCACCTCCAGCCATGCCATGTACAGCGGCGCCGACACCGAGCCCTGAACAAAAACATTTCATTTCAAACTTCAGTCAATTATCAAAAAGAATTAATAAACATCACCTAAGTCTACGTGGTTTTAACATTGTTTATTCAAGTACTTTTTGTTAAATCCGTACGCAAGTTTCAGATTTTATTAGCTCTCGTTTACGGCAATAGGGCACGAGTAATGGCAAGCTACCTGCCTGGTCATCAAACATGGTCAGTCATACGTTACTGCGTTAGTGATATTAGCTTGAGACAACGTACAATGGACAGGAATCGTGTACTAAACAGATGATCATCAAAACAGGCGATAGATATCAACAATTTGGCAAATTCAACTTCCAGTGCTTAAATGCTTATTGTTCTATTAATAGAACTACCGGCAAAAATTGTATCATAGAATAACAGGAAAGTTTTATCCCTGATAATATTAGTAAAACAAATTGTGGAACAAAAGGAAATGACCCTGATGATGATATAGAAAATGCACGTCTGACACTGACACAGCTCAGCGGATTGGCAAGTTGAAATGGCAGTCCTCAGGGCACATAGCACGGAAAACTGATGACCCGACTTTGGGGTCGTAATGTTCTCGAGTGGAGACCACGCACCGGTAAGCGCAGCGTAAGACGTCTACTTACGAAGTGGACAGATGACTTCATCAAGACCGCAGGATCGCACTAGATGCAAGCCGCTACCAACCGATCCAGCAGTGGACGTCCAATAGCTGAAGCCGGGGCAACACATTGGCTATGTTGGCTACAAATTATATTGATATTGGACGATCAATATCAGTCCAACACCGATCCACGCATTGATGTGTTGGAGCCAAGACTATAATTTGTAGCCCACACAGGCATTGTGTGGCTGCGGTACGAAACGAGGAACCCCAATGGCTTACCTTCCTAGGCATGGGCAGCGACATGACGACCATCCTGGCTTCTCGCGAGTTGGCGAGCAGCAGCTCCCGCAGCCGGAGCTGGCGGTTCGTCTTCTCCGCCAGGGTCAGCTGCCCCGTCTCACTGTCGCTGACATGATAAATGCATGTGTAATCACGGCTTACCTTCCAAGGCATGAGCAGGCAGCAGCTCCCGCAGCCAGAGCTGGCGGTTCGTCTTCTCTGCCAGTCACCAGCTTCGTCCCACGGATGATGATATGAAAATGTACGTATAATCATTCCTTACCTTTCTAGGCATGGGCAGCGACATGACGACCATCCTGGCTTCCCGCGAGTTAGCGAGCAGCAGCTCCCGCAGCCGGAGCTGGCGATTCGTCTTCTCCGCCAGCGTCAGCAGCTCCGTCTCGCTGATGCGGGACTCTAGAAACAAACAAGTACTCCTTGGTCAAAAAGAAACAAACTATGGAACATGGTGATCGTCCACATGGAGAATGAGGGGTACGTGGAGAGTGATATTATGTAAAAAGTCGAATTATAATAGAACTAGTGACCCGCCCCGGCTTCGCACAGATTTATTATACACATAAACTGTCCTCTTGAATCACTCTATCTATAAAAAAAACCGCATCAAAATCCGTTGTGTAGTTTTAAAGATATATAAATGGGGACATGGGGACAGCGGAAGCGACTTTATTTTATACTACATATGTAGTGATATTTAATTTTATGTCATGGGTTAATTTTGAAGGTGGAAATCAAACTACTATAATTTAATTATTTTTTTGCAAAAAAATAGCACGACCGACTTCACCCGTGTACAGAATTCGCGAATATTTCGCACGGATTGATGTAGCATTTTCAACATTATTGTTGAATTATCAAAAATGGCTCAGCCGATTTCGATAAAATTTAAATGGGACCAATTTCGAAGTATACTATATTCAATAATTGACTGTCGAATTGAGTTCCTTCTCCGGTGGTTCGTCGGTCAAAAAGTAATAAGTTACCTGGGTCAGCCGCGTCATCAGTAAATTTCTTGATTATTTCGTCGAACAGCTTCTTGGTCTCCGGCTGTGGCGCCTCCGTGATGTCCTGCACCATCGTCAGCGAAGAGTAGTCTATTCGGAACTTGGAGAGCAGGTTCGCCATGCTGGAAAAACGAAATTTCACTTTGTACAAAACTAAATTGACAGGTTTTTGGCATTTTTTCAAGCCAATGAGCTTGAACTTTGAGCAAACGCATTTTGAAACTTACATTGTGTTTCTCTTTATTATAGGTATAGTACAGCGTACTAAGAAGTTAAACTAACAGTAACAAGCCTTACTTCCTCTCCTCTAGCTCCATCTCGTGGTGTCGTTTGGCGAGCACGAAGATTCTTAGCTGATAGCGCGCCCAAGCAGAGCGCTGCAACAGGATGGTTCCTCTGGTCCTACGAACTAAGGAGCTACGAGCCTTACTTCCTCTCCTCTAGCCTAATGTAAAGATTCAGTATAGTAAGGAGCTCGACTAATAGTAACGAACCTTATTTCCTCTCCTCCAGCTCCACCTAATGGTTGTGGTTGGCGAAAGCGAAAATTCTAGGCTGGCAGCGTGCTCAGGTCGAGCGCTGCGACAGGATAGTTCCACTGGTCCCATGTACTAAGGGGCTATGAGTCTTACTTCCTCTCCTCCAGCCTAAAGTAAAGATCCAGCGTACTAAGGAGCTAGGCTAATAGTAACGAGCCTTATTCCCTCTCCTCCAGCTCCATCTCGTGGTGTTGATTGACGAGTGCGAAGAGTTTTAGCTGGCAGCGCGCCCAGGCTGAGCACTGAGACATGAGGTTTCCACTGGTTCCACATACTAAACACAATGAATTAGACTAATAAAATCGAGCCTTACTTCCTCTCCTCCAGCTCCAACTCGTGGTGTCGGTTGGCGAGCGCGAAGATCCTAAGCTTGCAGCGCGCCCAGGCCGAGCGCTGCGACAGGATGTAGGGCAGCAGGATGGTGAGGCCGCCGTCGTCGTACAGCCACCACACGTCCAGCGTGCCCGACTCCTGAACATTATTAACGTAACGTTATTAAGCTGTCTGATGACTTTGACCATTGTTAACCGTTCCGATTCCATTGACATGTTGTTGACTCAAGTCACTAAACGTTACCGTTTAGCCAGGTCAACAACTGGGATAAGAATAAGAATTAAAGTGCCCATCAAGTCACGGTAGCTCTAAACTGCAACCAGAGGACACCCACACGATGATTACCCGCACTAAAAGTTTGGTCAAGCTTAGGTAAAAGTCACGTTTTCAGGGCAAATGGAGATTGCAATTTTAATCATCATCATACTAGCATAGGACGTTCACTTCTGTACAAAGGCATTATCTATGGATTTCCAATAATAATGGTTGGTAGCGGCATGCATCAGTAAAAGTCTTCAATTCTATCAACTCTACTAGATAATCCACTAGATAATATTGCAGTAAGCTTTTACTGACCTGTTTCCTCTGGAATATCGTCATCTGAGTGAGCTGGTCCTTGGATATCTCCAATCCATTGGAGGTGTTGTAGATGACCTGCCGATGCATGTCGTTCGCTTTACGATCTTTCTTGCGCTTCTCTTTCACCACTTTCTCTTTTTCTTTACACTCTGATATCGTGAACGATCGAGACGTCGTCAAAGTCAATAAGCCTGAAAAAATTTGAATCAAATGGAATATCATAATTATGTTAGACAGATAGATGATATCTAAAGTTTTTGAGTCATTTATTAAATGGAACAGAAAGGAACGGAACAAATAATTTTTTGACAGAACTACATACAATCGACCTTAAACCGAAAGTAGAGAATATGTGACAATTTTGCTAATCGATTTTTATAGGCACTGCGGTTTAAGGAATTAGGGCCGGAATTGCTTTAAAAATAATGAAACCAAAGCAGCTTATTATTTAGGTATCAGACCATTTCGCGATGCTGCTCTACAGATTTAAAAAAGGTAATCAGACACTACAGACGAATTGAGAACCACTTTTTTGGAAGTCGGTTGAAAAAGAAACGATGCAATAGGCATGATGACTAAAAATGTACTTAATTAGTCTGTCAGATAGACTATCAAAAAATATTGGACACGTATTTTTTATTTTGTCAATCAAACAAAAAATTATAAAGATATAGCCTGTTAAAGTTTCGCGTGACGTCACAAGTGTCATACAAATTTATAGACTTCTGTGCGAAAGATGAAGTCACGACCCACACTCTCAAAGATTGACAAGGTTTATCTTAGTCATTTGTTGTTTAATTGACAAAAGAAAAAAACATGTATCCAATATTTTTTGATTATCTAACTCACGGACTAATTATAACAATGATTTTTTATCTAGTCTTCATGCCTATTCGTAGGTAGGCAAAGATCCTTACTAGTCAGGTTGTGCCGACTGGAAGGCTGCGAGTCAGGCGTGCGTATATCGAGGTCGGAGTCGGCGTGCATGATGTTAGATCCAGGGGCGCTGCGCACGCGCAGGTCGCCGCTGCCGCTCGAGGTGGCTGTGAGCGAGCCGGCGAGTGTGTTGCTCTCTCCCTCGCTCATCACGCCGTAGTCCAGCCCACCCGCCACGCGGACGATGGCCACGGCCAGACGACTCTCAAAAGCGGCACTGGATACAAAAAATACAAAAATCGTCATTGCACAAGTCTATAGCACTAGATTTGGTCTTGGAGGCACTAGTGAGAAAAGATGGCGCCCAACATGGAATCAATTTTATACTAACAGTAGTTGTAACTTGTACCTACCCCGTATATTGTTCCCATGATTAGTCACTTTTAACCGAAGAAACGGAGGAGGTTATCAAGTTCACGAGTTTTTTCAAGTCTGAATACTCGTATAACTTCTTACAGAGCAGTCCAATTTTGATAATTCTTGTTTGACCCGACTTTGGTCTCATATAAATTTTATGGAAATTAGTTGTTGTTAGTTGGTTTTAAAAAAATAACCGTTAAAAAATTATCTATAAATGGCAATCATCGATTCCAGCGAACTATTCGAATTTTGTACCAACGTACAAAATTCTACTGGTAGAATTACGAGAAAATGAATAGGTAACCGTAAAGAATAGGTAACGTACGAGTATTCATGATAATTATAATAGGTAAAGAACAGGTAACGTATGATATTAATATTGTCTTTTCTGTTCTATATATTCGTATTCCAATTCGGTGTGAAGGCTATAAGTCCTGCATTAAGATTATAGTTATTTTAACACTATTGTTTTGTATATATCCTCTTTCAGTGTCTACCCGAGCCAGCCCAGCTTCGAAAAGGAGCGTGGTTCTGGGCCGCTGGCACAACTTTTTCAGTGGCTTGGATGGTAATGTTACTTTATTTTCTCAATGACTAGAGAATACCACAAATTAAACTAGCCTAATACTTACTGCAGCACATTGAAGTAAGCGACGAGGTCAGCCGCGGGAGCCGTGGCCCAGTCTGCCTTGTATCCCATGAGCAACACGTTGGGCGCCAGCCGCCCCACTCCCGAGGCCTGCATCAAGGCTCGCGCGCCTTTCTCGAAGTCGAACCCGTGGACCCGCGAGCAGAACGCGCGAACTTTACGCCCTCGAAGCCACTCGTCATCGGCCCGACCACGAGATAAACGCTCCCGGAACGAAATCTTGTCCTGTACACATAAAAAAAAACTTGATTATGGAAACTGTAGTGGTTTTTGCACATTTTGATTGAAATATAACATATGTAGGTGTCACTTGCGCTATTTATATGGTAGGTACACGGTACACAGTCTCTCTTAATATTTATATAAATTGCGCGTCACGTTGTTTTTCCGCGGTGGACTCCCAAACTACTGAACCGATTTTGTACATTGTGTGCATCTCGCTTTTTAAATAGCAATTTCTTTTTATTGGTGATATTTTTTATATTATTACGCCAAAACAACGTTTGGCAGGACAGCTATTTCAATTGAAGTTTTGACCGCATTTGGCGATATTTTTCTAGATTGGACTATTAGCCCGTGGGCTCGTCTGGCATATCACGCATAAAGGATAATAAGCATATAGTAGAATAACTACCTACCAAAATAATATAAATAACGTGTGAGTTACACCCTCAGAAGAATGAAAAGTAATACAATATAAACCTTGCTAAATTTTACTTAAATAAAAGCTACGTTACAGCTGTTTTTTTCATATCTGGTTATACCGCATACGCCAGAGTAAGTGGAACAAAAAAAACGCATTGTCTGTCGGCACGGCATACGTCAAAATCACAAGTTTGAATGTCAAAATGGTTAAAATTTGGTCCCGCTTTGTCTTTTGCGATTTGATCGGAAATTCGAACCCTCTAGTTCCAGCAGAAGGTTGAAATCTCTGATCATTTTATCTTCCTACTTTTTACTTTTTTGAATTTGGACCGCCGAGATAGCTCAATGCTAGTTTGTGAAACCCTTCGAAATTACGTAAGTTCGGGTGTATGTGCATCTTTTTTTTTTTAATTTTAAATTTCCCCTATTAAATTTCATATTGAAAGTTGGACAAAGTTATGTATATCTCTTGCTATTTTAGAACGGTTTCTATTATTTGTCATTCTTCTGAGGTAACACCAGTGTTCTATTTTTATTTAAAAAAAAAAAACACAACTGTTTTTACACTGATGCCATTAGTTTCACATTTCACAAAATATCAAATTTTTGGCAAAGATGCATGTACTCGTACTTTGCAAGTACAAGACGATGATTGAATTCATTTGTACTGACCTTCCATAGCATTCAGTTTTCATAAAATAAATATTTAGATGGCTCGTGTAATGTCTTGGTGGGTGTATATTTAACGTAATTGACCTTGTGTGCCCTAATGTTGTTTTAAATAGTAGTGATGTGTTTTTAACATAAAATGAGGAAGGAAGTTGATCATGGTGCTAAGAGCAAAGTAACTGCCAAAATACATTATGTATGTGGTGCCATGACAAAGCAGTTTCAAATGATCATAATAATAATATTGTATCTATCCAATTCTTACTAATGACACCAAATGAGTAGGTATATTATACAATATACATGTAGAGTTCATGCAAACTTAAGTTTCATTTGACTGCCCCGGAAGAATATTATTTTTAGCACCAAAAGGCAGGTATTATTTTTTTGGACCATCTTTTACGACTACTACCTATGATTTGAGGATAAGATTGCTAGATATTGTATCTATTAATTAAAAAAAAATAGATATGAGAAATATCTATTTTGATTTATTATCCTATACGTATGAATTTTGAGCCCTGAGTTTGATTAAATATTGCGAAAATAAATGAGAAAAATTCCGCTTTAGGAAGATAAAACCGGACGGCATTTAAACTAAGAAACTAAAGCAATAAACTTGCAATAACTTCAAAAATGCAATAAACTACAATATGCCGCCGAAAATCAATCAACGAATAGCTTTGGCGATCATCGCAAGCCCGTATTGTCTAAGCGTTCTGGCGTTTGGTTTCACTTTTCTTCCCGCTTCTAACCTAACCTAACTGGTGTGACCAGGGGTCTTATTGGGTAAACGCTGTGACGTTCGGCTTCGCTTTTCCTCCCGCTCGCTCTTGTGGCGTGAGTAACTGGTGCGAGCAGGAGAAAAGCGAAGCCTAACGTCAGAGCGCTTACACAATAAGGCCCCAGGTGCAAAAGTGAAGCCGAACGTCAGAATGTGTACACAATACGGCCCCAGGTCGATGATTCGAATATAAGAACTTACATGCAAGATGTCTCCGACGATCATCAGCGAGCCAGCCTTGGTAATGAGGTTGCCGAGGTCGACGAGCGCGGGGCGCGACTGAGGCCGCCCCGACAGCACCAGCAGCTGCGGCCAGTAGTTCTTCACATGCTCGCCCGTGCGCGCCAAGTTGTGCGCACTCGATAGCGCCGTCTTGTAGATCTGGGCTTGCGTGCTGCTGCCCCAGTTCACATCTAGGAGTATCAAGTATGACATTGTATTTGTGATGATCTTATTTTTACACTATAATTATGAATTCAAATAAACCTAGCCCTAGGTCAGGTCAGGTTTTAAGCATCCTAAATGCCTCTGAAGTTTATCTTTGTGGTATGTACTTTTGGATTCGTAATTAAAATGTATGCGCAGGATCATCGGAGGAATGTACCTGAACCTGAGACCACTTAAGATTGAGACGAACAATTTCTTTCGAAAGCTTCGAACTCCCAGCTTTTTAAGACAATTCTACGGCCAACGAGTCATGGTCATGGAAAGCCTAGGTACACTGTAAGGCACGTAATTCCTGTGCAAAATTCTAACCAAGGCCAGGATCTTCTAGCCAATCACAAGACTGTTCCTACAGGTAGCCAAAAATGGACGTGTGCTGTAAACTACCATTTCATAGTTATATTGACTGACACCAAATGACTCCTTAAAGTCGTGGGCATACCGCCAAGGAATTCTTAGAAACGATTCCCCATCAGCAAGTTCAATGAATCAGTTTACCAACATACTTGCCAATATTTGTAAAACGTCGGCATCTGAGTTATTATAACTTTCGGAAGTCGGATTATACACAAACGAGAAATAGTTCCAGCGATGTGATTCAAATGTGGAAGAATTGCGCAATTACTCATGAGTAGAGTTCAGTGTTATAGCAGACGGATTTAGCTACAACCTACTTGCAGCTATTCTTACCCATTCATACTGTTGAAATACAAATTGGTATACAGGATAGTACAAGGGCCAACATTTCCGACAAATACCAACAGTTTACTAATAAAATTAAACCAGCAACTGTTCTCATCGTAGCGTGAGGCCAAATTAACTGTGGTATTATAAATCTATAGGTTGAAACGGTTGAAACCTTTTAGAATATTTATTCTGATTGTGAAGATATTTTGTGTAATTTATGAAAAACTAAGCAAACTTTGACAGACATGGAAAAAGGCTTTGTTACCTATTTTACTATTTTCAGACGTAACAAATTTATACATGAAAATCGGTCCAGCCGTTCCGTTCAGGTTCGATAAAAAGCATGACTGTTTAAGATTTTTATTTATAAGAATAGAAATACTTCGAAAAGAGTCTTAAGCAGTAAAGAAATACAACAAAATTAAAAGCTATTATAGGTCAAGTAAATCTTACCATACAGATCACATATCGACAAGTGCAGCCTAGGACGTCGCCCCTCAAGCGGTGCGATCTTGATGAACTCATCATAACTGTAGGATCGTGCTGGATGCGAGCCGCTTCCAATCAGTCTTATTGGAGATCTTTAGCGGAAACCTATGTCCAGCAGTGGCCGATCTTATGTCTGAAACTTACCAGGGTTCCGATAGTGCACGATGAGGTAGAGCGTGAAGAATATGGCGAAGGTGACGAGAGACATCATCCAGCTGATCAGCAGCATGATGGCCACGCACATCAGGAACCCGCACAGGGACAGCCACACATTGTAATACTACGGACAAAACATATTTAATTTTTTTTTTGACGTACGATGGTTATCATGTTATCGGATACACTTCAGAGAGTGCATCCAGGAATTTGGTGTACTTTCTGAAGGCTTGGCTTTCTTCTATCAGACGGCTAGACAAATGCGACCAAAGCGCCACCCTTTTATGGTGGACATTCCGCACGTAGAGTCAAACGTTTCCAATTTACATTCCTCATACAAACGGCCAGAATATAAAAAAAAATACATTATAAAACGTGAGGCCTTATTCTCTATCGACAAAACGTAACGTAACGCGGTAAGTATTTTTTTTTATTTACGTGAATTTCGTTTATTTTCGTTCCGAAGCCGTGGTGGTCTAGTGGTAATGACACTCGCCTTACAATCGTCTGGTCGTGGGTTCAAATCCCGGTCCCGTACCAATGAATTCCTTGGAATTTATGTACGGAATGTCACACCACTGGCATTTCGGTGAAGGAAAACATCGTGAGGCAACCTGCATACGATGAAATTCGATGGCGTACGTGCATCCACCAACATGCACTGGGCCAGCGTGGTGGATAATAGCCCAATCACCCTTCGTGGTTAGGCCTACGTCCTGCAGTGGACTATCAAAAAGGCTGGTACAGTACAGTACAGAATTTCGTTTGGAGAAATGTTTGGTAAATGTCAAATTACGTTAAAATCATGAACCGAGTTTAAGTTAAAAATATTAGAAAATTTAATATTTTTCACACAAATTTCTCAAAAACAAACAGAACGTTTGAGCGCGTTACACGCTTGTTTTCATACAGGATCACCCACTCGGTATTACCGAGTAGCAAAGTATTCAAAAATTATATTAGGATCAGAAAACATACGCGCTCGTAGCGTAGTTTGACTAGGTGATTGTCAGCGATCACCGAAATTAAGCAACGTTCCGCAAGGTCAGTACTTAGATGGGTGACCGCGGGTGGCATTTTCCAACTGAGCACTACCGTGGCTCGGATGACACCTTAAATTGTAGGCCCCGGTTGTTTTAACCGTTTAGCCATATCAGAGGCCTTCAGGCGGCCTAAAAACTCTGACACCAGGGCTAGCCACCCGGCCTATACGAACTTACTTACTTACTTAGAAAACATACATTTGGTCAATATCATTTATTATCCATCCATCAAACATAGAACGTCCACTACTCATCATCAGGCCTCTAGTTTAGATCCTCAATAAAGCCAGTCTTTCCTTTTGATAAGATCATCATTGATCTCTTCGTTTCAATCAACTAGGTTTATATTTTTCGAAATTATTCACATGCCTAATCCTAGGTCTAATCACCAAAGGCGATAAGGCCGCCCTTGTAATTTTTTCTGTTGTATATTACTGTAATTTTTGGTGTACAATAAAGATGTATTTATTTATTTATGCCTTTCGATATCATCAGAGATCTCATTGTTATTCCGTCAACGTTAGCTCGTGGCCCTGGCATTCGCCACTCTGTCGTGGAATTTGTACACCACTTTTCCTTCCTTGTGTTACCAAGTTTAGCCAACCTATTTTTCAGTATTCCGTATAAAAGAGATAAAATAATTCATGTCGATAATAAATTAATAAGGGTGCTTTTTAATTTATTATCGACCATCACGTGACATAACGAAATTCATTTTTTTTTAGATTTAATATTTTTAATGCAGACAGGATATGGCGCTATCTTATATAAAATATAAAATAGCGCTCCCATACTTTGACCATATGTATATTGAATATAATGTGTAGAATGTCAAAAATCAACACATGTGATTTTCCAAAAACTATTTATCATAATTTGCCTATTTCGTGGGTAGTATTTTTCGTTTTTAGAAGTCTAAATTTGATACACAGACAAAAAAACATTTTCAAATTTAGCAGTTTTTATAAAAATACCATGAAGAACTTACTCGGAAAGTAGGTCTCCAGCCAAGAGGCCGGACCAGCGCAGCGTGGAATGTGCAGAAGTTGATGAGAGCATATGAAGCCAGGTAGAAGTTGGAGATCAGAGGAGCGATCGTGTTCAAATCGGCTGAAACAAAACATATAACTTCAAATAAACAGTACCGTAACTATGGCAACGATTCAAGATAGCGGTTCAATTATTGGCAAGATTAATTGTGGTAACAGGGGGAAATTTACAATGCATCTAAGATGGGGAGTTAGAATTCAGCTGTATTTATTGACTTTATTGTAACCAACACAATTTAAATAAATAAATATTAGGGGACATCTTACACACGGTCTCTGACCCTAAACTAAGCAAAGCTTGTGGATATGGCTGCCAGAGACTGATATACTACATATATATTTTTTAAATACATACTTATATAGATAGTACCTAAATAACACCCAGACACAGAGCAAACACCTATGTTCATCACACAAATGTTTGCCCTGGGTGGGGATCGAACACACGCCTCTTTGACCCAGAAGTCAGGGTCACTAACCGCTGAGCCACCGAGGCAGTCATTATTTACAAACTTTAACACTGTATGCAGAAATAATACCATAAATATTATGAATATCCGAAAATGTGTCTTGTCATATTGCGCGTCTCGTCGTGTGTGTCATAGGCTATTTTTATTTCGGAAAAATAAAGGAACCCTTTGGGATCACACAATAACAGAAAAAATACGTGGGCAAAGCCACGGGCAACAGCTAGAATAACACAAAATAAATACATTCAGGTCAACAAGCAAAAATCAAATTACATCACAAAAGCAAATTATCATAGCGTTATAATCAACTTAGCTAGGTAGCCCGAAAGCTCAATTACCTTTCGTAACTGCTAATCATTGCTTTCTTGAATTCAGGGTTGGTCCCAGAGCTAAAGTCGTTTGCAATAACAAGTAGGTATTTTATACCAGGAATTCTTTTCGGCTAGGCAAATGTAGTATGTAGACAAACAGAAACCTATACGTAATAAAAAAGCATGGAAATCATCGTCATTAACTTGCAGTCCATGTTGATATTGGCAAAGAAGATGAGCATGCCGTGCTTATGCACCATGTCAACATTACCTATAAGCAAGAACATGAGTGATACGAAGAAGGTGAGCACATATCCGCGGTAGGGCTCGCCGTGGCGGCCGTAGGGCTTGGAGAAGAAGATGAGGCCGGGGTAGATGCGGTCCGTGCCCAGCGCCTGGATGAGCCGCGGCACCGACAGCAGGTTGGTCAGCGCCGTCGACAGCGTCGCCGCCCAGCACCCGCCGTAGATGAACGGCCCCCACGATGACATGAGCTGCATCACCTGAACACAATATCAGCTTAATAATAGCTAGCTATGCCAGATGTCTTCGGGTGGCTTAAAACTCTGACATCAGGGCTAGCTATCCAGCTATCAGGTTCTCAGAGGAGTGCGTTAAGGTATGATTCCGAATTCGCTGCACGTAGCAATGCTGTCGCAGCAGTGCTGCCGCAGCACTACTGGTGTTTATATAGCTGCCGTGACATTACTGCGTAGCTTGGAATGTAATTTCATATACAACTTACTTATAGAAAATATATGGGGAGGGGACTAGTAGTGCTGCGGCAGCACTGTTGCAGCTTGAAAATGGTGATCGCAAGTCTGTGGAGCGTTCAGATACGTTTCGTATCTTATTTAAATTTTAATTACTTTTAATAATTGTGTTTCTTGACAAAGATACTTTTTAAAATCCCTTAATTGTACTTATTCAGATATGAATAGACCCATCTATTGGAGGGCACATTTTTGTTACGTTTGTTTTGAAACATCTTCTTTGTAATCATTACGAATGCGAATAAAATGTTATATATATACCTACATATTTTGTGAAGAACATTAGTTTTATTACAATACATTTAATTAAGCATGTAGATATGTACGTAAAAATTACAAAAAATAGTTAAAAATACAATTAGGTAGATACTTTTTGAGAAAAGCTGCAACCAATGAACAAGCTTACCCACGGAACAGAAGAACTAAAAAGTAAGGTCGTATAGGCCGGGTGGCTAGCCCTGGTGTCAGAGTTTTTAAGCCGCCTGACTTGGCTTCGTGGTTAAAACAACTGGGACCTACAATTTAACGTGTCATCCAAGCCACGGTAGCGCTCAGTTGTAAATGCCACCCGCGGTCACCCATCCGAAGACTGACCGTGTCGAACGTTGCTTAACTTCGGTGATCGCTGTCAATCACCTAATATAGTCATACCTGCGGCACACAGAAGAACTGAACTTACCGAATAGCTATTATGCAGGCCGTATGTACAGTTGGGAATGCAGTGGGCAATATCGCTATAGTCTTTAACAGTTCCGTTGACGATCAGCAGGTCGGTGATGTTTCCGCTGGCGTCCCTCAGGGCACCACCGCCGGCGAAGAGCACCATCAGGGCGTAGCTCAGCATAGAGATCAGAAGAGACAGTAAAGTGCCTTTTGGGATCGCTGAAGCTGGGTCCTGAAATATTTGTAACGTTTATTGCCTTTGCTGCTAAGCTTTTAATGATTTGATTTTATCCCAACTAGGTACTTAAAATAGAATATATTTTGGAGTGACAAAAAAGAAGATTAGGACTTACGAGAGCCTACAGAGTACAGATACATTCTAATCTTAAAATCAGTGACTAATATGAACAACGATTTGATGACTGGCCGAAACTGATAATTAACTGAAATATGATTAGTTTCCAGGCGAACATACCTACTTAAAACGCACAGATTTTTTAATTTTTTTTGGTTCTTCAAAATGTTCATTGAAATCTTGGACATCAACAAGGATACCTACATATCTAATTGTCCTTAACAACCTACTATCAAAGAAGATATAATAATCCAACAAACACATTTTCATGGGAAATGGAGCCAAGACTAAATCACAGTTCACACTATCAAAAAGTTGTCAGATCTCACGTAAAGCCAAGCTTCCAACTCTACACGCCTTACTCTACAAGTCCTTACTCCACAAACTCTACAGCTTAGTCAATATATGTGACTTGGCCGTTGAAATATGAAATTTCTTGCAGGTGAACATACCTACTTAAAACACACAGAATTGATTTAATTGTTTTCGTTTTGTTTATTGAAAATGTTCACTGAAATCTCGGACATCAACAAGGATACATTATCTAATTGTCTGTTCATAGATATGGCACGGTTAGTAGTTAATGATTAAAAACAAAATTCTATACCTAACATCCAACGTAGATACACGTGGAAAACGATAGCGCATCTAGTTCAAAGTCAAAGGTCGTTTACGATGCATGTATCACACATCAATGGAGCAGCCAGTTCCACGAACGACATTTAAAACCAATAACATTGTGCTGCATCTTGTTTCACTGCAAGCTCCACTATAGGTACTAATTTATTGCAAGCAGTATGAGTCATCGGCACGCTCTTCAATTGGTTTAATCGATGGCGTGTCCGTTACTCAGAACAAAGTAATGATCGCCAACCAAATTTTCCAGATCAAATAAATTGACCCGTCTATTGGACACATTTTTATTAGATTTGTTTTGCAACATCATTTGCGTAATGAAATTGTTGTTCACCTCGTTATATTTGGACATGATCTTATTTGCTAGTTCTTTACGGAAAACGATTGATTGATACAGATTATTCTGTGTCTGTACAAACTCTACTATCTGATAAATTTTTTCATGCTGTTCTGTTCATTCTTGTGTTGTTTTCCTTCCTTGCTGTTTCAGTTTAAACAATGAGTTAGTCTTGGGGTGGGTGACACTGTTGTGAATTTGCAAACTCTACCACGGAAACATTCGACGTGAGGGACGAACGATTTCATGCTTTTCATTTCGGATTTTCCTTTCTTGTTATATCAGTTTAAAGAATGATTTAGTCTTGAGGTGGGTTACACTGTTGTGAATTCGCGAATTCTACAACGAAAACATTTTGGATTTGTTATAATCATCTCCAGTCAAGCTACGTCGAGAGCTTTGTAGAAGTTATTATCAAATAACAAAACAAGAAAATAACGTTACTTCATAAATTATGCAATATGTAGCATAGGTACCTAACAATGTGGTGTGTATGCTCATGGCAAAGCTAGTGAATTGTCGTGTTGTCGTTCAATCAAAGGGTTGCTGCGTCTATTTTTGAATCCATTTTCTCCGTGACGTCACATTGACGTCATTTGTCACTTTATGTGAATTCAATTCCATTTCAATTTGCCATTTCAAACACCACTTTCTCTACCTAATTGTTACTATTTTTCCAACAATTTTCGGAAATGAAAACCGTTATATAATAATTAGACAACTTTTTCGTGGGTCAAATATTCATGCTTGATACATATCTATTACAAATGTAGTTCTTTAAATTATGGATAAAAAATTAACCATTACAACTGGGTACTAAACTAAAGTGGTAAACTATCATGAACACAATTATTTTATAATCACATTTTCATCGTTGTATGTTTACAGGAGCGAATAAAAGGGTTTATACGAGAGGATAAATTTAAATACGAACGTGTTTACATTTATCATAAATAACGTAAACTAAACAACACACAGATCGTCTTTGAGAACAGGGCTTATCATAAAAATGTTATTTTCATCAGTACTGGGAAATAATATGGGTTGTTTCGTGGAAAGACATTCGATATTATTGAACAAGTACGCCTACTTTCAATCACTTGATTAGGTGACGTCAAATTATATGCGACTAGCGTACTGGGGCGCTCTGACGTTCGGCTTCGCTTTTTTTCCTACTCGTGGCAATTACTCACGCTACAAGAGCGAGCGGGAGGAAAAGCGAAGCAGAACGTCAGAGCGCTTACATAATAAGGCCCCAGCCCCGGCTTCGCACGGGTGCAATGTGCAATGTGCGTTTGCAATGTAAGCATAAAAATGTATTTATTTATTACCTACATCACGTTAGAAATCTCTAAAATTATCAGAGTTCCTCTACTATATTTATGCATGGATAAAACGTATAAACCTTCCTTTTGAATCACTCTATGTATTAAAAAAAACATCAAAATCCGTTGCGTAGAAAGATCTAAGCATATATAGGGACAGACAGACAGCGGGAAGCGACTTTGTTTTATACTATGTAGTGATGTTTCAAATTTATCGCAATGAATCTAATGCACCTGTAATTACAGATCGAAATAGTATGAGAAAGAATTCTCTTTCAGTTTCTATTCATAAATTCTACAAAAGTCTATAGAGGTAATTACGTAGTAGCGTTTTTCTGCGGTTACTGCGAGAAATATTTAAAATTGTATGCTATCCCATAGGGGCAGAGATATTATTATTTTTTCAGAGTAAAATGTGGCTTATCTCACTCTATGATGTTTAGACTATATAATCATGCCCAATACTCGTACCATGTCAATTCGTTTCTCTGTTGCTGCGTGAAAGAGTACTTATCAGCAGAGCACCGAACTGACTTGATATCGAGTACGATTATAGTAACAGTAACTAACAGTAACACAATTTCAGATTTCTAATATTAGTAAGGATAGGGGCGTTCTTGTCCATTGCCGGACGTAAAAGGTTCAGAAGCAGGTGTAATATTGATGAAATGGAACCTACAAAAAAGTGATGCTCTCATAACATCTAGTATATGTTTTTAATGAGCGACAAATGCCTTTATTAACTACAACAAGATACAACACTACTAACTTGTGCTAAAACTACATAATTAAACTACTACTGCGTACAACGCAATTGAATCAACCAAAGAGCCTGAAAAAGAATTCTCTCTTATACTAGAAATGTGTTGAACTCAATATGATTCTTATTAACTCACCTTAAGATCTCCAGAGATGTTGGCGCCGGCCTGGATGCCCGTCACGGAGGGGAAGAATATAGCGAACACGCTGAAGAAGTCTTGATTCAGCTTCTCACTAAACCGGAAGTCGGGGTAGAAATTGGCAGCTAATGTTTCGGCTGAAAAATACAGACATACTTAAGATCATGCCAAAATATTATTTGGTTATACTCGAGCCTATAGAGCTCGGAAATTATGAAGAATCTACCACATAAGATCTTAAAAGATCAATTATGAAAATATCCAAGTACTAGATTTTGCCCGCGGCTTCGCCCGCGTGATGTTTCGAGGCCCTACCTTACCACCCTTAATAAAGGAGGTGGAAAATAAAACAAAAAAAAAAATTCGATTTGACATTAGTTTGATTTGACAGTTCTTTTTTGACATTTCTTGGAGCGCACGCTAGAATAACTCGCAGATGGCAGAATTTTTCCTACTTACTTAACACTTATTGTTATAATATGGAAAATTTACGCAGTATCATTATAATTTATTGTCTGTGTGTAATTTTGATGTATAAGCTATATAATTGCAAAGTTTTATCTCAATATGTTCAGTAGTTTTTGCGTGAAAGAGTAACAAACATCCATCCATCCATCCATCCATCCATCCATCCTTACAAACTTTCACGTTTGTAATATTAGTGGGATAGTAGGATTAAAAAAAAATGTTCTGTCGGAATACTGTGTGAGTTTAAACATTGAAAATTATCCCCAACTACTTCTTTAATTTTAATTAAATGTTAAATTCAAGAGAAATTGGTCAGGACAGCGGACAAAACCAGTAAAAAACTTATTGCAACGCAAAAATAAGCTTTGCCGTGTGTAGAAGTATTAGGGATTCATAAGTCATTATGTATGTAATCTAACGTTACAGCATTAAATAAACTCACAGCTTAGTCCCACGAAACCTTCAGCGATGTTGGTGCTGTTCCGAGGGCCGATGATGGTGCCGACGACGAAATCGACCATCGCTCCCACAATGATGGCAACCAGGAAGTTCTGTAACAATAAATCGCTTAGAACTAATAAATACTCTCTGGAAACATATTTTAATTAACGCGCTTTTATTAGGTCGACGTGTAACCTATGTAATGGAATCTAAGGTTTTAATTTAACCATCTTCCAAGGGTCGTAATGCTTAAAAAGCTTAAAAAGCATAATGGAAATTGGCAGTTGTATGTAGCACTGATGACAATAAAATAATATGGTACTGTCGAACTCATCTGATGATGGAGCCAGAAATAATGAACTAGAACTTCATGATGGAAAATAGCATCATAGCTGTTATGGATTTCTTAGAAAAATCTTGTAATGAACTTTGACTACGATTAGGTTTCAAGGTCTGATGAAGACGGATAGGCCGAAGATAGGCACTGGCATTCCATGATAGAATATCGTATCATAGTCATGTTTGCACTTGTGAGAAAGGCCACGTAAAGCTTGTTTTACTAGTTTTTTAAACGTTACAATGTTATTTTATAATCTTACAAACTATAGTTATTTTAAAATTTCAACTTAAAGGAACTAACACAAATAAGCTAATTATAAGTTTCCATGCACTAATAGAAATATCTTGAGGATTTTAAACGCTCATTGAAACTAAACAAATGATGTGACATTTTTTGATTTTATTTTGTATAGAACTTGTAGAGAAAACTTCGCTTTACCCCGCAGGGTAATGAACCATTGGTTTTCTTGGGATAAAACGTAGCTTATGTGGTAATCCACACTAAATCTACAACCATTCAACTAAAGACGTCATGATATTTCAAACAAACAGGAATTGGCAAGTCTGCAATTTATTTTTATGTTTGCTTGTAGAACAGAAGGTAGACTTCTTAAAATACATATCAATTTTAACAATTGACCCTTATTAAAGACAGCTTATATGTATTTAATTTTCAAACAATAAGAGATTAAAATAAATGACCACACATTTGATTACAGGGATTACAGTGATTACTTCGAGCATACTTCATTATTTAATTGTAATCTATTTGTGCTTGTAGGTAGATAAGGCAAGTACCTAAGTTGTTGTTCTTGAACACATAAATACATAGTTATTATATTCAGCACTTAACTTAATTATCATTCAAAATATACTATTAGTAGGTATTGTACTACTTGTTGAAAGTATTTCAACATTTCTGAGAACAATACCTTTTTTGAGAGTTCTTTTATTCAGAAAAGTCTACCGTTGGATTTCATAATCAGCATCATCAGCCTGTATTGATCCACTGCTGGGTATAAGTACTAAGCATCCACCCTCTTGTGCCAGTTTTCTCTGTCTTGGGCTAATCTTATCCACCACCAAGACCAGGAAATTGGCAAGGCCATTTTTTGGTTTTACTTAGGTACACGTAATTTTTTGAGATTTATACATTTTTAAATATTTTCATACCACCTGCTCGAAAATGACCCATTAAATGTCATACAATCTCAACGTAAAACATGTCATTATTATCTTAACACAACTTCGAGAACTATGGCAGGGCAATGTTGTATGAAACTCCCTAGGGAGTAAAAAGTGATTAAATTCCAAATTTATTCCCTGTCATGATTTTCATGGAAACTTCTTAACCTAGAACAACCAAGGGCAAAAGAGTAAAAGATAAGATAGATTGTAAAGAGATTTTATTCGATAATCGAGCTGAGTAGGCCATGATAATAATCGAGTAGGCCATGATTGTCACGTAGTATTTACATTCTCTATTTTTCATTTGGGTTTTGGTTTGCATTTCCACGAAAGCTCGTAGGTCTATTTCTATTTCATTTTATTGTTAGTTACTTTTATTTTATTGTGAGTTACTTAGTTAGTACACTTATTGAGGTTATGATAGTGGTTAGCATTTTTACAATTTCTGGGCATTTATTTTCTCGCAGGTGGTATGAAAAGTAGAGTACGAGTATGCGCCGCTGGAACAAAGTCTGTCTTTGTCTTGTGCAGCTTGAACCTCTCGTTTCACTCAGGACTCTAAATAAATTAACTAGAGACTCCATCTCTAGAGTCCCTCGCTACGCCCAGGGTTCAACATATTGCCCGCAGCACAAGACAGTACTTTGTCCCCATGTCGCATAGTCTACTATTGTTTAACGATTTATATCCATCTATGTGACATGTGACCTCTTAAGATAGTTTATATGTGACATTATGAAATCGCGAGTCTCTGTGACTTTGTCTCGTGCTTTTTTTCTTTTGGCTATTCGGTTGAGCAAATGCGTGCAAAAACTGTACTTTGCGTTTAAAGCTATAGATAACTAAATTTATGGATTTTTCAGCACCCGAACCATACTAAATTTCCACATATCAACGTTTATTTAGAGAACTCAACAACTGCCAGCAATTAAAATATGTCATCAGCACATATAATTGCTCAGGCATTTTGCTATCTGAATAACTACATGTCAAATGATAATTTAAATGCTGCCTCTGGCGTGAATAAGTGCTTATTAACTTGGTCCCTGTCTGTAGAGCCACTCTATTTTATTATAAGGAATTGTGGGAAGTTATTAAAATGAAATCTTATCTCGATAAATGGCGATTGACTAGCAGTGCGATATTAAACTCTCCGACGAAAGGAAAATAAAGACATTACTCTTCTCATATGTGAATATGTATCGCTGAAATCCACATATTATAACATCTTATTGTGCTGGTTCCAACAGAATATCAGCGCTGGTTGCTCGTAAGCGCAACTAGCATTACGCTGAGTTGGGACCAGTTTTGTGACAAGGATATTAGGTGTAATACTGTTGTTTTTTGTGTTTTATGATTTGTTTATTCTGTTGTTTATGTATTGTACCTCTTATTTTTGTTGCAAATAAATTTCTGTATTTCTGTTTTTCTTAGATAAGTGTGGATTAATTATCTAATTATTCAGGTCTAAGCAAGAAGGCCACCATAGCCAAAACTAAGCTACACAGTTATTAAAAGTGCCCGATAATTATAAAATTCGTACTTATCTACATGTACGCTCTTTTAGTCTATTACCAATGAAAACGTTAATGATTTTTAACTAATCCAGCTTGCTCACGCGTTGCAAGAAATCTACAATAATCAAATACTTAGATAATAATGAAACTAATGCCAATGTCTTGAGCTATTTGGTTGAATCATTCAAGTCGGCGGATGTGAAGTTAGCTATAAGCTGCGCGAAACCCAATCAACGCGTAGGTTTATGCGAGCTTCAGTTAGGATTGGATATTGTGCAGCTTGTAGCTAACTTCACATCCGCCGACATGTATGATTCCACCTAAACCTACATACTTAGTAGATAGAGTAAACGCGACTACAATTTGCGGGGTACCAAGCTTTCCATCTAGAAATTAATGCAATTAAGTTAATCTACAGCAATGGCTTCGCATGTCTACATCAATCTTCTTCCAACGCGGTGTCCACTACTAGTGCCTACTGGCCAAAGCTAGTGGTATGTATATGTAGAGACCCATCGCATTAATTGCCTTGATGATGACCTTTCTAGGCAATTTCCTTGGCATTATTTTCATGTCAACGCTACATACGAGTAAATGAAAGATAAACATGTGGTACTTACACGACTGTCCATGATCAATGTTAAACTTAACGTTTAGATTTGAATTAGACCAAATTAGAACAAGTTATGAATATATTTTATATTCTAATCTTTATGGTTTAAATGCTACAATAGTTCGATGTGAAACTCACTAACTGTAAGTGCATGAGAGTAAAATTGTACTGATAAATATTTTTCGCAAAAAATGGCAAAACCACCTTCCATCGTGTAGAAAATTCGAATATTTCGTCCGAATTGTTTACATTATTGTTGAGTTTTCAAAAACGGCTCAGCCGATTTCTGTAAAATTTTAATGAGACTACTTTGAAAGTATACCCTTTCGAACTAAAAAATAATTATTCGATTCCGTTCACAATTGGCGGTGTTATCGATGTTCATCGATAACACATAAAAAATACATACAGACGAACATAGAACGTCCTCATTTTTGAAGGTCGGTTAAACATAGATTTTTTCTGTTCGCAATTAAAAATTGAGAAAGTGATAAATCATTATGTAAGCAGAATGATGGTGAAAAGATGTAAGTGTTGTACTTATATTATAATCGAAGAGACGTTGTTAGGTAAAAGACGAAACAAGTAGGAATATTACATACCTAATTGTTTTATGACCTACGCCATTTTCTGGTCCGAAAATGACTATCTATTGCCCGTAAGTGGGTTTGTAAAAAAATAAAGAGTAATTACACAAGAACACGAGAATTCGTTGCTTGTTAATATAATTCCCACTGGCATTCATTTTACGACCAATTTTCTTGAAGAATTGTATTTAATTAAATCAGTAGGATTGTGCGTTGACATAAAATGAAACTGGCACACGGGTAGAAGATGGAAGAAAAGTGCTGAACAGATATTAAGTATGGTTTTATATATTTTATATAGAAACTAACGCAGTTTCCGCAATTTAGTAGGTACCTATATAAATTACTTATACGAATACATTATGTATAGGTTATGCATGTAGGTAACATAAATGTTAACGAGTAGATATAACAATATCTAGGTTTGTCACTGACACAACGAGTAACCTAAATGACCACGGTTGAAGAGAAACATATTGGGAGGAACAATAAAACTCAATACGAATAGCTCTACCATATGGTTTCAGTTTCAATAATACAGTTACGCTGAAATCGAGAATAGGACATCTATCTATTTTCTACACATGAATGGAATAATTCCCAATCACCTTGTGGCGGGTAGCGGGCCGTCGACACCATGTTTTATGGATCTTGGAATTATTTTCTGAGAATGCTCGTACATGTGACGGCGCAGCTAAACCAAGATGTACCTATAGTTATACAAGTTGATCTGTGCTTATATTTTTGTTTAGCTGCTCATTGATCGAACGACCAAGTATACACAACACTTACTTACATTAGATTACTTACTTAGATTAGATTTCCAGATTTGGAAATGTTTACTATCGATGCTTGAAGTGACATCATAGTATTTCGCACCTTATTCGAAATGTGGGGTTTGAGATCTAGAGTACTCACATAGAGCTTGCTCTACCCTGAACTAAACTAAAATATATAGATACAACTTAGATTCATTTTCAACTGACTTTTTTTCCAAAGAATAGGATTTCAATTCGCTGTAGGTATACTTAATTAAATTGTTTTTATGTTTGCGTTAACATGTTACGAAATTTCATTACCATTTGTAAACTAATTGAATACAATAATGTGCACCCAGTCCATGGCACAGATCGCTATCAGCGATAAGGTCGCTCATTGTTACACTGTGTATGTATCTTTGTTTCTTCTTTTTCTTTATTGCTTGGTGTGCAATAAAGAGTTTATCTATCCGTAATGGTTCCTATTTTTGCACTCGCTTATGTTTCAAGATTAATTTATGGACTATTTTTAAATATTGCTACAAAAATAGCTGTCCTTAATCTGTACAACTCTCGTGAAATTTTCCGGCAAGGAAAATGACGACATAGCAATTGAACTACTTGCCACCGTCTGTTTGCCTGTCACACAATTGAAATGGTCGCTGAGGGATCGCCAAGCGGCAACCAATTGACCTGGTGAGGTTTAGCCAACTCGATGTCGATCAGAATATGGCACGTGTATTGAAACATTGTCTTACAACCCTCTTGGATAGTTTGCACAGCAGTTGCTATGACCACAGCGAAATTAACAGTAGGTACAATCATTATCACATATTATAAAGCAAAGACGACTTTTTGTGTGTCTGTCTGTGTATCCGCTTAGATCTTCTAAACAACAGAACGGATTGCAATGCGGTTTCCAAAATCTTTTAAAATAATTCTTCTCGAAGGTTTATAGCTATATTTCACTCGTAACCGGGTAAAGCTGGGCCGCGCAGCTAGTATTATTATAAACTAGTGACCCGCCTCGGCTTCGCGCAGCTGTATTTCATACATATAAACCTACCTCTTGGACTGATCAAAGTCCGTGGCGTAGTTTTAAAAATAATAAGCATACATAGGGAGAGACAGACAGCGGCAAGCGACTTTGTTTTATAGTATGTAATAATAGCTCAGAATAAGGAAAAAAAATAGAAGTGACATTAAGTAAAAAGTTGAGATGCATGATTCCACAAACATGGCAAAAATCTAAAGAAACTACTATGTAATCTAGACACAAATGACACTTAAACTGCTGATCAAATGTCAAATATTTTTTTCACAAGTAATGGTGGACAAACTTCAAACGTCTCCTAGGTAGGGCTTTTATTTTAAACTTTATCGTCATACCAATAACGTCATGTCATTTCAAACACCGCCGCTATGAGTAATAGTGATTGTGAACATTTGATACTTAAACTTATTTTTTCTAACTGCTAGCAGTCTAGTGTCGCCGTGACTCTACTCGTTAACATTTATGTTACCTACATGCATAACTTATACATAATGTATTCGTATAAGTAATTTATATAGGTACCTACTAAATTGCGGAAACTGCGTTAGTTTCTATATAAAATATATAAAACCATACTTAATATCTGTTCAGCACTTTTCTTCCATCTTCTACCCGTGTGCCAGTTTCATTTTATGTCAACGCACAATCCTACTGATTTAATTAAATACAATTCTTCAAGAAAATTGGTCGTAAAATGAATGCCAGTGGGAATTATATTAACAAGCAACGAATTCTCGTGTTCTTGTGTAATTACTCTTTATTTTTTTACAAACCCACTTACGGGCAATAGATAGTCATTTTCGGACCAGAAAATGGCGTAGGTCATAAAACAATTAGGTATGTAATATTCCTACTTGTTTCGTCTTTTACCTAACAACGTCTCTTCGATTATAATATAAGTACAACACTTACATCTTTTCACCATCATTCTGCTTACATAATGATTTATCACTTTCTCAATTTTTAATTGCGAACAGAAAAAATCTATGTTTAACCGACCTTCAAAAATGAGGACGTTCTATGTTCGTCTGTATGTATTTTTTATGTGTTATCGATGAACATCGATAACACCGCCAATTGTGAACGGAATCGAATAATTATTTTTTAGTTCGAAAGGGTATACTTTCAAAGTAGTCTCATTAAAATTTTACAGAAATCGGCTGAGCCGTTTTTGAAAACTCAACAATAATGTAAACAATTCGGACGAAATATTCGAATTTTCTACACGATGGAAGGTGGTTTTGCCATTTTTTGCGAAAAATATTTATCAGTACAATTTTACTCTCATGCACTTACAGTTAGTGAGTTTCACATCGAACTATTGTAGCATTTAAACCATAAAGATTAGAATATAAAATATATTCATAACTTGTTCTAATTTGGTCTAATTCAAATCTAAACGTTAAGTTTAACATTGATCATGGACAGTCGTGTAAGTACCACATGTTTATCTTTCATTTACTCGTATGTAGCGTTGACATGAAAATAATGCCAAGGAAATTGCCTAGAAAGGTCATCATCAAGGCAATTAATGCGATGGGTCTCTACATATACATACCACTAGCTTTGGCCAGTAGGCACTAGTAGTGGACACCGCGTTGGAAGAAGATTGATGTAGACATGCGAAGCCATTGCTGTAGATTAACTTAATTGCATTAATTTCTAGATGGAAAGCTTGGTACCCCGCAAATTGTAGTCGCGTTTACTCTATCTACTAAGTATGTAGGTTTAGGTGGAATCATACATGTCGGCGGATGTGAAGTTAGCTACAAGCTGCACAATATCCAATCCTAACTGAAGCTCGCATAAACCTACGCGTTGATTGGGTTTCGCGCAGCTTATAGCTAACTTCACATCCGCCGACTTGAATGATTCAACCAAATAGCTCAAGACATTGGCATTAGTTTCATTATTATCTAAGTATTTGATTATTGTAGATTTCTTGCAACGCGTGAGCAAGCTGGATTAGTTAAAAATCATTAACGTTTTCATTGGTAATAGACTAAAAGAGCGTACATGTAGATAAGTACGAATTTTATAATTATCGGGCACTTTTAATAACTGTGTAGCTTAGTTTTGGCTATGGTGGCCTTCTTGCTTAGACCTGAATAATTAGATAATTAATCCACACTTATCTAAGAAAAACAGAAATACAGAAATTTATTTGCAACAAAAATAAGAGGTACAATACATAAACAACAGAATAAACAAATCATAAAACACAAAAAACAACAGTATTACACCTAATATCCTTGTCACAAAACTGGTCCCAACTCAGCGTAATGCTAGTTGCGCTTACGAGCAACCAGCGCTGATATTCTGTTGGAACCAGCACAATAAGATGTTATAATATGTGGATTTCAGCGATACATATTCACATATGAGAAGAGTAATGTCTTTATTTTCCTTTCGTCGGAGAGTTTAATATCGCACTGCTAGTCAATCGCCATTTATCGAGATAAGATTTCATTTTAATAACTTCCCACAATTCCTTATAATAAAATAGAGTGGCTCTACAGACAGGGACCAAGTTAATAAGCACTTATTCACGCCAGAGGCAGCATTTAAATTATCATTTGACATGTAGTTATTCAGATAGCAAAATGCCTGAGCAATTATATGTGCTGATGACATATTTTAATTGCTGGCAGTTGTTGAGTTCTCTAAATAAACGTTGATATGTGGAAATTTAGTATGGTTCGGGTGCTGAAAAATCCATAAATTTAGTTATCTATAGCTTTAAACGCAAAGTACAGTTTTTGCACGCATTTGCTCAACCGAATAGCCAAAAGAAAAAAAGCACGAGACAAAGTCACAGAGACTCGCGATTTCATAATGTCACATATAAACTATCTTAAGAGGTCACATGTCACATAGATGGATATAAATCGTTAAACATTAATACCTTAATTAATTTATAACAAAAAACATACAACTCCTACAACTACGACTCTACAGAGTCGTAGGTATTAAGGTAGTCGAACCTGTGTACCAAGTTTCGTCGAGATTCGTTGAAAAATACCTGTAGATGAAAACCAACATCTGGACAGCGAAAGCAAAATCACCGTGTTAATCCGAAGATCTTCGCTTTCGTTCAGTCACTTATGCTTTAATTTAGATGCCAATGGCAACAATTTGTATCGGATTCGGTTAAAGTTTCATCTGTATTCATGTCTACATATCCGAAAACTTGTGTATTCGTTAAAAACAATCGTAATGATTTTTTCTGCTCTTCAAATAGAGCTAACATTCTACGGTCTAAATACTGTAGTAACATTTATATTCCTCAAGCAAATAACGCTCTGTACCACAGAAATGCATATTTTACTGCTATAAAAGTCTATAATAATTTACCCACTGGTCTGAAATCTTTAAATGGTCAAATTTTTAACAAAAATCTTAGGAAATGGTTACTCTCTAAAGCTTTTTATAATTTGAAAGAGTATTTCAACGATGGTGAAGATATATATTTAATGTATTTCTGATAACTCTTTCAATGTATTCTATTGTAAATACTTAGTAGTATAAATATTATTAAAATTAATCTTATGAACCATCTTTCTAGGCACTTAGGTAATTTAAAAAAATGAATATTGTATGTTTTTTGTTATAAATTAATTAAGGTAGGTACATTAAAGTATATTAATAATGTAGAATTTCTTATATAAGTAATTTAAACAATTTTGTGATAAATTTCATGTAGGAATTCGAGAAACAGAGTTCTACTTATGTCTAGCTAAGACATCTTTTAATATTGCACGCCCGTTAGGGTCCACTATTGGAACTATAACAAACTGTGTCTCAATGCTAAAGTAAGGTTGCATAAGGCGGGTGGCCAGCCCTAGTGTCAGGATATTTAAGTCGAGTCGAAGGCTTTTAATCTTAGACACGGACGACTGCTCATTACGAGAACGGCATATCTATAACGCGAACCAAATTAATTCATTTTTAACATACAAAAATGTATTATAAAAAAAAATTCCTTGAAATTAATAACCTTCGGGTAGAATACGACTAACGATTGTAATTTGCAATTTTCAATTTTTTTTGGTAGTCGTCAATTTCAACCAAAATAGATCAAACGATACATAGTCAAATAGAAATACCTACATTGCCCCAACGACTTGGCATTATTTTGTTCTAAATTGCCCCCGAACCCTAACCTAATCGTATAGCCTATCGTTAGCCCTTGTTTAGGACAGTAGGGCAATTTCTGATCGGAATAAAACTGAGTTCCGCAAATTTTCAAGTCAAATCACAGGATACTTCTGTGTGTAATTTTGGTTTAAAATAGAAATGACTGTGTGGAAATCGGTACGCGAAGACTTCCGTTAGAAGTCCGTAAATCATTTCTGGTAATCTCGGTTGCTATTATTGGCCACACAGGTTTGATTCAAACATCAAATCTGAGTAAACGGACGTAAGGAAACAAACCGAGGCCATAAAATGTTGAATTTGATCAGAAATCAGAAATCAGAAATCGTTTATTGCATCACTATGTACAATGTTCTTAGTAATAAATAAAATAGTTCCAATAGTGGACCCTAACGGGCGTGCAATATTAAAAGATGTCTTAGCTAGACATAAGTAGAACTCTGTTTCTCGAATTCCTACATGAAATTTATCACAAAATTGTTTAAATTACTTATATAAGAAATTCTACATTATTAATATACTTTAATGTACCTACCTTAATTAATTTATAACAAAAAACATACAATATTAATTTTTTTAAATTACCTAAGTGCCTAGAAAGATGGTTCATAAGATTAATTTTAATAATATTTATACTACTAAGTATTTACAATAGAATACATTGAAAGAGTTATCAGAAATACATTAAATATATATCTTCACCATCGTTGAAATACTCTTTCAAATTATAAAAAGCTTTAGAGAGTAACCATTTCCTAAGATTTTTGTTAAAAATTTGACCATTTAAAGATTTCAGACCAGTGGGTAAATTATTATAGACTTTTATAGCAGTAAAATATGCATTTCTGTGGTACAGAGCGTTATTTGCTTGAGGAATATAAATGTTACTACAGTATTTAGACCGTAGAATGTTAGCTCTATTTGAAGAGCAGAAAAAATCATTACGATTGTTTTTAACGAATACACAAGTTTTCGGATATGTAGACATGAATACAGATGAAACTTTCCGATCCAAATTGTTGCCATTGGCATCTAAATTAAAGCATAAGTGACTGAACGAAAGCGAAGATCTTCGGATTAACACGGTGATTTTGCTTTCGCTGTCCAGATGTTGGTTTTCATCTACAGGTATTTTTCAACGAATCTCGACGAAACTTGGTACACAGGTTCGACTACCTTAATACCTACGACTCTGTAGAGTCGTAGGTATTAAACGCAAAACCTTTTAAGGCTATATTCTAGGACTTTTGGAAAATCAAGAAGAAAAATAGCTTTTTCATACAAAAAGTTCGTCAAAGCGCAGCAAAATGTATGGAGAAGTAATTATTTTGCGAATTTTCACAAGTCGTAGCACAAAAGTTGTTTGTCTAGATGTACTGGATCCTCCCTTAAAAGGTTTTGCGTTTAATAACTATGACCCTGTATATGTATGTTAATAGTTTTTTGTCGACAGTGATTTTTGATTAGGGGAAATTATTTCCCTCAAAAGAGGGGAGAGCAAATTTCCCCCTCTTAAATGATATCTTATAAAATATAGAATCGGCTGATAAATATATCAGCCGATCAATTTCGATATTATTTGGCAAGATTGCTTAGTATCTAAATTCTAAGACGATTTGCGAGAATGAACCAAAACCGTCAAGAGCGAGTTGAGATATAGTATCTGCTGTTCGGAGAACTATTAGTTCTAACAATCAATATCTCAGACGTTTAAGTAGCTATAATGTGTGGGAAATTCCATGTCATTTTCCCACCTATAAAATACGTAACGCATACAACCGAAATACCTTTTACTAGTAATTTTTCGCTAAAAATGGCAAAACCGACTTCCATCGCGTACAAAATTGGAGTACTTCGCTCGAATTGATGTATTCAATTTTTACATTATTGCCGATATTTCAAAAACGGCTGAGCCGATTTCGATAAAGTTTAAATGGGACCACCTCAGGAGTACGTATAGCATTCCAAACAAATTTTTTTTTTGATTCGGTTCACAATTGGCAAAACATATCGATCAACATACACAAAGAAATACTACAGACGAACATAGAACCTCCTCCTTTTTGGAAGTAGATTAAAAACAGGGTTGAAGTACCTACATTTATGAATAAGTATTTATGTATATGTAAGTTGTAGTATAATCTATAGAGCTGTAGTATTAAATGAAACCACGGAAGCAAGTACCGATACCTAACACCGGGTACACTGATGACGTTCAAGATGAACATTGTCCTCATCAACCTCATCAACCACAACTACTGTACTACTAGAGGTACTCCGATGACACGTCCAGATAGGTATCACCTATCAGGTTTTTTTTTCATAAAAAATATCGCGTCATGAATGTATCAAATTACCCTTAAAATCTAAAAACATGGAATATAGTTTCCTGACTTTTTACGGAACAGACAATTTTTAGTTCACTAAATGCTGTATCAAAAACTAAACTACTTTTACCTCAAGAAAAGGAATAGTAAATTAAAAGTAAATAAAATAAATTTAAAAATTGGTCCTCTATCTACTAAATACCTAATTAGTAAAATATAACAGGCAGAGCTATGGTCATAGCTCATCAAGCTCAAGAGGGCCACAAATCAGTGTGTTCGTGTATTTGTTTGTCACATTTTAGCAACAACGGATGGATCTTACTTGATTTTTTCATGAATATAAACTCTATCATTAAAATACTACACGAGCTAAACTGCCTGCAAAAGCTTATAAACCAATCAATCTGTGTCTACTAACCTGAGCCTTGCTCTCCCAGTCCATCCCGACGGCGCATATGATGCACATAACCACCAAGGCGACGGCTCCAACAATCCTGACGTCATTGACCCCGTTGTCGATGATCCCTCCATACGGTTTCAGCAGGTCGTTGAGAGAGTCACAGAAACCGATGGTATTCATACTGGCGGCTACCGCATTCGCAAACGCGAATATGATGCCCACTGACGCGCCGAACTCGGGCCCCAGGGACCGGGATATGATGTAGTAAATGCCACCTGCATAAACAAAATTGTAGAATTAGACCTGTTATTGCCGTTGCAAAGCCGTGGTGGTTTAGAGGTAGAAACACCCGCCTTTATAGGCATAATGACTGAGTAAAAAAAAAAATTAAAATTAGTCAGTGAGTTCGATTATCAAAAAATTGGACACGAATTTTTTCTTTTGTCAATCATACGAAAAATGATAAAGACAAACATTGTCAAAGTTTGGGAGTAGGGGTCGTGACGTCACCTCAAGTAAGAAGGCATTTGTGACGTCACGCGGAATTTTGACGGGTTATTTTGTTTCTTTTTGTTATTTAGTTTTACGGTAGTAACACGGGTAATTTATTTTTACTGTTCTAACAACTTTCAACTGCAGTAGTAACAACGGTAATTCATTTACCGTTCTTACTACTGGTAGTAAGATTGGTAGTAACACTGGTAATAAACTGCATTATTTGATAGTCTATCTGACGGACTAATTATATTTTTTTTAGTTATCATGCCTATTTTGATTTTAAACCCCGATCGTGTACCAAAGAGTTCTTTGAAACTTGTGAACAGAATTTCACACCACTGGCTTTTCAACCTTTTCTACCTTTTTCTGGGCAACCTGCATACCTACGTCCGTAGAATAAATTGGGTGGCGTATATGAATCTACTAACCCGCATTGGGCTAGTGTGTTCGATATGGCCCAGTAACCATTCATATACACATAATTATGTACTCATATAATTTTTATAACACATAATTGTTAAAGGTCAATTAAATAATAAATTTTCTTGAGAAGGCCATGTTCAGCAGTGGACTACTAAAAAAGGCAGTTTTCGAAAATTGGAAACGTTTACGTGGCAATGATGGGAACAAAATAAAAAAAAATGTAACTTGTCCTTTATAATTTCCAGAAATGGGCAAAGATCTTTAATACGAGTATTGATTTTGAACTTTGCCGTTTTCTAGCATCTTTATCCAAACCTACCCAACACAACAAAGACAAAGGACATAAGTACCTATAATACCTGATGCGTAGTAGGTATATTACCTATATGGCTCCAAATCAACAAGGATGCAAATTTCAAGATTGGTTTTATGAAAAAAAAATGCTAGCTATAATGATTACTCTTGGTTTATATTGTCGCAAAATTTATATCTCAATAAAATTTGACAGGGCAGCGCACAGGATTCTATTTTTTTTGGAATATTGCTTTTCAATGGATATTTAGCAGAAAATTATCGTTCCGGGAACGTTTTTCTAAGTTGGATAAAATGACCAAAAACAAAAAGAAACACATAATTTAAGCGTTGTCAAATAGCATGGGTATGTAATGTATCTATATTGATGTAATGTATCTATTCTCTCTCATCTTTAGATCCCTCTCTGATTATAAACTTACAATAAAGCGAGTGAAGCCACTGACAGAAGCGTGAGCAATTGAGCATTAGAAAAAAAAATCTCTACCCCTGCTGTCAGTGGTTGCTAGGCAACGCTTTGTTGGTAAACATTTCACATCGAATTTGGCGGAAGTACGTATATGAAGTAGGAACTTCATTGGTTTTCTTGCTTGTGCGCTATCAGACAAACTATTTTTGAATTGTTATAATTAAAAATAAATCCATTTTTTGTATACTTTTTAAAAACTAGATTTTGCATAAAAATTACGATATTTCAAGTAATGACATGTGTTAGGTAAATAGCTAAATATTTTGAACCTTTTGTTGAAGATTGTACATTGAGACGCGTTCCCGAGTTGACTTTCTATGCATGTACAATAATATAAAATTTACTTTATTTATGAATTGTGTTGTTTAATGTATCCTCAAAAAAAGTTAGTTTTGTATATTAGTATTATTTTTATATTCTCAATAAACTTAATATTTAAGACATAATTTGCTGGCAAAGCCAATTCTGCACCTTGGTTATTTTGAGCCATATATTCTTTGTCTAAAGTATCCTGAATTACAGCGTCTTTGCCATCGGGATAATATAAATTGCATATCAAATAAATAATCGCCTATATACATACTCATCATTTATATTCTTTTTTACATCAAATAACTTACTTCACTACAAATAAACTAAATGTTTAACAAAACTCAAACTGCAGATAATTCGAAATTTTACATCAATATGTAAATTAGTGAAGAAATTAGATTAGGTGTGATACAAAAAATAGGTTAGGTTATGTTAGAACATGACAAAACAACGCACGAGCCGAGCGAGCGAAGCGAGCGTGCCGCGGCAGCGGCCGGCGAAGTGCCAGAAGCGAATCGCCTTTAACAGGTATAATGTGCATTAAGATTATTAGCTGTGCATTGATGAAAAAGCTTTTGCTTTAGGAAAAATCGCTGTACGCTGCGAAAATAAATTGTAGTGTGTTTAGTGATATTTTGAGTTGAATATTATGCTGTGCAATCAGTAATTTTGATGGGAATTTGGAATCTTATTGCATAGAAAAAGGATATTTTTTGATTTGCGTTTAAATGCTACCCATATATTGCGTACAGGCCAGTCGTTTCGATCTAGAATTTTTCTACCTAACGTACGTACGTAAAACTAAGGTCTTTTAAATTTAAATTTAACTTTAAATAGGCAAAATCCAACTAGCAGCGCATATTATTACATTACTAGTTTTTGCCCGCGGCTTCGCCCGCATGATATTTGGAGGCCCTACCTTGCCACCCTTAATAAAGGAGGTGGAAAATAAAAAATCGATTTGACATTTTGTTCGATTCGACAGTTGTTTTTTGTCATTTCTTGGAGCGCACGCTGTAATAGCTCGCAGATGGCAGAAATTTTCCTTCTTACTTAACACTTATTGTTATAATATGGAAAAATTACGCAATATCATTATAATTTATAACCCATGTGTTATTAAGGTATATACGCTATATAATTGCAAAGTTTCATCTCAATCTGTTCAGTAGTTTTTGCATGAAACATCCATCCATCCATCCGTCCATCCATCCATCCATCCATCCTTACAAACTTTCACGTTTTTAATATTAGTAGGATTTTATGCTAACGAGTAAATACAAAATGTTTAATAAGTTCTCTCTAATTTTATAGTTACTTAAATGGAAATATTTGAATAAAACCAAGACCATCAACAAAATCCAGTCAGTATTTTAATAATTAAGATACCTACAATTATTTTTCAACATTTTCTTAAAGTCCTTATTAAAAAAACACTAGTCTGTAAGATTTTACATAAGTCTTGATAAAATGGAGCATATGTGATGCTGGTACTCGTATAATATGAGGAACCGTAATAGCGCAAATCCCAACTCACACTTGGAAAATTACTGTGTTATATGAGTTATGTCCAATGAATGCTGATGCGATAATGATGTAGTTTAGCTGACATGATCATTGGCACTTAACCTTTACCAAGTTGCTAAGCTATAGGTAACAATTTAGAAAAATACCCACTAGATCGTATCTGTAGACTATTACATCCGCTTGCATTCATCATTAAAAATTAAACAGGTACAATACTTAATATAGAACTACTATCTGTATATACTGGTATAAAAATAAGTGTCCGCATCATGTGATTTAGTGGAAATGACTTTTAAATTGTGAGAAATGACTAAGAGTTGCCAGTCATTAAAACATAATACCTACTCTTAAAGGACTATCATGTAATAATTATTTTTCGCAAAAACTGGCAAAACCAACTTCCATCGTGTACAAAATTCGAATAGTTTGCTCGAATTGATGTACCTATATAATTTTCACATAATTGTTAATTTTTGAAAAATGGCTCAGACGATTTCGATAAAATTTGAATGGGGCAATCTCGGGTACCTTTTCGAACTAAAAAGGAATTTTTGATTCGGTTCGCAATTGGCGAAAATATCGATGAACATACACAAAAAATACATACCTACAGACGAACAGAACCTCTTACTTTTTAGAAGTTGGTTAAATAGACATCAAACGATCCAGTTGAATAACACATGAGAGGATTGAAAACTCATGATACTCCCAGCCCACTGTCATTACAACTTGCCAATCTGCAGGGCTGTATCGGTAACTATGATTCTTCTGCGGATTTCTCCAATCCTAATTCAATCTCGCAGAGAGACTCCAATCATGGCATTCTGCATAATTCGTTGGGCTGTAAGACACGTAGCTTAGAGGACTGATGACCGATAGGGTCGAAAAGTTTTTGAGTGGAGACCACGTACCGGAAAGCGCAACGTAGGACAAGGTGGACGGATAACCTCATTAAGACCGCAGAATCGCGCTGGATGCAAGCTGTTACCAACCGCTCTAGAGAGATACTTATGAGATCTTTAGAGGAGGCCTATGTCCAGCAGTGGACATCCTATGGCTGATACATGGATGGATAGATGCTATTCCGTGACAAACCTCCTTTGACCTCGCCATTGGTGCAGATGGCGCTCATAGAAAGAGTCGTGATGACGCAGACCACTGCGGAGATGAGGATGATGACCAGCGATAGACCGACCCCGGCCTGGGACACCACCCACGATATCCGCAGGAAGAGCATAACACCCCAAATGTTGAGCAGGCATGGTATCAGGACTCCCTGAGGACAAGAAACCGCCGTCAGCAATTTGAACTTGAAACAGTTTGGTGATTAGGTACTAGTTGCGTAAGACTATCCTTCCTGTTTTTGGCATACGTATCTTTTAATACCACAACAACATGTTAATATGTATGGAATTTCGGTGCCTCGTTTACAAAAATTCAGTTTTATAGACTGTAAGTACGAATTGGACAACTTCAAAATAATTTTATTCCTTAGTGATACCCTTTGAAATTACGTAAGTTCGAGTTTATGTGCATCTTTTTCTAACACCTTTTAAATTTAATAATTAAAATGAGACAAAGAGATGTATTCTCTTGCTATTTTAGTACTCCCTCTAGTACGTTATTTCTCTAAGTTTTATTCATTTTAGTAATACCAGATTGTACCTATATTGTATTTATTTGTACAGTACAGAAGAAAGTATGATTATATAACCGAAGAAGACAATATAAAATGGCCGTTAATTTACCTGAATCCATCCTAATTTTATTCCTTGAGCGGGAGTTGGCGATTTTGTGTCTCGTTGTCTTTGCTCCTTCTCGTCCTGTAACAAACCAATCCATTCTACAAAGTGCTTCTAGATTCATCAAAAGAAGCCTTCAAACTCTAATTTGTCCCTATCATGCCAAATAGATAGACTGTCATAGGACTACAGAGCTATTACAACCAGAGGGATAATGTGGTTGATCGAGAAAATCTGAAGGAGACGCATTGATTTAATATGACATGAGTTAGAAAGAGACATGAAATATATCTCGATTTAGTGGTTGTTGCCATGTTCCCTCGATAGTGTCGAATTCCAATTCACATTTGACAGTTTTGACAGCTGGGCAAGATTTTCCATACATTTTTGTGGCGGGGAATTGCCTCAAGTGACAATACAATACCGCCAAAAATCCAGTTATTCGTGATTTATTCCCTCGAAGATGAAACAAAGTATGGATTGACATTGACAACTGACATTAAAAGTGGATAAAACGAATAAATCCCTGTGCCATGCTATTGCTGCTGGTGTATTTAAACAACGTAAAACAAATCAATACCCGTATATGGTACCTATTTGACTCCAGGCCCAAGTTAATTGTTAACAGCGGATTATAGACTTATTTCTAAATATTGAGGGGTCGAGATACTTAGATACACGTTAATAAATAACGGATTAGAGAGAAATTACCTCGCGTGTTTGCATGAGCAGTTGACAAATACAAACAATGGTTTATTATCCTTTGTAGGCAGCAAACGTGATGTAAATGGATATAATCAACAGTGAACTGTATGGCCCTGTCGGTAATATGATTGACAGACTACAGTTTGCTGAAACATGATGGACAACAAATGTGTGTTCAGAGACGTAAAATAGTCCATCAGAGTTAATAGATTAGGATTCTAGTTTGGTCCAGTCCAGTCTGTCTAAGTCTAGTTTTTTCAAAGCATGTGATCTGCACTGCACCTTTCGTTTAGTGAGCTTAGTCCACAGAGGTAGACGATAGTTGACAGTAGTTTATATATATATTGTTAACGGAAATGTATGAAATCTAGGAATTGTATACAAATCCAATGTATACAATTCCGAAGCTATTTAGGAAATGTATAAAATTTTGTTTCAAAAACTATTTAATACATAGATATCCTGGGAAATGTGTACATTTCCTAGGAATTGTATGTAATTCCGATATCGTATTAGGAAATGTATGAAAATAATGCTTTCTGTAATAAAATATGGCCCTATCGCCCTTCGTGGGTAGGCCTACGTCTTGCAGTGGGCTATTAAAAAGGCTGATACAGTACAGTGTAAAATAGTAAATAAAAACGTGAACTTAATTTTCCCATACAAAATGTTCCTGCATGTAAAGATTGTTATTGACAGTTGGTGAGATGAAGTTCGCCGGGTCAGCTAGTATCATAATATATTTTCTATCTTATATAATAATGCCTTATTCTATGAATAATCCATTCAACCCCTATTATCATCTATTTTACAACCTCTTTAACTTTGATTTCATAAACTAGCGTGATGAAATGCGCTAAAAATATATTTATTTATATATAACTTTTTCGAGATTTTAGATATCCTTTATTCAAGGTCCAGGCAATTATAATATAGGTTATCTCTAATTTCAAGCTAAGTTTATATTCCAAATTTCAATAAACGACGAACAGTCTTAGAACTCAATTACAAAAAAAATTGCAGTCCTAATAATGCTAATATCACGCGCGAGCTTATTCCACTACACTCAAATATAATTAAAAAAAGTTTTAAAAAAAGATTTTATCTGACTAGATTTATCTACTGTTTACCAGATTTGACCTCCCAATTAAAATCAGGTACTCGGATTTTGTTAGAATTTCGATAAGACGCCATGTTACAAAAATATTCAAAGTTACCAAAATATCCTAAGCAGAAGCTTTGTTGAGTCATTAGTCCTCCGAAGCCATGCCAATCGAGGCTGTTGGCGTCCGCTGCGCGCCGCTCTACCAGTGGCGGGCGGTTTTAACCGGTTAAGGGCGGATACAAGCGCTACCCGCCAGCCCAGACTCCGACATTGATGCTCATGAGTAATTAAGAAATTAAAAACTGGTTCTGATCAAAGCAATAAACTTTTTCATATCAAATTTGTGTGCAAATACCTTTGGCATGTACGTCCTCGTTTTTGTACGCGGCTTTGCTCTTGTGATTTGTTAATGTTTGTGCTATCCCGTAGAAACTTTTTACTTTTCCGGGATAAAAAGTAGCCTATATATAAAGAAGACTCAAGCTAATTATTTAAAAAAAAAGAACACAAAGACATCATCACTGTATTGAAACGAAAAACGAGGAAGAACTAAAACAATCTACTTATTTAAAAATTATAAAAAAGATAAGATTTTCGGAAAATTATTTAGATAAATAAAAGTGCTATGAAAAGGTCGCCAACACTATACGATCTCGTGCCAAAAATGCTCTGTTGGTGCGTAAAAGATAACAAACCAACACTTTGAATTTACAATATTAGTAAGGATGAAGGTAAGGATTATAGTAAGCAAAGATATAGGTCAAATGTTTTTGCACACATTGCTGCAGAGATAGAGCCTGCTCAATTATTGAAGTAACCTGTTTTAAAACACGTGAACGATCTACTATAGCTATTTTATATAACCATAGAACAGTTAGTTACCTACATCGTGACGTGTACATAATCGTGAATGAATAATTTTATGCTGCTTACGTTAATTATGTTTATGATATTTACATTTTAATAGAGACAATATTTTATCTTGTACGCACACAATCCTTGGATCAGTATGATGAAAGAATTAAGCAGTGTATTATTTGCAATAATATTGTTTTATCACGTTTGCTTTCAATATTTGCTCTCATTAATATGTTACAGTAACGTTAATGAAAAGAGCAATTCTACTAGAATAGCATTTGTGTTAAATATTCACTTTCCTCAGCCTGCATTTATTTATTGTGTAGATATTTGCGTAACTCTACTAATAGGTACTTTATATTAACTCATTACCCTACTCATGTAGGGGTATCTAGGAGGGTAAAACTATTCCCAAAAGACTGTCTACATAGGTATCTTCCAAGCCTGCGTGCTTATCTTCGGTGAAGGTTTAGGTGGTCAAGCGCGGACTTATACGCGTCAAAAAAAGACTCAACTCTTTATTATGTTCCCTTGCAGTTCATTAGTTCATCTAGCCAGAAGTCTTAACGGATCATTTGGATTTTGCGGCTACCTCCACTTGGTGCGAGAAGGAATTTCCAACACCGTATAATAGACCCCACTGACCATCTCGCCAAATGGATGACATCCATTAGATGTTACGAGTTTGCGACTTCGTCGTTAGAAATGGCGACTTTTCATTGGTATAGCAAGCGTTTTAGCTTCAAAAATAGTTTAGCAACTTGTCTGATTACTTTAAAACTAAATCATCTGTGGATTTATCTCTATGTACAAAGTATTTCTGGTTACCTATATCTTCAAACAATGTTTCTGTAAAAAACGAAGTCTAAAGTTACACTAAATTGGCAACATTAGCCACATTCATTGGAATGTCATTATGGCGTGATGATCAGTGAGCCTATAGGGCTCACTGATCTCTGGATCATTGGCTGGGTCGAAGTAGTCTAGTTGACTCATTTGTGAATAGAAAAATCAAGTCATATTCAAAATAGGCTTATACTTATTTAAAAAATAAAAGATGAAATGCAAGACAAAAGTACCAGGCGCCCTGAACAAAGCAGAGCTTTGTACTACTTTTCAACAGTGTAGGCTATAAAAAATAAAGTTAATTTCCTCGCATTATTTGAGAAAAGTACTATACAAGCCTTGGCCACAACTGGGCATTGATGGACTCACGTATGTGTGCCTAGGCTTCGCCTCGGCCCCCAACTCACGCACGTCCATCAATAACTCTGTTGCTGGCCGCTGCAGGATTGTACTATTCTCTGGACAAAAAAAGGCCTACCTCTTCTGTAATAAGATGGTCACCATGCAGCTCTCCAAGGCTGGGCCGTTTCAGGGCCCGTTTGGAGTTCCTATAGTTCTCCATCCTGGGCAGGGCTTCCCTGGTAAGCTGAGCGAGGGACCTCTTCCGTCTCCAGCCCGCGTCGTGCAGCCACGTGTCGGGCTGCGCGCCGGGCGCGGGGGCTCCCGTGACCGCGGTCTCGGCGGACGAGCGCAGCGGCCGCGAGATGATGCTGGCGCCCATGTGGATGCCATTGCTCTTCTCGTTCTCCACGGACGATACAGTAAACCTGAGTATTAATAAAATTATTATTTTTCGCAAAAAACACCACAACCGACTTCCATCGTGTACAAAATTCGAATCTTTTCTCGAATAGATCTTTAGAATTTTTACATTGCTGTTGGTTTTTAAAGTAAAAATGTCTTAGCCGATTTGATTGGGACCACCTTTTAAGACCCTTCTGAACTAAAAAGATTTTTTCAAATCGGTTCACAATTGGCGAAAATATCGATTAACATAGGTACACAATTCAAATACATACAGACGAACATAGAACCTCTTCCTTTTTGGAAGTTGGTTAATCAATAAACACGACACCAAAAAGGCATTATTTGTCTTTAGTGCTAAAAGCCGTCGTGGGCTTGGCCACTTTATAAATGTAGGTACGATTACCGTACGAAGCAGCAAACCTGAGTTTAATAATTAAAATAATATTATTTTTTCCTAAAAAGCAGAACCAACTTCAATCATTGCTATTCACGTACAAAAAATCGAATGGTTCACTCGAATCGCTGTACATATAATATAATTTTTAGGGTTCCGTACCCAAAGGGTAAAAACGGGACCCTATTACTATGATTCTGCAGTCCGTCCGTCTGTCTGTCTGTCTGTACCTATGTCTGTCTGTCACCAGGCTGTATCTAAAGAACCACGATAGTTAGAACGTTGAAATTTTCACAGAAGATGACGTATTTCTTTTGCCGCTATAACAATAAATACTAAAAACACAAAAATAAATATTTAAGCGGGGCTCCCATTTAATAAATCTGAATTTTTAGCCATTTTTCGCTCGATAATAATAACGGCGACAGGTAGATACTTGAAATATTCACAAAATATTCAATTACACTTTAAAAATAATTAATAAAAATAAAATAAATATTTAAGAGGGGCTCCCATATTAGTAACGTGATTTTTTTGCTGGATATCAATAACGGCAACAGGAAGATGCTTGAAATGTTCACAGAATATTAAGTTGTATGTTCCTTCAAAAATAAATAATTGAAAAATAAAATAAATGACGGGGGGCTTCCATACGGTGCGGAGACCTTGGTGCCGAGCTCGACTCGTACTTGGCCGATTATTAGATTATTGCTGATTTAACAAAAATCAGCTCGATCGATTTCGGTAAAATTTAAATGGGATTATTTCTAAAGTATGGTCTAAAAATAATCTAATTCTATTCATAATTGGCGGAACGGTCTCTCACTTAAAGTCGGTAAAAATAGTAGGCAATAATGCCCTTGGTGTTGAAAGTCGACGCGGGCTTGGCCGATTCATACGAGTACGTCATTTCGCTAATTTATCTAATGCTCAGTACATTAGCATAACACACTCGCCTTCGTTTGAAGACTATTTAGGCGGGCAAGGTACTTTTTTTCTAAATACAAATACATTTCAATTCTGGATTCTTTACTTAAATAAAGAAATATATGTCAAGGCAGAATACAACTTTACAAAGCTCTTCAATTCAAAATCATTCAGGTAAAGCTTTCTAGTAAGTCTTGCAAAAGCCGCGAAAATTACCTACTAACATTTTAGTAGGTAGTCATTAAAGTATGTACACATATTTTTAGATATGGATTAAATGTGATCTTTTTTAAGGTACCGTACCCAAGGGGTAAAAACGGGACCCTATTACTAAGACTCCGCTGTCCGTCCGTCTGTCTGTCTGTCACCAGGCTATTTCTCATGAACCGTTATAGCTAGACAGTTGAAAATTTTACAGATGATGTATTTCTGTTGCCGCTATAACAACAGATACTAAAAATAGAATAAAATAAATGTGTACAGGTAGAGGCTTGAAATATTCATAGAATTTACTTGTATATTCTCTTTAAAAATGAATAATTAAATTAAAATAAAAAATGTTTGGGAGGGGGCTTCTATATGGTACCATTCGTGCCTAATCCAACTCGCACTTGGCCAGTTTTTTTTATTGTGATACTAACTGCCGGTTCGGGCTTCGCCCGGTTACGGATAAGCTGTAGCTACAAACCTGCCAGAAAAAATATTCTAACAGATAGTGAAAACAAACCGTATTGCAATCTGTCGTCTAGTTTGGAAGATACAAGCGGATACACAGACAGACACACAAAAATAGCGGTTTTGCTTTATAATATGTTGTGATAAAGGAATATTTAGATAATTTACCTGCCGTCTTCCATGGTTTGTTGTGTCGGCGGACTACCGGAAGCTCGTCTTGTAGCACACTACTGCGCGTAGTTTGATTGTAACGTGAAATGTGCTCAGAGTTCTCAAATACCACATACTTTTCTTTAGTTTCAGCCTGTAACAAATAAAACTTAGTTTAAATAAAATCGGCCAAGTGTGGGTCGGACTCGCGCACGAAGGGTTCCGTACCGTATGGGAGCCCCATTCCTCTTAGTCCTAAAAATCACGTTTGTTGTATGGGAGCCCCCCTAAATATATATTTTATTCAGTTTTTAGTATTTGTTGTTATAGTGGCAACAGAAATACATCATCTGTGAAAATTTCAGCTGTCTAGCTATCATGGTTTATGAGATACAGCCCGGTGACAGACGGACAGACGGACAGACGGACATCGAAGTCTTAGTAATAGGGTCCCGTTTTTACCCTTTTGGTACGGAACCCTAAAAAGATTACTTAAGTTACATACACTGAAAGGTACCATTCCATTCATTGTATGGCTGTATACACATACAGATTGTCCCATATCGGCATATGCCGACATCAGGCTACCGCTGTATAGTTCGCAATTTTCTAGATTAGTCCCAAAGAAAAAGTTATTCATAATGATGAGTATATAGAGACTCGGTATATAAAGTCATATAGTCCGTTTAATAACCGCTGAGATTAAACCAATTGAAATCAATTAAATAATTAAAATAATACATAATTATGACCTATTTTAATGCAAGCATTCATTATCTTTTAAAATCTATAAAAGTATAGTGATATTTCTTAAGCAAACCTATTAGGTAATTACATTCGTCAAAGATCATCGCGACCCTAGTTCTCAGCGGTTATGGAACGGACTGTAGCTTGACGTTGACTTTTTGCACATTCAGTATAACAGCGATTAGAACATTTCTATTTGATTAATAAAACGTTCACAGTGCTATGTTGCATAGGGTTTTGAATAAATTATATTTGTTTATTTCTGAGTGGAGCTAACTTCGTCTGATATGACGTAACAGCTAATTTCAGTATAAAAATTAATGTTTTGTAGTGCCTACTAGCTAGTACTAAAACTATATAAATAGTTTTAGTACTAGCTAGTAGGTCTAATTCAATTAATCTTTAAGAATTCGAATTGCTTTAATTTCATTTTAGTCACAGCTAAGAACAGCAGCTGCGACCACATGCTATAGAAACTTCATTCATTTTTAAGAATACCTAGTACCTAATGATGACTGGGTAAAAAAAACATTGTTATAGTTAGTTCGTCAAAAAATACTGAACTTGTTTTTGTTAATAAGACATTAAATGACAAAGATAAACCGTCTCAAAGTTCGGGAGTGGGGGCTCGGACGTCACTTCTCTGTCAAAAGTCTATACTTTTGGAATCTAGTCGTGACGTTACGCGGAATTTTAACGGACTATATCTTTATCAATTTGACAAAATAAAAATACGCGTCTAATATTTTTTAACACCTATTCTTTCTCTATTGTATTTTTGAGTTATCTAGCCTATCCGAATAGATTTAATGTTATTTTAATAGAAGCTAACAGCAGCAGTTTTTTTTTCATTCCCGGAGCCTTGGCCGGGCCTGTGAATTATCCTTACTATTTATTATGCGGGGTCTTCATTTTATTTTATTGTTATCTTAAAATATTTTTTGTTTTTTTTGCATACAAGTCAAAGTCAAAAAAGCATATTATATATTTCATAAAGCATACATTTATATTCTTCCCTTTCTCTTCCCTTCCCTCATAATCAAATGAACAGCAGTTGCGAAAGCTTGCTATAAGTTGGCACGTGACCGTGAAGGCTTTCGCGGGTGATTCAGTTCGTGCCGGTTCGCGCCGGCTGAGGGGAAGCCCGACACGTTGGATGGCTCGAGGCAGTCGCGCGAGACTTTTGCATTATACATACATGTCTGAATAATTTAAAATACCTCAGGCTTAGCGCGTCTGAGGCTACCATAATCTATCGCTGTCGGTAAATACCTAACTGTATGTTTACGGATTTTGTTGCTGCCAGTTTTTAGGGTTCCGTACCCAAAGAGTAAAAACGGGACCCCATTACTAAGACCCCGCTGTCCGTCTGTCTGTCCGTCTGTCTGTCACCAGGCTGTATCTCATGAACCGTAATAGCTGGAGAATTGAAATTTTCTTAGATGATGTATTTCGATTGCCGCTTTAACATCAAATACTAAAAACAAAATAATATAGATATTTAAGGGGGGCTCCCATACAAGAAACGTGTTTTTTGCCAGCATGCTGGGCACGTTGCTAACTATGATGTATATTAGACCTTGAAGGGTCTGTGGATGACCTAATTGCTTTCTGTGTACCTAGTAGTAGATTATGTATGCAGTTTTAACTTCAGTATGTGAAATTATATTTTGTTGTAGTTAATAAAAGTAGTTAAAAATAGTATACCTACCTATATTAAGGCAATTGTGAGGCGCCAACTTGGCCATATAAAAATAATAAGCTTCGAAATGTTATCCGAAATAAGTGTTTTTCTTCTTCATTTAATCAGCACCTTAATCGCTAGTATTAAACGTCTTAGTTTTTACAGTTGTTTAAATGACCTTAAGTTATAAGCCTCTATTTTTACGTTATTACTAAATGTCATATTTTTACGTTAAAAACTATCTGAAAAGTATACAAAAAAACTTTTCTGAAAAAAAAATTAGACGTACGAGCGTGCTATATTTTTACTCAAGCGATTGTCACCAAAAACAGCAAAGTTTGGTACAATATTAGGGATGAAAAGAGTTTTCTCTCGGGACATAACTTTTATTATAAATGTACCGAAAAGTTTCTCGATGTTCTACAGCAAACACGAAAGCATTTTTTTAACTATATTTTTTTCCCACAATCATCAGGTTCTATCACCTAATCCGATACTGTAGCTATACTAATTATGTATATTATAATTGTTTCACCCACGTGGAGAAGAGAAGTTATTATACGCCTGATATGATAATCTATTCTTGATAATCATGCCTACTTCAAACTCTACTCATGGTCAATCCAACTTCAATCATATCATACAAATGATGATACAGATGATAACTGATAGGTATAATAGGTACCTAAACTACAAGTATGCGTACGGAAAATGTTTCGTACAAAGTCATAATAAGACTGTATTATCAGGCATTATTATAACATTTTTTAGATTTTTATTAAGACTGTATTATCAGGCATTATTATAACATTTTTTAGATTTTTATCAGACGCTACAAATACTATTCCGTCGTACCTTTTCCTCAAAACTAGGTATTTTTATTGAGGTGAAGGTGAATACCTTTTGCCTTCTCATGAACTGGAAGACTAAATCGCCTTGAAGTTAGCGGTGACTTCAATATTTGCTCGTCATCCGTAAAAGGGACTGCTTGTTTCCCCAACCGTGGAAACATTTCGCACCTATGCGCTGTTATGTATACTATAGTATAGTAGGTACCTTTTGTATGGTACCTGTTCGATTACACGGTGTTACATAGATCGGTAGTACTAAGCGGAAAGGAGCTTTATCTACACTAATGTTGTAACATTCTACTTATGTTTCCAATACTTGGCTTATAATGACTACTGTTATAGCGCAGACAACAAAACACTCAATTTAAGCAATTTCACATGATGTTATAATATCCACATCGATATCGTAAAATCTCATTATAACATCGCGCGCTCGCTCCTGATTGGCCCTGCGCGCGCAGCTGCGCTCTCATTGGGTAGATTTTAATGGCGCCAAGTTCACTGTGACAATACACGTACGCGTGAATTTAATGTTTCGCAATATGTTTATTTTTATTTTTATTAGTGAAGATAAAAGTAGTGTATGCAACTGCATATAACACGGGTATTAAAACACTCGTTACTATTATGAAACTCGCTGCGCTCGTTTCATAAATTCACACTCGTGTTTTAATACCCTTCATTATATGACAGTTGCATAAACTACTATTTTAACCCCCGACGCAAAAGAGGGGTGTTATAAGTTTGACGTGTCTGTTTGTCTGTGTGTCTGTCTCTGTGTCTATCTGTCTGTCTGTGGCATCGTATATGTAGTGCCCGAACCACTGAACCGATTTCAGTTTAGTTTTTTTTGGATGAAAGGAGACTTAGTCGAGAGTGGTCTTAGCTATGTTTTATAAAAATCGATTCAGCCGTTTAAGAGTTATGGTGGGTTAAAGTGGGGATGGGAGAACCAATTTCGTACTTTTTTTAGGTAGGTTTTTGTGTCGGGGGTTTTTTGAATTTTTAATTTAAGTTTTATCATTGCTTTAAATTAACGGTCATTCGATTTCGATAAGCAAGTATTTACATGTCCCGGACTTGCATAATCCATAACAGTCAAACGGACGTCAAAATAAAAAGAGACCGCACCCTTAATTACCGTTAATTAGGCAAAAATCACCAAATTGGAGAGTGACCTAATTAAGTAAAATACTTTCTAAAAAAGTATGTTAGGTATCGTATATCGAAACACTTAGGAAAAGCGTGAAAAAGTTTAGTTTAGCAAATTCATTTATTTTGTTGAGCGTGAAAAAGCTAATTATATTTTGTCAATGTTATTGGAAACGATCGTTTTTAAACGGTTTTTATTAAACGGTTTTATTTAGCTCACCCCGTTTGTTTTATTAATTCTTTATTCTTGGGTCAAATTTAGTAATTCAAATTTCACCCTCTTCCTGTCAACCGATTAATCTGAAATTTTGTATACACTTTGGATTTTGGTGACAATACAATTATGTTTATTCATTATCATTATAAATTCAAGATGGCCGCCGCTACAAAATGGCGGATAATTAATGTTTTATTAATCCCATCAATATGGGTATCAAATGAAAGGGCTCAACAAGCAGAATACAATATACTATAAAAAATTGAAATCCAAGATGGCGGCCGCTACAAAATGGCGAATAACGTAGGCTTTATCAATCCCATCAATATGGGTATCAAATGAAAGGGCTCAACAAGCAGAATACAATATACTATAAAAAATTAAAATACAAGATGGCGGCCGCTACAAAATGGCGGATAACGTAGGTTTTATCGATCCCATCAATATGGGTATCAAATGAAAGTGCTCAACCAGTATAATACAATGTACTATATAAAATTAAAATCCAAGATGGCGGCCTCTACAAAATGGCGGATAACTTAGGTTTTATCAATCCCATCAACATGGGTATCAAATGAAAGGTCTCAACAAGTAGAATACAATTTACTTTGCAAAATTGAAATCTAAGATGGCCGCCGCTACAAAATGGCTGATAACAATTTTTTATCAATCCCACCAATATGGGTATCAAATAAAATGGCTTGACAAGAAGAATACAGTGCACTATACAACCTCAATATTTAAGATGGGCGCAGCCACCAAATGGCGTATAATAATAAGATTTAAATTTAGAAATTGAATCTGTAATTTAGGTATCTTATTAATCCAGCCTGAATCCACCACTAAAGTCAAGATTTTGTATCGTGTTGAGGACTGTGTGGCGTTAGGGTGGCTAAAAATGATACGTCGTTGCAGGGACTACGTATAGAGGAGTTGGACTGCAATAAACTAACGGGCAAGAAACCTTGCAATAATGAAGCACTAAATGAATTAAACAGAATGCGGAATAAAAACTAAAAACTAGAAAATAAAAATAGGTAAAAAAACTTTTTAAGTTAAACGGTTTTATGTTAAACATACATTGCAATGTTTAAGATAAATGTACTAAAAACCAAAAAATAATAAAATAGATACAGTCGTGGGAATTATAAACATATGCATAGACTAGACTAAAATAAAACCGTGGGGCACGTCAATTGTCTACAAATTATCGACTTAATGTGCGATAGAAGAATCGTTTAATTCGTCGTTAACACGTCAATCGAAGAGATGTAGAGATAATCGTTATTTTACTTCGTGCCCCACGGTTTTATTTTAGTCTAGTCTATGCATATGTTTATAATTCCCACGACTGTATCTATTTTATTATTTTTTGGTTTTTAGTACATTTATCTTAAACATTGCAATGTATGTTTAACATAAAACCGTTTAACTTAAAAAGTTTTTTTACCTATTTTTATTTATGGTATTTATGGTACGTCAAAGAATTGTAAATGGTACTTCTTCGAAGACAAAATTTTGGACGTCTATGGGTTTATTTCTGAAACCGACTAACAAAACGGCGTGTAATTTTTTTTCTATATAGTTTAGCTTTAACTCTAACTGGGATAAGTGAATTTTTTCAAATAGTTGCAGTCTAAGTATAAATTAAAAATATTTGAAGTTTGTTCTTCTGATTCATATGCCGCGTCCGCTTGCCATTTTTCGAAAGAAAATGATCGATATCGCATTTTCCCTTTGGTAAATCATTATGAATTATAATTATATCAAATGGAAATGAATTGTTCTTTTACAAAAAAAATGTGTATCAGTTATAGCTACTTTAGTATGTTTATAAATAGGCAAATAAGAAGTGTCCGGTACATAATACTGATTAATGTGGCGTATGTTGCGCTTGACCGTGCTTGGTCGGGTGATGATGATGAGAGTCTGACTTCCCGCGCGGGGGGAAGCCAGTCGTGCAACAAACGAGCTAGAAGGTGGACATGCGGCTGGTTCACTTGGATCTCGGTGTTACAAAGATAACTATCTGATTCATCTGGTCTTAGTTCAGGTGGCATTATGATTACAATGCCTACTTTATAAAATGTAGTTTATTGTTTTACAACTTCAATCTGTATTTCGTGTAATGCTTCTGGGTTATAGATTCAAGTAGAAAAATGTCAATACTGAAATCAGTATGTATGATGAGTTATGCATGTATGACGGCAAAATCCTGATTCATCTGTGCCTGATTCATATGGTCAAAACACCATATAAATCATTAAATTCATACTGGAAAAGCTTTGGATACACCCCAACATGACATCGATGACGACAGCTTTTAGATTGAGACTTCGTCAATCGATGGAAAAATTACTACTCCAAAACTCACCAGAGATGTCCTATTGACCCTTCATCAGAAAACCGTGGATGATTGCTCAGAATCTGACGATGAGGGTATTTTTGTGTTTAAAAAGCTTTAATAAAATAAACTTACAAAAGAGTCTCCTACTGGTGAAGATATGATCACTCCACCATCTTCTTTTCAACAATCAAGATTTCGTCAAAAGAAAAAGGTTTTGAGGAATACATTGAAAGTAGGTACCTACTCGTAGCTCGGGCCCTTGCAATAAGCTAAAGAATTTTTTCTTGTGGTACTTAACTGTGACTTCATTATTTATAGTTAACGGTTCTAAGAAAAATATGTTTCTTTGATAGTTACCAAGAAAGATTACTGTCAGAAATTCCATTTATGTGTAATATAGTGTAATAAATACTTACACTAATGATTCTTTAATTATGGAAGATTAAATATAAGCTAAGCCATTAAGTTTAAAAAACAGGATTCGTGAGTTGTACATGGAAAAAAATAAACAGAAAATAGTATATTGTACCAATTACTATACCATCTCTCAAGTACAATACCTTTAACTAAGTATTATAATTTATTACTGTTTTAGAGTTCTAAAATGTATTACAAGAAATATTGTTAATTCATCAATTTTTTCCGTGCTATGATTGTTGTTTTCATTTATACAAATATTTTTCCATAATACACAGCCAAATTACGTAGTTTTTCATTTTTAATTCTGATTAATCTGTAATCAATTCTGATTCATCTGGGCCCAAAATATTTGAACGTAGATATCTTGAAAACTACTCTATAAAATCAAGCCCCTCATTGAAATATATGTTCTTTAGTTACCTTTTTTACATATGAGCATGTGTGACATAGCTGAAAGTGAAACAAAATTTTGGCCAGATGAATCAGTCGAAGAATGAAATTTCGAAGAAGTACCCTAAACTAGTACGATAGTAGTAACACGGGTAATTTATTTTAACTGCTCTAACAACTTTCAACTGCAGTAGTAAAAACGGTAATTCATTTACCGTTCTTACTACTGGTAGTAAGATTGGTAGTAACATTGGTAATAAACCGATATAACAAGCTGCTTTTGACATGCGCCATCGTTCTATATAACCTTTACAGCACTGATAGGTACAATAGTTTGTCCGATTACATCAGAGGACACAAAAGTAGTTTTTCTTGGAAGTGCCTACTGCGTTTTACGGCAATGTTTATACACAAACGTCTAATATAAACGTACTCTCATAGAATAAGAGTTCCGTCTCAATTCAATTCAATCATTATAATTATTGGTACACAAAATTACACTTTTGAATGTGTTATATAAATAAATATTTTTGGGACGTGACCCCTCTGACCCCAAACTAAGCACAGCTTGTGATATGGCTGTCAGAAACTGATATACTACATATACACATTTTTAAATACATACTTATATAGAAAGTAACTAAATAACATCCAGACACAGAGCAGACACCTATGTTCATCACATAAATACTTGCCCTGGGGATCGAACCCACGCCTCTTTGACCCAGAAGCTAGGGTCACTAACCACTGAGCCACCAAGGCAGTCAAAGAAGTATACAGAAGTTATACAAAAGTAGAATAATTCTGGAGGTATATCACGTTAATTACAAATTAAGTGTATGTATCTCACCAGGTGGCAGCTGGTTGTACGTAACCAAGTTGAGATTTTTTAACTTTGCGCCAACAGAGTATATACCCAAAAAGCCACCCTCCAGGAAATTTAGGTAATCGTTATACTCTTAGTTCGGTCAAGGGATATGTCAAAAAAAATTGGGGAGGATAATTGTAATAGTTGTAGGTATACGCTGGCGGGTCTCATTACACGCAAAATGTAGAGCAAGGGCGCGCGTTTGCCCTACACTACAGTTTGTTTAGTTCTTTGATGAATGTAACTGCAAAGATATGTACCCCATTTGATTATGTGCTATGGCTGTTTGCTCTGGCTAGTATAGCTGGAAGACTCTTTAAATATTAATCCGAAAGTATACATATGTCTGAATCCCAAGGCATGAAGCTTCAAATTATTAATAATAATTGTAAATGTAGTAGATATAGCATTGTATTTATGTAGCTGTCTCTAGCAGCTACGAGTATATGACAAGCTTTGCTTAGTTTGGTGTCAGAGACCGTGCGCAAGATCCCCCTAATATTTATTTATTTTATTTATTGCCAAAACTGGCATAACCGACTCCAACTGTATATTGTTCATAACTCGAATAGTTCGCATGGATTGATTTAACATTGATGTAGTAATTTTCACGTTAATGTGGATTTTTCAAAAACGACTCAACTGATGTAGATAAAATTTAAATGAAATCCTTCTAAAGTGTGATCTACCACACAAAACAATCATCAAAATCGGTTCATAATTAGCAGAGTAATCGTGTAACATACATACAAAAATCTTATAGACAACGAACACTCTCTTCTTAAAAATCGGTTATCAAAAATGAATAAAACAGGTACTCGTAACCTGGTGGTCTTATATTGATAGACATGATAGTATCGAAGAGTATCATGGAAAGGCCGTCGTCGCCGTTGTTTACTCCATTGCGTGTGTGTTGTTTGTTTACACACGTCAAAACGCACCTTTATTGCTCAAACGACCGTCCACGTGTTATCACTCATTTTCGATTAAGTTTCTTGAAAGCTTATGTAGGTACGTGGGTGAAAGTGTAGTTGATGAATGGCATATCTAGAATATACTATTAAATAAGTTGATAGTCTCTAAATATTCACTGGCATCTAGACAAAACATTTCTTGAAATATAAAGTTACTACTATATCCAGGATATACTAGGATACATTTTATCGTTTAGGTGTGTGGTTTCTTATTACCCAAAGCAAGCTAACATACTAACATGAACCGAATTTTTTACTAAGAATGTGATTCAGTAATGAAGACTATTGGGTCCGCAGGATAAGTTAAAAAACAAACATAATAATAAAAAAACACAATTGTAAGAAGGTCGCAAAATATGCACTACTTTAGGCCTCTCTTGGCCGTTTCCTCGTAGTCATAGTAGTTTGACCTGCGTAGGTCCGTAGAAGAATTCGATGGCGTATGTGAATCCACCAACCCGCACTAGGCCAGCGTGGTGGATATGGCCCAATCACCAGTCGTGGGTAGGCCTACGTCCTGAAGTAGACTATTGAAAAGGCTGGCACAGTACAGTACAGTTATGTACAATTGGTTTTCTGGTGAAAGGAAACATCGTGACGGATCCTGCTTATATCCGATGGTGTATTATTGAACTATTTTAATCCAACCTCCCATTGACCAGCGTGGTCGATATGGCCCAATATCTTTTATGGGTTCGCCTATGTTCAGAATTGAACTATTAAAACCGGCACAGATGCCTTTGACGAACTGTCAACGTAAAATCATGAAAAAAAACGTAAAACGGAAGTTATTACAGTACTTACTGGAAAGGCCTTGCTATGTCCACAAAATGTATAATAGGTTGATAATGTTGAAATGCAATTATAAACACATCAATTTAGCATGGAAACATCCATAGATTTAACTTCAGTACAGACCTGTATTTGTATGTATTTAGTTAGAACTAGCATTCCCCGCGACTTGGTACGTCTCTAAAATGTATATTAAGATGGAAAGCGATTTACCGTTTTGCCCTACTATATTTCAAAAGGTATACAAATATAAACGGTGAATTTTACGACGCAAAAAAATATATAAATAATCCGCCTTCCCACAAAAGACTTTTAAACCTTGCAATTTGTACTGTTAACCATTGTCATGTAAAACGTTTGTGGTAAGACGGAATATACTCGTATCTACCCCAAATGGTTCCGTATCTAGAGAGTGACCGAGACGACGCGCAGAAATAAAACAGAATATTTTAAATGATAGTTATAGTATTTCATAAGTTTGTTAGAATTTTGTTTAGTTCCTATTGTTGTACTACATCTTTGACAATGTCTACTACTGAAGTTAAAATCAACCGTTCAGGAAATATTTTCAAGGCGGGTTAACTTTTCGTGGCTAAACCACTTGTTGGATTTACCACCTGTAGCTGAAGCACGGATATATTAAATTTGAAATTACGTTACGAACCCTTATCCAATAGTGTATTACCGGATCAAAAGGTCATACCACTCGTAGAAGTCCTGCTTCGTAGCATACTGTTCAGGAATTTTACGTTTTCTATTTAGGTACAAGTCGCAGCATGTAAGTCTAGCGCTGAGCGAAGTATGGAGGGGATGGCAGCGGATGAGTTTATGAGTTTATGTCTATGCGCATTGCGCAGCCATCCCCTCCACAGTACCCTCAGCGCTAGACCAACGTGTCGCTACCTGTACCTATGTTGGAAATGTATGTTGTAAATGAAGAACACCTCGTAGCACATGATGCCGTAGCATGCGGCAATGTAGCATTCAGCCTGTTTGTTAGCATATCACATTCTACAACATAATTTTACAATCCTATAGATTTTTTAAATACTGCTACGAGTATATCACATCACTAGCGTCCCGCTTCGGCTTCGCACAAGTGTATTATACATAATTTAAACCTTCCTCTTGAATCACTCTATCTATTTAAAAAACCGCATCAAAATCCGTTGCGTAGTTTTAAAGATATAAGCATAAATAGAGACAGAGCGGGAAGCGACTTAGTTTTATATTATTTAGTGGTAGTGATAACGTGCATTTCAGTATCAGTATCAATAAATGCATCGTAGAATGCAAATTCGTAGCACGATACCGTAGCATATATGTATAGGTACAATGGTATCGAGCGATGATCATATTTTCTACGATAGGGGTATTTTTCCTTGCTATACCTATCTATAAAATTACGCGGTCTTTTACCCTGAGTGACCAAGGAGATGGCAAATGGAAGACAGAAAACAAAAATACCCAAAGATCGTGCTATTTACGAGCTGCTTACAAATGGTTCTATTGAAAACATCTGAATGCTCTCTATGCAATTAGCACTGGACAACCATACGGCTAATAATGTGTTATGGCCATGAATGACCTTTTGAGAATATTAATTTTTATTATGCGACGTAAAAATTGTCAAATCGTGTACCAACAGGGTAATCGTATCTGTTGACGTCAGACAGGGTGTGCCACCCTTGTTAATCAACGCGGCTGGCTCTACGAGTACGTCTATAAGTGTGGAAAGGGGGGTGTTACGCGTGTTTGTGATGGAAAATTTCACACTTTTAATTTTGATGGTATCTAGTTTATAGCTGACCTTGGTCGTATGACCAATAACCAATTCATAGTTTGGTCACAGTAGATTATACTATTACTTACATCCGCAAATCAGTCTCAACGATCATATGAAATGACTATAAATTCCTAAAAAAATTTTTCAGAAAAAATGTTATAACCGACTTTAACCTTGTACAGAATTCGAATAGCACGGATCGATGTAGTAATTTTCACATTATCGTTGATTTATCAAAAATGGCTGAGCCAATTTCGATAAAATTGAAACGGAACCACTTGTGAAGTATGATGACCTACCAAACGAAAAAAGAGTTTTTGAAATCGGACTTCTCTGTAAAAATTTATGCATCGTCATGCAAAAAAATATACGAGTCTATTTGAGAACCTCCTCCATTTCGTTGGTTAATATATCTATGAGTAATTAAAAAACCCCCGACACAAAAATATTTGACAAGAAACTTTCAATTGACAACCATTTTGGGCACATTTGTAGAATTTTGGTTCTTCCATCCCCACTTTAACCCACCATAACTCTTAAACGGCTCAATCGATTTTTATGAAACATAGCTAAGAACACTCTCGATTAAGTCTCCTTTAATCCAAGAAAAACTTAACTGAAATCGGTTCAGTGGTTCGGGCGCTATGATGCCACAGACAGACAGACAGACAAACAGACACGTCAAACTTATAACACCCCTCTTTTTCGTCGGGGGTTAAAAAGTAGATACTTATCTCTTTTTATGTGTACTATTAAGGTTTCTTAATATTATAGATAATTAACTTAATTGAACTTGATTCTAAACGAGTCTAGCGATTATTTGTTGCGTAATACACGAGTAGGTAAGTACCTAAATATGCATTCCTCCTAAAAACCTAAAACTACCTATACAGTTGTTATCTATTATTTAATACGCAAATGGTGGGACTGACTGGGTGACTTTATTTTTTATCTGCCTACACACGAGTTTACAATAATAGAATTTACAGTTTTTTTTGCTCTTTTATTTAACAATAGATGGACAAAATATTCAAAAGTATAATTTTCCAAAATTGATGGTTACAATTTTTTGAACTTTCATTCTTTCTCCGCGTCATTTTTTGCCAAGTCTTTTCTAGACTTAAAACTGTCACAAATGTTTGGATAATGAGTACCTAACATGTAATTACTGGATGAACCACTTTGAACAAAATTATTTCTATATATAGTGAAACTAATCGTTGAAACAATAGCTGAACTATTGTTTTAACGTGCTGGATCTATTGTTGTAAGATCTATGATAGTGTTCGAGGTTAGAGCGGCAATGACCATATTTTTGCTTGTTGGTTGTATAGTTACCTGCTTGGTATTAGAATTAGAATTAGAATTAGAATTTTTTATTGACCTTATAACTACGTATGTTACATTAGGTACGTCAAATTTACAACAAAAGAAAATCATCAAAATTATATAAATCTGAAAAAATAATAATGTCAATGTATTGGCAAATACATAAAAAGTGAGATCGTAAAATATCACAAACTATGATTACTACCAGTTAAGTTAACGATTGTCTTCTGAGCACAGAATAGATGAAAGATAATTTAAAGTTAAAAAGAAGCGACGGTGTTACGTTATGTAGAGTCCTGAGAGAAGCGAGTTATTCAACCAGCATCAGACGAAAGCAGGGTTTTTCTAGTGATAATACATATTCTATTTATGATACTTTCAGCGAGACAATAAAAAACCATGGCTCTGGAAGTGATATCAAACTGAATAATATAAAACATGTTTACAACTTCACTAGGATTAGTCGGCAACTACGTGAGTATTTTTCACAATAAATCAAACAAATTAGAACCTTCTCTTCATAGAAACGCAAACCAAATCCGAAATGAAAAACAAAGAATGCAAATACTACGTGAAAAACATAAGGCTATCGACATTTCAAATTCGAAACAAAAACTCTTTCTTGAAAAACGCGCGTGGTCCAAGGAGTTCGAACGTGTCGAAGGAGGCAGTATACGCGCGCCGGCAGATGAGAAGATTCTCCATCAATTGTTTTGAACATTTTTAGGGTTCCGTACCCAAAGGGTAGAAACGGGACCCTATTACTAAGACTTCGATGTCCGTCTGTCTGTCACCGGGCTGTATCTCATGAACCGTAATAGAGGCTACAGACTACTATAGATAAACCACGCCGCCTTCTATTCAGCCAATTTCAAAAAAGGTGGTTCTGCATTCGACTGTATGTTTTTTCTATGCCAGTTCGAATTTCGAATAAAGCCTCTACGAGTTAAAGTCGAAACAAGTTTTCATACGAATTATGACGATCTCATCGCCCTTTATCACAGCAGGTGATACTCGTATGAAATAACATTTTAGCTGAAGAGTCTTGGAACTAATAGAAATCTATACTAATAGGAATCTTTATAGAAATAACAAATAAATAAATTCTTTGTTGCATGATAGCCACTTATTAATATAATTGATCTAACAACAATATCATTTAAATTATCGGCTAGCGGTTTTAATCGACTTAGTACACAGAACTTTTACAAAGCAAAAGCGTGTATTGTAGGTACTGTTTACCTTCAGGGAACTACATAGGCAGAATAAATTATATTAAGAATAGCATTCTGACATCAAGAAATATTAGCATGCTAATAATTTACTGCTTCTTTTAAAACTCTTGCTATTGATTCTACAATGTGGGCTGAAGACGCTGAAGTATTCATTAAAATGTATTGAGTTCTAACTACCTGTATTTAGTACTGCTTTACGATGGGTACGTGGGTAATTGCTGTACCCACACATTCACGTCATTTGAGTAAATCTGATAGTTTTATCTGTTCACTTTGTAATGGATAACAAGATGATATAATTATGATCTGATTCATTACCACGGTTTTTAAGATTATACCACCTATATTGATGAATACGACATTAACGATATTTACTGATACTACGTTTCGACGTCGACGTCACATTATAGGCAATGGCTATGCACATATTGTAGGGAAATTTAATTGCCCTAATTTTAAGAAATGGAATTGGTTGCTAGTTGCACTCAGTACCTATGTTGTATTTTTGTATAAAAAAAAATATTGTGGGATTGTAGTTTTCTGAAAATGACATCTGAATTCCCCTTGAAACTTAGAATACTTACTTATTTATTTTCTGTATTTTCTTTTTATTGGGTCTCTAAGATATGTACGTCCCTAATTTTCGATACCAGAATCTCAAGATGCCCATTATTCATGTTTCAGAAAAGTGCATAATATTAGTAACAAAAATTGGTTGCCTGTAAAGTCGGTATACGGGCGAAAGTTTTACGTGACAACGACTTTGAGACGAATGAGACGAATGAGAGCGCATAACGTGAGCGGAGCGTAACGCAGTTTCTTGAAGTGTCACCCGGCAAACCAATTTATAAGACGTTGTCACGTCAAAAAAAATTTATGTTGCCCCAGACATAAGGAAATAATGAATACCCAGCTCGAAATGAAAATCGTATATACTTATATAGGCATTATGTGCTTTTCTTTTTCATGAAAAAGTTGCAGACACGAATAGGCCATACACTTGCGCATCAAAACTCATGTGTATTGTGTGCACATTTCCCAATGATGTATCACTTTGCGGCCAATGATCAATTGTCAAATGTGCTCGTTGTTATCAATAAAAGCAATTACTGGGAAGTCTGCACTTGCACTTTGCAATCAAAGCAAAGGAGATTTAAGCTATACCTACATAGATAATTATACCCAGGAACTTGTTTGATTACAGCACAATAATCTAGTCCTGCGTTTTCTTAATATTCGACGTGTTGTAATTCGTCGAAAAAGTCCCGATTTTATTTTACGTTAGAAGTATGGTTTTAATTGGCTTCAAAGAGCTCCAAAATTGGGAACAAATCTATATACATAAAGTGAAGTACATAAGTACGATTAAATGAAGTCGTCATATAGTATCAAACAAATATCCACCTAAGTACCTACCTATATACTATGGCTGTATATGTTATATACTATCTCTTTATTGACCGAAGCGAACGAAATGAGAGCGGTCTTCATTTTAACTCGACGATTTTGCTTTCGTCTGTCTGGATGTTTCTTTTCCTCAATGAAGATTCAGTTAAAGAGATGAGTCCAAAGGTTTAATCGATCTCAATTAATAGAAAAATCCCAATCCTTTGAACGAGTTTATGTTTTTATTTACAAGTCTATGAATATTAGAGCAGTTTTCCTCAACCAATTGAGACGTTTACCATACGTTTTTATAAATCAATAAAGTTAGTGAATTATTTATAAGAATATCTACTGCAATAGCACGTAACGATCGAATTTAAAAATTAAATGTATTTATTTATATACAATACCTATTACCTACTAACTCAACAAATGTACGATAACAGGTAAATACCCACGTTAAATTATGTGTCTGAATTAATTGTATTGCTACTAACCTAAATCGAGCAAATTTTCCCCTCCACGTCAAGAACGTCAACCAGCTGATTTCAAGTACCGGCAGCTCGTTAAGACCCTCCTTAATACCTTTAATGCCACTGTAAATAAACACTGTCATTTGTGATAAAAACTAATCAACTCACCTCAAACCGGCAGTCGCGCGGATAGTCCACAAGATAAAAAATATCACGTTTATTCACTAAAAATGACGTAAAAAGTCACTGTAGGGAAACCGGTATTCGACGCGTTGAAGGCTTTTATTTTCGCAGAGAGAGGAATCACGGATGGCGCGTGAAATCCGCGAAGTCTGTCGCGCGTTTGCGACCGTGCCGCGTGCTACCAGCCGCTCCGCCGCACGCCCAGAGCCCACAAAGCCTCCGCCCCAACTCTTATAAGCCTCGCCCTTACGCCGCTTTTAATTATAACAATTATTCGTTCTAGTTATGACGAGATTTCTGCCAGTTTTAACGACGAGCTGCACGATTCTGAGCCTTCGTTTGATTTCGCTTTGTTTATCGACAGTGTTTATTTTTAGTCAATCCGCATATTATTTACATTGGAGCAAATCCGAAGTGTATCGAGTGTAAATTAGATTGTATAGGACGTTGTGGGTGTGTGGTGGGTTAGTGCTGTTTGAGGAAAGCGCCGGCGTCACGGTTGGTCGTTGTCTGGTCGGTTTCGTCTCGATATTGCAGACAGAAATGATTTCCTTAAGCTATGGCTATAAACTATTATATATATATTAATAATAATAAATGCACCAACGGAGCATCAGACTTGAGTTTTTGCATGAATGTAGTTTAAAGATTGGAGTGCTATTATACCCTATGTTTTTTTCTAATATTCAACTGGTGAAGCCGCGGGTAATAGCTTGTTTTAGGTACATGTAATTTATTAATACTCGTAATTTAGAATCTATGTATGCGTCACGGAATTCGTTGAAAATTTATAATCAATGACTAGAAGCTTCACTTTAAAAACTATAATCGTTATAATTCAGGTATTTGAAGTAATAGAGAACTTGGGAATACATAATGTATTTTTTAACCGATGAAACGGAAGATGATCAAGCGTAATTTTTTTTGTGCATAACGCATAACTTTTTGCAGAGTAGTCCAATTTTGATAAATCTTTTTTATTGAAAAGGGTGGATGCAGGCCGCTACCAACCAGTCTTATTCGAGATCTTTAAGGGAGGCCTATGTCCAGCAGTGGACGTCGTATAGCTGATGGATGGATGAATAAGGTTATACCCCGAAGTTGGTCCGATATCAATTTTATCGAAATTGTTTTTTTTTTAAATCATCAATTTAAAAATGACATACATCGGTTCAAGCGAACTATTCGAATGTTGTGCGTGGATTGCAATAGTTGAAGTCAGTTGTGCTATTTTTGTCGAAAAATTATTTTTAATCCAGTAAAAATATTTTTTTTTTTTAACCTATACTGTCCCACTCCTGGACAAAGGTCTCCCCCATTTCCTTCCAGGACTCGCGATCCATCGCAACTTCCTGCCAACCCCTCTCGAACGAGTCAAGATCGTCACGCCAGCGCTTCTTGGGCCTTCCCTGGCTGCGTCGTTCGTCAGGCACCCACTCCGTGACGATCCTGGCCCATCGATCGGGGTGCATCCGCGCCACATGTCCCGGCCAATCCCACTTTAGTTTGGCGGCTTTTCGGCCGACATCAACTACCCCTGTCATAGTACGCAGTGTGCTGTTGTGGACTCTATCAATTCTTTTGATACCAAGCACGCTGCGTTCCATTGCTCTTTGGCAGGCCCAGTAAAAATAAATAAGTAAAATGTTTTTGAGGTTCAACTGGCCGAAAATCATTTGGCTGGTATACATAAACGAAAAATTTTTCTGAAAAAAAAATACGTTTTAGCGTGCAATATTTCTTACTCAATTAAGGAGTGAAAAGAGTTTTCTCCCGAAACGTAAATTTAATCAAAAATGTACCGAAAATTTTCTCTACTTTCTACAGAAAACGCGAAAACACTAGTCGATTCACGATCCTCGTACATACCCTGTTATAGGGCGTTGCAAACATAGGTAAGGATTCATTATCTAACCTTATCTTAAGGATCTTTAGAAAATGGCCACGCAATACATTGATGTGATCGCTGTGGCTCTTCGGCTCGTATGTTCGGTCTGCAAGCCCCACAATTGTATTTGCGGAGCGCGAGTAGCAGATGACCATCATGGCCTTAGTTGCACCCGATGCGCTGGCCGCAGACCTCGTCATCACACCATCAATGATATACTGAAGCGTACTCTAGCGGCAGCAGAAGTACCGAGTGTATTAGAGCCCCCAGGACTGTCACGTTCTGATGGCAAACGACCGGACGGCCTTACGTTGGTTCCGTGGCGGAGAGGGCGCTGCCTCGTGTGGGATGCTACTTGCGTAAGCACGTTTGCACCCTGCCACCTCCCCGCTACCCAGCAGTCTGCGGGTGCGGGAGCGGAGGCAGCAGCCAAACTCAAACATACTAAGTATGCGTGCCTGGAAACAGCGTATGATTTCGTTCCGTTCGCTGTCGAGACAGCTGGACCGTGGAGTTCAGAAGCTAGAGAATTCGTAGTGGATCTGGGACGTCGACTGAGGGAAAGAGGGCATGACCCTCGGTCGGGTTGGTTTTTGATCCAGCGAATTTCACTGGCTATACAGCGCGGCAACTCCGCAGTGTACTGGGGACTTTCGGTCAGGGCTCGGCGCGCGGGGGACCATTTTGATTGGAAAGCAAAATAGTTAGTCTAGAATATTAGCACAAGTTTGTAAATATTTTAGCACAATAAGTTAGAATAATTTATATTTTTAAGTGATGTAACTAGTACATTATTATACCAGATAAAAAAAAAAACACTATGAAACCCCAAAAAAAATACTTATCTACACCCTTATAATTTTTTAAAATTGTTAATTATTTTATCGTCATAAAACATTTACATAGAAGTGGTACTCGTAGTACAATAAAGCTTTTATTTAGTTCAACGTATAAGCATTGCCATATTTGCCATTCAGCGTGGCAATACTGCCCGTATGCTGGGCACGCTGCCAACTGGCAGTGGGCTTGAGCATTTGGATTATCTTACGTTCAAAGGTCTTCGGATGATCCGAATGCTTTTTATGTAGTAGTAAGTACCTAGTTTAAGTATGTAATTTTAGCTGAAGTAAGTAGTAGGTATTATATTTTGTTGTTTAAATGTATAGTTAATAAAAGCACTTGTCCCATGAAAAAAAATCAGCCGGTGCAATTAACGTAATTAATTGCTGTGGACACTATAGTCCCTGTAGTAAGCAAATAATGTATCGCGGGGACTACATTAAGTAACGATTTCTATTTAAGAAGGAACATTCTACTACTTTTATGGGGTTTTGTCTCCTCCCTAATAACTTGCAGCTATACGTGCATGCTTGCTTAGATATCCTTATGATTATTCACATCTTCAAATAATCGGGCAAGTGTGAGTCGGGCTCGCGCACCAAGGGTTTCGTACTGTATGGAATTCCCCCTTTATATGTTTTATTTTAATTATTAATTTTTAAAGGAAAATACAACTTAATATTCGTGGTTATTTCAAGCATCTTCCTGTTACCGTTATTAATATCGAGCGGAACACGGGTAAATATGCAGATTTGTTGTATAGGAGCTCCCCTTACATATTAATTTTTTTGTATTTTTAGTATTTGTGTTTTAGTCCCGTTTCGACCCTTTGGGTACGGAACCCTAAAAAAAACTGGCTCGAATTATCGTATTTTCCGATCTCAGGTTTTCTACAAAGATCTAGCTGCAAAATTCAGTACTAAGTACTTAAGCAACAACTGGCGACCAATAACATCGGCCACCAAGGCAAAACCTTATTTAATTTCTTCCATTGAAACGTCAAGTAACCAACAACAGCAAAATGAATTATGTGTGTGGCGCACATCGTTTAATTAGTTGCAAGATCGTTTTCTCAGCGTGCCTGCCTGATGAAGTCAGACGGTCCAGTGGACAGAACTGCTGACAACTGGAAATTAATCAACTTGCATGCTCTCTCCGTTCATTTTGTGTCCGAACGTTGCACTTTTGAAGTGTTAGGTATAACTCTGTTTAACCGACTTCCAAAAAGGAGGAGGGTCTATGTTCGTGTGTATGTATTTTTTTTTGTGTATGTTCATCGATAATTTCCCCAATTGTAAACAGAATCGAAAAATTCTTTTTTAGTTCAAAAGGGTATACTCCCGAGGTGGTGGTGGTCCCAATCAAATTTGACTAAAATCGGCTGAGCCGTTTTTGGAAAACCAACAATAATGTGAGCAATACGAGCGAAATATTCGATTTGTACACGATGGAAGGCGGTTTTGCCATTTTTTGCGAAAAATATATTTTTTCAGATCTCGCTTAGGGACTTGAGAATGTTTCGACCCCTTAAGTTTCCTTTACCCATAGAATCTATGGGACGGCAGGGGTCGGCAAGTAATTTTAGTTGGGGTCCGGATACTGTTGAACATTTTTAAGGGGATCCAGAAAAAAAAACTGATAACTTACATTGTTAGTGCCTATAGATTATTTTGATATCAAACCAAATACTGAAAAACTCAAGGCCTAAAACTATTGAACTAGTTTTGTGTAGATTATGATTTATAGTCAACAGTATTAATTTATTAGAAAAAACCTAACCTAACATATTGTCCAATTCATTATTTCAGAGTCTCTTGAAATTTTCATATTAACTACGTTTTGTTTTGTGAAAAAATATTTGGCGGTCCAAAGATCGGCCTTTCGCGGTCCAGATACGGACCGTGGGCCGCCTGTTGCCGTTGCCTTAGATCATTACCGACCTCCAAATAGGAGGATGTTCTGTGTTGGATTGTGTGTATTTTTTATTTGTGTATGTTCATCGATATTTTTGCTAATTGTGAACCGATTTACAAAATTCTTTTTTAGTTCAAAATAGTATAGGTACTTCCGAGATGGTGCCATTTAAATTTCATTGAAATCGGCTAAGCCGTTTTTGATAAATCATCAATAAAGTACATGGATGTCACAAATTCGAATTCTATGCACGGTGGAAGTCGGTTTTGCCATTTTTAGCGAAAAGTTATTTTGTTTGAATTCTTTCCTGTAACATCATAACTGATGACGCGCCCAGTTTCGTGTAAGACAATGCGTCAGGAAGTTTTATTTTCTCCACATAAATGGACTATGATATCCCGACGTTGCGCGTTGATTACGTGTTTGGGACTTCCTAATAAGTAGGCTATGATTCAGAAAACAATCGATGAACGAGTCACGGGCACAGTTATTTAGCTACCTAACTAATGCCAATATAGTATGACACTGTAATACAATGTTATTATTTGAAATTATAGTTCAAAAGCTGGTAATTATAACCCAAAAAGAGACTCTTCTATATTATTGAGATTAAATTATATAGTATAATTTATTTATATACATAATACATATGTCAATAACTAGGTAAGTTTAATGACTAATTGACCGAAGCGAAGCAAAGGTCGAAGTTTGCTTCAACTCGACGTTTTTGCTTTCGTCGGTCCGGATGTTGATTTTTGTCTACGGGTCGCATTTTTCAACAAATCTCAACGAACTTAAGGTTTTTACACATGCAGGTTTTATATATTAAAATGTTTTTTTTTGTCGTCAGCGATTTTGAATTGATATTTCCTTCAAAAAGGAGGAAAATTCGCTGCCGCGCTGTTTATCATCTGATTTCAATAATATTTATCAAGTTTAGTATTTAATTAAATCATAACAAGATTTTTAACCAAATCGTTCAAAAGCGAGTCGAGATATAGACTTATACGAAGATTCAGTTAAAGAGATGTGTCACGAGGTCTACTGTTCGGAAAACTACTAGTAATTATATGTATTGAAATTCAAAAAAGTACGAAGTAATGATACAGCTTAATAGATTTTAGTGACATAGCTATACGTGGGCGATTCGCCCCGCGGGCCGAACAGCTTGCGGGGCGAAACGACGACATAGCCAAGCAAACGAGCCCCTGCGGACTGAGCGACCTCTGGAAAAGCACATCATTTTATCATTTTTCGAAAATGACACAACCGACTTCAATCATATACATAATTTGAATAGTTCGCTCAAATTGATGTATAGAATATTTAGCCGATTTCAATAATATGGGACTACCCTTTCGAAATAAAAAAGATTTGTTTATACATCAACATAGACATAAAAAAAACACGAAAATAGAACCTCCTCCTTTTTGAAAGTCGGTAAAAAACGGCGGCTGTAAACATGAGGCGAAACGTTGTGCAACGTTTGTCATACGACTGACATGCTATAACGCGAAATAGGCGGCCAAAGAAATGTTTATGATCTTTCTTCTTTCTTAATAATTCATTATACCTATATATAAAAAAAACTTGTCACGTTGTTTGTCCGCCAACTACAGAACCGATTATCACCATTTTTAGGGTTTACTCCGACACGCAGCTCCGGCTGATTTCGATAATTCCTTTTTAGGGTTCCGTACCCAAAGGGTAAAATCGGGACCCTATTACTAAGACTCCGCTGTCCATCTGTCACCAGGCTGTATATCATGAACCACTATTAAGCTAAAATTTTCACAGATGATGTATTTCTGTTGCCGCTATAACAACAAATACAAACAGAATAAAATTTGTATTTTGCCTGAACCTGAATTTATGCCGTTTTTCGTTCGATGTTAATAACGGCAACAGGTAGAAGCTTGAAATATTGACGGAAGTTATACCTAAATTCACTTTGATGATAAATAATTGAATTAAATTAAAATAAATATTTAAGGAAGCTCCCATACAGTACTTACGGAAACCTTCGGGCGCGAGTTCGACTCGTACTTAGCCGATTATTGTATACTGTGTGTAGTTTAATCCAACGTCAGAGATAGAATAGTTTATATCTTAATTTATAATCGCATTTGTTTATTACATTTTTAAATTCTGGCCGTACCGGGGCGAAGCTGCGATGGGCAAGCCGTAGGACGTCCATTGCTGCATGGGCATAGGTCTCCCCCATAGATTTTCAATACGCACGGTTGGAAGCGGCTTGCATACAGCATGTTGTTGCCATTTTAATTTGCTAATTCGCTGAACTAGATATATAAATACATCAATTGACATTCTGTCTAATCACTGGTTGCGTATGTCGGTTGGTTTGGTTCGTCTAAAGATCTCATTGTGCTTACTGATGAGTCCCTAAGCCGTAGGAAGTCCACTGCTGGACAGCAGTGTACTTCCTACGGCTTAGGGATACGACTCCCCTATGTATTTTCTATTAGGCCGGTTGGAAGCAGCCCGCAAATGCAATGTGTGCCTGCATGCAGTCTTCATTATATCGTCAGTCCACCTAGTGGAAGAACATTCAAGCTACGCTTGCTGATACGTGGTCTGTATTCGAGAACTCGACAATCGCATCGGCCTCCCGTTCTTCGGACCATGTGCCCTGACACAGAAAAAATGCTATGTCGATGGCTTTGACCAATGTTATTTTAACTTGGTCATCCGCTCAGCTTTGTTGGTGCCTAACATTGATTTGTCGGCGGAGCACTTCATTCCTGATCGATCTCAATAGCACATTGGGCTAACTTGAGCTTATTCAATATAAAGGATTTAATGAATAAATTATTTATTATTTGCACACGTACGCTATAATATTCGAAGTACGATAGGTACTTATAAGTGCACAGGCAAGTTCACACGATGTGCACACGTGCACATCCTGACATCACTGCGCATCTCAAGAGCTGATAAAATCTACGTTGTTAGCAGCCAAGTGGACGCCTAGCAATGCTATACCCATCTAGGTTTATACACACATATTTACATTTTAATATGACACAATAATGCGGTACTTAGCGCTCGTAGCGTAGTTTGATAAGGTGTTTGTCAGCGATAACCGAAAATAAGTAATGTCCGGCACGGTCAGTTTTGAGATCTCCCCGAGTGAGTCCCCGCCTTGTCTTTGCGGCAGGGCTTAGTAGACAGGTGCCCTAGAAGCATAGAACTTGATGAAGCGAAGAGGGACCTGTGGTGGGCCTCTCCTGGCTTTTTCCCCAAATCCGCGTGGAGGCTGGCCAGTAGGTCGGTTCGTCGACTGAGGTGGACTGCGATGGCGACATCGCATCTTTTCCTCACATTGATACCGCGACAATGCCGCTTAGCTCGGAATGTAATCTCATACAAGCTCATTGTAACTGTACTGGGGACCAGTAGTGCTGCGGCAGCACTGCTGCATGCTGCCTGCAGCGGAGTTCGGAATCATACCTTAAAATATTTTCACTGGTAAAAAACCGTCAGTTGTTTCGCTTAAGATTAGGTATCGGACGAATGCCCCCCGTGGGTTCCTGCCAAAGAAGATATAATAATACTACGTTCCTGCCTTGTCGGGCAGGGGGCTAGGGCTGTCGGGAATGCGGAAGCGTGTTCGCAGCCCCGACGCCTGGCACAGTTCTGCAATTTCCCTGGTTTAAAAAAAGTATGGGGCGAATAAAACTTAGTGGCCTCTGTGAAGTTAGCTAAGTACAAGCTGTGCGTAAAATCCCATTCTTCACCCCCACTGACTTATAAATTTGCTAGTGCGCAACTGCTTGATTCAAGTTCACAGACGCCATTATGTTTGATTTACACAAGGTATACGTCTGACTCTATTATTAGAGTTAGGAACCGTACTTACCTAAACAAACATAAAACAAAACGTCACTGATACGAATCTGGCTTTATTGATGTGACGACCTTCCAGCTTTCCTAATGAGTTTTCCCAGTAGCTAGAGGAAATTAATGTGATTAAAACATCAAACCAACTAAGCTCTAGGCTTTGGAGCGCTACTATCGCATTATTGTATACAGGGCTATTTCTAATCAATTAGTATCCTTTAGGGTCTTGTTCTGTACATCAAAACTAATAACTTTTTTTTTGAGAATCAATGAAAGTCATAGAACAAAAGTTGTTAGTTTTGATGTAAGTACAGAATAAACCCCTAAAAGGATGCTAATTGATTAGAAATAACCCTGTATAAAGACGTCTTAAACTTTGGTAATAAAATGCGATATGGAACCTGTTGGATTCCGTAGGTAGACAATTTCAAACTATTTGAACATTTAATAGCATCGACATGATATTATGCTAAAAAGCCATGTTATTCGTGAGTCCCCTGTAAAAATGTCACATTTAGGTACACTAGCGAGAAACAAAACAGGTGAGTGAGCGGAGTGAATTTTTGGTCTTCGCACAATTATAGGTAGCTTTTGCACGCTCAAGCACTTCTCAGTAGGTATTCCTGAGATAATTAAGTAGGTATAAGGTATAGTAACTGAAAGGTTTGTTCTTTCGATTATGTTTAGAAATAGAAGCTGTAATACGACCAGACTCCTTCAAAGCAGAATAGTGTGGAGATCGGCAGAGCGATGTATTACATGAGTCCACTGCATAACATGGATACTTTTGCAAATCTGCGTCCTACCTCAAGTCGAAATTGTCCGACCGGCGTGTGTCATATTAGATTGGTTCAAATGCTATATACGAGTATTAAATGCTTATATAGTGTTGATAGTGTTATTTAAATGTATAGGATGTAATTGTTTATTTAGTGTAAATATTTACCAATAAGCAATAATTACTCGAATATCGAAAAACTCTCATATCTTGTAAATAAAGATAAGTGATAAGTTGAATAAGTTCTCTATTTTGATATAAATGTAAGGTAGGGCAGGCTGAGAAGGCCCACTTTTTTACAAAATCAAATAAGTCTTTATTTTATCATCTCAACACAATAAAAAACGTGGTTATGAACCCTTCGTTCTCTTACTAATATTCAAATAAATATATTTTTTAAGTTGTGTAGATAATTTGCATGTTTTTTACCTTTCTTAAAAACCCTTCTTTTGGGCCTTACTAAACGTGGCATGTATAATAAGGCCCTGACAATAGTATAATTATTTATCACGAAAATAAAAACTTGAGATTTAAAATTTACAAAAATATGTAAATTGCAATATTTTTCGACTTGGACAAAAGTGAATCCTAACTGATATCAACAATAGTTCATAAGAAAAAAAAATATTTCTGCTAGGTAACAAAACAACCCGTACTCAGCCCTTTTTAACTTTTTACGGGAATTATTTTGATACAGTATATGTTTTTTTAAAGTTAATGTTATGATTAGGAATTTAATTTCAAGATTTTTTACAAATAAATACTTCCATACTTTGGGCCTTGATAGACAACACTGGGTTAAAAGGCCCAGCTATAGGGTTAGAAGGCCCAAATTATCTTTTCGGGATAAGACATGATATTTGTTGACCTGAAACGAAATATTTTCTAATAAAATACTCATAAAATGAAATTTCGATCACAGAAAAAACAATAAGAGCGTAGGCATGTTATGTACCTACCTACTTCATATCAACAAAAAAGGAAGATAAAAAAATTACGCTTCTTGGAAAAATATATTATTTCAACGACTATTTGAGAAAAACAAGAACAAAATAAAGACATTTTTTTTGTCAAGGCCCAATCAAGCCTTGTAAGGCCCAAAAAAGTAACTACTTGGGCCTTACAAAACGACTTGGGCTTTGAAACCCAAACTAACCATTTTCGTAATAAATTTGATAAAAAAATCACAATCTAAAACTAAATTGTGTTAGGTAATGATTAAATAAACACTTTAAACTAATCATCTGCATAAAAATCTTGGGATAGACAACAGAAAACTTAGTTTTTGTGTCCAAGAAAAATAACAGGATAGGTGACGACGTCCAAGCTCGGCGAGAAAAGTGGCGACACTGACAAAATGGCGGTCGCTAGCGGAACGCTGCAGGCGCATTCTGCGTTCCTATTGGTCCGTTACTCACGTGACTAGAGACCAGTGCGCTATGAATGTTTTAATGTGTTTTTTGAAACTTGGGCCTTACAACACAGCGGGCCTTCTCAGTCGACCCTACCTTACTTAATATTTTGTTGCAAAATTTGCTAGATTTTTGCCAGGCAAGGCTATATGAAGCTAAAAAGAACAGACTGTCGATACTAAGAAAATTGTACCTACCACCATTCTACACAGTTTGAGCAATACATTTTACTTTTGATTTTACGATGACTTATGGCAATGAAACGTGGTCTATTACTATAGGAATTAATAAGCTCCAAATGTTCCAATGAACTACGGAGAGGGCTATGCCCGGAGTCTCTCTGCGAGTTTGAATCAAAAATGAGAAGGAAAAGAGAACCGTGGTTACCGACATATCCCAGCAAATTGGTAAGTTGAAATGGCAGTGGGCAGGGCACGGAGAACTGATCACCGATGGGGTCGAAAAGTTCTCAAGTAGAAACCACGTATAGGCAAACGCATCGTAGGGCGTCCACTTACAAGGTGGACAGATGACATTATTCGGAACCAAGAACAAAGGATTGAGCTGGATTAAAGTCACTTGCTGTAAAACTGTCTTTTTGATCCATAAAGATCCATAAGGGAGGGTTATGTCCAGCGGTGTACGTCCTATAGCTGATGGATGGGCAAATATAACATTTATGCAGTGGACTCATGGACCACATCGCTCTGACGATCTCCGCACTATTCTGCTTTTACTGAGTCTGGTCCTACAGTTTATATTTCTATACATAATCCAAAGAACAAACCTTACAGGTACCTACTATACCTTATAGGCAGGGTATTTGCACTATTATTTACGTGCCCATACCGGCTATTCCATCGCAATTATTCTATTTACTTGTATTACCTACTACTATTTACTTTTTAGGGTTCCGTACCCAAAGGGAAAAACGGGACCCTATTACTAAGACTTCGATGTCCGTCTGTCCGTCTGTCTGTCTGTCTGTTTGTCTGTCTGTCCGTCTGTCACCGGGCTGTATCTCATAAACCATGATAGCTAGGCAGCTGAAATTCACAGATGATGTATTTCTGTTGCCGCTACAACAACAAATACTAAAAACAAAATAAAATAAATATTTAAGGGGGGCTCCCATACAACAAACCTGAATTTTTAGACGTTTTTCGCTCTATAAGTATTAATAATGGTACCAGGTAGATGCTTGAAATTTTTACAGAATATTTAGTTTTATATTTACTTCAATAATAAATCATAAAATTAAAATAAAATAGATATTTAAGGGGGGCTCCCATACAGTACGGAACCCTCCGTGCGCGAGTGCGACTCGCACTTGGCCGATTTTTTTTGTGTTGCCAAGTAACTTAAGTTTACGAAATTCGTAAGTCCATGTAGGGATATATATGTGAAAACGAATAAGGGCAGCAGCAAACAAGCGCGCGGTGACGCGGGCAGCGGCGCGTCGCGATGCCACTGGTCGCAGCTGGATCGAACCAGTTATCATCACCGACGATACCCAATATGAACACGGGAGAAATAATAGTATAGTTGAATTACCCATCCCAGTCTCCCGACATATCCATCCATTCATCAGCCGTAGGGCGTCTACTGCTGGACATAGGCCTACCCTTGATTTACAATAGGGCTGGTTAGAAGCGGCCTGCATCCAGCGCGTTCCTGTGGTTTTAATTATATCGTCAGTCCACTTAGTCGGTGGACGTCCTACGCTGCACTTGTACCGTTCTTTGAACCATGTGCCCTGTCCAATGCCATTTTGACGTTCGGCTTCGACTTTTCTCCTGCTCGCGCCAGCCGGGCTAGGATGCGCGCCACGAAATATTTCTTTCGACGTGTCAGAACTAGATAGTGTTATGGCAATGTACCTAGGTATATATCTATTACAATAGTGTATATTACAGTATTCTACGTAGTATTATTTTATATTCTTTGATTCTACTCGAGTGTTGTATCCTACAAGTATCATAATAGGAGAAGGGCTGTAGTTGCGTCGGCAAATCTGTCAGGCGCTTAGTTCCATAATAAAATTCACAATTCTTATTCCGTACGGCTTCGAACGGGCTCTTAGACCCGTATAAACTGAACCCGAACAAAATATTATAAGTATTATATTTTGTTTTCTGTTTGCAAATTAAATCGCTATTGATGCTTTTTTTCGACATTTGTGCAGAAATTCTGTAAATTTTAATAAAATTCACTGGCTGGGGATGGTTTGTATGAGCCTTCCTTAAATTTTGATCTGTAAATTTAGAGACCCCTCGTTATAAATAATGAAACAAGAACCTATTTCAGGATTTTTAGTAAGTCTCCACCTTTTCCTAAAACTGTTTGGAGTTTGGAAGTCTGTCTGAGACTTAATTACGCAAATATTTAAACCTATTAGGTATATTCTACTATTTATAAGTTCTGTCTGCTTTGGTATATGATTGGTTTTGTATTATTAAATTATTTTAGGCAAACAATGTCATATAGCTAAAGTTTTGGGCAATAATAAGATAATAACATTACTTTTCGAAGTTATTTGATCAATAATAAACTGGCGTACGCAGCGCTAAAGGTGAGCGTTGTTGGAACTATTTTCATTGAACCGTTTCTAGGAAACCATTACTACGTTGCCTGTGATGCTTGCAAACTCTGCGTGGTTCAAACGTCGTAAAGCTTTCAACCGTATTTGATAGATGGCGCTGTAATTAAAAATTCTTGATTTAATTGTGAGCCTACATTTCCAATAAAATTGTAGAAAATATTATTATAGTTATTTTATAGTCTGTTATTAACACGCTTTCATTAGTTTGTATGTTTGTGTGTAACCAACTCCTTTGAACTTGATTTTGACGCATTTTATATTATTTAAAAATGTAATTATGTCGCCATGCAGGTAGGTATTATGCAGGAATATAGGGACATGCAGATACCTACATACAATGTAGGTAGGTACCTAGGTACATAACTTCAACCGACTTCAAAAAAGAGGTTCTCAATTCGACTGTGCTACGAAGTGCCGGATTATGCCCAAAGCAAATGAGGCCTAGGGACCCCTAGGTACGGACACGGGAGCCCCTGAACGAATAAAGAAAAAAACTGGACAAAATGCGAGTTAGGCTCGCCTACCAAGGGTTCCGTACAAATCACGACCTATCACTAAGATGCCTGAATATAAGATGATGTATTGAAAAACAATTGAAAAATTACTTAGGCAATATTACGAACCGATTCCGACAATTCGTATTTTATGGCAGATTAATTATATTTATTGCTTAGATGGTTCCATTTACATTTTATCTTTAGTGGTTCTTGAATAATCAAAAATAATTTACATCGATTCGAGCTAACTATTCCAATAGTAAGTACTTTTAAGTAGATACAAATGTTTAAAATCAGTGGTGCTATTTTTAGAGAAAAGTAAACATTTTTTTTTGTAAAAAATAATGCAAAAATGATTTAATTTGATTTATTTAATAACTAAAACGGCACAATAGTTACCACTTACATTAGCTACGAACATCAATTGATTAATTACACAGGTTATACAAATTATATTTTGGTCAACAAGTTAATTTTTAAGTTCCTGTAATTCTTTTGCGTACATTTCTAATCGAGATGTCATATTGAAACCCCATTGATCTTTCACTTGGCGACAAAGATTCAAATCCACTTGAGCGATGAGGAGCCCATCTTTGGTCCTTGATAGTCCAGGAGTTCTGTACCCATTGGGAGCGCTCACATAGCTGGAGCCGTAGTAGCTTCTTGTAACCTTGGTGTCGTCTTTTCGAACAAATTCTTCATGTCCAACTCTATTCAGGCTGCACGTAAAGTAGCTATTCGCGATAGCTGCATTACGAGCTTCGATCCCCCAAAACGATTCTCCGAACTCCGAAATCGTGGCCGCAGGATTGAAAACAATTTCTGCACCATTCAATCCAAACATCAGCCAGTTTAAAGCATGGTGGCGCCCGTAGCAGATGTTCACGGCAAACTTCGCAAACTTCGTTTCAAAAACTGGGTGCCCAGTGTTGCCAGGAGCGTAGTAAGAAGTTTCATTGAAGCTGCCAACACTTGGCAAATGATTCTTGCGATGTTTTCCAAGATATTGCCCATTCTCGTCGATGACAACGGCTGTGTTCCACCACGTTCCATTTTCATCCTTCTCAAGGATGGGAGAAATGATGACCATCTCATAATTTTGGGCTAACCTGCTAATGAATTGCGTACTAATGCCATCTGTAGGTGACTCCGCGAATTCGGACCATTCTTCTTTTTCTTTCGTACACAAAAAGAAGGGCATGGACCATGTTTCCTGCAGGCACAGAATGTTGACGCCTTCCGCTGCCGCAGTGTCGATGATCTTTTCGACTTTATCGAATATGGCTTCCCTTTGTTCCCTGATAGGCTTATCAGTGGGCAAAACAATCGAGTGTTGAACTAGCCCTATCTTCACTGGCCTCGGTTTCCTGCCTTCTTTCGCCGCTTCGATATAATAAGCTGCAACTTCGAAATTATTCGTCTCACTTGAGGTTAGAGTAGATTTCTTCAACTCCAGAAGGTTATGTTCTTCTCTGCCATAGTAAATTCGATTGAATTCCTTCCGCTGGCCTTCGTTTAGTCTCTTCTTTATGATATCTTCGAGATTTTCCACTGTATTCATTTTAATTTAATCAAGGTGAAGTAGAGACGTTGTTTTTAGTCGCGAGTAATCAACGTAGTTACATAACCTGTTTGCGCGGTAGGTAAATAACGCGTGCTGTGTTTACACATCGGCTGTTTAAAATGCCGGCCGGCTTTATATCTGTTGATTGACACTTTTGTGCCATTACCATTCGTTAGCTTAGCTCGTTTACAATCGACACTCGTAGCAAGGTATTTATTGATAATTTGCTTAGGTCCTTAGGGGCAAATATTATGGAATCGAGATGAAATATAACCGAGTACGTGGGTAGGTATGTATAAACGTACCTATCTACATGTAGAAAGCAAGTAAAACAAGCCAGAAAACACCGCTAACATAAATATGCTAGCGGTGTTGTCTTGCTTGGCACAATACCTTCATGAAATTGAATATTGTATTCAAAAATCACAGGCACAATATTAATTTACTCGGAATCGAAAAGTATTACCTTCCACTTATACCTATACGGCGGAAGGTATTGCTATCTATACTAAAACACAGGTTAGTTCCTAGCTTGGATAACAATGCATCTCTGAAATTTGACTGCCTCGGTGGCTCAGTGGTTTGTGACCCTGACTTCTGGATCAAAGAGGCGTGGGTTCTATCCCCACCCAGGGCAAGCATGTGATGAACATTGGTGTTTGCTCTGTGTCTGGGTGTTATTTAGGTACTATCTATATAAGTATGTATTTAAAATAATATATGTATATGTAGTATATCAGTCACTGGCAGTGGCAGCCATATCTCAAGCTTTGCTTAGTTTGGGGTCAGAGACCATGTGTAAGTTGTCCTCTAATTTTTATTTTTATTTATTTATTTATCTCATTAACCTTCAACATAACCCATGATTTACAAATCTTGTTGTACTTAATAATTACTAAACTGATATTTGTGACCGCTAATATTCATTTAATTTCATAACGTCTCGTTTCTGAAATAGCGGCCATATCGCTTATAGTATGGACCTCTTTCAGTGAAATAAGTAAAGACATAAGTTTAGAGTTACCGGTGGCGCCGGCCGTAGATGTTTTAGGCCGCCTGGATCCGCCTGACAGTAGGTACAGGCAATAAATACGTGTAGCCTCTGGTAGTCTTAGCACAGCTCGAAAAATCCAGGCACTGAAAAATAAAAATAGCTTTTTATAGCAAGCCGCTTCAAACCGATCTTATTAAGTAGGTAATGATGCCGCCATACTCTCCACGAGGCGACACGAGCACCGCAGCTGTATTATCTAAAAATAATCGGCCAAGTACGAGTCGGACTCGAGCACGGAGGGTTCCGTACTGTATGGGAGCCCCCTTAAATATTTATTTTATTTTTATTGTATTATTTATTATTGAAGTGAATATAAAACTAAATATTCTGTGAAAAATTCAAGCATCACCTGTTACCATTATTAATATAGAGCGAAAAACGTCAAAAAAATCAGGTTTGTTGTAGGGGGGCCCATTAAATATTTATTTTATTTTGTTTTTAGTATTTGATGTTATAGCGGCAACAGAAATACATCATTTGTAAAAATTTCAGCTTTCTAGCTATAACGGTTCATGAGAAACAGCCTGGTGACAGACAGACGGACAGACGGACAGCGGAGTCTTAGTAATAGGGTCCCGTTTTTACTCTTTGGGTACGGAACCCTAAAAATGGATCGAAAAATTTAGTGCAAAGATAAATTATTTTTTTCCTGTACCTACTAAGTACTGCGTTAATTTTTTACATAGGTCTGCATTGTACAGAAGCAGTATTTAGGTATGTACGCGGTACATACTGCGGGTTGTTATCATATTAAGCAAATACTAAGACAACGCTGGTGAAGCCGCGGGCATTAAGCAAGTTAAAATATAATAAAATAATAATATGATGGCGGGCAGCCCTAGCGCGTGTTACGTTCTGCGTGGCCACGTGGTTATTTATATCAAGGACAGGGCTGAGGCACAGGGCTGTCGGACACGGGTGCTGTCTGACGCCCAGTGCTGGTTGGTCCCAGGTGGTGGATGACGATGTGTCTGGTGTTCGGCACATCGTCATTCTGGCGGGAGCCGAAGCTCCGTGGTGGGGCCCAAGTTGGGCCAGCGCTGTCGGGAGCCGCGGAGGAGTGCGCAAGCGTGCCCGTAGCTCCGACACCAAGCGCAGTGGCGGAACACCCAGGGGTTTTGGTGGGTATACTGTCCAGTCGGCAGGACTCCCACATAACCACCCGCCTGCCCACGAGGTGTGGTGGTATCTATAAAAGATTTCCCCTGGTAAAAAAAAAAAAAAAAAGGGCTGAGTCACAATACTGTTAGATATCATTACCGTGGCTACGAGAGCTCGGTGGGATGTCGCGTCGCCATCGTAGCATCATTTGAAAATTTTAGTAAATTGGTTTCTCACCGCTGGTCACCTCGCGTCCCGCTACCGCTTATAGTGGCGAGCTCGTGGCTGAGCGGAATGAGGGCGGGAGCGGGAGGGGATTAAAAGTTGCTAAAACATCCTGTGATTAATGGATGACCCCTGTAGAGAAACTAACCTTTTTGTTAGCTTCTCTACATTCAGACTCTTCCAACTCCAGACTGCCCAATTTTTACCAAACAAGGATCGCTGATCCTGTCAGAGATAAACATTTCAAAAATTTGAATAATTTCACAATTTTAATCCCATACACCACTGACACTGACCGCAGCCACCGCAGTAATCCTAAGATCTAGGAAAGGTCTCATTCTGGTAGCAATTAGCTGTTATGTTTCGAGAGATAAGTGTGTAATATACATATTACATGTTGGCACCTACCGGAAATGCTCTTATTCTGCTTCCAACAAATTCTAAATCTTATGCCAAAATTAATAAATGCTCACTAAAATGTGTTTCCAAAAGTATTATAGAAGCAAAACTATTTTTATTTTCATTGAATGACCAACATCGACGACGACGACGCTCACTACTAACAAAAATACAAAAAATGTGTTTAGTAAAAATGCCACGGTTTTCGAGATATTTAACATAATCTAAATTTAAATAATCGGCCAAGTACGAGTCGGACTCGCGCACGGAGGGTTTCGTACTGTATGGGAGCCCACCTTAAATATTTATTTTATTTTAATTTTATTATTTATTATTGAAGTGAATATAAAACTAAACATTCTGTGAAAATTTCAAGCATGTACCTGTTACCATTATTAATATATGTAGATCGAAAAACGTCTAAAAAATCAGGTTTGTTGTATGGAAGCCCCCCTTAAATATTTATTTTATTTTGTTTTTAGTATTTGTTGTTATAGCGGCAACAGAAATACATCATCTGTGAAAATTTCAGCTGCCTAGCTATCATGGTTCATGAGATACAGCCCGGTGACAGACGAACAGACGGACATCGAAGTCTTAGTAATAGGGTCCCGTTTTTCCCTTCGGGTACGAAACCCTAAAAACAGCAAAACATTGGTCTCCTTTTACAATCCTGTGACCTGAATTCTAGTTTTTAGTGAGTCTGTTTTTTGGAAAGTAGTTACGGATAAGTTTGCTAACAAATTCAAACAGCCATTTTCATGTCGCATCATTAATTTCTTTATTTTTTAACACTTTTTTCCAAATTTCCTGAGTAGCAAAATCTAGTGACTAACTTTGAGCTCCTATTGTGGAAAAAAAAATGAGATAATCAGCTCATAAAGTGTAGCAAAGTTAACGTTTCAAAAATCCAAAATTCACAAAATTGGTCTCGAATTCCCTGTGTCATTGTATTTTACTACTAAATCCCTTAATGATCATCGGAAACTGATACCAGCCCATCCAACAGAGGTACTAAGTAGGTAAGCCGGGTGGCTAGACCTGGTGTCAGAGTTTTTAGGCCGCCTTAAGGCCTCTAAATGCTTAAAACAACCGAAACCTACAATTTAACGTGTCATCCGAGCCACGGTAGCGCTCAGTTAGAAAATGCTACCAGCGATCACCCATACAAATATACTGACCATGCGGAACGTTGCTTAATTTCGGTGATTGCTGACAAACACCTAATCAAACTACGCTACGAGTCAGAGGTACTGTCCTTATCTTTTATGGGTCTAGTGAAAGAGATAGCTAGTTATTACCTGGCTAGTGTGGTGTGTTGCCAGTGATGACTATGGCACAGACACTTGGTATCTCACTATGTGTCTTAATAGTAAGCTCCAAGTAGCCCGACGAGCTATAGAGAGAGTTATGCTCGGAGTTTCTCTGCGAGAATTTCGTGAATTTTGGATTTCTAAAACGTTAACTTTGCTACACATTATGAGCTAATTATATCATTTTGGATGTTTTAAATGCTATGTGTTACACCATTTTAGAACGGTAATGAACTAGACTAGTTTTTAAAATTATGGACACTCTTATGTTAATACATTTTTTTTTCACAATAGGAGCTCAAAGTAGACTAGAAACTAGATAGACTCCTCAGAAAATTTTGAAAACAGTACTTAATTAGTAACAAAGAAATTGATGATGAGACACGAAAGTGGCTGTTTGAATTTGATAGCAAACTTATCCATAACTAGCTTTTGCCCGCGGCTTCGCCCGCATGATATTTCGAGTCCCTACCGTAATAAATAATAAAGGAGGTGGAAAATAAAAATCGATTCGATATTTATTCGATTCTACAGTTCTTTTTTGACATTTCTTGGAGCGCACGCTAGAATAGCTCGCAGATGGCAGAATTTTTCCTACTTGCTTAACACTTGCTTAACACTTATTGTTATAATATGGTAAACTTACGCAATATCATTATAATTTATAGCCTATGTGTTATTATGATATATATGCTATATTATATAATTGCAAAGTTTCATCTCAATCCCTCAGTCCTAGTTTTTGCGTGAAAGAGTAACAAACATCCATACATCCATCCATCCTTACAAACTTTCACGTTTATAATTAGTAGGACTACTTTGCAAAAAACAAACTCAAAAAAGAAACAATATCCATTTCGGCAAACATTATATTTTGTTTGGTACTTATTTCTTAGGGTCGAGATATATTTTGGTAAGCGTTTAAATTGTTACCATAATTAATTCTACATTCATTATCTATGGCAAAAATGGCACAACTGACTTCGATTATTGTAATCTAGGTACCAATCTAGCGCCACCCTTTTATGGTGGACATTCCGCGCATTAGAACCAAGCGATTTGAATCCTCATTCCTCATACGAACATCCAGAATGTGGAACGCTTTGCCTGGGTCTGTCTTCCCGCTAAAGTACAATGTACGCGTCTTCAAATCCCGAGTAAATGGGTATCTCATAGGTAAGCGTGCTACAACCTAGACCGCTTATCTGCTTAACAACAGGCAGTAGGTGGTCAAACGCAAACCTATTCGGAATAAAAAAAAAAAAACCAAACTCTGATAATTCGTTCGAATCGATGTACCATTCTTTTTCAAAAACCACTCAAGCGATTTCAATTTCAAATGAGAACTCAAATTTATAACATATAAAAAAAAAAAACGTTAAAATCGGTTCATATTTGGCGGAGAAATAGTGTACTAGCATACAAAAAGACACAATTATACAGTCGAATTTAGTACCTACCTCCTTTTTTGTTAAAAACACGTCAAAACACACCTTATTTTTAGGAGCTTGATAAAATAGACGGCTACTCACCTGTATGTTTGTGCTTCTAATTTTGCGCTGAAAGTTTAAAATTATCATCATTTCAATTTATTGTCGTATGTTTGTGTGATTTCTTACAATATTCTAAGTAGTCCTGCCTCCAATAAAAACATGCTTAAAATTATAATTTTAATAACGCCAACATTATTTATTTCAAGTCAGAGTGATAAAGGCCTGTACCAAACAAAAAAAAAAAACTATGATGCCACAGAAAAATACACATATTTAAAGTACTTCACAGAAAACACTTAAAAAGAAACCAATTACCTGCTCACATTTGTATGTAAATTAGCCACGATCACATTAATTTCATATATTCTTAAAATTAAGTTGATTTCAGTCAAAAAATTATAAATTACATCTACATTACACTTTAAATAATTCTAAATACAACAAGACTAAACACAACAATGTGCCAGTCTATGAGTGATGAAAACCTACCTAACCAAATCTACCAAAGTGGATACTTTAGTAGATTTTTGTCAGTCAATAATAAATGTAAGAGAATGTCAAATTGTAAAAAAATATGTTAAAAATTAAATTAAATGCAATGTCAATAACACATTTCTCAAATAATGCGCGGAAATCACTCTCGAAAATAGTTTTCAAAATCAATGACGAATTGAAGCGAGCAACAATTATTTTTCACACGACAAAGTATTAGTCTGTTTTTTTTTCAAGAAGCTGCTTTTTAGGGTTCCGTACCCAAAGGGTAAAAACGGGACCCTATTACTAAGACTTCGATGTCCGTCTGTCTGTCTGCCCGTCTGTCCGTCTGTCACCGTGCTGTATCTCATGAACCATGATAGCTAGGCAGCTGAAATGTTCACATATGATGTATTTTTGTTGCCGCTATAACAACAAATACTAAAAAGAAAATAAAATAAATATTTAAGGGGGGCTCCCATACAACAAACCTGGTTTTTTAAACGTTTTTCGCTCTATTTTAATAATGATAACAGGTAGATGCTTGAAATTTTCACAGAATATTTAGTTTTATATTCCCTTCAAAAATAAATAATAAAATTAAAATAAAATAAATATTTAAGGGGGGCTCCCATACAGTACGGAACCCTCCGTGCGCGAGTCCGACTCGTACTTGGCCGATTATTATTTGCCCGCTAAAAAATTTAAATAAAACCTTTCATAAATTACCTCATTGGTTGCCATGTTTAGGACTAAAAGATCGTTCCATTTTTAAATTAGGTACACTAAACACGACATATATGGGTTTATTCCTTAGAAAAATGATTTTTCTAAGGTTTATTCATAGGTAGTAATTTATCTGGCCGGATTTCCATACAACTTTTGCCGGCCGTGCTATGGCTAGTACAGCAATCTCGATTTATCTCGAAGAAGGTGGTCAAAATAATGCTCAAAGATCTTGCTAAGTGGGACCAGACTGTGTACAGTAGCTCAAAAATCCATTAAAATATAAACAACCGCATTGAATGCATAATTTGAATGTAATTTCATATTTTCTAATTTGATTTTCGTTCAAGGCCGCCATCACGCCGCGCCGCCATATTCTACTAGTAATATCAAAAGATAATAAGATACGAAAATATGAAATTCCCTTATAAAGGAAAATAATAGGAATATTCATTTTCCAAAACAAATAAAGCAAATAATTGAATACTGTACTAGGTAATGAGCTAAGCTCGATAGGTATTTTTGCATTGTCTCTTTAAAAGCAGGTTTGAGAAAAGTTTTTTTTTTCAAATAGAAACTTATTCTAGACAGGTATTTAATTTCTGTTACATTACTTAGCGTCATAAGTATTAATTATTTATCTCAAACATTTGAATTAGTATTTACAAATTAATTAAAAAATAAATCGCGATACCGACTTTCACCGTGTACAGAATTCGAATAGTTCGCACGAATCGATGTAACATCCATTTACATTATTGTTGATATATCAATAACGGCTCAGCCGATTCCGATAAAATTGAAATGGGACCACTTCGGGAGGGTACCCTTTCGAACTAAAAATGTTTTTTTAAATCGGTTCACGATTGGCGAAAATACCGATTAACATACAAAAAAAAATCATACAGACGAACCTAGTACCTCCTCCTTTTTTAAAGGCGGTAAAAATGCAACTTGCAGTATATAATACTAAACCTCACACTGTTTACTCATGTTTCTGTTAGTAGTTTTTAAAATTAATTTATATACTTAAGTAGTCAACTGCTGATTTTACATTGCCCAGATCATTGACTTTTTTTTATCAATTGACTTTAAAAACAACAATCAATTTCACCGTCGCAACTGGTCACGTAGGCATTTATGATAAGCCAAATATTTTTCTCCCGGCACTATCAACACGGGTCGAAGGCCACCCCGCCACACACAGCCTTTGTCGATGCATCGTCAATATGCAGCACAGTATTTAAACGCCAGCGCCCGACAACCGCCATCAGTCACCGACGGCACGGCAAGCTAAACACATCTACAATGGAAAACGAAACCCAGAGCCTCGAGGCCATCATCAACAACAACCTCAGCGGTCGTGACCTCGAGGAGTTCAACAGGATCTACTATGGAAGGAAAACCCACAACGAGGTCTCGATAAAAGATTCGTCCCTAGCAGGTGCAAAGGAAGCTAACTTTGAAATTGCGGCTTACTCTTTCCCGGCGAAACAGGAACAGACCCGAGCTCCGAGAATCGTGAAGGTCGGAATTATCCAGCACTCAATCGCCGCCCCAACCGACCGTCCCGTGAGCGAGCAGAAGAAAGCCATCTTTGAGAAAATTAAGAAGATCGTTGACGTTGCCGGCCAGGAAGGAGTTAACATCATCTGTTTCCAAGAGCTATGGAACATGCCCTTCGCTTTCTGCACACGAGAGAAGCAGCCCTGGTGCGAGTTCGCTGAATCCGCCGAAGACGGTGAAACGACGAGGTTCTTGAAAGAACTGGCTGTGAAGTATTCTATGGTAATCGTTTCTTCTATCCTCGAAAGGGACGAAAAGCACGCAGAAATTCTATGGAATGCTGCAGTCGTCATCAGTGATTCAGGCAAGGTTATTGGCAAGCAGAGAAAGAACCACATTCCCAGAGTAGGCGACTTCAACGAATCAAACTACTATATGGAAGGTAACTCTGGTCACCCTGTCTTCGCGACCAGATATGGTAAGATAGCCATCAACATTTGCTTTGATCGCCACCACGTCCTCAACTGGATGATGTTCGGTCACAACGGAGCTGAAATTGTCTTCAACCCATCTGCAACGATCGCTGCTGAGGCTGGAAGTGAGTATATGTGGAACATTGAAGCCAGAAACGCTGCGATCACCAACTGCTACTTCACGGCTGCTATCAACAGAGTAGGGTATGAAGAATTCCCTAATGAGTTTACTTCAGCTGACGGCAAGCCTGCTCACAAAGACTTAGGACTGTTTTATGGATCGAGCTACTTCACTGGTCCAGATGGAGTCAGATGCCCCGGTCTTTCGCGTACCAGAGACGGTCTTCTGATTGGAGTGCTGGATTTGAACCAGAACCGGCAGATTAAGGACCGTAGGTGCTACTACATGACCCAGCGACTCGATATGTATGTGAACAGCCTGAGCAAGGTTTTGGAGCTGGACTACGAACCTCAGGTTGTTCGTGAGAACGACAAGTAAAGACCACCAACTCGCCAACATGATGACATTAATGACGCACCCACCTGCCTGCGCTTGAGTTTGGAAATCGAAGAACTATAGAACATTGAAGCGCTTTTTAGATCTAATTTAGATATATTTATATGTATAAAATCAGGAGCCACGAGTATCACATTGCAATGCTTAGCATTAATACATTTTTAAGCTTTGAGAGCAATACACATGCATCCCAGTATCAAAAACTTATTTTATTCATATCTCAATAGGAGAAGTACCTTCCTACTTATTTGAGATAGGCAGTGAGAAATAGAACAACTACCTACCTGGAAGAATACATTCATGGTATATAGGGATACCTATATACCTACGCCATGAATGTATCCTTCCAAGTAGGTGCATGAAACGGTTTCCGAAAACAAAGTATGAAATTGGCTATACCTTGGTGAAAAGGTATCGTTTTTCCAACCTACACATCTAAACATTTTCTGAAACCATAGAAGAGATAAATATGTAAATTGTACTTTATTATAGAATCGTAATACTTATTTTCCGATCCATTTAAACAAATATTTCGTTTGTTACCTAAGTAGGTACGTGTAAATAAGTGTACTACGAGTATAGCTATAGCAATAATTGAAAATTGACAATCAGGTGTTAAAAATACGAATTCGATTTGTATTATCGCATACCTTACTTAGTTAAGTAGATTCAAGTAGGTACGTAAGCACGAGTATATCGCAATCACAAGACTAGCTTTAAATGACTTTGTTATTGTTTAATATTTGGCAAGTATAATTAATTTTGCAAACAATCTTTTAAATTGAGTTATTTTCCTACAAACAAGTACCTATTTACTCGTATAGAACATCTATCTCGTTTCGATAATATGTAATGATGTTGGTGAAATATGTATTAGGTAGGTACCTACTATTTACCCTGTTACCGCGAAAACTCAAATAATATAGGAGTCACTTTTTAACCGACTTCCAAAAAAGAGGAGGTTCTATGTTCGTGTGTATGTATCTTTTTTTTGTGTATGTTCATGTAATTTCGCCAATTGTGAACCGAATCGAAAAATTATTTTTTAGTTCGAAAGGGTATACTCTCTAGGTGGTTTCATTTATATTTTACAGAAATCTGCTGAGCCGTTTTTGATAAATCAACAATAATGTAAACAACTCGAGCGAAATATTCGAATTTTGTACACGATGGAAGGCGGTTTTGCCATTTTTTGCGAAAAATAATTATAAAAGCTTTTATTTAGTTTCACCTGTCCCGTTGTCTGTTTGTCGGTCTGTACTTAATCATATCTTGCAAGTTAAATTTGATTTACTGAAATTTTGCATACCCACATGTGTAAATCGCGTGACAATGCAATATTATGATGACATGGTGCTGATCTGATGATGGAGCTGGAAGGTGGCCAAAGGAACTTAGCAATGAAACGCCACAACCTCATCGAGTTTGGGTTCATTTGAATGGTCTTGGCGAGTAGTTTGTCTTTCAATGGTAACCAGGGTCTGATGATGGAGCTGCAAGGTGGTCATAGGAACTCTGTAATACTTTTCCCTATCCCTACCCTATTGAGTTTCGGCTAGTTTGATTCGTCGTGACGAAAACTTGCTCAGTAAAAGCTTGTTTTTAAAAAAATAAAGGTTTAAGTGTAATACTTGTTTCTTTGAAGTTTATACTAAAGTTTATACTTAGGTACTTGTTTTTTTAACTCTAACTAAACGCAGACTTCGAGTTAATTCCTGTAGTTAATCTTTAACAATTTTGATTCACGTGTAAAAGACAACAAGTGAATTAAAATTGTTAAAGATGGAATGACACAAAAAGTCGGATCATCCACATTTCGTGTCAACGACTATTTAATTTAAGTTGTATAATTATACATTCTACTGCGTTTATTAATGTGGTGAAAATAGTTTAAACCTTAGTAAGACGCAACACTGTGCTTATCGCCATGAAATTTAAGATGTTACAGCCGTTTATCCTGAAACGTCTCTGGAAACATTGCCCTTCATCCAAAACGTAGTCAGATTTGCACCAAATTTCTTAGTAGTTAATTGAATAATGAACTGGCAAAATTAAAAATATTGTTTCCTAAAAGCCACTATAATCAGCAGAAAAGATAGGATACATATTTTTTGAAATTGAGACAACATCTACATAATATGTATATGGACCAACGTGTTATCGAAACAGCTATGCTCGGAATCTGATGCATGAATGCAAGATTGAATCGGGAAAATTTGCAGACGATCTAAAAATACCGACATTCCACCGCATTAGCAAATTGAAATGGCAGCGGGCAGGGCACATCTTTCGAAGAACGGACGGCCGATTGAGTAGTAAGTAATTTAAAACCTTTACAAATTCTCGAATAGATACCATTACCGGCTAAGTGCGAGAACGTCCATTGACAAGGTAGGTAAGCCAACGATCTAACTGAGACCAAAGGAACACTATGGATGCAAGCCGCTTCCAGCCAGTGTTATTGGAAGTTCACTGGAAACATAGAAAATCCTAAAAATCCAAACAAGTTAAAAATTCCCAAATAAGGTAATTATGGAAAAATCGGTTGAAATTTGTTTGACCATAAAGTAAATTCGTCTTTGCTATGCTTCAAAACAAAATTAGATAGGCGGTTATTAAAGACTAGCTACCCGTCCCGGCTTCGCCCGGGTGCAATTGGCTAAAGTAGACAGATTTTATAAATATTGTGACTATCACGTACTTATGTTTATAGCCTATGACACTCGCAAAGAATGTGGCTTTCTATTGGTAAAAGAATTTTCAAAATTGGTTCAGTAGATTCAGAGATTACCCCCTACAACCTCACAAACTCACAAATTTTACCTCTTGATAAAATTAGTATATAAGTATAAGTAAGTATAGATACAAAAATGTTTGTAAATACAAACTAGTGACCACCCACGGCTTATCAGGGTCTTATCAACGCGTTATCAGCTCACAAATAGAACCCATAAAATCATTAATGACTAAAATTTAGTTGTCTAATGAGAAACAGATCTAACTTGTTAAAAGATTATCTGAAACTTGACCTGAGTCTTAGAAACTTAATGATCTTTACATACTTTTGTAAGTTTTATAGATAGGTAAATAAGGTTAAGAACAGACGAGTACAGGTTGCGGCATATAAGTGTAGCGCTGAGCAAAGTGTGGAGGGGATGGCTGCGCATGGGCTTATTTTTGTACGGACGTATGGAGGTTGCATCTCGATGTTTTCTTTGACCGAAAAGCTAGTGACCTATAAATCTGTCCATGAATTCTAAAGGACGCCTTGGCACGGGACCGATTTTTAACCCACGTCGAACGATCGTAAGCCGAGTGTTCTCACACTACGCCACCACGGTTAACTACTGCTTAAATAAACTGACTTGTGCTTACATTTGATCTCACATTTTTAACTGACTTGCAAAAAGGAGGAGGTTCTATGTTCGTCTGTATTTTTTTGTGTAAGTTCATCGACAATTTCGCCAATTAAACATTATTTTTAGTTCGAAAGGGTATACTCCCGAGGGCACGGTAATGATATCATTACCGTGCTGAGGTGCTCCCATTTAAATTTAACAGAAAAGCCGTTTTTCAAAAATCAACAATAATATGAACGATTCGAGCGAAATATTCAAATTTTGTACACGATGGCGGTTTTGCCATTTTTTGCGAAAAATAATTATTTTACTGAAGAACTGTTGTTCTAGTTATTATACTTTTTACTCGCCATGTTTTTATTGAGACCAGTCATTTACGCCTGCCTCTCGATCAATTGCTGGTCTGTTCCCAGCCTAACGATAATTTATATAAATAGATTCATCAATGCAGTAGAACTGGTAGCTAGTAGTAGTTAGCTCGGTAAGGAATCTAGTTAGGCACGTGAGTATCACTGAGGCGTCTAGGTATTTACTATCTAGGACGGCGTCTAAGGACCATTACGTAATAATTGATTTTAATCGTTATAGTTTATTACTTAGTTCATACATAAACATAGTATGGTACTGTACTGTACTGTACCAGCCTTTTTGATAGCCTACTGCAGGACGTAAACCTACCCACGAAGGGTGATTGGGCCATATCCACCACGCTGGCCCAGTGCGGGTTGGTGGATTCACATACGTGGAATTTCTTCTACGGACGTATACAGGTTTCCTCACTATGTTTTCCTTCACCGTAAAGCCAGTGATGTGAAATTACGTATATGAATTCCAAAAACCTCAAAGGTACCTACGGGACCGGCGAAACCTACGACCTCACGATTGTAAGGCCGATGTCATTACCACTAGACCACCACGGCTCCGTATCATTACCTTTAGGTATTAGCCGTGTCACATCCACTGTTGGACAGAGGACTCATAAGATTTATGCATTAGGATGTAGTAATACTTAAGTGACTGTGTTGGAATCGTTCTCCTCCTCTTTTGTGCACAATACACATCCCGTTTTTAGGGTTCCGTACCCAAAGGGTAAAAACGGGACCCTATTACTAAGACTCCGCTGTCCGTACGTCTGTCTGTCTGTAACCAGGCTGTATCTCATGAACGTGATAGCTAGAAAGCTGAAATTACAATGAAAATATGATGAAAACAGAATAAAATAAATATATAAGGGGGTCCCATACAAGAAACGTGATTTTTTTGCTCGATATTAATAACGGCATATAGAATATTTAGCTGTAAATTCGCTTCAAAAATAAATAATTTACATAAAATCATAGATTAATTATAGTAAACAATAATTTCTCTATGATAAAATATACTAAGGGGGCGCCCATACAGTACGGAACCCTTCGTGCGCGAATCTGACTCGCACTTTGCCGATTATTCATCTTCTTAAATTGTCCATCTATCCATCCACGATTGTGTGGAAAAGATTGATATTAGCGATGAGGCCGCCATTTGTTGAGCAATAAATACGACCCGTTGTTTACATGCAGCAGGATTGCAGTCTACAGTCCATTGGCCATCCGTTCAACCACATAAACTCAACGTAAAAGTGCAACTCGCAATACTGCCGTCCGATTTCTAAAAAACGGCAAAGTGATTTTACCAAATTTTGAGATATTGACAAAAAGGTGGGAAATGATATTTCTAGAAATTGGCAAGACGTATCGTTATTTTTTCTATACCATTGTTTTCCTTTTATTATTTCCTTTTTTTGCATGAGTACAGAAGGCTTCTAGGTATTGGTGTTGCATAGAAATTGCATTTTTTGTATTTTAGTCTGGTTATCCCAATCGAATCTGTGTACATTTGCTCCACTAAAAAACGGTTGGCTGAAGTGCAACCGTTTTATAGAGTTGTAACACGCTGTAACTGTGTGATGATTTGAATGGAAGCTACAGTTATAAAAAAATGCCAACCTAAATAACAGTTACGTCACTTAACCGCCTTTTTATGTTGTAAATACTACACTATTTAAAATGCATTCCAATATCAATAAATGTTTAATGTTTTTAACGGCTTATTTAAATACACTTTAAATTAAGATTTGTCATTATGTCTAAATTTAAACACAGTTTTGGAGAAAGAATTTTCGAAAACTGTTTTCTAGTGTAGTAAATATTAGTCCCGATCATATTATTATAATTTCACATCAGCGGCAATGTGCACTTTTTTTGCTTTTTACTAGCAGCATCCTGCGTTTGGGCCAAATGGTGATCATGATGATGATGAGTCTTGGCATGTGTGTCATCCATCTATCAATCAGCCATATGACGTCTACTGCTGGACATGTGCCTCCTATGTGGATCTCTAATAAGAACAATCGGAAGCGGCTTGCATTCATGTTCTGTGCCATAAGTCATCTTTGGCAACACGCGCTGGTCGAAACTTTCGACATGAAGCACTGAAGTATGTCGGACGAGAAGATGTTAGGCAATTTTCCGGACGCTGCCCAGCCGAGTTAGATTTGGCGATTGACCTCTTTATTTAATTTGGACCTAAATGGACTACTTATGTATTATAGGGGTAGATAGACGTACGAATCAATGACTTCAAGAACCGAGTTCTTAGCTAAACCTTGGGTGGGTGCAACATGGGAATTATGAATTACACAATACGACCTTCATCTTGTCTGTGTTCATTTTAAGACCCACCTGTTTAGGGAGCTGATTGAGGCCTTCGAGCATCATGTTTGAGTTCTTCCATCGATTTTGCTATGACTACGATATCGCCGGCAAACCGGAGATGAGTAATGTATTCAGCAATGATATTGATGCCAAATCATTTCTATTCTAGAAGCTTGAAGGCGTTTTCCAAAGTAGCAATAAAAAGTTTCGGAGATATTACGTCTCCCCGTCTTACACTTCTTTTTAAAGGGATAGCCTTGGAACTCTGTTCGTGTACTTGGATTGACATCGATATACCGATAGCTAATGCGGCATCGCTGAAGAGACTCAAGCACAGCCCAAGTCTCGACCGAATCAATGGCTTTCTCATAGTCTACAAACGCAAAGCAAAGTGGCAAGTTATACTCTTCGGTCTTCTGTATAACTTGCCGCAGGGTATGAATATAGTCTACGGTGCTATAGCCTTTGCGAAACCCGGCTTGTTCAGAAGCTTGGAAGTCATCAAGCCTGCTCTCGATGACGAATACTCGAAGTCATCGAGACGGAAATTGAAATGACCCTTGAAAACTACGTATAAACATGGCTCAGAAGTAAAATAGGTTTGTAATTCTTCAATGAGGCGTTATGACTTTTTTTTGAAGAACAGCATCACCACGCTTCTTTTCCTTGCTTCTAGCGTTATGCCCAAGGAATGTATGCGTCAAGGAAGACGGTTAAAAAGCTTCTGAAAGACTTTTAGTACCAGTGTTCCATCCGCTTTCAGAAGCTCTTATGTGGTACCGTCTTCACCCAACGTCTTGTTGTTCATAAGCTGAATCAAAATTATTCTAATCTCGCACAAGCTGATGTCCGGAATGTCTTCGGTGAAGTTCCAGGTCAACTTGACTCTTGGATTTTTGGCTGCGCAGGCTTAGAGACTGAAGCGTATAGCTGTCCATAGAACCTTCTGATCTCTTATATCTCGATCGTACTTAGGGTATAATCAACCTTTATTTCGCATTTCAAATCTAATTCTGTTCAGCCGTTCTAGCGTGAAAAGAACAATCATACTTTCGCATGCATTATACAAACTTTCGCATTTAGGGTGATAATGAAACATTTAAATGTATTTTTACATGACATTTTTAGAGGACTAGAATAATTGGTACTTATCGGCATTCTGTACTAATGGCAGAAAATTCTGCGACCAAGCGCGGTGGTGGCAACTGTGTGTAGAGTTGGGTGCGTTATTAGTCCGTGCAATGCAATGTTTTTTGCTAACTTTACGCTTATAGATAGATAGATAATTCTTTATTAGTTTAACCACAATTACAATACAAAAAACACACGAAAAATAAAAACAGTACAAAGTTATACTAAATTGCGGCCTTATCGCTTCAAGCGATTTCTTCCAGGCAACCAAGCTTATAAGCTTCACTACATAGTATAAAATAAAGTCGCTATTTTTGTCTGTATGCTTAAATCTTTAAAACTACGCAACGGATTTTGATGCGTTTTTTTTAATGGATAGAGTGATTCAAGAGGAAGATTTATATGTATAATACACCTGTGCAAAGCCGGGGCGGGTCGTCTAGTACACAATAAATTACAGGCGCCATTGTTATTATTGGTGTGGTGTCGTGGTTAACAATATAGTGAAATCATTGTCTTAATAAAATATAGGCAATATACCTTATCGAATAAAAATTCCTTACTTCGATCCCGCGTTCATTTTGGCGGTTGCACACGCCATTTTTCCTCTCGCGGCATCCTGGCGACGAATGACGGGTGCGTAATCGGGCCGGGCAGTTGCTCGGGCGCCTTCGCACTTAAACGCTTTATAGCGTGGAAATGTCACCTAACCGTTTTCTAATATTGTTTCTACCGGCCTGCATTAGGAGCCACTCGCAGCTGAAGAACAGTCACCGTCTTTTAGAATTGTAAATTATAAATGTTCAGAATGGTTTATCAACAATTATTCGGTTATGTAGAGTTAGCTGTTTTATAGAGTAGTTGAGGTAATAAAACCGTTTTTAAGCATTGCAGGTATTACACAGGACTGGGTTACTACAAATTACTACAAAACGTGTTAAGTCGGGTAACGGTGAAATAGTAACGCAAAGATACTTAGACGTTTTCTAAAATTGCAATCCAGAATAAATGTAAAGCTTCAAACCACATGTATGCGCACTTAATAGCATTTTAGTGTTGTGAAATGCGAAAACTGTGTTTAAGAATTGTAAAATAGCAAAAAGTACGTAGTTAACTGTGCACGTGGTGTCCGTAACTCAGCAACTAATAAGAAGAAAAAAATAAGACCCAGACTAGAAAAAAGAGGAAAAAAATCTGATTTTAGTAGTGTATAAAAGTCAAAATCGCAAAAATGTCACTTAGCGGTCTTTAAGCAATCGGACGGCAGAATACCGTCTAAAGTATGGGTACTCTAAAAGAGTCTTAAAAGTCTTGAGCATCCGCCGGCCACAAGAACCTGAAAGCTCCGAACACTCAACATTATAATTCCTGTGTAATTTTCTCACTCGCCGAGAGATGTCGCTAATGTGTTGCTCTCAGCGATTGTCGCGCCATCTATACTGGGAAACTGAATTTTTCACATAAATCTGAGTCGACCTTATGTGTGGGACTTTAGGGTGATTTTGGCTTGGTTTTGCAGGTGGTATGGTATAGCCACTTCGTGAAGTTGCAGCCCGTGACATCCATTATCTTAATGATGTCTTTCTTTTAGGGTTGTCTCTGAAGTTCAAAGTTGTCTTACAGACCTCAAACTCAATGTAAAGTAAAAATAAATCCACAGGAAGAAAATTAAGATATTTTGTTTGAAGACATACTCGTAGTATGGTCTTAGTCACTTATATGTACCTACTTTTCATTTTTGTAGTACGGATAATAATTATTACATAATTAATGGTTTTCAGAAAAAAAAATTGTCAGTTTTCTATATTCAAATAGGATATTTTTACGAAACATAAACATCCTGTTAACCCCCTGACGGCTAATGATTCCAATCCGAACCAACAAAAATACTAGAATGTTTGCATCCGTCTATGGCTAATGGTGCGGATTTGAACCATCGTACTACAGGTCATTTAAAACCTTTTCACAAGGGTATAGAGTCGATTATAGCATGGGAATTTTATATCCATCTGTTGTTTAGAGAATGAACTGTAAAATAAGCCCGCCATTCATTAGTCAAGTGCTATTTAGTTGTGACAAAAAATAATCGATTTCATTTTGATTTTTTAGTTGATTTTTATTATAAACTAGCATGAAAAGGAGGTTTGGTGGAAAATATGGTTCCTTCTTAGTGCCGGGGTAGATATTCTAGCCTCAAAATCGAGCCGAGAATGAGAGAAAATTACCTTGACAAAAAACTCATCTATTTTTGACTTAGTGTTTGAAAATCAATATTTATAACTTTAAAAAAATTGTATATTTGTCACATATCGTATAGGTAATATATTTCTCAACAGAACTACATTTACAGAATACAAATCGGTTCAGTACTTAAAATTTTATGATAAGTTTATCAAGTGGTCTCGCCGGGCTGGCGCCGTGAGGCAAAAAAGAGGTGTTCGAGTGGCGGTAACATATCGCGCGCGCTTGCTCGCACTGACAACTTCAAAGGGTTAAACAAAGTAGAACAACAAGGTTATCGCTTACCCTGTCCTAAGCAGAAAAAGGTGATCATTACGAACAAATTTTGGTAATCAGCTGTTTAATTCAAAATTACAACTCGCAATCGTCAAAATATAAGAAACGTCAATATTTTCTTGAATTTCGGGTTGGTCCCGTAATAAAAGTTGAAGACGAAACGATGGTCTGAGCTTCTTATACAAACGGAATAAACCCCATAAAGGTTTATTCCGTACATCAAAACTAACAACTTTTGTTCTACGATTTTGATCAGAACTAAAAAAATTCAGCTGTTCCATACATTTTGTCACGGGTGAACGATATTTTAATATGGAGCAACAATTTTTTTTTTAGTTTTAACAAAAGTTGTTAGTTTTGATTTACAGAATAAACCCCTAAATTAAAAGGATGCTAATTGATTGGAAATAACCCTGTATATACCAGTTATAATCAGTTCTGGATTTTACTGTATAATGTGATTTGTCACATTATACAGTGATATCCAGATTCAATTCGATAACCTTATCGACCTGTGTTATCGACCCACATTTTGAGCTACTTTTTTAGGGTTCTGTACCCAAAGGGGCCCTATTACTAAGACTCTGTTGTCCGTCTGTCTGTCTCAGGATGTATCTCATGAACCGTTATAACTAGAAAGCTGAAATTTTCACAGATGACAGATTTCTGTTGCCGCTATAACAACAAGTACTAAAAATACAATAAAATAAATATTTAAGGGGGGCTCCCACACAGTAAATCTAAATTTAAGGCCGTTATTCGCTCCTATGCAGTACGGAACCCTTCGTGCGTGAGTCCGACTCGCACTCTGCTGATTTTGTTTTTAATTTTTGACAACCCTGCACAACTTTGCGTGCGGTGTCATCGCGCCGGAAGTCACTCAGCACTCGCGACATTTCGCGCAAATACCCACAAAGAGCATTTACAACTACCCACATTCCGATTTAATTATTTTGAACCATTATTTTCATTTTAATAATTAGAATCCTCTCTCTTATAGCGCCTATACCCAGCAGTCGGTTAAAGAAGGATGTGGATGATGGTTGATGGGTGAAAAGTAGCATGAAGATTTTGATTTTATTCACTTGAAATGTACCGTTCTTCAATGACTTATACCATTTTTGCATCAATATTTTCAGCAGCCAGGTGTAGGTAGGTATTTATAATTAGCAGAATTACAAAGTCAACAAATATTTAAAAAGATTTTACTATACAATTTACAGGATTCACCAATTGTGAAAAAAATTGTGACAGCAAAATATTTGTGTAACCTCAGACCAAATATTTATTTGGTCTGAGTGTGTAACCACAACATATTTAGGTTAAGCTATCATACCAGCAGCAGCCGCGGGATTCATCATTCCGCATACGTTTTGTCCTCTAGCAAATCTGATGTATCCCTGCTCAGGCCCCCATGTAGCGCCCCACGAGTTCTTGATAATCCAGTAGTCTTTACCGTCTTCTGTCCCATAACCAACCAGTAGCACGCCGTGGCCTGGAGGATTTGCTGGACACGTAGCGACACCGATGATACCTGCCCAATGGTCTTTGAGTGGGGTCGCATTAATCGCAATAGCTATCGGACCATACTGAAACAGAGCTTCTTTAAAACTATCCTCATTATAAAGTTGGAAATTAACGCAGCCTGTCACTCTTGCCCTCGCCTTTGACTGCTGAAGTTGGCATTGTAGATCGCGTGCGTAGTAAGGGTAGTCGGATTCTGTTTCTACACCTGGAGTTTGAATCAGATCTGAGAATGCAGCGACAAAGGAGTTTCCAGTAGCACAGTGTCCGCTGGAAGGCAGGCAGTCCATCAGTTGTTGAGCGGAGAGACTGACCAGCTCTCTATACCTCTTCGCATATTGGCCTTCTAGGCTGCCTACACTGGCGAAAGCCCAGCAACAGTTGCAATTAAGTTGATTCTTGACAGGAGTGACTGCGTTGAGTTGCCTGTAGTCCAGAGTTGGCGGCGCCTTGTTTGTATTTAAATCAGCGTCTGTTATCACTCTACAGGAAGACTGCTGCTGTTGTTCAGCTAGTACCAGACATGAATCGTATTTTTGAGTAAATTCTTCTTGTGACATATCTGAGAACTGATTGACGCCGTGGATGCTTTCACTAAACGTGTTCAAATGATTCAGATGGATTAAGTTTTTTCTGAAAATCTTGAATCTCATTTGCTTTTCTATATCATTATAGTAGTTTCTTTTGTACGTCCTTGTGAAATCTTCAAAATATTCTTGGGCTTTGTCGACGTGGTAATACGGTCTTTCTATTTCGTTCTCCATTTGCATCGAGAATGCGAATAAAAATGAAGTTAAATAAAATATTAGGAACATTTTGGGTATAACTTTGCTAACGTTACTTATTGGCTAGTTGCAAGAGTTAGGTAAATCCAATGTCAGACAAAGAAAAAGCCAGTTCTTTTTATAGGAAAGTGATTTAGCACAAAAATTTGGAACATGCCACCATATCTTTTGGTAGGTACCTACAATACTTGAGCTTATCTGTGTAGGTATGTTAAGTGTTATAAAAATCGGCTAAGTGCGAGTTGGACTCACGCACGAAGGGTTCCGTACCGTGTTGGAGCCCCCTTAGCTCCATTCCTCTTGAGAGCGAGCAAAAATCTCCCAAAAAATCACGTTTGTTGTATGGGAGCTCCCCTTTAACATTTATTGTTTTCTGTTTTTAGTTTGTTGTTATAGTGGCAACAGAAATACATCGGCTGTGAAAATTTAAGCTGTCTAGCTACCACGGTTCATGAGATACAGCCTAGGTTAGTGACATTCCGACAGACGTACATACAGACATCTTAGTCTTAGTAATAGGGTACCGTTTTCACCCTTTGGGTACGGAACCCTAAAAATGTCAGGAATCTACAAATCAAGAAAGCATAACTCGATTCAGCTACATGTAAACAAAGGAATGTCGATAGATAACTGAATAACTACATAGCAGGAAAATTACTTAGCTATGGAATTTTTATATTATCACTAACTACTTACCGTCATTAAAATACCTAATCGCAATAAAATCATTATAATAAGCTGGCCTGTTTCTTAAACTCAAGGTTTTAATATCGGAAACATTGTAATAGCTTTGGATGTGCTTGAGAAGTTGCAGGAAGAACTTGAGTCAATCGAAAACTTGATCTGGAGCCACTGTTGCCAAACTTTGTTAAATGTCTTGAGGCAAGCGTCAAAGGACCCCAGATGTCGCATTTCAAGTTGTTTTAACCATTTAGCCATGTCAGAGGCCTTCAGGCGGCCTAAAAGCTCTGACACCAGATCTAGCCACCCGGCCTATACGAATTTACTTTTACCATGCGGAAAAATCACGCACTGTTGTGCGCACCTATCAAAGTAAGATATGAAAATGGAAAACCTACGTCCTCTGTTCAATATTCCAAATTTAATTTGTGGCATGCACCTGCGTTCTTTTTTCGATTTTGTTCCGTCGATTTTTTTTCTATTCCCACCACGTTTGACATGAGTTGTTACGTTCAGAAAACGTGTTTTTCGCGACAATAGTTCGGTGGACGATTTCATCGACACATGCTCCGTTTCATTTCCGCTGCACTCTAGCGGTGCGAGGTTTTTGAACAGATCCCATTGTATAAAAAAGTTTCACTATTACACGAACTTGATTTGACCAAGAACAGAATGGGAAATGGAGACTTCGCTAGGAGTAAATATTTTCTTGGCATGTAGATGACGCATAAAGTTGTAAGTAAATGTTGTAGTTGTAAATGTGATTCAATGGAAAACTTCACTTTAGCTTGTTGCAAAATAATTAAGTAGAATTTATTACGCCAATAAACACAAGCTTGGAATATTCAAAGAAATGTGGGTACTTAAACGCAAATCAATGATAAAATAAGAGCAATGTACTGAAAACAATACTATGAAATAGAAAAACACAATACGACTAATATGAAACAATACTTAGTTATTTAAAAAAAATATACATAATTATTAAGAACATCAATAAATTATGTACGATAACCAATTTTGTTCCAAGTCTATTTTAGGCAGGCCGTATGTCAACCACAAAAAAACCGTATTTTAGTATTATTCCAAATGAAATTCTCGTATTAAATACACGTTATTTTCGAACAAAATATTTGTTAAAAAGGCCTAATTTAGTCGTCATTTAAGCTTCTCGAGGGCTTAAAAGCTGTACAATATGGAAAAATCTGTACTAGAAACATGGCTGATATAATAACTGTATCGACATCGACTCTATGTTTTCCCTGTGCCACTCCACACGAGGCAAATTGAAAAGCACACTCGAAAACCCCTTTAGTGTCATGTGAAGGCAACACAATGGCTCGTGCGAACGCGCCATCACGATTTTATCGTTTTAAAAATGTCATCACGAGTTTTCCTCCTCTGGGGGCGAACCGAAAGCTCTAAATAATTGTATTTTTATTTTAATACTACTGTAGCTTTTATCTCGCTCTTGAGTCACGCTCAGTAAGTTTAGTCTCACTCATTTCACAATTTTTGAGTCACAAACTCACAAATAAGTATAGCAGAAGGGTAAACATTACTAAGTACTTACTTAATATAGTTAGTGATACTATATTTTTTAAGATCATGTCTTTGACCAAAGTAATTAATTTGGTCGAAAAAGCTCATGATTAACGCTTTTTTCTCTCAAAAAGAGTGGAAATTGTCTGCTGCGCTATTTAACAGCCGATTTCGATAACACAAGATTTGGTAAGACCATGAAGATTCAGTCAAACAGGTCTTAGGTCTACAGTTCGGACAATTACTACGGATTAAATTAAACATAAGACGTACATTAAATATACAAAAAAATAGGACATAAATTAATAGTTTAAAAAACACTAGAAAACACGCTTAGTCCATTACGTGGCCTTTCTCACAAATGCAAACACAACTATAATACGATATTCCATCATGAAATGCTAGCGCCTATCTTCCGGCTTCATCATCAGACATTGAAACCTAATCGTGGTCAAAGTTCTTTTCTAAGAAATTCAAAACAATTATGATACTATTTTCTATCATAAAGTTCGAGTTAATATCTTTCGGCTCCATCAGCAGATCAGTTCGACAGCACCATATTGTTGTATTGTTATCAGAACTACATATAACGCTGTCAATGTCAATTTTCATTACGCTACGACCCTTGGAAAGTGGTTAAATTAGTTACCTTAGATTCCATTACATGCTAGTTACATACACGTCGACCTAATACGAGTATTTAAGCGTGTTAAAAATAGAAATCTAGAAAGAGGTTCAAGTGTACTAAGATAACAAATACTCGTGTTGCCAGCAATCGCTACATTTTGTTCACTGTAAAATTGAGAAATGAGCATGAGGAATCTCTTGATCATTCCCGACATCTGTATAAGTAATTATTTTGTAGAGTGTGATAATATTGCACAGGCAATAATTACAATTAGAGCAGTAATAATTGCATGGGCTGGGGGCAGGGGTCCTAACTCAATAACAACTTATGATGGATAGTCCGACGCGGGTCAGGGGACACCGGCGTGGTAGGAATGTCGCAGCCTATTGTTGTCATACGAATTTGATACCATACCATAGTATACAGGGTTATCCAGAACTGGTATACTAAGTCGAAAGGAAGTGATTCTGACCATCATTACGAACAACTTTTTCTGTGGGGCCAATTCGGAATTTAAGGATAAAATCCAGTTTTTAATTTTTAATTATTTTGTCAATTTCGAGTTGTAATTTTGTACAGAACAGTTGAATTATTTTTTCTTGAATTTTTAATTGGCCCCAAAGAAAAATTGTTCGTAATGATGGTCGCAATCTCCCATTCTCGTCTTAGTAGTTACAGGGTAAGCGGATAACCCTGAATAGTATTGCTATTAGAAATGAGGAGAGACAAACCAAACCAAAGTTACCGACACGTTCTAGTGGATTAGCAAGTTGAAATGGCAGTGGGTAGGGCATATAACACGAATCGATAACCGATGGGGTTGAAACAATTTCAAGTGAAAATAACGCACTCACCGACAAGCGTATTGTAGTATGGCCTCAAAAAAGCCTAATATGATGGATAGTTCGACGCGGGTCAGGGAACATTGGAACGGTAGGAATGTTGGTGCCCATTGACCCTATCATAATCATAATCATTTATTTCATAAATACTATTTACACGTCATGTCAGGTTAATCAATTAATAATTAGATCAAAATAGTACCAAATAATAGAAACAATGTCAAATAAAAATAATAATTCTTCTATTGTTATAATATCAATTTAATACCACGTGGAAGGTAGAAGATATTATAACAATTTAATACCAGCAGGTAGGTACTGTTTAAAGCCGAAATGAGCTGATGAAAAAATATTTGCCTTATAAACCTGAAGCGTGGGTTTAAACTCAGTTTTTTTTGTAACTGATGTAGGTACAGCTTTACCAATCATTGACTTTTTGGTGAAATAAAGAATCATGAGACTACCTCCGTACGTCCGTTGAAGAAATTTGGCGTGTTCAATCCTCCAATCCATAAAGGCCAGTTACTCTTCGTAGATGGAAATATTTAGTAGTGGACTAAATGAGGCCAGTAAGATCCATCAAACAACTTGTAGGTAGCGTTCTAAATAATCGGCCAAGTGCGAGTCGGACTCGCCCACGAATGGTTTGTACTATTTGGAGGCCCCTTTTTATATTTTATTTTAATTTAATGATTTATTTTTTAAGGGAATAATATTCTGTGAATATTTCAAGCATCATAAAAATCACGTTTCTTGTTTGGGAGCCCCCTTAAATAATTATTTTATTTTAAATAAAATGTTTGTTTTTTAAGTGAATAATTAACAAAATACACAGTGAATATTTGAAGCATCTACTTGTCACAGTTATTAATATTGAGAGAAACACGGCTAATTAAGGTTTGTTGTATTGGAGCTCCCCTTAAATATTAGTTTTTCTATTTTTAGTTTTTGTTGTTATAGGGACAACAGAAATACGTCATCTGTGAAAACAACGCTCTAGCTATCACGGTTCATGAGATGCAGCCTTGTGACAGACAGACAGACAGACAGACGGACAGCGGATTCTTAGTATCAGGGTCCCGTTTTTACCCTTTAGGTACGAAACCACCTGAAATTTTCACAGTTCATGTATTTATGTTGCCGCTTTAACAACAAATACTAAAAACAGAATGAAATGAATATTTAAGGGGGGATCCCATACAACAAACGTGATTTTCTAGGAGTTTCTTGGCTCGCTATTAATAATGGCAAGAGAAATGGGGTAAAAGGGGCTCCAAGAAGGTACGGAACCCTTCGTGCGCGAGTTCGACTCGCACTTGCCCTATGTTTTTTGCCAGTCTACCTATATTATGCAACATGTAGACAATACTTACCTACGTACCTTACTAAGTCGGCCGCCCGCAGCAGTGTAAAGTTGATCACCCTCGAGGGCGCAATACGTCATCGAAGAAGGGTCGCGATTGGACAGTTTACATTCGGAATTACACGCGTTCCATTTACAAAATTGTTTGTCATGTTGCAAATTAAAAAAATCGGAAGATGTGTACGGTAACGCCTGTCAAAAAAACCTGAATATTACACTGAATTCAAGAGTGCCTAAGTACCTACGTTTCAATTCAGTGCAATATTTAGTACCTACCTACGTACAGTACGTATTTTTTGAGTATGTATCTCTTCATGAACTATCAAAAGTTATCAAAAGATCTAAAAAATTAAAAAGGAAACGGTGTGTAAGCTGTTTTTCTTCTTCTTCTTTTCAGCCATAGGACGTCCACTGCTGGACATAGGCCTCCCCTAAAGACCTCCAATAAGACCGGTTGGTAGCGGCTTGCATCCAGCGCGATCCTGCGGTCTTAATGAGGTCGTCCGTCCACCTTGTGGGTGGACGTCCTACGTTGCGCTTGCCGGTACGTGGACTCCACTCGAGGACTTTTCGACCCCATCGGTCATCAGTTCTCCGCGCTATGTGCCCTGCCCATTGCCACTTCAACCTGCCAATCCGCTGGGCTATGTCGGTGACCTTGGTTCTTCTACGGATCTCCTCATTCCTGATTCGATCTCGCAGAGAAACTCCGAGCATAGCCCTCTCCATGGCTCGTTGGGCTACTTGAAGCTTACTAATAAGGCCCATAGTGAGAGACCACGTTTCTGTGCCATAAGTCATCACTGGCAACACACACTGGTCGAAAACTTTCGACTTGAGGCACTGATGTATGTCGGACGAGAAGACGTTACGCAATTTTCCGAACGCTGCCCAGCCGTGTTGGATTCGGCGATTGGCCTCTTTCTTGAAGTCGGACCTACCTAACTGGACTACTTGTCCTAGGTAGACGTACGAGTCAACAACTTCAAGAACCGAGTTCCCAACTGAAATAGGGGTGGGTACAACATTGAAATTACACATGACCTTTGTCTTGTCCATGTTTATTTTAAGACCCACCTGTTGAGAGACTCGATTTAGGCCTTCGAGCATCGTACTGAGTTCCTCCATCGACTTTGCCATGACCACGATATCGTCAGCAAACCGAAGATGAGTGAGGTATTCGCCATTGATGTTGATGCCGAATGCTTTCCATTACAGGAGTTTAAAAGCGTTGTCCAGAGTAGCAGTAAACAGTTTCTGAGAGTGACAGTAGCAGTAAAGCTGTTTTTACCGAATTCCAAAAAGGAGAAGGTACTATGTTCATCTATCTTCTTTTTTATCTTCATCTTCTTCTATCTACCTTTTTTTGTGTAAGTATGTTCATCGATTTATTAAAATTGTGAACCGATTTAAAAAAAAAATTGTTAGAAAGTGTATAACTTCCGAGGTGGTCCTATTTAAATTTCATCGAAATCAGCTGAGCCGTTTTTGATAAATCAACAATAATGTACATAGATGTCACATCGATTCGTGCAAACTATTCGAATTCTGTACACGGTGGAAGTCAGTGTTGCGATTTTTCGTGACAAATAATTATTAATCACTCTCTTTCTAATCGTTCGGAGAAGACGGTATCTAAAAGAAACGCTTTTGTCCTCTAGCAAAGCAATAAGGTAAGTTTGTATGGGTCGGGAGGCTGGCCCTGGTGTTAAACTTTTTTAGCCACCTCTGACATGGCTAAACAGTAAAAACAACTGGGAACCATAAATTAACGTGTTATCCGAGTCACGGCTACGCTCAGTTGGAAATATCACCCCCGGTCACTCATCCGAAGACTGCCCGTGCAAAACTTTGCTTGCTAGGAAACACTAGAGTAAGTATAACTACTTATGCTATAAGCGCTATACATTATTTGGCTGTCAACCTCCTACGATGGAGTTGCAAACATACTTAAATGGTAAAGAAAATAATCCCTGCCCTTGATACCAATTCTACGGTACGCTGGAGTCACACCGTAAACCCGAAATCATACGCAAATGGTAAAGAAAAATGTCACCCTCATAAAATAAAAACAAACGGACATTTTATATAGTTTACGCCCTTTGCAAAACCAGCGGCGTATCGCAGAAAGGTCGCGACCGGGGCAAAATGTCGTGCTCTTTGGCCTGCCCCCTAGGAACCATTACCGTGGAAGATTTTTAAAGACAAAACCTATAGATAGAACAATCATTTTGTTAAATATTCATAAATTCTCAGTGGTCTAAGGATGATTTTCCACCAAAGATGTGGAGATGAACAATACGCAGATTACTTAAATTAGTTACTAATTATTTCGTGCCCGTTGCCGTGGAGACCATGGGTAGCTGGGACGCTGAGGCTAAATTGTTAACATTTGAAATAGGGCGCAGGAATCGGGAAAGAGGAGGTGACTCCCGTTCTAAATCGTTGCTGGTGCAAAGAATGTCCATCGCTATCCAACGCGGCAATGCAGCAAGCGTTATGGGCACTTTTGCACCAGGAGCGATGAGAGGCGGGTTATTTGATTAATTTTCTAGGTAGTATTTATATTTTATTTTCTGTTATTGCTGTTATTTATATTTTAACAAACTTTACTCTCTAAGCTTTGTATATATGATTACTTAAATAAGAATCAAATAAATTATTTCGACTAAGTACATCTAGATTTATACAGGAAAAGCTTGTGAGGAAACCTCCGAAAGTTATTTCGGTATTTTTTTGATTATAAATAATAGAACTATATTTGGTCTTCAACACGCCAGATGGAAAGCGATATTGTAGCTGATGATGGAATTTACAGAATTATAGACCTAGGAGATACCCATTTACTTACCTTGAAGATATCGACATTGTAATTATCAGGAAATAATGATGGACTACAATCCACCTCAAAGAAGTGTGATGTCTCTGAAGTTTGATTGAGACCAAACCGTGTTTTAGAGCAACATCTCGTTTATGTAACATCAGGAATAGGACGTTAAGATGGACCATCGAAGATATAGAATGTAAGAATATGAAATGATTTTACCGGTTTTTAGCCATTTTCAAACGCCTTAATTATAATTCTTGGTAAAAAGCCGTACAAACTTTTGGTAAATTGGATTGCATCAGGCGCATTTTAAATGTGTTATTCTTGCTGTTAATATTATTGTAGGAACTAAGTAAGTAAGTTTGTATAGGCCGGGTGGCTAGCCCTGCGGAACGTTGCTGGATTTTTTAGACTTATAGTTGTATGTAGTAAGTAGATAACTTTTAAAATAATACGAGTTATAGAGAGTCTTGTACGCTAAAACCATACCAAAGAAGATATAATACCATAAACCAAGCACAATTTCACTAATATTGTGATTTGATATTTCCTGAAAAAAAAATGTAGGGACAAAAATAGTTACAGACACAGGACTGGAAAGTTCATTTATTTCAAGATTACACACTCTTTCATTGCGATGAGTAAAATAAATCTAAGCTATAACAGCTTACTTGAAACTGAACGTATATAAACTGAGCCATCTTTCTAACCAATTTAGGAAGTAAAGGTAATGCTTTGTTGGTTAACCTGAATATTTGCAAATTTATTGCCGACAAAGTAAGCAAAGAAAATTGAATTTTATTTATCAAATTATAAGGTCTATAAAATGGAAAAAAATCTAGTAGCAATTGAGTGTACGGCTCATGAAACAGCCCTTTCAAAGTTCGACGACGTAATTAAAGGCACCTGTGACAAATTAAAGAAACGAGCGGTTTTATAATAACCGTACAATCTGTTTGTCGTACGAATACTGGATCCATACCAATGAGTTTTTTTGGAAGGCATGTAGGAGCTTTTCCGGAAAATAACAATTAAAAAAAGAAAATTAATGTGTGCAAATCGCAAAAAAATTGTAAACATTCTATTCTGAGAAAATATTAATGGCCAAAGAGAAAGTAATATCCCACATAAGAGAATTCATAAGCTAGATGCAATTTAGTGGTGCAATTGGTGCAGTTTCCAATGAAAATTCATCGAGGCCTATGTCCGGCAGCTAACTTCCTATGGCTGAGATGATGATGATGCGATAAATCCTCCAGCTTGTAACTGGGTTAGCGTGGTTAATATGGCTCAATAGCCTTTCAACCGAAGGCCTATTTTATACGAGTATAGCGGTCGATTTTGAAAAAGTGTGAATCCCGTGAAAATTATACGCTGGTTTGACTTAAATAATACATTTAGTAATTACTTTTTGAATAAAATAGCATGACCGAATTCAACCGTGTAGAATTCGCGAATATTTCGCACGGATCGATGTAGCATTTTTCACATTAATGTTGATTTATCAAAAATAGCTCAGCCGATTTCAATAAAATTTAAATGGGACAAATTTCGTAGTATATTCTTTCCAATACAGAAAATTATCGAAATCGGACTACTATAAAAAAGTTATGCGTGGTCATAAAAAGAAATACACGAGTCGAATTGAGTACCTCCTCCGTTTCGTCGGTCAAAAATGCATACTCGTTTAAAGGTCATCATTCTGATTTCTCATATAAAAAAGCTGATAGGTATGCGTTCTCCTGCAGTCGGGTAAGAAAATATGAAATAATGCAATTGTTAAATTAACTGCCATCCAAGCCATCACGAACAAAGAGGTAAAGGGTAAGTCACTACAGCCAGTTCTGTGGCGAGGGGGGCAACAAATCGACCACTCGACTGTGACTATCAGCACCACCGACTTGTAAAAACACGGAATAGCGTTTCTGAGGGGACAACTTGAAGGAACTGCAGACAGAGTTTCTTTATTAACATTTTATTTTGATAAGAAGTCGGTAAAAGTACGAGTATACTTATGTGTTTTTATACCAACTGGAAGCAATCAAGTGATTAGACAGGGCATATACCTACGCTTTTTAGTAGGCGTTAAACTTTCATATTTTTTAAAAGTTTTTTCTGGTCTCTTAACTTTTAAACAAACGACAAAAATGAAGGATTAGCTGCTAGCTACTAGCTGCTTATTTGAGAACTAAGTAAGCTGATTCAATATCTAAAAAAATCTATATTTTAGCTCTCTAGACCATAAGTGGGAGTTTCTCGCTCTAACTCGATCGCGTTAACGTTTGATGTGATTTCTATGGAAATGGCACAGCGCCATCTTGTGTCACGTACAGAAAACTGAAAAGCTAAGTGTGAGTATTTTTATGGTAATAAATCGAGCGCCAAACCGATCCAACACAAGCGCGGCAATGTCAGTGATTGGCTAACTCAAGCGTGTGTGTCAAAATGCTCGCGTGTGTCCTTGTCGCGCTCGGTCAACGCGACGTAAAAGTAATTCGATTTGATTTGCAAAACTCCCACTTGACACTCTGTTTTTTTTCGTAGCACTCGTGACATTCGTAGCGTTGTAGTGGTATTGTAGCTTGTAACAAACCTAGCCTATCCTGACGCCGAAATGTAACAACCTAGCCTAGCCTGCCTAAATAACCTCGTTTATAAACCTAAGAAGAGAAGAAACTATTTTAAGAAACCTGTCTAAATTAAAATGTCAGAGAAAATGATTACAGAACCTTGATTTGCTTTCAATGAATCCTAGCTTTATGTCAAACTAGCTATGCGTCCTGATTCCACTTGAATTTGAGCAAATTATAAATTGAACCTCATGAATGAAATATTCTAAAATATTAAGAATACATTAAATATCGATACAGATATTCAATAAGATCTCAGCTTACTATTTGTATTGATAAATAATAAGATATGAATACAAACATTTTTGAACTTCTGAAGTTCACAACGTAATAATTCTCACCTAGCGCCGTCTGCTTTATTAGTTTTCTGCTGTGAGATTCCTATCCTAATTATCTAATTTACTTACCTACTTGTACGTTAGTTTGGCCAGTGTTCGGCTAGTAGTGGAGCCTGCGTTATAGACCGCATAAACCCTAGGTAAAGGTGATTCGAAATACAAAACTACCTGATTGATTAATACATAACTACCTATTGATAATTGACCTAGTTCAGAACAAAAACCCTATGTTTAACCTATTTTGAGCTTCTATGAACCTGAAAATATATTACTAAACTCAGAGTGAAATGCAGTACCTAACTAATGTCTCAAGAGCTATATAGAAATAGTGAATCTAGAGCTTCTCTGTTATATTTAGTGTTAATTTAGAATATTTGTGTTTAACGTATATAAGCTTCAATAAAGCTAGGTATAAAATATTAATTTAGTTGCTTAAGAAAATATTAGACATGAGATGAGAAGGAAATTCCATTAAATTAGTACTTTAAAACAAAGAAACTCTACTATTGAACTAATATTATTATCAAACTACAAATATAATAAAAGATTGGAATGCCAGAAAGAATAGTATTAATTTATTTCTGACCATTAATTTTAATATTTTAAATTTATTCAATTTTATTTAGGTATCAGAGATTTATTTTATTTTATGTTTATCTCTGATTATTTAGTCATGGCGCTCGAGAGAGCTGAAAACCATGAAAATGACTCTACTCTGCTTTCGTAAATCTAACGCCATCCTGGAAAAAGAAAGCAGGAAAGAAAACCAGGAGTCGCGAGTGTGTCGGTAGTCATCTTATCTACATCACTTCATAAAGTCAGGAAAATCATAAAACTTGCATGAAATCCAGAGTGTTCTCAAGAAAAGCTCCAAGATTACTATAGAAAAAGGTTCGAGAATCGACTTCGCCTTGTAAAATAATATTAAAATCAATAAGCTATCAATAGCTTTATTTCAAAGTGATCAGAATTTACACTCTTAATACGGACACGGGATATCCCTCCATTACGGAAATGAGAATCACTGGCCCAAGCTCTATCTGGCTTCAAGAGTTCTGCACACTAATGAAAATACAGCATTGATCGAGTAGCACTTACGGCTAGTATTTAAATAATGAGATGTAGCAATAATGTGGTATAGCAACAGCCGACTCTGTGAACCTCATAACATAAATAAATTACAATTCGTCTAAGAACACCCTGTCTTCCGCAAGTTGTAGGTATAACACGTCATGTCTTGAATTATTATTTTCAAATCGCTTGAATTATGTATATATCTTTATAAGATATTATGTTCACATATAGACGAAGCTGAAAAAGACAAATAATTAAAACATTTGTAATTCATACATAGAATCATAAAGGGCGAGAGTTAGAAGCTTCTTCTATCTTCTACTCGTGAGTAAATGCTCAATGAAGGATAGTTTCGTCAGTAACATACGAGTACTTCTATAGAGTAGGAAACATCGTAAGTCAACTTATGCAAGACCGCCATAGGAACCTGAAGATGTATGCGTATTTATCAACCCGCAACAGGTCAGAGTAGATAATATTGCCTTGTTTCTGTGGTGTAGCGTAGCGTCGTAAGCAACTCGTTCATACTCATAAAAGAATAGATACGTGTGAGAATCCTCCATACCGCATCGTTTCAGTAAGACGGATATAGGCCTATCTTTCTATGATAGCTCTCCTCTTTTCCTCTGATGTCCATTTGAACATTAATACAACAGTAAATCATCCAAAAGTCCAATACAGTGCTGATCAGGACGGAATATTATCCGCATATCATATTCTATATCTACATTGACACTTATATATTTAAATAGTGATACTATTATACGAAACCAAATCCTCTAGGAACATCTTCGTCCTTCGATAGAAAACAACTTTCTTCAAACTTTCACTTTTTAGACCAGGATCAAAATTCTCCTAGTTAGTAGGCTCTTCCTCTGCTTTTTCCTTTCTCTGAATCTTGCGGAACAAAACTAAATATACCTATTAAAGATGAAATATTCCAACATCTTTCTATCATTTTTCCCAAGTGAAGTCCCTGTAGTCACGTCAAATTGTCTGTTCTTTTTTTCTCTTATTTTAAATTCTCAAGTTATATGCAAGGAGTTTTCATACCTAGATTGAAGTTCTGTTGCTTTTCTTAAATGTATTTATTTTCCTGCTTGTTTGTAAATCATTTGAATGGAAAGTTTCTTTAGATAACATTAGAAAGAATTATAACCTCATGTGAGAGACTCCTGACCTACAAGAATGCCTTATTCCTATGCCTAATTACTCAGATGTGGACGATCAAACCATCTGAGGTTTGTTACAGCACCCCCCAAAATTTTCGCAGATGAAAAGATGTTGGTAAACATCTAAATCGAAGTAAATTTTCCAAAAAAAATTATAATAACTTTAAATTTAATCAAGTGCATAATTGTATTTATCAAAATTCGAGTTCCAACAGTGAAATTATATGTTTCGAATGTGAATGTATCCCTACTACAATATGCAAAAATGTTTTTATACCAGTCTACAGATAATCGTCTTAAAACCTCCTACTCTCAGTTTGATTACATATCTACCATGAAGAAAAATCGCCTTCCCCACTAAATTGTTATAATCTGCAAGGAAGTTCTGGTTCGGTGACAGAAACGGAGCCCTCGTAAGGGAATTCTGTTTTGAGGTAGAACTGACCTGAATGGTCGCATGTTGAGTAGTCTCAGCGAACCAATCTTCCGTTCGGAGATTTTCCCAACACACCCCTTCCAAACTACACGAATTGTCCATGAAAAAGGAAAATAATTCCGCATGGCATCAATGTTCCGCCAAAAGTGAATAGTTTAATTCCAACTATCTATAAACTGGAGCATGTGCAGTGTATCAATTCAGAGTTTCCTACCTTGTAGAGTAAAAGATCCTTATGAAATCAACTTATGTTGATGGATTGCCTGCTGGCCTACTCCTAACACCACACTCCTTCATAAAGATCTATTTGTTCTAGTGATTGTCAAAACTCGAACCCTGACAAACCGCTTCAAATCCCAGCAATGCTATTGTCGTTTAGTTCCTCTTGTACTGATTTAATTTTGTCAGTCAATGTCAGTCATATTCGTAACAATATTCTTTTTTACTATTTGTCTTCCCTAATTCTCGCAAAACGCCTTTCACTATCTTCACGCCAACTTCACGACGTAGAATCACCTTTTGAACTCAAAGCGAGCCAATATTTGCACATTCCCCTTTACACCCTATAGGAAAATATAAAAAATTCGTCCACACCCACGTAATAAACTTCAGCCTCACTATCCTTACTAAAATATGTTATATAAGTTGGAAGTTAATTATTATTTGAACCTCGGTTAAATTTTCAATCAAAATTTTAACCTGTTTTTTTTTTCGTAAATATTCAGCCTCGTGTTTATTTTCCAACTTGCATTTATCTACCTAAGAATCTCTCACGTGTTCTCATTTAATTTAACAATATGCAAATAAATGTCAAAATGTTCACTAAAGAGATTTAATTTTCCAAAATTTTTTTTTATAACTGCTATAGCTTATAGACTGACTTCACCCACTAACAAAATTGAAGTAGAAAACAATGTGTCAATATGCCCAAGTTTTCGAGTAAGTAAAATTTACACTCTTCTAGTGGAAAGGATCTCTTCCATATGGTTAGAGAAACCAATTCCTGGCGCGGCATTGCTTGGCCATGAGAGTTCAACCTTCTTGAATCCCGGCATATCTCCACGCGTATAATTTTTGAAATTGAATACATCTTTGAAACATAAGTTCAGCCAAACTATCAAGCTTATACTGTACTTCCTTCAAACCAGCAAATCATCTTTGAATTCTTTAATGAACATTTGAAATCATATTTTTCAATATTTCATAAACTTGATTTTTATTTTGCAAGTCTTTTTTTAATAATGTGTTATTTTTATTTTCTAATAATAAAAATGTTCTTATCTTGGTGAACTAATTTCTAAACATCTAGCAAGAGTATAAGAAAGAACTTTAATTTAATTTGAGATAAAGAAAACTATTTATTGATTTACTTAGTTTAGTTTTCAGTATCATTGCTCACTTCTAACAACAAAACAAATTTAAATCTATGTTATTGCGTTGCATTCACTTACTTTAGCTTACACTGAAATATCTTAAATCAAGTATCCTCACAGCTATGTTTTAATCCGTTTAGTAATTAACTATTCAGTAAAAGATACACTAACAACAAGATCTGATTTGATTGATGATCGACTATTTAAAACCCAGCTTACTTTACTCACTTTAAATGCATTAACTATTATAGTTTACCTGATTATTTAGATTTTGAATAATCGCTGAAGATTTAGCTAACGCCTGTTTTAATTTATTATAACTGATGTCTAAGAATAATAATAAGGTTTACCTACTATCTGAAAACAACCTTGCGAATGCAGATGAAGCTCACTGAGCTAGAAGATACCTATTCACACTAAATACTACTATTTTTTTTTTTAGAATTCATGTTGTATTACTGAATCTCAGTTTATTTGATAATACAACCCCCCGTTTAGAAATCTCCTTTTACTCTACTTATTTAAACAATTAGATTAAACTTCCGTTCTTTACGCCTTTTCAGATACTAATCTGACAAATTATCTTATCTCTCAAATCATCTTATTTTAAATAAAATTATTTAACAGCTCAATAATTTTGTAATAATAATTCAATTTATCGTGACCTGACCTGATACCGATAGATTTTCAACAGAAATACATGTTTTAAACGTATCTTTCACTATTAGACTACTTTGATATAATTATGCAATCCGAATGCTAATTATTGTCTACTATTTGAACCATTATATTTTTGATGCAAGAAAAATAGACCTCTAAATATTTATGCAATCCCAATTAATGCAACTACACATTAACCCTATGTTTATTTTATAACATATTCCCATCTCTAATTTTCCTGTATGCAATTTATATGGAATTTAGTTCAGCCTGTTTGTTAGATTGAATTATTAAATTGATCTACTTGCTAACTTCCTGTGGTAAAAGTAGTAAAATACAAATGTCCAAAAAATCAAAGTCATTCCGTAATCGATTAACCGTTGTTGTCTTAAATAAATATTTTTTGATTTTTGATTTTTGTAACCTACTAAATCGAATCTCTATCAATGAAAAATATTTCACATTTTATTACTTTGACTTACAAAGTCGTAAGTTAAAATTGTTAAGTGTACTCTACCCCCGGTTTTCAAGTCTGTAATAAAATTATATAACCGAACCAACTCCCTGCGTTTCCTAATTTAAAATATTAATAATAATTATACTTTGCTTTGTCTGTATAATTACTCATCATATCTTTTATTATAAATTGAAAATATTTACTATCTACAATTATTCAAGCTATACCTATACATAAAGCACTAAATTATATTAAAAACACTAAACTACTACCATATTTACTACAAACACATTACATGAATGACGAATGATCCTTGGCTAGACCTTATTTTTGTAACCTGAATGAAATAATTACCCATGATTAAAAATCCTTGCTTGCAGTTTTTTTTTAAATCACCCCTCAACGTTTTAATCTGTTAATACCCTAAGACAATGATTAACCTGAAAATTGATGAGATATTCGATACCTTGTCTATGAACTCGCGATTGAAATTATTACGTAACCCTAGTTATCACTAACCTATAAATTTCGAATCACCATCGTCTCCATTTCACAGCAACAAATTGTGTTCAGATAGTCTGAACACAATTTGTTGAACAGAACAGAACACAACTACTGAACACAGTCCTATAATAAACCTGAATTGACTTGCCTAAACAAAGTTAAACTAACAAATCTAATATTTATGAGTTCCGATTATATTCTATTATCACGAAAATATTTTAAACCTATTTTTATGACAAAACGAATCGTTTATATCGCTAATCCTGGTCGCAGCCAACAAATTGTAACGATCCTGGTCGCGAAACCAAATTGTAACAAACCTAGCCTATCCTGACGCCGAAATGTAACAACCTAGCCTAGCCTGCCTAAATAACCTCGTTTATAAACCTAAGAAGAGAAGAAACTATTTTAAGAAACCTGTCTAAATTAAAATGTCAGAGAAAATGATTACAGAACCTTGATTTGCTTTCAATGAATCCTAGCTTTATGTCAAACTAGCTATGCGTCCTGATTCCACTTGAATTTGAGCAAATTATAAATTGAACCTCATGAATGAAATATTCTAAAATATTAAGAATACATTAAATATCGATACAGATATTCAATAAGATCTCAGCTTACTATTTGTATTGATAAATAATAAGATATGAATACAAACATTTTTGAACTTCTGAAGTTCACAACGTAATAATTCTCACCTAGCGCCGTCTGCTTTATTAGTTTTCTGCTGTGAGATTCCTATCCTAATTATCTAATTTACTTACCTACTTGTACGTTAGTTTGGCCAGTGTTCGTCTAGTAGTGGAGCCTGCGTTATAGACCGCATATACCCTAGGTAAAGGTGATTCGAAATACAAAACTACCTGATTGATTAATACATAACTACCTATTGATAATTGACCTAGTTCAGAACAAAAACCCTATGTTTAACCTATTTTGAGCTTCTATGAACCTGAAAATATATTACTAAACTCAGAGTGAAATGCAGTACCTAACTAATGTCTCAAGAGCTATATAGAAATAGTGAATCTAGAGCTTCTCTGTTATATTTAGTGTTAATTTAGAATATTTGTGTTTAACGTATATAAGCTTCAATAAAGCTAGGTATAAAATATTAATTTAGTTGCTTAAGAAAATATTAGACATGAGATGAGAAGGAAATTCCATTAAATTAGTACTTTAAAACAAAGAAACTCTACTATTGAACTAATATTATTATCAAACTACGAATATAATAAAAGATTGGAATGCCAGAAAGAATAGTATTAATTTATTTCTGACCATTAATTTTAATATTTTAAATTTATTCAATTTTATTTAGGTATCAGAGATTTATTTTATTTTATGTTTATCTCTGATTATTTAGTCATGGCGCTCGAGAGAGCTGAAAACCATGAAAATGACTCTACTCTGCTTTCGTAAATCTAACGCCATCCTGGAAAAAGAAAGCAGGAAAGAAAACCAGGAGTCGCGAGTGTGTCGGTAGTCATCTTATCTACATCACTTCATAAAGTCAGGAAAATCATAAACCTTGCATGAAATCCAGAGTGTTCTCAAGAAAAGCTCCAAGATTACTATAGAAAAAGGTTCGAGAATCGACTTCGCCTTGTAAAATAATATTAAAATCAATAAGCTATCAATAGCTTTATTTCAAAGTGATCAGAATTTACACTCTTAATACGGACACGGGATATCCCTCCATTACGGAAATGAGAATCACTGGCCCAAGCTCTATCTGGCTTCAAGAGTTCTGCACACTAATGAAAATACAGCATTGATCGAGTAGCACTTACGGCTAGTATTTAAATAATGAGATGTAGCAATAATGTGGTATAGCAACAGCCGACTCTGTGAACCTCATAACATAAATAAATTACAATTCGTCTAAGAACACCCTGTCCTCCGCAAGTTGTAGGTATAACACGTCATGTCTTGAATTATTATTTTCAAATCGCTTGAATTATGTATATATCTTTATAAGATATTATGTTCACATATAGACGAAGCTGAAAAAGACAAATAATTAAAACATTTGTAATTCATACATAGAATCATAAAGGGCGAGAGTTAGAAGCTTCTTCTATCTTCTACTCGTGAGTAAATGCTCAATGAAGGATAGTTTCGTCAGTAACATACGAGTACTTCTATAGAGTAGGAAACATCGTAAGTCAACTTATGCAAGACCGCCATAGGAACCTGAAGATGTATGCGTATTTATCAACCCGCAACAGGTCAGAGTAGTATAACGTGATAAAAGACGAAACACTCAGAGTGGTAGTTTATCCTTTTATTTTTCAAGCAATAATCAGGTCTGCTGGCTGGCTGGCTGGCATTTATACACGTCCCCTCTCAGGCAGGCGGCAGTGCAGAGCTACGCGAGGCATCGCGCGAGGGGGCGTGTCGGCTGGCGGCTGGCTGGCTTGCTATTGGCTGCGGCGTCGGTCATTTCTGAACCGTATTGACTTCCGACGCGTAATATCGGCCTTCCTGAAACACCATTGCTCCCGCGATGGGAACAAACGACAAAGTTTAGCATTTCCAATGGCAATACACAACAAAGACTACTGGTATCATTGTGGCTACCAATATTCTCCGAGCTACTAAGTTTTTCATGCCTGCTTACATTCTCAGGGATAATTTACGGCTACAAGTTATCTCTGGACTAACATCAGGGTTAATATGCAACATTAGCGCTATGGGCATCATCAGGGCTATGGGCATCATCAGGGTTATGGGCATCATCAGGGCTATGGGCATCATCAGGGCTATGGGCATCATCAGGGCTATGGGCATCATCAGGGCTATAGGCATCATCAGGGCTATGGGTATCATCAGGGCTATGGGCATCATCAGGGCTATTGGCATCATCAGCAATCAATAGCATTGGAATCTCTGGGGCTGTGGCACTATCAAGAATATTATTATACCTACTAGTTGTATATATGTCAACTCACGCCATCGAAACTACCAGTGTACCTACAAACACTGTTGTCACTACAGAAATCGTAGACTAGAATGACTATTAGTTATCAAACCTACTTACGCAATATCATAACACGATTTTATGGTCATGCTCTCAAACGAATAGAATAAATGCCTTTAAGATCACAGTCAGACACAAAACTTAACTATATCATTGCTATTGCTATGATAAGTAGGCACTACATATTATTTTGTAACGCTGCAGCTAAGTGTTGTGTCACTACATAGTTTACTATGAATAAAATAACCTACGAGTACAAGAAAATATTTTCAACAGACTTCTTGCCATTTACCCTCACTAACGGCAGTGTGCAGTCTACAGACTATGATTACTTACTTGCTAATAATAATAAGCACAAATCATGTCTAAAGGCCAACGCAAAACAATTATTGATCTGACACATTATTATCACCTTGAGAACACTAATCTTCATCTGACAAAGCAAACCGAATATAGTGTACCTACGGCTCTGTTATAAATATGGATATAGACTATAGGTACCTACAGCTTAAGACACGGTGTCATAGGCTAGACATACCTACTTGCTTGGTAAAATAACCTCATGGTAGATGACAAAACTAAACCATTAACTAGGACGTCCCTTTGCTGAAGCTTCATTATATTTCAAAAGTGATAGTGATGGCAATAAGCACTACAGCAAAGCAATTATAATTATTATCAGTTAGCCAGCTATTCAAAAGTTAAAAATAATAAGCTTAAGCCAACATTGAAGTAGAAAATCGGAGTGTGAATATGGTTTCAATGTTCGAAACTTTCTAATAAAATAACAAACTTGGTTCCAGTTATGATATATCAATAGATTGTAAATGCTTCTAATTGCAAGAAGTACACTTATCATTCCAAGAATACTTTAATATCTAATACGCTGTCTATTGTCCAAGAACAATAATTCGTAAATCTGATTAACTGTGATTTTGTACCCACTCAGATGTAGCTACAGATTTGAAATATTTGCTTAGTGCGTTGTCACCAGTAATATTGTCTACTTTTATCTAAGCTATGTATCATATTTCGCTACAGCAAATTCACTTTTGTATCAATAGATATGACGACTATTATTAGCTCATTATATCAAGTCGAACTGTAAATCATACAATATAAAAACCACTAAAATTATCACTTGGGTACTAAGAACAAAATAGACGCGTTTCTATGAGAATAGCAATAGACATACAGCTATACTAGTTTCACACAAAACTTATAAGCAGAAAAAGATCTAGCACTTGTACTTTCTTATAAGTGTTTCAGCACTACAAATGTTTCAATGCGAACAACTATAATGACCTATTAAAGTGATTTACAGAAAATTCAACTTATTAGAAAAGAGTTTTGCTATCGGTAATGCACACAATCATAAGTACCTACATACAAAAATAATGTTTAGCGATGATAAAAATGTTCCAATCACATTTCAATAGCACAGTCACTTTCAGTGTTGCCGTTAGGTCCATCTATTAAGCGACTACAAAATAGGAAAAAGTAGCTGGTTTTGAACATAATTTACTTTCGAAATTCGGCTAAGAATGGCTGTAAACAATTATTTATTTGACTTTTTAACTAGCGGAACGTCCTTACATGTGACTACTCGAAAAGGTATAGACTGCTCGCGAAAGTTTTCAGCTAAATAGATACTTTTCGGCACTTATTGCCACAAGTAGCACTTAATTTAAAACAAATGCAGGCCTTGGTGTTTTTTAAAGATTTTGCCATAGTTATTTATTTAAAATGATTACAGATAAGAAGTAGCTAGAATCACTCGCATATCATCAAAGAACAGATAAAAGTGGCTAGATTCACTTTAGTGGATCAGTCCAAATATTATATGGCTAAGGCCGTCAAAAATGCGCTAGATCTAGTCATCAGGCAGCTAGAACGGCAACCCTGATTACTTTCTTGACTACCCGAACAATCAACGCTACAACTTTGGCGAATTTAAAATATTTAAAACTACCTACATTTGAAATTCACGTGAATTAGACACTGGCTCAAAGCTACCCACATACAGCAGATTTTCAATATGAAGCAAACCAACTCAGACTATTGTAGGTACTGAAGTTGACAGTAACTCATGTAAATGTTTGCAAATGATTATGAGTTTTACAGCATACTTGCAGAACAGAATGGTGATACGAGCTAGTTCAGTTTTAAGAGTGTCATAAGTGTGTTATGTTCTTTCTCACTGTGGCTATTTTTGCACGACTACTAAAATGAAATATGCAATGGTTTTCATACTAAAGTGACTAGGTACCTATGTGAAAAAGCCTTAGTATTTCGTTTTCATTGGCTGATGACAAACAGTTATCCAAAAGTAACGATGCGGTATTTTTCTTTTCTTTAGACATTTTACGCCAAATGGAATCATTCCGCCTATCAATCTATTAACCCAAATGCTACGCTCGAAATTATTATTTAAGATGAATTTGTTTTAGCTTTTTTTCTACAATCCCTTAGAAAAATAGTGGCACTTATGTCGTAAAGAAACTAATCACAGGAAAACGATGGCAAGCAAAAACATACAGACCTGGCTATTTAGCTGAGGCTTCTTGTCGAGGCTCCCTGGTGGCAGCCCGTATCAGGAGCCCGCTGGAGGTGATGGTCAGCCTGGCCATCAGGTAGGCAGGCTGACGGATAGGCCGCCATGCTTGCGGGCGGGCAGGCAGGTAGACAGGCAAGCACGCAGGTCGGCTGGCACGCAGATCAGCAGGCAGGTGGGCAGGCTGGCAATTAGACCAGCTTAGTGGACACCGTGGAGCGTCGTCACGTGGGTAGTTGTCGATTCTTCTTTTGTTCATCGCGTGGTTGTTCAATACGTGGTTTGTGGGAACCACAGGCTGGCAATAGTTTCTCCTTTCTATATTTTGATATCGTAATGTTCGTGGTTCCTGCTGCTATGTCTTTGTTTTGCTGGCGGTTGTTACAGAACGGTAAATATGTTTTTCTTGCTGTTCAATATGTCGCCATTGCAGTCGTCTTCAAATAGTAGCTTCGCGTCGATGCCATGGAAATCTAGTCTTGTAGCTCATTTTGAACTTGCATCGCTTTTTAGCCTCATGATTTGTCGCAGCTAACCACGTGTAGCTTATTTTTTTCGATGGCCGCTCTGCTCTTGCTGAATATTTCTTCAAAATTGCGGCGTGGCTTTTTCGTCTTGATGATTCTTCCGTCGATTCTTCTAAAGCGGGTCTCGCAGGTGGCGTGGTGATTTTGTCTTCTTTGATGGTCAGGGCTTCATGTAGGCCGAAATTTTTGTAATTTTGCAGCTGATGCACGTGGGTTTAGACGTCGTAGAAGTATTTTTCAGATATTCCACTTCTGAGTATAACGTGATAAAAGACGAAACACTCAGAGTGGTAGTTTATCCTTTTATTTTTCAAGCAATAATCAGGTCTGCTGGCTGGCTGGCTGGCATTTATACACGTCCCCTCTCAGGCAGGCGGCAGTGCAGAGCTACGCGAGGCATCGCGCGAGGGGGCGTGTCGGCTGGCGGCTGGCTGGCTTGCTATTGGCTGCGGCGTCGGTCATTTCTGAACCGTATTGACTTCCGACGCGTAATAGTAGATAATATTGCCTTGTTTCTGTGGTGTAGCGTAGCGTCGTAAGCAACTCGTTCATACTCATAAAAGAATAGATACGTGTGAGAATCCTCCATACCGCATCGTTTCAGTAAGACGGATATAGGCCTATCTTTCTATGATAGCTCTCCTCTTTTCCTCTGATGTCCATTTGAACATTAATACAACAGTAAATCATCCAAAAGTCCAATACAGTGCTGATCAGGACGGAATATTATCCGCATATCATATTCTATATCTACATTGACACTTATATATTTAAATAGTGATACTATTATACGAAACCAAATCCTCTAGGAACATCTTCGTCCTTCGATAGAAAACAACTTTCTTCAAACTTTCACTTTTTAGACCAGGATCAAAATTCTCCTAGTTAGTAGGCTCTTCCTCTGCTTTTTCCTTTCTCTGAATCTTGCGGAACAAAACTAAATATACCTATTAAAGATGAAATATTCCAACATCTTTCTATCATTTTTCCCAAGTGAAGTCCCTGTAGTCACGTCAAATTGTCTGTTCTTTTTTTCTCTTATTTTAAATTCTCAAGTTATATGCAAGGAGTTTTCATACCTAGATTGAAGTTCTGTTGCTTTTCTTAAATGTATTTATTTTCCTGCTTGTTTGTAAATCATTTGAATGGAAAGTTTCTTTAGATAACATTAGAAAGAATTATAACCTCATGTGAGAGACTCCTGACCTACAAGAATGCCTTATTCCTATGCCTAATTACTCAGATGTGGACGATCAAACCATCTGAGGTTTGTTACAAGCTACAGCTACGTCTAAAGACGCACATTGATGACGCAATTATAGTCTTATTTCTTTCATGGTGTTTTATTCTGTTCTTATTCATATTGAATTGCACTAACACATACTTAATGACAATTTTAAAAAGCACAATGTCTATGTAAATAAATGGATTTGAATTTGTGATTTTCCCTTTCACTCCTATTTTTTTGCTTATTTCTTCGTTATTGTTTTTAAGTAGACTCTCCGACATTTTTTTTGATAAAATTGCATTTCAGGTTTACCAATACCTACATGGGCTGCTTAGCTGTAAATTCCGCTTTACCACCAAACCACCAAACCAAAACACTGAATGAATTAAAGCTTATCTTCAGTGATCTACCTACTTAATTATTAAAAAAAAAGTTTTTGAAGGTACTAGGTACCTACTTAAGTATTAAAAAAAAGTTTTTGAAGTCTAGTTGGTAGTCGGGTTATTTTGTTTGATTTAGTTTTGTAACATTTATTGCTTTCTCACGAATTTTTGGTTGTTTATGTTTATATCGACTGCCTCGGTGGCTCAGTGGTTAGTGACCCTAACTTCTGGGTCAAAGAGGCGTGGGTTCGATCCCCATCCAGGGCAAACATTTGTGTGATGAACATAGGTGTTTGCTCTGTGTCTGGGTGTTATTTAGGTACTATCTATATAAGTATGTATTTAAAATATGTATATGTAGTATATCAGTCTCTGGCAGCCATATCACAAGCTATGCTTAGTTTGGGGTCAGAGACCGTGTATAAGATGTCCCCTAATATTTATTTATTTATATTTATGTATTGAGCGTGACGACGAAATTTTAAAATGTTATTTTAGTTAATTTTATCATGTAAGCAACAGAAATGTCTTGAATGATAAAATAAAATTCTTTAAACCTATCTATTCTATTAACTCTAATCTAAGGAGCAGAAAGTACCTGCTCCTCTACGTCGAGAGTACACGCTCTACAAAGCCCTGAGACAAAAGTAAACCTAAAACCGAGTGAAAGAAAAACGTCAATCGACTTAAGTAAAAGGACATTCAGCAATGAAGAGTGACAGAAGGAGTGTCGCATAAAAATAAACTGAATAAAAACTCAGTTCCGGCACGTAGCGCTCTCACTCCGGACGACTCCGTCAGGCGTTTGGCGAAAATCATGGAAATGTCACGTAAGTATGGAGAACAAACTGTTTTGATACTTGAGATATTTATGAAGCTGTCTTCCGCATATTTAGTCTTTTTAGGGTTCCGTACCTCAAAAGGAAAAAACGGAACCCTTATAGGATCACTTTGTTGTCCGTCTGTCCGTCCGTCCGTCTGTCAAGACCCTTTTTCTCAGGAACGCGTGGAGGTATGAAGCTGAAATTTATATCAATTACTCAGGTCTACTGTCCCTTGAAGCTGTGAAAAAATCAAACTTCTAAGCCAACGCAATCAAAAGATACAGCCGTTTATGCCGCAAATTTTCGACACTTGCAAGTACTCGCAAGGGAATCAAAACCTAAAGGGTACTTCCAGTCGACCTAGAATCTTGAAATTTGGCATGAAGCAACGTTTTATAGCACACATAAAGGAAAAATTGCGAAAACCTTAAATTTTTAGTTACATTACAAAATATATATTTTTTAATAAATATAAACTTATTACTTTTTTTGTCGTAATGAACGAACTTTGTAAACCTTGCAGGTTTGTACGGAACCCTCGGTGCGCGAGTCCGACTCGCACTTGGCCGGTTTTTTTTCAGTGAAACTCAATGCGACTTCCAACAAAACATGGTTGCGTTAAATGTTTAACGTGGCGAGTTTTGTCCGAGTCAGGATTAGATTAGATTTAGTAATAAAATCACATCTACGGATCGCATAGACAAATTGTTATTGTTACCAAAACACCTGGTCCATCGACGGAGAAAGTCAATAACGCGGGCTAACTTGACGCTAACGCCATCTAGTTTAGTTAAGAGTAAACTACTAAGTATCACTTCTTCCGTGTGGAGGGACTCTAGGCACTATTTTTTTTATTTAAAATTTAAAATATTTGAAATAGAGATTTTATATCGCTAAATATTACCTACCCATGCTAATTTACAAAACATTTTATTATTTTTTGCCAGTACTATAAAACTAAGCAAGTATCAAAACCATTGTATCCAGCACAACATAATGCAAATACCGCGAACAATAATCACGAAAGTAAGCGATACGAATAAAAATATCACCCCACCCCCCGGGGTAAGGATTTAACATATCTAATGCGGTTTACGTGTTACCACCACCTCCACCCTCGATGGTAATCGGTTTAAGACGACGATGCCAGGTATGGCTGCGTTTTGTATACACTTTTTATTCGAGTTTGAAGATTTGGTTTGATGGAGCTTTTTATTTTCTTTGCGTGAGTGTGCTCCATTGTACATCAAGATTGAATTGTACAAGGATTGCTTTGGAATGTGCATGCTTTTAATGAGGTACGAGTAGGTATCATATAAACTTATCATTAAGAACTAATTACATTTGTTTTGAGAACAGCCCTAAATCTTTATCCTTACTAATTATAAATTCAAAATTGTGTTCGTTGGTTTATTGGTTTGTTAAATAGTTTGTTCCTCTTTCACGCAGCAACGGACCAACGGATTAACTAGATTTTTGGCATAGACATAGCTTAAAAGTCTGAAAGTGACAAAGGCTACTTTTTCACCCAGAAAAATAAAATTGTACCCATTGATGCATGGGATTGCACACAAATTAAAATACCACGCGGGCAAAGCCGTGCGTAAAAGCTAGTCGTCTAATAAACGACTGTTCCATACATTTTATTGAAAGTTTTTGTGCTTATTGCATAAAATTAAGTAATTGAGTCGTGTTTAAGAAGATGGGAGTGATTTGCTAGTAAGCCTTAATTTGATAAAAATACGCGATGACATCGTAGAGACCATAGAAACAGTCACATGTGTTTGAAGTTTGATGTATCAAGCCAAGAGAAAAAAACGTGTCCACTAAATATCAGATCAATCTGTTAACGAAAATAGGGTAATAATTTGACTCAACAAACACATTGACAGCTACGAGTATATTAAACCGTTTAAAATTTTGTGAGTTAGGTACAATTTTGTTGAAATACACACGAAAATCTACAGGCAAACCTTTTAACTTTTTACTAGGTACGTAGCGTAACTTTGATCACTAAAAGCAAAAACAGGGCTCAAATGAATAGGCTCCAGTCACTCACTTAACTCCTGGCACGTCACAAAGATGCACTTGCCACTAAATTGCTTGCTAATTGTTACTCCCCTCATTCTCACCATTAGACCCTGAAAGCATTTTGAGAGACATGACGATGTGTTATCTAGTAACTAGTGCTAAATCTGTGACCTAAAACCAGAACGCACTAAACTTATAGCATTTTTATTTTTAACTGACGAAACGGAGGATGTTTACAAGTCGACGCGTTTATTTTATTTATGTTTTTGACCACGTATTACTTTTTACAGAGTGGTTCAATTTTGATAATTATTTTCTTGTTTGGTAGCTAATACTTTGAAGGCGGTTTCATTCAAATTTTTTTGAAATCGGCTGAGCCATTTTGGATAAATTAACAATAGTGTGAAAATTACTATATCGATCCGTGCGAACTATTGCAATTCAGTACACGGTTGAAGTCGGTTATGGCATTTTTTGGGAAAAAATATTAGCTATTAAATATGATTTTTCAGGATGTTTATAAATAGGAAATAAAATAAGTTTAAAAAAATTTCATTATCTCCATAATTAATGCACTAAGGGGTTAAGCAAGTAGATGATCATTTAGGCACCTACAAACATATTATGAAGCCAATTTTATGTTTACGGTAACTAGCGTGCTGTAGATACTGTTAAAATACTAATGTTATAGAGAAAGATCATTGTATTTCGACAAGGCGTTTGAAACTACTGAACCGCTATTTTTTTCATACAAGAAATTTGACGATGATAGCGACGTGATGGCCGCGGTTGAGGACTTTTTTGAGAGTCAAGATAAAGATTTTTTTTCTAATGGAATTTTAGGTTTAGAAAAGAGATGGACTAAAAGTATAGACTTGCTAGGAGACTATGTTGAGAAATAAATTTATTTTTTATTTTATTCATTGTGTTTGTTATTGATTATCATTACTTTTGGATCACCCCTCGTATATCCTAGCTAGAAAATTACCGTAGCTTATAAAAATGCCTATACTGTATTGAAATTGTTCAAAGTAAATCGAATTAAAATGAAATGAAATTAAATAAAAATACCCATGAAAAGTTATTACCTATTTTGGAATTAAGTACCAGCAGAAAAATTAAAAGTCAGTGTCCAAACTAAAAATATACTTGCTTGAAAACGTGTGTTAAAAACCTAAGAGCGCTACTAAGTAATCTGTGTCGAGGGCGCGAATTAAGTGATGCATTCGTATGGACAATGCAGGTAGACTGCACACTCTTAAGTAATTGGCCCCGACTTAGGGCTGTTACGACAAACAGATACATAAGTCAGCTAAAGTCTTTGGAATGTAAGCATCTGAACGGAACATATTTCTTCGGCGAATTTTTGAAAAATTTTGCGTGTTTGACTTACCAAAAGTCAAAGCAATAATAAAATCACACATGAGATGTGATTTTTGGTGTGACCATTTTTTTTTGGTTCAGGCGTGTCAAAATACAACATACTTAAGCTACTACTAGGTAAATAAAAATCAAATGGAACATCTACAGACTGCAGAAGGTCTAAAGATAATCCAAACGCTCAAGGTCAAGCCCACTGCCAGCTGTAGAGTCAAAAAAGTATAAATACGAATAACTATAGAAACAACCCTCAGATAAAAAATATTTTTTTCATTAAATCTGTGACATGAAAATATCTCCATACTTGACATGTTCATGTTTGGTACGGAACTTATACCAAACTTGAACTTATCAGCTTTTGTATATATTTTTCAAAATTTTTCTTTGATCGCCAACCCTAAGTTAAGTCGTCAATGGGACGAAACGGGACTCCCATTGTAATGAGTGGCGCCAACATTATCTACAAATGAATACATCAATCTATGACGACACTGGCAATTACTACACCTCTTTCTTAGGACCAGGTTCTACTAAAGCGGAGACGAGCTAATCAAGGCTGTGCGTAGTAGTCCGTCAGGTCATTACAGAAAAACCCGTCATTTCGAAAAGGACACAAGTCCATTAAAAAATAAGACGTGCCATTTACACAGGAAAAACGTACAACGCAACTAGAAATAAAATGCCGTCAAAATATATGTAGGTATTAAAAAATTACATTTATGTCATTTTCGAAATTACAGGTTTAAATGTCATAAAAAAAATGAAATGAATGAAAAGAATAAAAATGATAGCTTTAATGTCTAGTTTTTAAGCCTGGCTAAAGATGGCTTATGACATGGCTAAACGGTTAAAACAATCGAAACCTACAATTTAGCGTGTCACCCGAGTCATGGTAGAGCTCAGTTGTGAAAGCCACCCGCGGTCACCCATCCGAAGACTGACCGTGCTGAATGTTCCTTAACTTCGATGATCGGTAACGAATGCTTAGTCAAACTACGCTATGAGCGCTGCAGAGTGAATAGGTATCTAAGTCTGTGTGCTTCAACTTTTGCCATAACGTCGCTGGTCAAACGTGAACTTAAATGTTCGCGATGAAAATATGAAACAAAACAAGTACAAAAAAAAAACCACTCGTTCTTTCAAACATCACTCTATGCAGTGGTCTCACGGACTACAACGCTTGTCTATCTCAGTTCCTATCTGCTTTTGTAGAGTCTTGGCCCTACTCTTCCTTTGTCATAAGCTCTATTATTATGATGAATTTGCATTCATGGCGTAAGGACAATATGTTTATCCATTTGATTGCACTTTGAATCGATCGGAATGTAGATTTCCAAACCTTTTGAATTATTTATTATATGACTAGCTAGACTGATTGCAAACGAGCGTCTACCTACAGCCATAAACGATCGTTTCTGAACAATAAATATGAGACAAAAAGTTGGCACAGAAAATAAGGTACTATCCTACTACTTAAAGCGCTGTAGCATGATGCGAGTGACTGTTGCTTTTTTAAATTTAATTAGGGTTTATTTATTATGAATCTGGTACAGCTGAAATATTAAGTCATAGTTGTGAATCGCGGTAAGTAAAACCTTAATTAAATTTAAAAAAAAGCAACTGTCACCCGCACCATGCTACAGCGCAAATAGTGTAATCTATCTCATGTTTCTTTTCCTATTATAAATATTTATTGCTGATCAACACCGCAGGAATAAACTGGTTTTAAGCCGCTTTTAACCGCTTCTTATATGAAATTCATTGGGTAAGCCTATGTTCAACAGTGAACATCATACAGCTGATATGACGATGGCGCTTGCACAGGTATTATATATTATAGTATATCAAGCTTGTACGTACTGTATAGTTTTACAAAAAACTTACTTACTTACTTTTTTACTTACTAGATACAGTTAAAATTACAGTTTTAATGTTTTGACGAACTAACTTAAGTTTTAACGTAAGTAAATAGTAACTCTATCAGTACAAACTCTACAAACTAGAGATATTGGTACCATACACTCGTATTGATCCATTAGTAATTAATTTCTGCAATAAGCTCGAACGCACCTACTAAAATTAAACCAACTAAGTACCATCAGCATCAGATAAACTTCAAAGCTACAATCTGTACGTGACCAGTAAGTGGCAATAAATCCTGCTCTGGGAGATAAACAAATTAGTAGCGATAAGGCCGCAGAAAGACGTCATAATAATTCATTACAGATAACGCCAGAACTCCAGAGCAGCTTTTACTTTGTGTTTTTGTAACTTTGTGATAAGGGACTAAAATGTAAGTATTTATAGTTCAACGAACTGAATTTCACAGTCAGTGTGATCAATACTTGATATATATTGTAAAAAAAGCCTTGGTGGTCTAGTGGTGGTGACACCAACCTTACAATCTTGAGGTCGTGGGTTCAAATCCCGGTGCCATAATAATGAGTTCTTTGGAATTTATGTACGGAATTTCACACCACTGGCTTTTCGGTGAAGGAAAACATCGTGAGGCAACCTGCATACGTCCGTAGTAGAAATTCGATGGCGTATGGTGCATCCACCAACCCGCACTGGGCCAGCGTGGTGGATATGGCCCAATCACCCTTCGTGGGTATGCCTTCGTCCTGCAGTGGACCATTAAAAAAAGGCTGGTACAGGTATAGGTGATCAATACTGGTGGAACCACTCTTTGGAACAGAGATTTTTTGATGTTGTGGTCTGTCTCTATGGGTAAAATTGTTTTTCACAATTATTGGTGCAATTGATTATTATTTTCCATAATTCTGGGTTGAACCAGCAGTAAAAGTCATTTATAAAGATGTGCTACGTTGCCTTAGTACAGGACAAACAGATAACCGTGTAGAACTATAATTATTTTTCGACAAAAATGACAACCAAATTCAACCGTGTATAGAATTCGAATAATTCGCATCAATCCATGTAACCATGTAGTAATTTTTACATTATTGTTTATTTTGATAAAATTTAAACCTCCAAATATGGTCTACCAAAAAAATAATCAACTTAATCGGTTCGTAATTGGCGGAGTAATCGCGTAACATACATACTTATTTATAAGTATATTTATTTATAATAATTATTTTTTGCAAAAAATAGCATGACCGACTTCACGCGTATACAGAATTCGCGAATGTTTCGCACGGATCGATGTAGCATTTTTCACATTATTGTTGATTTATAAAAAATGGCTCAGCCAATAAAATTTAAATGGGACCAATTTCAAAATAAATTCTTTCGAAAAAAAAAGAACTATTGAAATCGGACTACTACAAAAAAAATTATGCGTGGTTATACATAAAAAAAAAATACACGCATCGAATTGAGTACCACCTCTGGTTTGGTTCGTCGGTCAAAAAATTACGATAGATGCACTTAATTATAACTATAGGCAACTAATATTACAAGAATGCATCCCAACAGTTATGGACAAGAAAATAAATTAGTAATGGCAATTCCAACACAGATTGTATAGCAGTGAGTCCAAACAGTGATGACACGGACCCGCTCCAGGTCTTTAGGAATTTCATTACTGGCCGCCACTCCGCCATTGTGCATTGACTTATGGGCTGGAGAAGAGCCATGCTGTTGGAACGTTGAAAACAAGACATGAGTAGGAATGGCCCACGAACTTTTGTCTAGTCGAAGAGGGAATGATATATGTAAGTATATCTAAGACTAAATTTTATTTACCTCCTCCGTAAGTATAGAATAACTATAAATAGCAATGAACAAATAAAAACAAATTGAAGGATATAATTTTAAATATATCACACATACACACCAATCATCATTCATTTTGCAATTGCTTACCTACTATTTGTAGAAAATAATTAAATTAACAATAAGTAGTTTGTAACTAAAATAAATTATATTATGACGTATGATTGTAAATGGGTGGGTGAAATCAATAACTATTTAAAATTGCTTGCGAAAGTACTTGTAAATTAATTATTCTAAAATATCAATGTACCCATTATGCAAATTGGTGGTCAAGCGTGGTCTTCTTCGCGATAAAAATATTGTAAGACTTTTCTCCAAAATTCGGATTATCACACATTGACTGCAGCATTGGACTTCGTGAAGGTTCAAATTGGCCACGATTGGGCTGTCTAATTGTTTGAAATATGCGCTCCGTCGGCACCACTGTGCGCCACTGTGCTATTCTTTATGTGTATGGTGATAGTACCTACTAATACTATGCTCCAGCTACTAAGAAATATGAACTGGTAATTTTGCAATATACGCCTGAAACACAGCCAAAGATAGAAGTAGAGGTTTATGAAAAAGTTGCGAAATCTGAAAAAGTATGCTGAAAAAAAAGAAAAAAAAAAGTTATTTAGCAACAATTTAATTTATACAACGGATATTGATAATATGATTGCCTTATTATGCTCATGAATCCCTACTTTCGTCTCATATTATGAACTAGCGACCCGCCCCGGATTCGGTCAGGTGTATTATACATATAAACCTTTCTTTTCAATCATTCTATCTAATAAAAAACCGCATCAAAATCCGTTACGTAATTTTAAAGATATAAGCATACATAGGGACAGACAGCGGGAAGCGGCTTTGTTTTATACTATGTAGTGATGTGAAAGTAAGTTTGTTTGTTACGCTTTCACGCAGCAACAGAGCAACGGATAGTCGTGATTTTTGGCATGCATTTTGTTGAATAAATTGTGAACGCAAGCTAAGCATTTCTCCTGGTCACACTGGCACTGTCATCCGGCTGTCACGGTGGCGCCACTTCCGCCTTCCTTTTTACTTGTTACATGTCAGTGAACCCTACGTGCATAATTATTTTACTTAACTCTGCGTAATATTACTATTTAATTAAACAATTGTAATTAATCCCAAACGTGCCTTTTCTTCACATTTAGTTCATAGATTCGATAGTAACATAGGTTACTTTTTATCTCGAAAAAATAAAAGGTTCCTGTGGGATAAAATAAAAAAAAAAAAACGAGTACAAAATATATCAAAGGTGAGATGTAGTGCTGCAGCTAACATTGATTTTATGAGTAATAGTTTTCTGTATTTGTGTGAGTTTTAGCATAACAGTAAACTTAAAAAGGTATATCTATTATTTACTAGCGACCCGCCCCGGCTTCGCATAGGTGTATTATACATATAAACCTTCCTCTTAAAACACTCTATCTATTTAAAAAAACCGTTTTGAAATCCGTCGCGTGGTCTTAAAAAATATAAGCATACATACAAGGAAGCGACTTTGTTTTAAATGTGTATTATGTAGTGATAGTGATGTTTCAATTAGTAGTATTGCCATACCAAAAATTAAGATGATATCTTCTATTCTCATATTGCAAAGAGGAATCTTAGTTAAATTAGAAAAAGAGACGGTTTCTTGAATCACTATGTAAGTTTGTTCTATCCCAAAAATCAACAACTACAAGTAGGTAACTAAGTTCGTACAGGACGTGTGGCTAGCCCTGGTAAGTAGTAGTGGTTAAGATGCCTGAAGGCCTCTTACTGGCTAAACAATTAAAACAACCGGGACTTAACGTGTCATCCAAGCTACGGCAGCGCTTAGTTGTAACTTCCACCCGTGGTCACCCATCCGAAAAATGACCGTGCCAAACGCTGCTTCAATTTGTTGATCGCTAAACACAGCTGTATTATAGTAGTTAGTATAGACAATTTTGCAATTTGTGAAACTACCATCGACTTGTAATTTCTTTTTGTTTCAATAGATGGAAACTACATTTTCCTGCTACTCGCAGTGCAGTATGCGTCATCGCCTTACATAGGGCTGTACTAGTGTACAATACAGTGTACTATAGTACATAGGGGTGGGTTCAAAGGTTACCTCGACCAATGGCGCGATCGGAAACGGCTACCGGAGCGGAACGGACTTCCGGCATAGTGTTTTTTAATTATTGGACGTGGTCAGGGCCGGTGAGAGTTCCGCCAGGTGGTGGAGAGGGTGCGGAAAATATTATATAACATTGCTATTATGTTGGGCCTTTTTATATGTATAAAAAGTGAACAGACGATCTAATCAAGATCGCCTGGAACACGCTGTATGCAAGCGGTATTCAATCAATCTTGAGTCATAAATAGTCATAATTCATAGTCTGCTTTTATGGGTAACAAAGTACAGATGCTGTGAGTACAGTAGGTAGGTAGTAGTTCCCCATAATCCAACTTTCGGCATGCAAAACTTACCTACTGAAGCATAGGACTGTCTAATTACTTACTTATTATTCCAGATTGTTCTACTATGAAAAACTTACTCAGAGACCAACCCCAAGATTGGGAAAAATTTTGCAGATTCCTTACATTTTATAGTAAGTCAACGAATTGTTCTTTGTAGTAAAATGTGGTCAAAATTACGAGTATAAATTGAAGATTGAAGGTCAATACCTTTGGACAGTAATAGAATATGTTCTATTTCTCTGTCCTGAGATCCTCAAAAACCTCATCCTTTCTCCCTCTAAAAAAATGGGAGATTATTACCTAGCGACTCGAGATGGAGGAAGACCAAGTTGGTAATATTGAGAAGTCGGTCCATCTATCGCGGTAATGAGAAACGTGGACAACGAATGGCAACAAAAATTATAATTATTTTACTGTACCAGTCTTTTTAACAGTCCACTTCAGGACGTAGGCCTACCCACGAAGGGTGATGGGCCATATCCACCACGCTGGCCCAGTGCGGGATGGTGGATTCACACACGCCATGGAATTTCTTCCTTGGACATATGCAGGTTGCCTCATGATGTTTTCCTTCACCGAAAAGCCAGTGGTGTGAAATTTCGTACATAAATTCTAATTTTACTACCTACCTCAAAATATAGTATCACCTTTAGTAAAATGGCGTGAAATTTTACAGCTAAAGATCTCAATGTACTCGTATTTATTCAGTGACTCAATTCCAGAACAGGATGTTATAGTTGAGACAGTCACAACACTTAATAAACCAGATGGTTCAGCGTAGAACTGGTGTGCGGAAGCGTCTTGTCATTCTATTCTTTAGCGTCGATGACTTAATCATTTCGCTTGGAAAGATAGTCAGACTTTTGCCTCGGTTTCTTGGTCAGAGTGAATCGACAACTGAAAGAACAGTTGCGTCTTTGCGTGGTTTATCCTCTACCACATTGTTCTATTACATACCGCTGTACAGATGATGTTTTTGGAATTGTAACACCTGTACAAAAAATAGTTTTCATCTACAAACTAGGTAGGTATTCCTTTAATAATCAGCCAAGTGCGAGACGGACTCGGGCACGAAGAGTTCCATACTGTATGGAATATATTTTATTTATTTTTGGAAGGGAATATACACCTGTTCCTGTTGCCGTTATTAATATCGAGGAAAAATATCACTTTACTTTTATGAGAGCTCCCCTTAAATAATTATTTATTTGAATTTAATTATTTATTTTTGAAGTGAACATTTATCGAAATATTCTGTGAATATTCCAAGTATCCACTGCCATTCAGTCATACAGCCATTTTTAGCTGTTTAAGCTCGATATTAATAACACGCTATACGAGTAAACAGCTAAAAATGGCTAAAAATTAAGGTTTGTTGTATGGGAGCCCACTTTAAATATTTTACATCGATCCGTGCGAATATTCGCGAATTCTGTACACGGGTGAAGTCGGTCGTGCTATTTTTTTTTTTTTTGAAAAAAATGATTTTTAGTATTTGTTGTTATAGCAGCAACAGAAATACGTCATTTGTGAAAATTTCAACGTTCTAGCTGGTGATAGACAGACGGACAGCGGAGTCTTAGTAATATCGTCCCGTTTTTACCCTTTAGGTACGGAACCTTAAAAATTGATTGTAGAGTTTTAACTTTCTAAACGAACGCATCAACGAGTCAGTTCAAACCCCATTCAGGCTTACATTTCGACAGTTCCTGTAAGTACTTTTAATTAATTCCACCTACCCCAGTAAATACATCACCGTACACAACACCAACAATAACAAAATACTATCATTCCAGCCACGGAACCCCGCATTGTTTTCCACCAAATTGGACCTCATGATTAATTTGTTTAACTCCCCTACTGTGTAATTTGTCAATGTCTATTATAGTTAGACCTACCCATCCCTTCTCAGACCTTATAATCCGCTCCAGAAAAGGGAGATCAGTCATCATTGTAAAGCTCTATTTAAACTGGTACTATTTCGTCATTGCCAAATATAACTAGACCTTTCAATCCCAGTTTAAATCCTTAAGAATATAAACAGGAGGATTATTTAAAAGGTCTAAGTAAGTTGGTGGTTTTGTAGGGAAAATTCAGCGGTTATTTGGTTAGTTGACATCGGGATCTCAATAAATAGAAGGATTCCTTGAGGTTTGCTCGAGTGATTATGGTGTTTGTTTGTTTGCTTGGTTGTTTTCAAAGGGTAGCGGAATTTACTTAACATTTGTGTTGATATTCTCTAGTTGAATTAAATGTAATGGTAGATTTTTTTTTCAGTACTGTACCGGTTCTTTAATGGTTTATTACTGAGCATAGGCCTACTCACGTTGGGTGATTGGACCATGTTCATCACGCTGGCCCCAGTACGAGTTGGTGAATTGACATAGGTATTCCGTCGAATTTATTCTGTGGAATGTTTGTCATGCAATAAAAAGAGACATGCCATTGAATAAAAATATGAAATGGAAACATTTTTCAATCTGGAAAAAAGGGTTTAAGTACAAGCCATATCATATGTGCAATGTAAAAAAAACACTATCCAACAAATATCTACCTACATAAAATCAAGTAAGTCAAGACAGCTTAATTCAAAATTTAAACCTGAACTTTCAGAAGCTTCCCAAAGATTGTCTACTACCGAAAGTTCAAGCTCTGAAATCTTTCCTGAAATTTACAACCACGTAACTCACCCGAGCCGTCTGTGCGCTTTATCTGTTCGTTTTTCACCGTCTGGCAAAAGGGTCTAGCTTCGACCAACTTATGTTGTAGAATTATTAAAAGAGCCACCATCGCGTTTCTGAAGGCCTAAAATAATACCAATGAAGACTTTCATAAAGACAAAACAAAGGACTGCTGACTATTTTGACTATAGCTTAGAATTTTTCGCAAAAAATCTGTACACCGACTTCCATCATGTACAGAATTTCAGTAATATGAACGAATCGATGTGACATCCATGTACGTTTTTGTTGAATTATCAAAAACAGATCAGCCGTTTTCGAAAAAAAATTATGTATCGATGTTCATCGATATTTTCGTCAATTGTAAACCAATTTCAGAAAAATCTTTTTAGTTCAAAAGAATATACTCCCGAGGTATTTTCTTTTAAATTTTATCGAAATCGGCTGAGCCGTTTTTGAAAAATTAACAATAATGTAAAAATGGTGTACATTGATTCGAGCGAACTATTCGAATTTTGTACACGACGGAAGTCGGCTTTCTCATTTTTTGCGACAAAAAATTATTGAATGGATTTTCAATTCAATTATTAGTTTAAAAATTGGAAATTCTCAAAATCTAGGGCGTAGCGGCGGTTGAAGGTTACTTAAAAATAAACTGGTAATGCAACGTCTTTGAAATTTTCCCTAAAATTAGTTCTAGAATTCATCCGCTCCTACGTATTGGTATTGTACTTGGTGTTGGTATAATATCTCCGGTCGCGTATCTCAGTCCCAGCTCTCAAGTAGCGGTCCCTAGGGAGCTCGTTACACCGCAATAATTACTGGCACACCTATCTGGTTCAATTAGAAGGCGAGCTGTTTGTTTATAATCGTCGGACGGCGAGACGGTGTGAGAGGAGGACTGATTTGTGTTGGTTTTGTAACTTTTGTTGAAGGAAGGAGAGAATATGCTAGGTTATTTTAGCTACATTGTCTAAAGCAGAAATATTAGTGCCTCGGTGACTCAGTGGTTGGTAACCCTAACTTCTGGATCAAAGAGGCGTAGGTTCGATCCCCACCCAGGGCAAGTATTTATGTGATGAACATAGGTGTTTGCTCTGTGTCTGGGTGTTATTTAGTTACTCTCTATATAAGTATGTTTTAAAAGTATGTATATGTAGCATATCAGTCTCTGGTAGCCATATCACAAACTTTGCTTAGTTTGGGGTCAGAGATCGTGTGTAAGATGTCCCCAATTATTATTTTTTATTATTAGTATTTGTTTATTAATTGTCCAGAGTTACAATGTAGGTAAATTTTTGTTATACCTACAGGGCTATCTACTTGCTCTATATTAAGCCGAAAGGGGGCGATTACAACCTTCATTATAAACAACTTTTACTATGTGGTAAATCTGGGATTCGACAAAAAACTATCAGCTGTTCCACACAAAATTAATAAAGAAGTAAAAAGCTCCTGATTTTTTTTCGAATTCCGGGTTGGCTCCATTATAAAAGTTGTTTAAAAGATGGTCTGAATCAAATTAAAAAAAAAAAAGAAAATCTGAACCTTTTTTCGGCCTAGTACACCAGTTCTGAATACACCTGTATAATATGTAGCATGAGGTCTGAATTTCGATGCTCGTAACTACTCTTCAGAGTGAGAAGCATTTTGATTTTTTAAGCGTCCCAAAAAAGATGCATAAATACAAAGAGATGATCATGATGATGGTTTACCTAGACTCTTACACCCACCGGTGGGTTATGTCAGTAGGTGCACGGGTAGCGACCCCTTAAATGTTGGTGAATCAAATTATATATGCATCTAGATTTATCCATGGCAACGCCAGCGCGATTTTTTTAATTTTGGTTCATAGGAACCTTTTATTTTTCCACGATAAAATTTTATAAAATCACTATGCAACTTTTGAACTATATCCCTTTTTCCCTCTGAAAAATCACACCACAAACAAATTTTCACCGCATCCAAAAGCACCCCATCCAAGACGCTCAAGATAAGGGGTTACCAGCTATCAGTGTAAAATCTTGGGTTCTGAGCAAACAGGGGGAGATTGCTTAAATTATAGCTTTACAAGCGACGACAGCTCTCGGCGGCTCTAACCAATTGCCTCTTGTTCAGGTGCTTGTTGGGGGCTTTCACTTCATAAATTCATTTACTTTTTGCTGGCAACCTCCTTTGTTTTAGTCGAGATGAAGATAAGGTGAAGTGTTTTATTCTTATAGGTATTAGGAGACTGATAGCGCACTGAAAATGCGCGATAATTAAATGCTGAATCTATCAATTTAGATGTTTAGCGCCCGCTCCTGTTTTTCGTTTTTTTTTTTTTCATTTTATAAAATTTTTTTGTAATATCATTCAAGCATAGGACGTCCACTGTTGAACATAGCTCTACAATCCAAATTGGTGTGGATTTCCAATTAAATCGTACGATAACATAATTATAGGAAAGCTTTTACTTACTTACGCACAACCTTATGAGTGAATGTAGGACAACAAGATGAACCACTTTTACCTACAATGAGACCTAACCCTAAAATTGCTAAAAAATCTGTACTCTTCCCTGAATCATTCCATGAACCTCGCCTACCGATTCAATGACTTTTGAGAAAATGTATGAATGTACACTGGTACACAAGGTAGGAACAGCTGATATTTTTTTGCGGTTTCAGTACTGAATTCATAGTAAAAATAGTTCCTCTTTGTATACTAAAGTCGTCATTGTAAGGTTTTCGTGAAGTACCTATATAGCCTGATATATTTAAACAAAGAAAGTAGAATCTACAGAGTGACAGATGGCCTGAAATTCCCACACAAATGATAAACCACATAAAATAATAATAATATGATTGTCTGATCGATTCACACTGAATTTTGACAAAAACAACGGTCTACCGTAGATGATTTTCAGACAACTTCAGAAAAGTCCAGAAGTATAGTTGTACTAAATATATTATTAATAATAAAAGTTTTTTTATAGTATTTTGTTCTTTTTTATATAAATATTGTAAAAAAACTTAAATTTAAGATAATAAATGCATATGTGAATAATAATAATAAATATTTGGGGACATCTTACACACGGCCTCTGACCCCAAACTAAGCAAAGCTTGTGATATGGCTGGCAGAGACTGATATACTACATATACTTATTTTTAAATACATACTTATATAGATAGTAACTAAATAACACCCAGACACAGAGCAAACACTTATGTTCATCACATAAATATTTGCCCTGGGTGGGGATCGAACCCACGCCTCTTTGACCCAGAAGTTAGGGTCACTAACCACTGAGCCACCGAGGCTGTCATACATCTGTACTATGCATTAGTTTCGAGAAGCTCGATATAATTAAACAAAGAAAATAGAATCTACAGAGTGACAGATGGCCTGAAATTCCCACACAAATGATAAGCCACATAAAATAATAATAATATGATTGTCTGATCGATTCACTCTGAATTTTAGACAAAAACAACGGTCTACCGTAGATGATTTTCAGACAACTTCAGAAAAGTCCAGAAGTATAAGTTGTACTAAATAGACATCTATAAACTACATTTGTACTATGCATTAGTTTCGAGAAGCTCGATATAATTAAACAAAGAAAATAGAATCTACAGAGTGACAGATGGCCTGAAATTCCCACACAAATGATAAGCCACATAAAATAATAATAATATGATTGTCTGATCGATTCACTCTGAATTTTAGACAAAAACAACGGTCTACCGTAGATGATTTTCAGACAACTTCAGAAAAGTCCAGAAGTATAAGTTGAACTAAATAGACATCTATAAACTACATTTGTACTATGCATTAGTTTCGAGAAGCTCGATATAATTAAACAAAGAAAATAGAATCTACAGAGTCACAGTTGGCCCGATAATCCGGGACCGCATTGTTCGATAAATCGCCACTGAACTCCGACCCCCGCAGTGGATTTATGCCCATTTAATTTACCAGGATTTGTAAGGACTTCATGATTTGTTGTCGGTCCGAATTAATTTGGTAGGATTACTTCACTGGACGCTCGTTTGATCGGGGAAATCCAGTTATGATTAGTATACAAACCTTTATTAAGGTTGTTTGGGAGCGACCGATTATAAAGACAAAAAGCTATTGTTATAGGTATCTAGTATCATCGTAATCACTTCCGCAAGTAAAAGTTCTACAGAAATATGCAAAAATGTATCAAAACGCGAACTTTTTACATTAAAGCATGTAAACCAAAGCCTCACGTTTAACCGATTTCCAAAAAGAGCTTCTATATTCGACTGTATATATTTTTTTTGTATATGTTCATCGATATTTTCGCCGAGTGTGAACCGAATCAAAAATCTCTTTTTTAGTTCGAAAGGGTATACTTAATCCCGAGGTAGTCCCATTTAAATTTTATCGAAATCGATTAAGCCGTTTTTGAAAATCAAAAATAATGTAATGGTGACAAGAAGGCTGGCTCATTCCTCGCGTAGAGAATTTCTCTAGCAGTTCGGCGCGGGAATGCAGCCAGCGTTCTTGGCACCCTTCCACAAGGACACAGTCTTTGTTTCGACTTTTAGTCTCTATTTTTGTATATATTTAGGGAGGTTTTTTATTTTGTGTAGTATTTTGGTACCTAGTATAGAAAGACGATATTAAGAGATATTAAGAGTTTTAAGTCAATATTACCATTTTTTGCGAAAAATAATTATTCCTAAATTGATCTATCTATCGATTACAAATGAAAGTTTTGTAAATAGAGTAGTAGGAGTATCTCAATTACTTTTGTGTGTGGTACTTAATTGTGAAGAAAGAGATGGTGAAATAATGTTTTTAAAGTAAGTTGTGTACTTAGTAGATAATACATAGGAAATGGTGTTCAATGATTTGTAAAAATATTATACTATTAAATATTTCTCTGAAAATCCAATAGTATATAATATAGGCAGCTGATACTGTAACTAGACAAAAGACGAGAATGTTAGCATTTGATGGCCAAACTTTGCTCCTCCAAGCTGAATATTTAATAGACTACAACTTTAGAATCTAAAGGAAAAAAATATCTAATGCCAAAACTTGCCGTCCAGCTTACATGGACTTATGTTTACTTCTAAAGATACCCGTAATTTATAACTAAGTAAGTAAGGATATGTATGTAAAGCGCCTACGAGTCTGCCCAAGATCTATCTAGTAGGGTGACCAGCCCCCAATAAATAGCCGGCTTCCAGATTGGACCAATGTTGTGGGACAGCGGCCAATTGTCCCGGATAATCCCCGATTGACACGGGATTAGCGGACAAATTGTCCGCATTCTTACGTAATTTATGGTCGTACTTACTGGTTCTATTAGCGGATTTTAAGACGTGTGGGCGAACCAATTTTGGGAACTGTAAAAGTAAGAGAGAAGCTTCAAATTATTTATTAATTCGTAGGAGATAAGTGTTCAACGAACGTTTGAATCTGTAATAGATAAAAATAAAAATATGTATACTGTGCATACATGATTATGAAGCTTATTAATATAAACTAGAGTTTTTCACAGGCAGAGGTCATCAACTTAGAATGTATGCTTCATCTGTGAACATAACGTTGTTTACCACCTGGAGAGTTGGTGGTTAAATGGCTCCAACAGACGTCGAAATATGATACACCTACTCATTGACACGAACGTCAATTTTATCATTTTCCTCTTCTATCATCGACGGTCAAAAAGAGCCCCAAGCGAGTATTATTTATTCGTTTTCCGTAGTAAAATACGGGTACAAAGTAACCTTTGAAAAACGCGGCCACAGTCCAAACAATCAGCTAAGTGGTGGACTCCATAATGACAGATTAGCAGAACTGAGCAGCACCTGTGCGCCCTGGCGCATGGCAGCGGTAGAGCGTAGCCCATGAATCACCACGATCGGGGCCGATAAATTCATCACCGTGATTAGCGAGCACCGGCTACATCGTATGGAGTATACTTTTTGTTTACTACTCAAAAAAAAAACATGTTTATATTATATTATATTGGGACATCTTACACACGGTCTCTGACCCCAAACTAAGCATAGCTTGTGATATGGCTGCCAGAGACTGATATACTACATATACATATTTTAAATACATACTTATATAGATAGTACCTAAATAACACCCAGACACAGAGCAAACACCTACGTTCATCACAAAAATGTTTACCCTGGGTGGGGATCGAACCCACGCCTCTTTGACCCAGAAGTCAGGGTCACTAACCACTGAGCCACCGAGGCAGTCAAGTTTAGTAAGCAATTTTCTCGAAAACGAGGCTAAAGAATGGCTGATTCTATAATGCTAGATCAGTGACACTGCATCACCGCGATTAGAGCCGATAAATTCATCACCGTGATTAGCGAGCACCGGCTACATCGTATGGAGTATATTTTATTGTTACCTCATGAAGAATATTATGTTTAGTTAGCAATTTTCTCGAAAACGAGGGTAAAGAATGGCTGACTCTATAATGCTAGATCGGTGACACTGCATCACCACGATTAGAGCTGATCAATTCATCACCATAGTTAGCGAGCACCGGCTACATTGTACCTATGGAGTATACTTCATTGTTAACAGAAGAAAATATTATGTTTAGTTCATCGAGCAAATATCTATAGATTCACATTCGTGCAAAAAAAGTGTCCAAACCAAAACCCTGCCCAAGTTACGAAGTGGGCATGCTTTTAAGTTTTTTTGTTTGTTTTATGTTGTTCCTCTTGTACTTCCCCCGACATAAGTCGGAGACATTGTCAAGCTGAACATTTGCTTACGCGGTTTTCTGTTTTATTAATAATAGGCCAATTAGACTGCCACATGCAAGTTTTATAATGTGTGAGCATAAATATGACATGAATACATAATATTATATAGCTTAAAATATAATATAATAGTTATACGTAAATGCTTTTAAGTTAGTCGTACGGTAATTGCAAGCCGACTACAATGCCGCGCGATGCCAATGTGCTCGGTTACAAGCACTAATTAGGTGACATAACGTCAAGATTCAAGAAAACGGGACATTGTGAATTATTTAATGTAAATATCTAAGTCGGTATGTATGACGGCGCACGGATATTTTTTTGCTACTTTCACTTAGGGACTGTGGCTCTGTAGATATTTGCTCGAAGGTTTAGTTAGGAACTTTTCTTTGTGGTGTCATGTCAGACCTCGGACTATGCCACATCTGATGGTTTAGTACAAAATTACGCGTAAATTGAAACTACAGTAGTTTTCGTATGACTCCATACATTTTTGTACAGTGCCCTTGGCGGAAATGAGGTAGATCTAACCAAAATGTATGGAGCCACACGCAAACGCGCAACCAAGTAAGTAAACTATGCAAAACCTGTGCTAAAAAGCTCTGGCCGACTGTGCATCATACAAATTTTTGGTCAAACACAAAATATGAATTTTAGCACGCAGCATTGAAAAGACGAAGTAATTTTCTCCAAGATGAGGCTAAACAAGGTTATTGATAATGAAACATAAAAAAGAAGAAGTAACTTTCTCCAAAAGGGGTTGACGCTATAATGTCAAGTAGTAGTAGAATATTATTTCACATTTATTTAATACCAATATCAAATTAAACTAATAACACGTAAATCTATAAAGTCTCATTTAGTTTATCTGTATTCGAAGTGGAAGACGACTTTTTACTTTCTATAGCTAAGTCATCTAGTGTCATAAACTTTTTCCTCTGAGGAATTAAACTTTTGCGTTTACCGCGATTCGTTCTCGGAGACTTAGTTTGTGTCACGGTATTCGTTAAGAATCTTTTAGGAATTTTACTCGGCTTAGTCATTTTATTTGGACTGTCAAGAGGGCGAGGAGATTCAGTTCTGTCGACAGTGATCTGTAACAGTTTCTTTTTAGTTTTAAAATCATTTTTAGTAGCCTTTTGATCATTCTGCGTGCTAATCTTGTTACATTTACGGGCCAGAAAAATCATAGTATGTTTAGATGCTTTTTCTATTGCAATGCTCTGCACTTTTTTATTTGGCAGCTTCTTCGCCGTCTTCAAACTTTCACTATATCCATGAGAAAAACTCGAACTAGCAATTTTAACAGATCTCTTATGTTCATTCAAGTCTGTTTTGTTCGTTTTATCGTAATCAATTATTTCAAGTGAACTGGTTTTTGCCTGTGAACTCAATTCCTGCGACGAAGGTATGCTTGAAATAGTTACAGATTTTTTAACTTTTTTGTCTCCTTTATTGTCGTTCTGAATTTCCTTATCGGGTTTCATAAATTGAATATAGCTGAAAGTTTTATAATTTACAGACGTTTTATTTGGAAGTAATGTCACTGTTTGAGTTGGCTGAAGATTCTGAACTGTGACCAAGCTACCAGTTGCACTCGCCATATCTTCTTCAGGAATACATTTAAAAGAGTCACAATTTGAGTTACTACAAGAAGCTTTAACTATTGTTGTATATTCTTTTGTGCAGTCACAGTTACAAATAGTATTAGACGATCTATTGAACAACGTTGCCGAACCAGTTTTGCTGATCGATGAGTCTTTCTTGCCTTCTACTTGATAACATTCGTTTAATGAACAAGACTCTTTATTACATTCACACCAAAAACCTTTCGATGAGGACGAAGATCGCTTTCTACAGCAAAAACCATTGTTGATAAACGAAGAAGGTGTTTTTCTAATATTATAACGTGTGAAACTATTTACTGACGTTTTGCTGTTCGAAGAATCGTACAATGGCGTTAAACGAGGTCGGCTTTTGCCCTCTGATGTTTTATCGGATAGAGAATTATCAGAAATTTTTATAGACACTGATTTACAGATCGGAGTAGACATTCTTTTCGGTTTTCGGTTGGCCACTTGATTATTTGTAATAACTCGTGTGGGTAGCAGCTGAGGCTTGATGTTTGGTTGAGTATTTATACCAATAGAGCTTCGTGGCGTTGGAGGAAAATATGCTTCAATGTTGACGTCGAGGCACGTGTTTCGATCGTACAGACAAGCACAGGAGTGCGTACAGGGAGCAGCGCTCGTTTTTTTTGTCGCCATTATTACTGGGTTGGTGGTAGTGTGGGCACTGGTCAGCGATTTCTCTTTTTTGACTCCTCCATCCGGTGGATCTTTTCTATCACGATCAAATATGACATCCGCACGATATTGCGTATTAAGCATCTTTTTACCGTTTTTCATTTTAGTAAATATCAAGTAGCACAGTGTTGGAATGCACCACGCTATCTCGAGGATTATAATAACAGTTATGATCATCATTTTCTTTGATGACAGGTTCAGTGGGACTCCCGCGAATGTATTGTTCTTCAGAGGCGTACATAAGACTTCAGTAGCGTCGTAAATTTTCGATTTATTAACAAGCGACAAAACACTACGCAATGCTGGGTATAACTTTTCGTCCTTGAGGTGCGGAATAACATTAATTTCCAGCCACATTTGAAATCTATCGTTATATTTGTCCATGTCTTCTATGTTGGTTGAAATAATACAGTATTTTGCAAGGTCATAGTATTTGATTAGAGCATCAGCGGAGTCAGGATGAACCAGAAGTATTGGACCCTGATTCTTGATTGGTAAGAACATACATTCGAAACCCTTTTCCCAGCTGATGCTTGGCATGGGTATTGCTAAATCAGACTTTGTTCTTTCATAGTATGCGATGTCATCGCAGGGATGGCGAGCGTTTCTTGAGAAATCCTGGTGAATGGGTGCTATATCAACGGACATGGAGTAGAGATAGTCAGCTGGAGGCTCGTTCCATCCTTTGCCGTTTGATTTCAAATAATTTTTTAAGTTATCGTGAAATTGAAACAGCTTGATAGCGTCATCTTTAGGTACAGTTCCTCCGTAATACGCGAATTTCGTAATTGGCAGTACCCACATTTTAAGGTATCCTCCAATAACGTCTGAAAGAGCCAAAGTTAGCAATCTAATACTTTCGATGTCTTCTGTTTCGTGGCTTACTTGTGCCAGAGAATTTGTAAAATAGGTGTGTATATTGTCAGTGAAGTCTTGGTTTCTGGTATCGAGGAGGTGTATAGGTGGTAGTAAATCTAGGAAGAGTTTCCTTGCCCTTAAAACTTTTATTTGGGAAGCAGTCCAGGTTGGTTTATTTAATGCAGATCGAGTAAATAGTACAGTACCAACGCTGCAGTGTTCCATTGGCTTCTGATCCAACGCCATCGCTTCACATAACAAGGCGAATGTAAAAATGTATGCGTTCATTATTAAAACAACGTAAAAAGTTAATAAAATAAACTGAATAAACGTATCTACAATAATTGTTTCCAAACAGTTTGACATTTGGCGATGACTTTTAGCAATCTAAGTTGTTTAGGTTCTTCCATGGATGTAGTAGGTGCTTTTTAGAGTATTTTGACTTTTGCTTGTAAAACTATATTGTCATCTTTGAGGTAAAGAAATGGTAAAAGTTTCTATGCGGTTGCAAAACGTTTTCAATTTTTTTATCAAAGGGCAAGTGCAGTTATTAACTACCACTAAATACAAGACTTACAAAATCAAAAACTACATAAGCTACTACTGTGTGATTTAATACATACATACATTTTCCGAAATTGATTAGTTCAACATTATGACTGATATTAGGCTGATCTACATGTCGCCATAATAAAACAACCACTACACAAAAAAACATAAAACAACCCTAATGTGTATTCTTAAATTGTATTAAAAACATGGTTATAAAGGTTACTTTTTTGTATGTGGTGATGAGCTCGTTTCCAAGGATACTAATACGCCTTAGGGTGAATTGCTTATATTAGCCAACTACTTCCGAACCATCAACTTGGCATTTTTTCTGAACAAAATACTACCTAAGTTGTAGCCAATGTGTTTCGTTGTTTCGTTTCGGTAATAATTTAAGGAGATAGCCATTCTAAATACACAGGGTTACTGTTAATAAATTAGCATTTTTATGGACATTTTCTGTACTGCAAAATAAATATCATTTGTTACACGACTTCTAAAAACTCGTATTTATTTTCTCTAATACCATATTTGAAACAATATCGACCGGTCTAAACAGCGCGCCACCCGCGAGGGCCAGAGGAGATAGGTAATAGTACATTATGATATAAGTGCGGTAAGTTGAAAATTACAGCTGAGGCAATATTGCTAAGGCTATATTAATTTTCAATTTTCATGACATTGTTATAATAATTGAAATGCACCCCACACTATATTCGCCAGTGGACGGACAGACGGACATCGAAGTCTTAGTAATAGGGTCCCGTTGTTACCCTTTGGGTACGGAACCCTACCGTACCCAAAGGGTAACAACGGGACCCTATTACTAAGACTTCGATGTCCGTCTGTCCGTCTGTCTGTCACCGGGCTGTATCTCATGAACCGTGATAGCTAGGCAGCTGAAATTTTCACAGATGTTGTATTTCTGTTGCCGCTATAACGACAAATACTAAAATGGAATAAAATAAATATTTGAGGGGGGCTCCTATACAGCAAACGTGATTTTTAGGAGTTTTTTGCTCACTATTAATAATGGCAAGAAGAATGGGGTTAAGGGGGCTCCAACACGGTACGGAACCCTCCGTGCGCGAGTCCGACTCGCACTTGGCCATTTTCTTTCCTTTTAGTGTTGGGTTAGAAACGCTTACACCGCATATACCTAGGTACGCTTTTGTTATCGATGGCATTAAGAAGCCCTTTCCATACCAACCTGCCCTAGCTACGAAACTCTATAACAATCATACACGTGATTTGTTCGTAGATCTCACACATACGTCAGTGTGCAGGTGTCGGGGTGAATTGTTTAAATTACCCAACCCAAGCTTCTGAACAGGATTAGGCGCGACGTCGGTTATATGTTTTGCTGTTTGTATCTGAATTTTGTCAGCGATCACCGAAATTAAGCAACGTTCTGCACGGTCACTATTTGGACGGGTGACCGCGGGTTTATCTAAATTAAGGGATTACTATAGGAATTCTGTTGAGGAAGTAGCATGCATCTATCTATCAGCCATAGGACGTCCACAGGACATAGGCCTCCCCTTCTCTAAGACCAGTTGGTAGCGACTTGCATCCAGCGCGATCCTGCGCTCTTAATGAGTCATCTGTCCACCTTGTGGGTGGACGTCCTACGCTGCGCTTGCCGGAAGTAGTCCTAAACATCATGAATCTATTTTTATTAAAAGCTTTTATTTGACTTGCAATGGATGTTCATATGTATGTTGGCGTGGAATCTTGCAAGTTAAATTTGACCAACTTCCCGGTTTTCGATTGAGCTGAAATTTTGCACGCATATGAATACCGCGTGACAATGCAATAATATGTTACCATGGAGCTGATCTGATGATAGAGTCGGAAGGTGGCCATAGGAACTCCTGTACTAGACAAGATAGACCCGTCGTGTTTGGGCTCGTTTTACTTTTCTTGGCTAGCACTCTGCTGCTTGCTACATGATATCCAGGATCTCAAAAGCTTGTATTTTATAATAATTGTAGGCCCCGGTTGTTTTAACCGTTTAGCCATGTCAGAGGCCTTCAGGCGGCCTAAAAACTCTGACACCAGGGCTAGCCACCCGGCCAATACGAACTTAATTTAATAATAATTTATTTTTTAAGACACGCAGACGGCTTAGTTAGAGATCTATTTGGGAGGCCTATGTTCAGTAGTAGACATCATTTAAATTTTATCATCATATTAGCTGTTAGATGTCCCCATATTGATGTAGGCATAGACATAAGTACCTATACACGTTGACATAAGACCACGGCTTGCACTCAGAGCAATCATGCGGCTCTAATGGGCAACATTGTGTGTAGTCGTTCTACACTGCGTATACCGGTGCGTGATCTTCATTCGAGAACTTTAGGCCCAGCGGTAATTATCTGCTAATAGGCCAGTTAACAATCTTTCCAATAATTTACAGCTTTAATTAGTTGTTTGGTAACTTATTAATGTTTAATTAGTCTCATAAGCAGTGCCGCCATGGCCTCCATCCTCTATATTTTTCTTTTTTTGCTTTTGTTGAGTAACATTTTCAAGAATCCTCTTAAGTTTGACATAAAACCTTACATAAAGGTAAAAGAGACATTATATTCTGTTAATTCCATGTTATCTGAATATTAATAGAGGATCGTGTTAACACGTAGCGCGACATTAACACATGGCACGCGTGTCACCGTTAATCAAGGCACGGTAATTGTCCGCAGTGTTATTGTGACAAATTACTACACAAGGGGAGTAATATCGAGCTTGGAATTAGCTCAAGTGACGATTATGGTTATCCTCATAAGTACGTGCATCACTATCACTACATAGTATAAAACAAAGTCGCTTCCCGCTGTCTGTCTCTATGTATGCTGATATCTTTAAAACTACGCAATGCATTTTGATGCGTTTTTTTAATAGATAGAGGAATTCAAGAGAAAGGTTTTGTATTATACGCCTGTGTAAAGCCGGGGCGGGTTGCTAGTTTATGATATATCATGTACAATATCATGACTTTGTATGTATAAGTAAAAGTTATTCAGAAAGGGTGTAATTAGCCGATTTTATTTACTGTCGTAGCTGCCGTAAGTACTCGTACTATGCCATACTTCACAGTTTTATATTCATATAATATGTATTTTTTGAAATTGGTACCATTTAAATTTTATTGAAATCGGCTGAGCCATTTTTAGTAAATCAACAATAATGTGAAAAATGCTATATCGATCCGTGCAAAATTTTCGCGAATTCTGTACACGGTTGAAGTCGGTCATGTCATTTTTCGCGAAAAATAATTTTATCCTCAAACTTAGTCAAAGATGGTAGTTCACTTAAATTATGTTGGTACCTATAGGACGAATCATACAAATCGGCGGATGTGAAGTTAGCTACAAGCTGCGCCAATCCTGACTGAAGCTCACATAAAGCTGCGCGTTGATTGGATTTCGCGCAGCTTGTAGCTGATTTCACATCCGCCAACTTGTATGATTCAGCCTATATCAACAATTTTGATTATATCAACAACAGTTTAAATATGTAGGACTTTTAACTTATAATAATCGGCCAAGTACGAGCCGGTCTCGCGCACGGAGGGTTCCGTACTGTATGGGAGCCCCCCTTAAATATTTATTTTATTTTAATTTTATTATTTGTTATTGAAGTGAATTTAAAACTAAATATTCTGTGAAAATTTCAAGCATCTACTCGTACCTGTTACCATTATAATTATAGAGCGAAAAACGTCTGAAAAATCAGGTTTGTTGTATGGGTTAAATATTCATTTTATTTTCTTTTTAGTATTTGTTTTCTTTATAGCGGCAACAGAAATACATCATCTGTGAAAATGTCAGCTGCCTAGCTATCATGGTTCATGAGATACAGCCCGGTGACAGACAGACAGACAGACGGACAGACGGACATCGAAGTCTTAGTAATAGGGTCCCGTTTTTCCCTTTGGGTACGGAACCCTAAAAACTAAGTTAGTAATTCTTAATTTGTTTTTTTTTATCTCTGTAAGTACCTACTACGTATTACGACTGAAATTACGATGCCGTGTTTTGAGCATGAATGAAATACTAACACTAGTACTTACATCCATAGTAATTACTAAGTTGGTTCTAAGTAGATATACAACGTCATAGGTATTAAACGCAAAACCTTTTAAGGGCGGGTCTAGTACATCTAGACAAACAACTTTTGAAAATTCACAAATAAAAAATCGGCCAAGTGCGAGTCGGACTCGCGCACGAAGGGTTCCGTACCTTATGGGAGCCCCATTCATCTTGCTGTTATTAATAGCAAGCAAAAAACTCCTAAAAATCACGTTTGTTGTATGGGAGCCCCCTTAAATATTTATTTTATTCTGTTTTTAGTTATAGCGGCAACAGAAATACATCATCTGCGAAAATTTCAGCTGCCTAGCTATCACGGTTCATGAGATACAGCCCGGTGACAGACAGACAGACAGACGGACAGACGGACATCGAAGTCTTAGTAATAGGGTCCCGTTTTTACGCTTTGGGTACGGAACCCTAAAAAAATTAAGCCGCTTCTCCATACATTGTGCCGCGCGTTGACGAACTTTTTGTATGAAAAAGCTGACTTTTTCTTCGTGATTTTCCAAAAGTCGTAGTACAAAAGTATTTTGTCTAGATGTACTAGACTCGGCCTTAAAAGGTTTTGCGTTTAATACCTATGACGCTATATATGTATGAATATCAATATGTCTAATATTATATCGTGCAAATGAACAGGCGTACAGTAACGAGCAGTAAAGGGTATCCCTTCCTGCCCTAGCTAATGGCGTGTGTAATGCGATATCCTTAGCATCTAGTTTCCTTAGATAATACGAGACGGTTGACAGAGCCATGTCTAGATATTAGTAGGTACTAAATAAATGACGTCACCAAACTTGTCGGGAGGCAATGGATGAGGCTAGCACAGGATCGGAAAGAATAGCGAGAAAGAGAGGAGGCCTATACTCAGCAGTGGGTGGAATTGGCTGAATAGATAGATTATAAATAAATAAATAATGTGCCCAATCTTAAAGGCGCCATCGTAAATTTAATAGCATTTTAAAAGATTGTTGTTTCTTTTTCGTTATATGCATTTGAGAGAGAGAACAATGTTTTGAGTTGCTATGAAATTTACGATGGCACCTTTAAACTTGACCATAATATATCAATAGGTACTAGGGGACTCTTAAACACGATCTCTGACCCCAAACTAAGCAAAGCTTGCGACATGGCTGCCAGAGACTGATATCCTACATAATAATATACATATTTTTAAATACATAGCTACTTATACGTATAGATAACTAGCAGGCCTCCCTAAAGTTTTAAAAAATATAATATAGCCTATGACACCCGGGGTTTGTGTAGCTTCCCAACAGAGAAATAATTTTTCAAATCGGTTCAGTAGTTTCGGAGCCTATTCAATGCAAACAAACAAAAAATCAAAACTTTCCTCTTTATAATATTGGTATAGATAACACCCAGACATAGAGCAAACACCTATTCTTATTCTTATTCTTATTCGACGTGGGGGCGATAAGTCCTGCACTGACGTCCCGCATGGGGTGTTTTGTGCATTTCCCCCTCCAGCGTCTACCCGAGCCAGCCCAGCTCCTTAAAGTAACGGAGCGTGGCTCTGGGCCGCTGGCATAACTGCTCCAGTAGCTTAGATGGTGAATAAGATGATGGCGATGTGGATGACAAAGCTAATGATAATGCCAATGCAGAAGCGTCATGCAACCCGTTAGCTATTCTAGTGTCTTCTGTGGCTTTGCAATGCCACAGAACAGAGCAAACACCTATGTTCCTCACAAAATGCTGTGGAAATCGAACCTACTACGCCTCAAAAATGTGTTGTTTATAATTTTCATCATTTTAATTAGTTCATAGAATCGAGATCGACTCTCTATATGCCACATAGCTAGAGATATCAGGTGTACCTAAATACACACTCATCTGAAACTTCATACACTTCGTCAATCTTGCGGGTGGACGTCCTACGCTGCGGCTGCCGGTACGTGGTTTCCACTTGAGAATTTTTCCACAATCCGAAGGTTATCAGTCCACCGAGTTTGTGCCCTGCTCACTGCCATTCCAAAGTGTCAATTCACGGGGATATGTCGGTAGCCTTGGTTGTTCTACGGATATCCTCATTTCTTTACGAACTTACTGGCAACTATAAAACCAAAGCTCAACCAATAATATTCAATTTTAAGATAAACAAACAAACATTAATGTTTAGTTCTAGGACTGCACCGCAACGTGCATGTAAATCATTTTACATCGTAAAGTGAAGTCTAAGCCCGGACTTCACCAAAGTGGAGCGGTGCGAGATGTGTGGATGCAGAGCGTTGTGGTCATAGAGATTAAGGGTAAGGACCCACAAAGCGGTCTTTAGCTACGGTTTTAGCCCGGTTCGGTTGTGGGTCCGTAGCTTCTGTAGAATGCAGATATATATTATGTAAATAATCGGCCAAGTGCGAGTCGGACTCGCGCACGAAGGGTTCCGTACCGTATGGAAGCCCTTATTAATAAATTTTATTTTAATTATTTATTTTTGAAAGTAAGTACATACAAACCTCATATTCTGTGAATATTTCAAGCAGCTTCCTGTTGCCGTTATTACCTCTAATTTCAAGCAAATAAATAGCTTTACTTGTATGGGAGCCCCCCTTAAATAATTAATTTATTTCAATTTAATTATTTATTTTAAATGGGATATTTAACTAAATATTCTGTGAATATTTCAATTATCTACCTGTCGCCGTTATTAATATCTAAAACAAGGCACACTAAAAAAACGGATAAAAATTCAGATTCCCCTAATTTTGATTTTCTATATTTTTAGTATTTATTGTTATAGGGGAACGTCATGAACGGAACATCATCTATGAAAATTTCAACGTTCTAGCTATCACAGTTCATGAGATACAGCCTGGTGACAGGCAGACAGATAGACAGACGGACGGACAGCGAGGTCTTAGTAATAGGGTCCTGTTTTTACTCTTTGGTTAAGGAACCCTAAAAATTAAAGCAGATCTCACGACGCGTTTTACGCCGTTGTAATAGGCGCATCCACTATAATACAGGATTATTCATAAAGCTGGTGGTACTGAGCCGGAAAGGGTGGAAAAATTAAAATGTATTTAATCAGCTAATTTTTCTTTCTCAATTTCGGGATTGGCCCTATATTAAAACTTCTTCATGAAGATGACCAGATAGTCCAGCATGCGACCACGAAAAGCCACGAAATTAACTCTTTTCGATGTGTGAAAAAGTGACTCATATACTTTACCATAACGCTGTCTCATTCTGACAAATCGAAAGAAATATTACTTCATGCGCATCCTAGCCCAGCTGGATAACCCCTCATTGTACATCTTTTTTTTAATAATCCTGCTCGTATACTGGCTCTGCCCAGCCTTGCTCCGTCCCGCTTTAGTAAGTTTTTGTCTAACATGGCTGAAAATATTAATAAACGAATGTATAGGTGTTATCTGCCGCGTAAAATATTAATGATCACCCCCATTAGCCGGGAAGAGCTTTTTACTCGAATATACGAGAGATAATAATACGTACATTGATGTAGTCGTGCTGGAAACGCTTGTCTAGGAATGGGATGGAAAATATTGTTTTTATATTTCGTCGGAGTATGAACTCCGACGAAATATAAAACAATATGAAGGAAATGAAACCATTTTAAGCATATTTTTTTATTGGAAAATTACTAACCACAGAATCCAGGGTCTGTGCCCTTTGTTTACTAAAATGTAAAATTATTTGATTTTACTGTACAAAACGAGTTAGTACAATAGAGATGGGTTAGTTTAAATCTTAGCCTAAGTTAGTAGTTAACGTATTTTTAACCGACTTCAAAAAAGGAAGTTCTCAATTTGACTGCATGTATTTTTTTGTATGTACTCGTATATTACGAAATTACTCCGCTAGTTATGAACCTTGATTTGATAATTTGTTTTGTTTCATAGATCATACTTCATGATCCCATTTGAATTTAATCGAAATCGGCCTAGTCGTATTTGAAAAATCTACAATAATGTAAAAGTAACTAGGTACATTCCCAAAGAGTTACTTTTTATGATAAACATTTCCAAAAATTCGTCGCGGATGCAGGATTCGAACCTTGCGTCTTCGGATCACTAGCCCGACGCTCTAGACCACTGAGATAACCCGCTGTACATTGATGACACCTACCTACTTACATTGATCCGTGCGAACTATTCGAATTCTGTACATGGTTGAAGTCGGTTATGACATTTTTGGCGAAAAATGATCATTTGAAATCGAGGGTTATTAACAACTTATATTTTTTTACAAGCTTTTATTTAGTTTCACCTGTCCCGTGGTCTGTCTGTCGGTCTGTAATCAAATATTTTGCATACATGTGTAAATCGCGTGACAATGCAATATTATGATAACACGGTGCTGATCTGATGATGGAGCTGGAAGGTGGCCAAAAGAACTTAGCAATAAAACGACACAACCTCATCGAGTTTCAGCTCGTTTGATTCGTCTGTACCTACTTGTTCAGTAAAAGCTTGTTTTGAATAAAAAGGTTTTTTTTAAATTTATTACTTGTCATTCGAATTAGTCGCATCCAAGGTTCGAATAATTCGAATATTCTTCGAATAATGATTTAATGATTTGGAATTTAAGGTCACTTCCAGGGCTTTCACCCCACAGCTACATCCGTGGTATATCCTCTTCAGTAATCATAAGGCGAGCGATTAGGTAAAAGGCGATAAATCTTAGACCCTGGCAATAAGTTACTGCACTCGGTGTGCAGGCCCCCTAATTATTGCGCTGTAAAAATAATTAACCTTGGGGGTCATAAGGAAACATGGGTTTTGTCTTGCAAAGCTCTAAGGATATATTATAGGATTATCCAAGAAAGTTGAAGTGGCAGCACTGCCCAGTGCATGACATATAGATCTGATCGTAAATAGGGCCGCTCTCAAAAGAAGACCATGTACCGGCAAGCGCAGTGTACGACGTCCGCAGATCCACTGAGTCATAAGTAATAAGTTATTTATTGGTAAAATGGCAATTTACACGTCAAGTTATATACTTATGGGTAAACATTAAATACTATAATGTACCTACTAAGTAATGATTAATCACCAAAAAATTATTGAAAATAGAATGATAATGAATGATAAAAATAACGTGGTCATCCGACTTGGATTAGTAGACATGATTGTTAAAGAAATCACTCCTGGCAAAATTCTGATTGCAATGGATGATCAACTAACTTTGCCTTTTCGTAACAGACAATATTAATAAAGTTTATTGCTTTCACGATTCCACATATACTTAGTAAATGTAAAACTATCCATTCATAGTAAATGGGCTGAAAAAATATTCATAAACCACAACAAAATAAAAAAAAAAACCACAGCTCGAAAAACAAACGCAGAATGTAACTAAATGACCTCCAGATATACCTAGAAAACCTTAAAAATCGTAATATAGCTCAATCGTCATGGTTTCCACGCCTGCAGCGCCGCGGAGGGGACAAATTGTCCCTCCCCATGGGAAATCTTATGTTATTAGCTGTCAATCACGGACGGCTCACCCTTATTGGAAACGTGGAGGAAGCTGTGATTTTCTGCTCGTAGTGTAGATGGAGTGTTGGAAATATTGACATAAGTAGGTACGTATAGGCCAGCTAGCCTTTTATTTGTCCTGCGAAGATCCTTTACGGAGTATCACCACGCCTCGAATGCAGGCGGGTGGTTTTGTGGAAGTCTTCAACGAGTGGTTGATATAACCACTTCGAACAAATATCTACAGAGCCACAGTCCCCAAGAGAAAGTAGTCAAAAATGTCCGAGAGCCGCCATACATTCCGACTTAGATATTTACAATAAATAATTTACAATGACCCTTTTTCTCGAATCTCAACGTTATATTGTCACCTAATTAGTGCTTGTAACCGATCACTTTGGCATCGCGCGGCGTTGTAGTCGGCTTGCAATCGCCTTACGACTAGCTCAAAAGCCTGCCTACTATGTAGCTTGGGCAGGGTTTTAGCTCGTACACTTTTTTTGCACGATTGTGACTCCACAGTTATTTGCTCGAAGTAAACATACTTAAAACTTTGGAGTGTTCCACCACAACGCTTAGTGTCGTGGCTACCGGGCACGCTTCCATTCCACACTTCAGCCCTGGAGGCAGTTTTTTTAAGTCGCCTGAAGACCCTATTATAAAGGCACCATCGTAAATTAATAACAAAGTAAAAAGTGTTCTCTCTATTGAATACATCTGGTGAAAAAGAAACAGGAATATACTAAATTGCTATTATAATTACTATGGCGCCTTCGTGATTGGGCCTTGAATGCCTCTAAACGATGGGTAAACGGCTAAATTAAAACATCCACCGTCTTACCACAAAATTTAAACACACTTTAAACACTGTCGAACCGTGCAATTTGTACTAGTAAACTTTGTCTAAAGTGTGCGTAAAACTTTTGTGATATAAGACAGCCAGTATTTAGTCCTTAAGCCATCTGAGATCCAGTCAGCAACAATATTGACAGGAATGAGTACTATTTCGGTCAGCATCGTCCTATCAGCCAAAAGGCGTGAAGCTGGACATTTGCTATAATAAGACTGATTGGAAGTAGCTTATATTAATTCATCGGTCCACGTCGTTGGTAGACGTACGACGATGTTCTTGCCGGTACGTAGTCTCCATTCGAGAACTTTTCCATTCGTTCCATAAATTATGTGATCTGCCCACTACCACTTCAATTTGCTAATCCACCTTAACCTTAGACTGCCTCGGTGGCTCAGTGGTTAGTGAACCTGACTTCTGCATCAAAGAGGCGTGGGTTTGATCCCCGCCCAGGGCAAGCATTTATGTGATGAACATTTGAGTTTGCTCTGTGTCTGGGTGTTATTTAGGTACTATCTATACAAGTATGTATTTAAAAATAGGTATATGTAGTATATCAGTCTCTGGCAGCCATATCACAAGCTTTGCTTAGTTTGGGGTCAGAGGCCGTGTGTAAGATGTCCCCAAATATTCATATTTATTATTTGGTTCGTCATTAGCAGATGAGTAAATTCGCCGCTGACATTTTTAGGGTTCCGTACCCAAAGGGTAAAAACGGGACCCTATTACTCCGCTGTCGCGTCTGTCCGTTTGTCTCCAGGCTGTATCTCATGAACCAGTATAGCTAGAAAACTGAAATTTTCACAGATGATGTATTTTATAATATTTAGTTGTAAATTCACTTCAATAATCCTTACATAGTATAAAATAAAGTCGCTATTTTCGTTTGTTTGTTTGTTTGTTTGTCTGTATGCTTAAATCTTTAAAACTACGCAACGGTTTTTGATGCGGTTTTTTTTAATGGATAGAGTGGTTCAAGAGGGAGGTTTATATGTATAATACACCTGTGCGAAGCCGGGGCGGGTCGTCTAGTAAATAATAAAATTAAAATAAAATAAATATTTAAGGGGAGTTCCCATACAGTACGAACCCTCCGTGCGCGAGTCGACTCGTACTGGGCCGATAATTCTAGTATTTCAAACTCGCAGAGAGGCTCCGAGCATAGTAGTTACTTCCGTATAAAATAACAAATCCCAAAGATCGGCGCGCCAAGCCGGAGTCCAGGAAATTAAGCCGCGGTCCATTTCCAGGCGCAATCCGGTATCTGCCGTATCGGGGCCTTCCCTATTGTGCGGGAAACACGCTGAAAAATCCTGTTTACGTCGGAAAACATGAATGAGCAGGACCACGTTGCAAGCAACTTCGATATAAATGTAGTATTCACTACATAGTACTAAAAAATCGGCCAAGTGCGAGTCAGACTCGCGCACGAAGGGTCCGTACCGTGTTGGACCTTCCTTGGCCCCATTCCTCTTGCCATTATTAATAGCAACAAAAAAAACTCCTAAAAAATCACGTTTGTTGTATCGGAGCCCTCCTTAAATATTTATTTTATTCTGTTTTTGGTATATGTTGTTATAGAGGCAACATAAATACATCATTTGTGAAAATGTCAGCTGTCCAGCTATCGCGGTTCATGAGATACAGCTTAGAGACAGACAGATAGACGGACAGACGGACTGACGGACATCGGAGTCTTAGTAATAGGGTCCCATTTTTACCCTTTGGGTACGGAACCCTACAACTAAAAACAGAATAAATAAAACCTAATTTTTAGGAGTTTTTTTTTGCTTGCTATTAACAATGGCCAGAGGAATGGGGTTCAGGGGGCTTCAATACGGTAGGTACGGGACCCTTCGTGCGTGAGTCCGACTCGCACTTGGCCGATTTTTTTTCTAGTTTCGCGGTGGTGTATAGTTTATAATGAATGTGAGTAGATGTACCGGACATCGATCCGGCAAAAAAATCAAACAACCGGCTTATTGACGGCCCATGGTCCGGATAAAAAAAAAACGGACGTAGGTACTTATACAAGCGCTTTCAGGACCTTTACACAGGTGGGATATTTTAAAGGTAAAGTCGATTACTGGCCCAAACGAAATGAATCGTTGATGGCATCCAAATGTCAGGCCAAATGGAATTACTGATGAGGACTGCTCTATCAGGGCCATGGAATATTTACCGCCGCTTCCTGGATGGAACGGAGGTCGGAATTACGAAATTGAAACTAAAATTATTTATTATCAAAATAATACATTGATATAGTTATTTTTCGCAAAAAATAGTATGACCGACTTCAACCGTGTACAGAATTCGCGAATATTTCGCACGGATCGATGTAGCATTTTTCACATTATTGTTGATTTATCAAAAATGGCTCAGCCGGTTTCGATAAAATTAAAATGGGACAAATTTCGAAGTATACTCTTTCCAATAAAAAATAAATATTGAAATCAGAATACTATGTAAAAAGATATGCGTGGTTATACATAAAAAAAATATACGCGTCGAAATGAGTAGCTACCTCTTCCGTTTCGTCGGTCAAAAACTATGAAAAATAAAATGTTCGTCAACTATCCTATTTACAGACGTTCAAAAGTATATAAACGAAAAAGAATTTAATAAGACCTAAATAAAAATATGTGCCTCCTTTAGATGTAGACAATATTTCGATTTTTTTTGTCGCGAATAAGGCCGCGCTTTACCACTAACTCGCCTGATGGTAAGCGACGTTGTGGAATGTAAGTAGGTATGCAAGATACCTACTAGCTCTTGCTCGCGACTCCGCCCATCAAATATTTTGTTTTCTGTGCTATCCCATGGGAACCCTTTATTTTTCGGGATAAAAAGTGGCCCATGTCACTTTCCGTTTTTTAAACTGTGTCCATGCCAAAAATCAAGTCAATCCATTGCGTGACAGCAGAACAAACCAACTGTCACACTTTCGAATTTATGATCCTACTAATATTATAAACGCGAAAGTGTGTATGTATGGATGTTAGTTACTCTTTCACGCACAAACGGATGAACCGATTTGAATGAAATTCGGTTTGAAGGTATAGTTTAGATCTTGGATTAACACATAGGCTACTTTTTATTTCGGGCTAACGCGGGTAACACTGCGGGCGCAGCTAGTATTACATATGTCTCCGATACGTGAACTTGAGAGCTGTACAGTCCCATTGGCCATCAGTTCATCACTGTAGAGTCAATGTAAGCACTGCCTTTTCAAAATTATCTATATATTACCTATTACTTGGTACTTTTTAGGGTTCCGTACCCAAAGGGTAAAACGGGACCCTATTACTAAGACTTCGATGTCCGTCTGTCCGTCTGTCTGTCACCGGGCTGTATCTCATGAACCATGATAGCTAGGAAGCTGAAATTTTCACAGATGATGTATTTCTATTGCCGCTATAACAACAAATACTAAAAACAGAATTAAATAAATATTTAAGGGGGGCTCCCATACAACAAACCTGAATTTTTAGACGTTTTTCGCTCTATATTAATAATGGTACCTACCAGGTAGATACTTGAAATTTTCACAGAATATTTAGTTTTATATTCCCTTCAATAATAAATAATAAAGTTAAAATAAAATAAATATTTAAGGGGTGCACCCATACAGTACGGAACCCTCCGTGCGCGAGTCCGACTCGTACTTGGCCGATTATTATAATGTATTCATCTGGACGCTACTGCTGATAATAGGCCCACTAAAATCGACATAAGGCCCAATTATGAAGGCGACATCGTAATTATAAAAGCTAATTAGCATAATTCTGTTTTTTTTTCACTTTAGGCATTCGATAGAGGGAATACTTTTTACGTTGCTAATTTACGATGACGCCTTCATAATTGGGCCTATGTCGATTTTTACATGATGATGATGACATAATAGTAGATTATGTACCAAGAGAACCAAGTCGTGTCATACGTCACGGGCGACATTTTTTATTTTAAATACGAATTTTCATACGAGTTAGTCTTTCCAAATTTAAATCATTTTACTCCTTAGGGAGTTTCATACAACATTATTGACCTGCCATAGCCCTCGAGATTGTGTTAAGATAATACCTACTTATTTTACGTTAACATTGTACGATATATAGGTACCTTAATGAGTCATTTTCGAGCAGTGGTATGAAAAAGTATTTTTTCTCAATTTGCGTGGTAATTAATAAGTATAGGTACCTACCTAGTATCGGCTATTTTCCAGGTGGATGTCAATCAGAACTCGACATTGGTACTAAATAAGTAACAATTCATTAGAGCAGGGCACGTGCCAGGCGGTGCGCTCTGTTGGTTCCACAAATTGTAAAATATTATTGGTATTGTCCAAATGACTTCAATTTTAACGACCGTTAAATAACACCGGCTAGCGACCGAGCTTTGCTTAGAATACAAATTACAAGAAATCGAAATTCACATTTTGTCGACATAAATTTTACTAGGAAATTAAATCGGAATTAGAGAAAAAATCTGCAGTCTTCAGATAAATAAATACAGGGTTATTTCTAATCAATTAGCATCCTTTTAGGGGCTTATTCTGTACATCAAAGCTAACAACTTTTGCTCTACGACTTTTATTTATTCTCACAAAAAAAGTTGTTGTTCCATAGAAAAATATCGTTCACCCTCGACAATATGTATGGAACAGCTGTTATTTTTTTGAGTTTTGACAAAAGTCCCGGAACAAAACTTGTTAGTTTTGATGTACAGAATAAGCCCCTAAAAGGATGCTAATTGATTAGAAATAACCCTGTATAATAGGAATCGAACACGGAATCGATAAAATCTGTAAAACAGCTGATTTTTTTTAATTCCCGGTTGAGATATTATAAAAGTTGTTCATAATGATGAACACACAGGACAAGCAGACAACCCTGTATATTTTAACTAGCTGACCCGGTGAACTTCGTTTCACGTAATATCTTTATAAATTATAATCTAAGTATGTGTTATTCTGATGTATTAGCATAATTATTGCAAAGTTTCATCTCAATCTGTTCAGTAGTTCTGCGTGAAAGAGTAAAACATTCATACATACTCACAAACTTTTGAGTTATTAATACTTATAGTAGGATTACTCATCGATAAAAAATAACGTCAAAAGTGAGTCCATCTGCAAAAAGTCAACGTGGAGATGCTGGGATTTGAACCCAGGACTTTCAGCATGCGAAGCAGACACTCTACCACTGAGTTACATCCCCGAGTAACCAGACGGGCGAAATTTACAAACAGTATCTAGTAATAAAATCCAAAGCGCAAAATAGGTGAAAAATTGAAAATCCTGTACCTACATTGTCGCGGTTCTAAATTTGTATTTATTTTTTTCTAAACTAACCAAACAAATACAGTACTATTCGAAAGAAATCTTTTCGTTCCAGTATCTAGTAATAAAATCCAAAGCGCAAAATAGGTGAAAAATTGAAAATCCTGTACCTACATTGTCGCGGTTCTAAATTTGTATTTATTTTTTTCTAAACTAACCAAACAAATACAGTACTATTCGAAAGAAATCTTTTCGTTCCAACGTACGCCATAAAAACTTAGTTTCTTTATTCAATAATACATTATTAAAGTTTTAATAAAATACTAAAAGTTAAAATTAAAAACATTAAAATAGCACAAAAGTTCAATTCATAACCCTCAAAATAATAGTTTAGCAATAATCCGCTAGATGGCGCTGAACCCAATTGTCTGTATTTATGAACCGCGGTTGCCACGATGTTATCGAGGAATTGTTTTTGCAGTTGCCCCTTTTAATTAAGTAGGGAATATATTTTGTTTTGAGGCACTGAACGTGCTAAAATATTTGTTGATGGATAAAACATAGTTTGAGATTAATTAATGTACTTAAATATTTTTAGTTGACTGCAAGAATGAGGCCATTCGTTTTAGAAGCTTTTACGTTTATTAAATAGTTCAAATACTTATTCTATTATGAAATACAATGCCATAAAATTACCGTTTGCTTTCCTTAATATTGATATAGGTACTGTTATACAGGGTTATTTCTAGTCAATTAGCATCCTTTCAGAGGCTTATTCTGTACATCAAAAGTTACAACTTTTGTTCTGGACTGCGACGAAAAAAAAATTGTTCTTTCATAGAAAAATATCGTTTACCCGCGACAAAATGGAACAGCTGATTATTTTTGAATTTTGACTAAATTCGCAAAACAAAAGTTGTTAGTTTTTACCGACGAACCAAACCGGAGGAGGTACTCAATTCGACGCGTATCTATTATTTATTTTTTTATATGTATCCACGCATAACTTCTTTCGTAGTAGTCCGATTTCAATAATTATTTTTTTTTATTAGAAAGAGTATATTTCGAAATTGGTCCCATTAAAATTTTATTGAAATCGGCTGAGCATTTTTTTATAAATCAACAATAATGAAAAAATGTAACATCGATTCGTGCGAAATATTCGCGAATTCTGTACACGGGTGAAGTCGGTCGTGCTATTTTTTTTGCGAAAAATAATTATGATGTACAGAATAAGCCCCTAAAAGGATGCTAATTGATTAGGAATTACTCTGTACTTATAGTAAAAGATGGTCATGGTGATGAGTGCCTACCTACAATGGTATCATAAATACTTGATTTAGCTGAGTTTAGGCCAAAAACTTGCTAGTCGAGCTTTTGGCGAAAATTTGACCATTTATTGGTAAAAATCTAGTCAGTGACTTCGTAAGGGCCGGGTTACAATAGGCTTGGTGTCGGGATCGTGAATCGACCACTGTTGTCGCGTAATCTGTATACATCGAGAAAATCGAAACAATTTTCGATACCTACATTTATGATAAAATTCACGTTCAGGGAGAAAACTCTTTTCATCCCTTAAATTGTTGCAAAATGTTTTTGGTGTCAATCGCTGGTTATGATATTTTTTTTATAAACGTCTTATTTTTTTAGATTTTTTTTTAGTTAATGATGTATACTTTTCAGCGAAGTTTTTGTGTAAAAATTTGATTTTTAGAGGCTTATAACTTGAGGTCAAATGAAAAACTAAAAACTAAAACGTTTAATCCTAGCGATTGAAGTGCTGATCACTGTATTTATAGGTAGATAAAAGTTTATTGTTTTTGTATGGTCAAGTTGGCACCTCACGATTGCCTTAAGCAGCCTGAAGGCTGGCTACCCCACAATTAAACATGTCATCTGAGTCACGGCATAGTTCAGTTGTAAATGCTACCCGCGGTCACCCATCCATTGACTAACCGTGGCTAACGCTGCTTAACTTCGGTGATTGCACGTGATTGCAAGAGATATTTAGTCAAACTACACTATGAGCGCTACTTACTAGGTATTGGAAATTGAAAAAAAACCTAGTAATAAGGTTTCATATCGCTCAGCATTCTATGCACCATCGGAGTGCAGTTCTGAGGATACCCGGATCCACGCGCCTGATACCATCGTGCAAGACAGGAACAGCCACATCTTGTGTGTGCATGTTGGAGCGAGAGGCACGAGATGACCAGCGCCAGTTAGGGGTCAGGGGTGAACGCTCTTGGGTGAGATGTTAAACTAATTGCTACGTGAACTGTGGCCGGTTGTATGCGCACTATGTTATGTAAGTAAAGTACATTATCTTAGTACTAATTACGTAATGTATTTTAATTTTAGCGTAATGGGCATACATTTATTAAATACTAATTTTTATTATCTTTTGTTATAAGTACTTAATTTGACGGAAAATAAAATTATTTAATCTAAATAACTAAAAAGAATTCGAATGGTTCATCAATGTATCATCGATGTATTAGTTATTACATTACTATTGATTTTTCAAAAATGGCTCAGCCTATTTCGATAAAATTTAATGGGATCTCTGAAGTATGCTCCAGTATACAAAAAATCGACAAAATCGGTTCATAATTGGCGGAGTAGTCGCTTGACATAGGTACATACAAAAAAAAGCAACCAGTCAAAATGAGAAACTCCTTGTAAAAACCAAAGAAAATAAGTTTTTGTGATCTCTTCTGATAAAATAAGTACCTACCTACATCGGCTCTTTCGTGGTTTCGCCCCACAAGCTGTTCGGTCCGCGGGGCGAATCAACGAAGCCTCTTTTTGAATGCCCTCTTTCGCCCTGCTCTAAACAATGCGGGGCGAAAGAGGGCCTTCAAAAAGAGGCTTCGTTGATTCGCCCCGCGATTCACTTTTTTATCTGTACATTTAAGTAGAAATGTAGTTAATGGAAAAAAACAATTGCATTATATCAAGGGCATCATTCTATGAGTCCTATGGGGGTGTATGAACAAAAATGCATTTGTTTATTGATGATTGATTGATGATCGTTATCAAGCTTAAAAAATGAGAAATACATCATGACCTCAGACCAAATAAAAATCAAGACAGAATGTTGTGAAGAAACAAGTGAGGCCGGCAAAACTATGCCTCGCCGTGTACAGACACAACACACACAATATGTACACGTACAAAAAAAACTATGCCTTGGTTCGTCAGTAGTACGGCGGCGCAACACCGACGCACTCACACATGTATAAAAAACCGGCCTCACTTGTCTGTTCACGACATTCCGTCAACACCAATCAAGAGATATATAAATAATTCTTCATGTATTATTCGCTAAAAATGTAAAAACACCGTTATCCTCATCATTAGATTCTGCTGGACATAAGCCTCCCCTATGGATTTCCAATAACCACGGTTGTAAGCGGATTATAGGACATACCCGAATGCTATAATTTTTAGAAATTCCACGTAAACTTGCGAATATGTGAGTGAGCTCGCTATGACTGGTTGAAATGCCGTTAAATAGGTTATATTTCCATGGCAGCCTTTAAGCTATGGAGTCTCATTCAATGGTGAATAGGTGATGCACTTTCTATGGAACAATACCTGCTTTTAATTACATCCTAGTTACTAGAGAATATTGCTATGAAAGATTATTTTATGCAGGGTTATTCTTAAAGGTGGACTAAGCCGAGAGGGGATGATTCAGGCCATCACTGTAAACCACTTTTACTATGTGGCTAACTCGAACTTCGAGAAAACGAAATGAATTTCGCCTATACCGACTTCCAAAACGAGAAATTACTAGATACTTTATTTATTTTATTTTATTTATAAAAGTCCAGCCAACAGTGAACATACTAAACACACTTATTTAAATAAATATAAAATGCAGAAATACACAGGACAGATATGATCACCAATTATGGGCTAACTTTGTTCGTCTGTTCTATATGTTTTTTTGTATGTTCATCGAAACTTTCGCCAATTGTGATCCGATTAAAAAAATCTTTTAAGGTCAAAAGAGTATACTCCTCCTAGTCCCCTTTAAACATAATCGAAATCAGCTGCGTCGTTTTTGATAAATCAACAATAATGTACATGGATGTCACATCGATTCGTGCAAACTACATATTCGAATTCTGTACACGGTGGAACTCGAACTAAAAAAGATTTTTTCGATTCGGTTCACAATTAGCGAAATTATCGATGAATATTAAAAAAACACACGGACGGACATAGAACCTCCTCCTTTTTGGAAGTCGGTTAAAACCCTTTGGACCACCAGGAATCTGTAAACATGAAAGAAACACAACTCCAACAGGCTATTCGGGATCCAATAGTAATTTCAGATGCATTAACAAACGTGGCGATCCGTGAAATTCGCTCTTACTTACATGACATTAGCAGCCGCGTGATTTATCACCGGTTGGCGGTCGTGGGTTCGATTCCCGTGGCGAAACAAAAAGATTGAAATTCCAGTCATGGATGTGGAGTTTTATTGCTCATGAAACTTACATACATTTACATTCGGAAATTAGAATCCAAAAAAATAAGTAGGTTATGAAAATTGGGCCGCGTCTTAATGCGTAAAGTAGCGTGCTAATGAAGCGATTTTAACGCGTTAAAAATCGTTGTCCATATCTATGTAATGGCTTAATCAGTGCGCCGACGCAGGTGAAGAGTAGCATAAAAGTAAATAAGGGATGATTTATATTAGGACGGGTCGGGCGCGGGACGGGCCGGACGGGGCCCACTACGACGCAGGTTCCATACATTTTTGTCGTGGCCCGTACGATGCCCGTAAGACGCCCGGACGGGGCGTTTTTGAAAAATCAACAATAATGTAAACGATTCGAGCGAAACATTCGAAATTTGTACACAATGGAAGGCGGTTTTGTCATTTTTTGCGAAAAATAATAATACTAATTTTGTTACATTGACAACACTGTTCTGTAATACATTATAGTGAGCAGAAGTAGCAGCAACTGCGTACTGGCTAGGAAAGAACTTACCAGGTATATTCAAAACAAAATCGACTGCCTCGGTGGCTCAGTGGTTAGTGACCCTGACTTCTGGATCAAAGAGGCGTGGGTTCGATCCCCACCCAGGGCAAACATTTATGTGATGAACATAGGTGTTTGCTCTGTGTCTGGGTGTTATTTAGGTACCATCTATATAAGTATGTATTTAAAAATATGTCTATGTAGTATATCAGTCTCTGGCAGCCATATCACAAGCTTTGCTTAGTTTGGGGTCAGAGACCGTGTGTAAGATGTCCTCTAATATTTATTTATTTATAAAATCAAAATTGTCCTACACGTCTGTCTGTGATTCACGCAATACCTACAAACATTGTCAAAGACTCAAAGGAAATGTATTCAGCAATGCGCAACGCTCACGTGTTATCTGTATGATGTAAATTCGCGAGTCGTCCCCAAACGCACAGACAGACGACCCCGTTGTTTGTCTTCTTACTAGATTAGGCCGCTACAAAAGATACTGAAAGCCATTTGTTGAGCGAAATGATATACTACTCATCCGTGCGTGTGACACTGCATTTCCTCTAACTTTTATCATAGGCCGCGAGCTGGCCTACGAGATATCTACTCAATTCAGATATCTAAATCTCATAAGAGATATCTCTACTTTAATCTACTCCTTAACCGACTTCCGAAAAGGAGGAGGTCCTATATTCGTGTGTATGGATTTTTTAAATATTTTTTTTGTGTAATTTCGCCAATTGTGAACCGATTCGATAAATTATTTTTTAGTTCAAAAGGGTATACTTCTGAAATGGTCTCATTTAAATTTTACAGAAATCGACTGAGCCATTTTTAAAAAAATCCAACAATAATATAAGCAATTCGAGCAAAGTATCCGAATTTTGTACACGATGAACATCGATAATTTCGCCAATTGTGAACCGAATCGAAAAAATCTTTTTTGGTTCGAAAGGGTATACTTCCAAGGTGGTCCCATTTAATTTTTACAGAAATCGGCTAATCTGTTTTTGATAAATCAACAATAATGTAAACAATTCGAGCGAAATATTCGAATTTTGTACACGATGGAAGGCGGTTGTGTCATTTTTTGCGAAAAATAATTATATTGAGCTATTGTTATTAGCAAATGGTCTTTTGAATATTTTTTTTTATTAAGAATTCCTGTTGGATCCTATAAATGTGTTGCCTAGATAAATGTTTAAATTAGTATGTTAAAAAGCTAATTTGATATAGGTAACTAAACCAGTTGAGTACACCTGTCTACAGTCCTCAATTTAATACTGATAAAAAAACTAAAGTTTATTTTATGTTCTAATACAAACTTTAATGAAAAAAAACATTCTTAGACCTGGTTGCCGTATTTTTAAATACTAAGCACATTTTAAGTACGCCAAGCTTGGGCAAGTTGGACCAAGATTTATAGGGATAGAACAGCATTTTTAAAAACCTTTACGCCAATAAATAAAATAAACTTCCACTTAAAAATATCGATTAACTGTTCAGAAATGTATATCGCCTGTGTAATTAATTGAAATTAGCTACTTAAAAATTCCACATTTACCTAGGTCCTAGGTAAGCCGTGTGCAATTTATTTCTTTACGTATTAAGCTAACATTAATTCAATATTAGATATCTTTCAGGCCGGTTCTTATACTATAAAATCTCTATGCAACTATCATCACTCGTATTCCCCCAAGATAAAGCTCAAATTTCTGGCAAAAAATGCAAGGAGAAAATAGAAAAATGTGTAAGGAAAAGTATAAAATATGGCAGGGAAGTGGACCCCGGACGCAATAAAATATCAATTTTTTAGGAGCCCCCTTCGTGTGTGGTTCAGTTTCAGTTAAGTTTGCGAATAACAATGAATTAATAGCTCGTAACTTGGTAACGAATTTGGTATCTTTTGTTCCTTTTTAGACTAGATTTGTTTTAAAAAGCGAGCCACCTCTATTCGACTTTTGAACCTTTCCCTTCTTATCAACATGATTGTTTTTTAACCGACTTCCAAAAAGAAGGAGGTTCTATGTTCATTTATGTTTTTTTTGTATGTTCATCGATATTATCGCGAATTGTGAACCGATTTAAAAAAAAAATTAAGTTCAAAAGGGTATCCCTTCATTTAAATTTTATCGAAATCGGCTGAGTCGTTTTTGAAAATTCAACAACAATGTAAAAATGGTTTACATCCTCTCGAGCAAACCATCCGAATTTTGTATTTGATGGAAGTCGGAATTGCTAATTTTTGCGAAAAATATGACAATTTATTCATTATCATGGATATCGTTTAATAGTGTCAATAACTTCATTGGTTCATAATAATATGTAATGGCACAAAAAAACAGAACATCGCACGGTTAGATCCGCGGGTAAAAATTAGTCTACTATAAGTAAAAGTACATCAATCTTGAAGTCTACCAAATTGTAACTTTAGTAGAAAAGCAATACCTATAGCTTATTTTACTATGGAAATTAACGTGGTTTTCACACATTTAAAACGATATAAAACCGGACTCACTCACCTACCTATAGCTTACTTAAATCTTACACTGCATTGAAAGCCCTTTCAGAATCACAGACGCAGTACATGAAGTGCAAATATTGCACATTGACACAGGATGAATAATGCAGGTCCGCATCACACGGTACAATTATAGGGGCAAACAGGAATCAATTAGCACGCGGCCGGCATTTACATTTCGATGTACTTACGAGTACTATACGAATGAGCATTATGGGACGAGTTAGCCCTCAGAATTTAATAAGCAGAAAACAAAAGAGAAAATAATGTCCTGTCTAATATGGGTATCACAGGTGGCGCCGCCAACGCTATAAGTTGGTTAAAATGATAAACACTTCACAAAATTCGTCGCGAGTCAGTATAGCGGGTTAGCTCAGTGGTCCAGAGCATCGGGCTAGTGATCCGAAGACGCAAGGTTCGAATCCTGCATCCGCGACAAATTTTTGAAATGTTTATCATAAAAAAAAAGTAACTCTTTGAGATAAACCTGGTGTGGGATGCACGATAAAATTAAAATCATTTTAAAAGAGAAAATAGCTTATGCTGACTGAGTGTTATACCTACAACATACATAAATCTAATAATTGGTCAAGTGTGAGTCGGACTCGCGCACGAAGGGTTCCGCACCGTATGGAAGCCCTTAATATATTACCCTTACTTAATATATTTTATTTTATTTTATTAATTATTTTTGTCAGGAATATACCAATTAATATCAAGCAACGTCCTGTTGCCGTTATTAATATCGAGTAAAAAAATCACGTTACCTGTATGGGAGTCCCCCTTAAATATTTATTTGGTTACGGAACCCTAAAAGTATAAAACCACAGGAGCTCATAATTTAGCGCGTCCTTTGATACGTCTTGGTATCGTTCAGTTATAAAAGTCGACTGAGGTCTATCTTAAACCACGTCTTTTACATCGGTGATTAATCATTAATACCTACTACTGCTGCTACAGACGGTGCATATTTGTGGTCCATAAATTCATGGATATTAGAAAAAAAATGTAGTCTGATGGCAAGCAATGTTGTCAGAGTTTTTAAGTCGCCTTAAAGAAGAGCGATTACTGAAGCTAATTATAAAAAAAAAGAACACAAAGAGATTTTCTAACATCATCACTGTATTGAACCGAGAGAAGTGAAAAACAAGGAAGAACAAAAGAAAAAACTATAACAATATACTAATTTTAAAAAAGCATAAAAAGACATTAAAAGTATTTACATGAATAAAAGAGCTATAAAAAGGTCACCAACAGCCTGATGGCTTCTGATATGGCTAAACGGTTAAAACAACCGGGACCTAAACATAATGTGTCATCCGAGCCACGGCCGAGCTTAATTGTCTGCACCCGCAACCACCCATTTCAAGACAGGCCTTCTCAAATGTCGATTAACTTCCATGATCGTTAAGAGACATCAAGTCAAACTACGCTTTGAGCATTTAACACGGATTTTATTGGATACTAAATTCTTGCCTAAATAAAACATCTAAATTACGCGTCACGTTGTTTGTCCGCGATGGACTCCTTAACCGATAACTGATTTTAACCAAATTATGCACACAATGTTTGATACAACTTGAGAGATAGGTTACTCCATTTATAATCGCATTTGCTTATTATACTTTAAAAATCTGTCCATACCGGGGCAAAGCCGGGATGGGCAGCTAGTGAAACATAAAACTGTACGGTCTTATTATCTCCATGATTTGTGACTACACAATCGTACCCGCAAAGTCCAGCATCCCCCAAACAAAACGTTTGTTTTCAAATACATCACCCAGTTCGGGTCATTTAACAACAGTAACAAGACATTAATACGGTTGCAATGAAGAATACAAAACGAAAACCATCTTCTCACGGTTCTCAAGATGTGCGGTTGAATCTCCGATCAATCAAACAATAGTTATTCACCCACACGACGTTATGGCTAATAAATAGAGAAGAGCCGCAGAATGACCCCTGTCTTTGAAATAAGGGTGCGATTGAAACTGTAAGCAGTGGAGGCAATTATCTTTAGTATAGGTCGCGTCACACAAGTTGGCGGAAATGAAGTTAGCTACAAGCTGTGTATCCAACCAGCGCGCGGCTTGTGTAAAATTCAGTCAAGATTGGATATTACGCCGCTTGTAGCTAACTTCATTTCCGCCATCTTGTGTGACGCGGCCTGTAGCTTTCCTTTCCCAACGTACCTTTCCTACGCTTGCAGTCATGCATTTGGCCAGATAAACAATCTAATTAGTCAAATAATTTTGCCTATGATAATTAATTAAAGATAGTTCGAATGGTTAGTAAGAGTAGGCCTATGTCCAGTAGTGCTTGTCCTACGGCTGATCATTATGATGATGTCAAATAAATTGAACTGTTATCCAATTTTCAGAAAATTGTAATATCAGCATGTTAGGTAGAGTAGCTAAAGTGATATTACGCTCAATTATGAAGGCACCATCGTAAATTTAAAAGCAACGTAAAAAGTGTTCTCTTTATCTAATGCCTAAAGTGAAAAAGAAACAGAAATATTCTAAATTGCTAACATAACTACGATGACACCTTCATAATTGGGCCTTATACTTTGATATAAAAATATCAATTAAATAGTAGGTATTTTATTTCATGTCTGTAAACAAAAAAAAAAATTAAATATACTTTTAGTGTTCAAACTCCCATTTTGCAGTTCACATTTTGCTGACCCGAGAATTCACAGCGTGCCAATTCAAAAGAGCCCTTGAAATAATACCTTCGACCATGTTTGGGCTACTACACTTTTGCAACAAAAGGCTTTATGAGTCGCACAAACATTTTTGTACATTTAAAAGTCGTGCTATTTTAGCCAATTTCAACTTTAAATTCAAGTTCTAAAGCTAGTTTAAATCTTTTGAAAGTAGTCTTAATGTTTGTAATTTTGGAAATATTATTGAAACACTTTCAATTGTTTTGGCCTAAAATTTCGTGGGAATGTAGGAGGAATGTTATCGGCGGTCGACAAGGCCTGTATAAAGTGGACCATCTTGGTTACTCAATACGTATTTAGTGGATAGAGCAAGTTTGACATTAAATTTTGTATACGTACATTGTATTGTATTTCCAGTAACGCTGGGGTTACGCTGCACACATTGCAACCTCGCTAATAAAATGCAACCTCAAATTTTGACTGTATTGTTTTTTTCTCAGTGCTATTTAATTTCTTATAATGTTTTGCTCGATATTAATGCGTATTGTCTTCACCTATAATTATTGTGACATTTTGCTCCTATTTTTATGTATAATCTTTTAATTTGACAATGTATTGATGTACACAATGTTGGTGAACTGAAATAAGTATAATAACAAAAAGGTTTATGTATTTCATTAATACATTTACCTCGTTTTATTCTGCCGAATGATTCGTTACTTATCTCTTAATTACTCGTACTACCGTAGTGGGGAGCTTTTCACTATTTTGTACCTACATTTGTACTGTCGTAATGTTAAGTACATTTTTTCTTTCCGTTTTATTTAATTTGTACTGAATTGATACATTTCACTCGCTTTACTCCAAAAAATGTTTTTCCATTTAACTTTTAATTACAAGTCAGTCAATCGAGTGTGAATCATTGAGTGGTACTAGGGGCGCAGACAGAGTCAGAGGTAATCGCATGGCGGCGTGTTTTTCATTACCCTCCCTTCTCGTTCCATGTCGAACAAAACCATCGGTTCCATTGTTTCCTAACCACTGTGTAGGCATTCGCTGTGAGGACGGTGTAGTTGGACGCCTTTGGATTCCTCATCGTCAAAATTATTTCAGCTTTAAGAATTGATGTAGTCCAGCAAAGCACATTTTGCTTATTAAGTAAGATGCGCATTGCTGGACTCTAGACCGCTGAACTTTCCTTGCACACTTCCAAACGTGACAGGTACCCCTCGCAAACTAGCTAGCTTGCACCAAAATGGATTCTGCGGTTTAAAACAAGTTTTTTTTGTTTTACTCCTTTTGTAATTTGAGGATGAAAGACATGGGTTTTTAACAACCAGTTTGGCAGCTAGAGCCACCAAAACTTAATGTACTTATTTATGAATAAACAATTCTTGTACTTTGTTGCTGTAATGATGATAATATACTCGTAATATGTTATTCATCTGTACGAGTATATCTATGAGGTTATGACTCTGTCACGATGTCATAATCATTGTTATGACAGAAACATTTTTAATTTTTTGCCTACGTTTACAATGTACACAGGTATGCAATGCGTTGCCATTACTTTGGATCCCTCTCTGCCAGAAAATAAAGTTTTCCCCGCGATTAGGAAGGAGTTCAAAGTCGGAGTTTTGTCATCGAGGCATTGTGGCGAGATGGGTTCTTTAATAACGCGGTTTGAGTAATAAACAGCGTTTGATGCGCAGAGGGACGCCATTCAAAAGGAATAAGCTTTTTCAAAAGTCAGGTGAGTCTATAGGTTCTCTCTACTTAGAGCTGTTATGTGGATGGATGGAAGTCCCATACAGATATTTGCTATTGAGCATGATGTTGGCGTTGTGGGCCTGCCACGTCGCGAATGCTACAAATTGATGATGGAGTGGAAAAGTCCTACTTTGGTGTTAGCTGCGCTTATTAAAGAGGGTAGCTACACATAGTCGCAACACTCCTCGGTATTGCGACGGTGAGGAGTATATGGAATGAGGGTAGACAGCGAGGTGGTTCAGGCGACGGACTGCAGTGATCGGTGGTGTAAGGGTGAGTATGAACAGCTTTGATAAGTCAGTACCTATGTAGTTGGAGAAAGCCTTGTGAGTACTTGGAGTTTTATAATTACTGCCGAGATATTGGAGATCCGTATTAGGTATTTTCCAATGGTGTATCATCTGAGTGTCTAACTAGAATCTTAGTGCGACTGTTGGAGCACTATAGCCCATCAGCTAACATTGGTGTCCGAAAAAGACACACGATCAAAAAGACGGTGACACGATGACATCTAGAGGTAGCTGGGAGTACACAAAATGCCAAGTCGATGGAGTACACGGACAAGACTGGCGCAAGAAAGAAATACATGTCAAAGCATAGGGAGCCCTCGCTCAATTTTGGGTATCCAGACCAGATCAAGAATTATATTTTAACTATCTATAATAGTTATAGTACTATTACCATCAGGCGAGTTGGTGGTCAAAGGCAGACGCGTATTTGCGTTAAAAAAAAACAGTTCACCCGGTGAACTTCATATCACTTTCATCTATCACACTAATTTCAATGACGTTTAGCGCCACAGATACCAGATCCAGATCCACCAGATAAGACCAGATACGACAACTGTTATATGTAAGAATATTTTTATGGGAAAATTAAATTGGTTGTTTTATTTTTCCGCGAAATTTTCCTAATTTTTCTTTCATACAAACCTTTTTTATTATAATGGTATAATATGTATAGATTAATGGAATGTAAAACATAAAAAAAATTAATAATCTAAATTGTTTTTCTAAATTTTTTACTTTTGTTTGTATAACTTTTTGTTGGTAGATTTTATAACGGGAGAAGCCATTGGCTCTGAGATACAGTTATTAACTAGTTCAGAGTCAATGGACAAGTGAATATGGTTAAAAGTGTTTTAAGGCAAATAAAGTTTTTTTGTATTTGTATTTGTAAAAAGGAAATTAAAGGCTTCATTTATTTTTTCAGTGTAAAGCTCGTGGTGTTACCGAAGAGATCACCGATATGAAATAGCAGTCAGTATTTCAGTACTATAGCAGTCAGTATTTCAGTACTGCCAGTTTTAATGGGTGACCGCGGGTGGCATTTCCCTATAATTAAGCGAAACCGTAGCTTGAATGACTAGTTGAAAACAGCGAGCCAACTGGCGTAAACGAAGACAAACTAACAACAACATCTAAACGAAAAAGATTTTTTTTGTATACCTATTTAGTTTTCGTATAGGTATACAAACCCATAGTAAGACCTCTTACTTATCTTTAAATTGTTCTCATATGTTCCTAATCCATACATCAAGGCAGCAACATCCACCCCAAAGAACGAACTCAAAGAGAAAAGAAGCCCATATTGAAATTTCCTCAAGAATAATCCGTATACAACACAATATCAAAATTTAATATCATTTTAATCTTAATTCTCCTTATTAATGCCTAAGGAGGGGTTCTTGACATGAAATTGTGCACCTTACCTTATAACCTCCACAAAGGAAATTCGACTCAAAATCTCTAAATATAGAGTTGCAATTCCAAATGATTTATGAAAGTGTTTTTGTATGAAAATTCGTTGGAAAATCTTGAAAGCAGGTAAGTTCAAAGATAACGTTGTCTATACAGAAATATGGTTTAATTAGGCCCTCATTGTGATTTGCATAGAATTTTAGGAGGCTGTTAAAATGGTACGGAAGTTGAAGATTTTAATACGGATTTGAAGAAACTAAGATTTCCGGATTCAAGATTTGGAACTTTTAAAGTGTTTGGAATCATTAAATAAGTGTTTTAGCAGGTTGAGACCTTTTTAAAATACATATGTGTAAACGTGTCTTCAGTAAATTTTACTTCATGGGAAATGGCGTGAAAAATTTTCACTAAGTGAATAATTCGGCCCAGCGCAATAATACACATACAAACGCCAAAGAGCCTTCTTTTTGCGTCATCGTCATAATTTGTAGTCGTAAAACGTCCACTGCTAAAAATAGGGCACCACTGTGGTACAATAAGTAAATTCGTATAGGCCGGGTGGCTAGCCCTGGTGTCAGAGTTTTTAGGCCGCTTGAATGACTCAAACATGGCTAAACGGTTAAAACAACCAGGACCTACAATTTAACTTGTCATTCCAGCCACGGTAGCGCTCGCGGTCACCCATCCAAATACTGACCGTGCGGAATGTTGCTTAATTTCGGTGATCGCTGACAAACACCTAGTGAAATCCTTGTTTTGAATAAATATTTAGTGTATTTCCGCTCTGTCGTAGGCATATAAGTTAAGGGTACTCAACTAACCAATTAACCATAGCCGAATTGATACAGTCTGATGATTAATTACTATTTTGTTTGTGATTTAATTTGGTTAGTTGAGTGGTACCCTTAACTTTTAGAGCGGAAATACACTAAATATTTATTCAAAACAAGAATTTGAAGATGAACTTCCGCAAAGTAACGCCTGATTCAATAAACTATCTCAAACTACGCTACGAGCGCTATGGTACAATAAGACCAGTTGAAAGTAGCACGCATCCAACGTGCTTCTGTGGTCTTGATCAGATCGTCGAACCACTTTGTCGGTAGACGTCCTATGTTGTGTTTGCTGGGAGGTAGTCTCTATTCGAGAACTTTACGATTTACTGTTATTTGTTCTACGAACCATGAGCTCTGTTCCACCGCGACTAAGTACAACTTACTGATCGGCTAAGATATGTCCCATCTTTACTTATTTTATTAAGTACTAGATTTTGCCCGCAGCTTCGCCCGCATGATATTTCGAGGCCCTACCTTACCACCCTTAATAAAGAAGGAGTAAAAAAATCGATTTGACATTTGTTTTATTTGACAGTTCTTTTTTGACATTTCTTGGAGCGCACGCTAGAATAGCTCGATTTTTTCCTACTTACTTAACACTTATTGTTATAATATGGAAAATTTACGCAACATCATTATAATTTATAGCCTATGTGTTATTCTGATGTATAAGCTATATAATTGCAAAGTTTCATCTCAATCCGTTCAGTAGTTTTTGCGTGAAAGAGTAACAAACATCCATACATTCATCCATCCATCCATCCATCAATCCTTACAAACTTTCACGTTTATAATATTAGTAGGAAGGATCTAATACACATAGAGAGAATTTTTGAATATAAATAAAAAATCCGGGAAATCTAACACACGGTCTCTGACCCCAAACTAAGCAAAGCTTGTGAAATGTCTACCAGAGACTGATATACTACTGATGACTGATATGCATATTTTAAATACATATTTGTACAGATACTAAGTTGTTTTTAATAGATACAGGTCGCGGTATTTAAGTCTAGCGCTGAGCGAAGTGTGGAGGGGGTGGCTGCGCATGAGTTTAGTATGGCGGTCAACATGCACAGCCATCCCCTCCACAGTGCCCTCAGCGCTAGACGAACGTTCCGCTTCTTGTACTAAATTAGTATACTAACACCCAGATACAGAGCAAACTCCTATGTTCATCATAAAAATGCTTGTCCTGGGAATCGAACCCACGCCTTTTTCATCCAGGAGACAGGTTCACTAACCACTTGACCACTGATGCAGTCAATATACATGCATGTCTATGTACATGTATATCGACACGTCATGAGTCCAAAAATATTTTTGTAAATTACTTTTACCCCGAAAAATATCCAAATGCCAAAATTCTAATAAGCAATCGTTCAAATGAGAATAATAATGAAAAGTCTGGTCGATCAGTCATTTATACGGACGTTCGGGCGGCTTCATTACAGCTGGGGACTGATGGATGGTCACTGCTCTAATTAATAAGTGTGTGGAGGTGGAGGGCTGAAAAATTTTTCAATTTTTTTTTATCGCGAATAAGTCCGCGCTTGACCACCAACTTGCCTGATGGTAAGCGACGTTGTGGTCAAGATGAAGCACGCAGACCTAAAAGATACTTTTTCACTTTGACCTTGAAAAATTTTAGATGATATTTCAGTCTCTTGGGTAACAGGAAAGCAGGAAGACTGTTCCGTTCCCTGACGGTACGAATCAGAAATGTTGAGTCAAACCGCTTCGTACGTATCGAAGGAAAATCGAGGCCAGCGTAGGGGTGGTAATGTGGCGTCTTTCTACTTGTCAAGTAGTAAATGGGGATGGTAGGATAAGGTTGTGTAGCTCAGATGCACACTCTCCGAAAATAATCCTATAAAAATGGACAGGTTCGCAACCCTACGGCGATGCTCCAGGCTATGAAGTTTTTTTGCAACTAACTTTTAATCACGTATAAGCCAAACAGTCGCCGGTCCACCGATTCCAAGGCCTCGAGCTGATACTTAGCCGAACCATCCCAAAGATGGCCGCAGTATTCCAGACACGAACGGATCTTTGCTTGATAAGATTCTCACTTTTCTTAAACGGGCAAAAGTGCTTTTATTAATTACAACAAAATACAATAGGTACTACTTTATATGCTAAAAATACCTACACTACTACTACATAAAAAGCATTGGATCATCCACAGACGCTTGAAGATCTAAAGATAATCCAAATACTCAAGCCCACTGCCAGTTGGTAGCGTGCCCAGTAAGTTGGCTGCATATTGCCACGCTAAATGGCAATGCCTATGCGTTGAGCCAAAAATAATAGATTCTCATTACTATCGATAGGTATAAAATTAAAAATTTTGAAATTTTTGATCAAAATTCATATTCTTTTACAATCCTACCTTGATCAACCTTGATTACATCAGTTTTGCCTAGATTCCACAGCATGCTGAGTAAACTATCCATTTAAATGAAGGCTTGAAGAAGGAAAAAAATATCTCTAGTCTAGACATTCAACGATTTGAGAATTTCTCTATGGAAACTAACGTGGTTTTCGTACATTTTAATTAAGTAGTGTTATGCGAGACGAGCCCACGTGCTAGTACTCCAACCTTGAGAAAGATCGAAAATGCGATGGAAACTATAGTAGTATCCTACTAAAAATCAAACGTGAGTAACACCTGTGTTTTACTTAGTTAAATGATTTGAGAATAATATAATAAAAAATGCAAGTGGAGTCCCTCCGCGCGGAAGAAGTGAAACATCGACGCAACAGTGCTTACATGGTAGCGTTAAACGTTTAACGCAACCTTGTTGGAAGTCGCATTAGAAGTATCACTTCAATTAATCAAAATCAAAGTTTTAATATTATTATTTTATTTTTATTGTTATCTCTCACTTAAGTGAGAGAAAGAAAATAATGTACTTGACACAAATTATTTGGACAGTTGTATTCGTATTTTTCATCAAAGTTGATCGTATTGTACATATATTATTATTTTGGGTTAGTTTGTCACAATATCACAATAACTAAAGTCTACCACCTAAAAACGAGGCTTTTTATTGTCATCTTCTTATAAAGTTAAAAAAAACGGCAGCAAACAATGCGTGGTAACAAGTGGAAACCCCGCGATGACGACACTTTCTGAATAATTAATTTACGGAAGGGTCATTTGTCTCTCCACTGATCGAATATTTAGATAAAGCTAGATATGGTAATCGTCATACGCCATGGGATGTCTTCTGTTGAGCTTAGTAGACGTGTTCTATCCAATAAGACTAGTTAAACATTCGATTAATACATAATTCTTTTTCGCAAAAATTGCCACAACCGACTTCAATCGTGTTCAAAATTCGAATAGTTTGCTCGAATCTATGTATACAATTTTTTTACATTGTTGTTGATATTTTAAAAACGGATCTGCTGATTTCGGTAAAATTTAAACGGTGCTACACCGGGAGTATACGATTTTGATCTAAAAAAATCGGTTTACAATTGTCGAAAATATCGATAAACATACACAAAAATAAAAATACATATAGACGAACAAAGAACCTTCTTTTTTAGAAGTCTGTTAGAATAGCTTTTTTAAACACGCGTATTTCGTTTTTCTAATCATTTATTCTCCAGAAAAACCAACACACAGCTCACATCAAACAACTAAAATTAAGATGATGCGATGATATTATACAAACTAAGGGGACGTGAGCGCAGTGGCTTCTGGGTATAATAGTGAAATAATCTACCACTAAAACTGTACTAGTCCACTGCAGGACGTAGGCCTACCCACGATGGGTGATTGGGCCATATCCACCACGCTGGCCCAGTGCGGGTTGGTGAGTTGTAATAAACAATCGACTTACGCGCGAGTTTTACCGCTCGGTCACGGGTTCGGGTTTCAGCGGCAGCGACAGCGGCAGCGGCGGAGTCTACGAACGCTCGGAGGGGGACGTTGTGGCATCGTTCGAACATTTTAGTGCATTGGTTTCTTACCGCTCATAGCGGCGAGATTGTGCCCAAGCGGTTATTTCATCTGTGATAAGATGAAATGAGAATCTCACGCATTTTTAAAGTCGGTTAAAATTTACCAAGTTTTACTTATACAAAACATCTAGCCCGGGAAGCGGGGTAAGCGCAAAAAAAGCTTAAAAGTAGATGCTCATTTTTTTTTTAAATTTAAACTGGTATCCCCGGGTACCAAACTCTAAGCTGACTGACTCTGGGGTATTGTTGTACACCACCATGTCTACCTAATGCCAAAAAACAGCTTTTAGAAAGTAGTATTTTTTACGCTAACCTTCCGGGCTAATCTCTTGCCTCATAAGAGCTACATGTAATATAGATATAGCTCTAATATGTAACTCTTATGAACTACATGTTTTGGGGTACATACGTTTGATAGATTTTGACCAACTTGCTTGATCTATTCCTGTATAAGTGGTGGCACGGTTCCCTCCGAGAGTCCAATCGCGCCAATCAACTCCTATTGAGACGATGGACTTTACGCATACTGAGAAATGATTTGTGAGCTATCAAATAATACCGATCACGATTCGTACAATAATATTATTAATACTAAATGACAAAAGATTTTTTTGAAATTCAATAGGAAAAACAAAATGATATTTGGTTGAAAAGACAATAGAAATTGAGCAAGAATAATCGGCCAAAAATGTTCAATGAGACTTTAAAAACTGGGTCCATCCCAACCAAATGGGCGGAATCACACATAATACTCCTACACAAGAAAGGTCCAAAAGATGATATAGGGAACTACAGACCCATATCTTTAATTTCAAATGTATATAAAGTTTTTGCAAAAGTTATTTTGGACAGAATATCAGTCAGGCTCGAAGAAAATCAACCAGTGGAGCAAGCAGGATTCAGAAAAGACTACAGTACAATTGATCATATAAATACAATAAAACAGCTCCTACAGAAATACAACGAATACAACAAAAATATCTACCTGGCCTTTATAGATTATTCCAAGGCCTTTGACAGCCTAAAACACGAATCTGTATGGCAAAGTCTCAAAGAACAAGGAATTCAAAACGCTTACATAAGTATAATCAAAAACATCTACAGAGAAAGCAAAGCTTGTATCAGACTTGAGTCTACAGGAGATGTGTTCCCAATCAACAGAGGAGTTAGGCAGGGTGACCCACTCTCACCAAAGCTATTTACAGCAGTACTGGAAAAAATGTTTAGAAAACTTAATTGGGAACAACTTGGACTAATCATAAATGGAGCGAGACTGAACCATTTAAGATTCGCAGACGACCTGGTCATAATGGAAGAAGATCCACTTCTACTTGAATCTATGATACAATCTTTAGTAGAGGAGAGCAGAAAAGTAGGACTGGAAATTAACATAAACAAAACTAAAATGATGACAAACTCAGTTCCAGTAGACATAACTATCAACGGACAGAAACTTGAATATGTGGAAGAATATACATATCTGGGTCAGATTATATCGCCAAATGATCAAACATCTAAAGAAATAAACAAAAGAATTGCAACAGGATGGAAAAAGTATTGGGCTTTGAAAGAAATCACGAAAAGCAAGAAATTATCTATGAAGATCAAGAAAAAGACTTTTGACACCTGTATACTGCCATGCATCACATATGGCTGTGAAACATGGGCTTTGACAAAACGTCATTGGGACAAACTAGCAAGGTGCCAGAGAGGCATGGAGAGAAGCATGCTTGGTTTGAAACTACTGGACAAAGAAAGAAATATAGACATCAGGAACAAAACCAAAGTAACAGACATACTGTCGCGTATTGACCAACTTAAATGGAGGTGGGCAGGACATATGCTCCGTTGCAAAAAGGAGAAATGGAGTAAGCAGGTGACAGTCTGGTACCCTAGGGATGGACTTAGAACTCGAGGTCGTAAAGCTAAAAGATGGGAGGATGACCTAAGAATGACTTTGGGGCCCCTGTGGACCAGAGTCGCGGCAGATAGACAACAATGGAAAGAGTTGGAGGAGGCCTTTGCCGTAAGGCACGCCGAAATAAGAGATATTTTATAGTAGCAGTGTTTTTTTAGTATTTTAGTATTGTAAACATAATTGTAGAAATTTTCGGAATTAAAAGGCTTATTATTATTATTATAATAATAAGCCTTTAACGTCGGGTAACAAAGGCTTATTATTATTATTATTATTATTAATCGGCCAAGCACGAGTCGGACTCGCGCACGGTCCTGTACTGTATGGGAGCCCCATTTATTTTATTATCTTTTTAGTATTTGTTGTTATAGCAGAAATACATCATCTGTGAAAATTTCAGCTGCCTAGCTATCATGGTGCATGAGATACAGCCCGGTGACAGACAGACAGACATACAGACAGACAGACGGACATCGAAGTCTTAGTAATAGGGTCCCATTTTTCCCTTTGGGTACGGAACCCTAAAAATGACACAAAAAATAACCGATTCCATTAAAACTCAGGGCCTGAAAATAGCATAACCCAATTTAAAATTTAAAGGATAATGTTTATAAGCTGGTGTGCATATTATTAAATTAAATAAAGAATTGAAATGTACTCGTATACTTAACTCATTGACAGACGAAACGGAGGAGGTACTCAATTCGACGCGTATATTTGTTTTATGGGCATAACTTTATACGTAGTAGTCCAATTTAAATAATTCTTTTTTTGTTGGTAAGAGTATATTTTGGAATTGGTCCAATTAAAATTTTATCGAAATCGGCTAAGACATTTTTGATAAATCAACAATAATGTGAAATCGCTACATCGATTCGTGCGTACTATTTGCGAATTCTGTACACGGTTGAAGTTGGTCATGCCATTTTATGCGAAAAATAATTATTTGGTTCATATTATTGTCTCGACCATCGGACGTCGTCGGCTGCATAAAATATAATAAGACTTCTCTGCACATAACTTTTCTCTACAATTTCTCAAAAAGATCGGTTGAAAGCGATACTACGGTACCTAAAGCGTATTATTAAGATAGTTTTATATTTACACTAGACGACCCGCCCCGGCTTCGCACAGGTGTATTATACATATAAACCTTTCTCTTGAATCACTCTATCCATTAAAAAAACTGCATCAAAATCCGTTGCGTAGTTTTAAAGATTTAAGCATACAGACAAACAAACAGACAAAAATAGCGACTTTATTTTATACTATGTAAGGATATCTTATGAAACATTGAGTTGTCATTGTTTAAGTGTACGGAAATTGCAATGCACAGAAGTGTTCTGCTGTTCTGTGTTGCACTCATAGGGGCCGTGTTTGAATTGACATGGCATTATTACGATGACCATAGGGTTCAAAATAAAAGCTCCGTTTGAAGTTTGTCCACCATTATTGTGAAATCGAATTAGACATTTGATCACTAGTTCAAGTGTCATTTGTATCAAGATTACCTACATAGCAATTTCTAGCGTTTACGACGCCATGTTTCTGAGATCATGCTTCACAACTTTTTTACTTTATGCCACTTTTACTCTTTTTCCTGAGGTTAGTCCTTATTCTAAGGTTGTACAGCTTGCATCTGTGACTTGCATGACCACAATTATCGTTATCCTTTTCATGTAAAAACTTCTTTCTTTTTAGAAGAAGGTTGAAAATGACGTTTAAAAAGTAAGCTTATAAAACAAGCGTCAATCACGACAGACTCATCGCCTTCCTGATCAGATTAACATTTCAATTTACATTTTTTTGCGGTCACACGAGGAGAGCGGGGTAATATGACCCTCCACCATTAATTAGGTTACCGGAGGGCTGCACCTCAAGGGAGGGAAGGGTTACTCCTCAGGGACAAGCCACAATTGATTGAGATGGATTCTGTCACCGAACAAATTTGCCAGACGAGTTTTTCATCTTTTTAAGGCTCTTCTCCCACCAGACTACTGAATAAAAAAGCGTTTTCAACGCACCTATGTACTTGTTACTACTTTAGTTCGTATGGACCAGGTGGCTCGCCTTGTTGTCAGAGTTTTTAAGCCACCTGAAAGCCCTGAACCAGAAGTTAACGTAATATCCGAGCCAGCTGTGCTCAGTTATAAATGTTAACCGCGGCCACCCATCCGAAGACCGATCCGTGCCGAACGTTGCTTAACTTCGGTGATCGCTAAGACCTAAGACACACCTAGTCAAACTGCGCAAGCAATTCCGTATGGCAACTACATATGGCTATCATTTATAAATATGTCAGACATTACAAGGCAGAGTGTCCAAAATTGTTAGTCAACGTAATTTTCATGAGATTATCGTGAGTGTCATTTTGTGGAAGCAAGAGTGGTAAAAAGAAAGGAAATCGATACCACTTGAGCTGGGCCATGCTCGGGGGCTATGTGAGGCCGCAGTAGTAACGCAGTTGGCAATACTCCTAGACAATTAGATTATAATGTCGTTGCCTCGTGTAAGAATAGTCCAACTTTACCCCAGTCTCCCTTAGCTATTGTTTTTTTTAAAGGGTGACTTTAATCAGTCAGTTACCGAGCTAATTGTTTGTCATTGTTTTTAACTTTTTGAGAGCTTTTTTGATTAGATGTTTATTGTTTATTACTCGCAATGCAGTCAGAAATCTTAATAAAACTTTTTCGTTGTTAATTAACGTCAATTAGGGATATTTTTGTTTTTTAGATTTAAGTGAAAAGTGTTGTTGTAAGACCCATATTTCTACATAAGCGATAAAAATAATGAGTAGAAAAATAGAAAATTCTCTTTTTTTGAAATGTTAATCAATGATAATGATGACAATGTATAATGTATTTATTCCGTGACGTGATTTATTCGAGATATCTAGAAGTACAGTATAACTTGGTCACAATGAACACAGTAAGTACCTACTTTTATGTCAGTTTTAGAATATGTCTGTCGTCTAGAAAAAAGTAAGAAACATCCATTCTGCGAGCGGACATCCTACGGCTAAGATCACAGATTTTGTGGTGTATGTAACATTAGGTATAAATGCTATCATTTTAATTCCAGTTATAATTTCAAGTGTGTATGATGAACGCAGGATCACGCTGGATGCAAGCTGCTACCAACCGGTCTTATTGGAGATCCATAGGGGAGGCCTATGTCCAGCAGTGGACGTCCTATGGCTGATGGATGATGATGAACTAACAACAAAATGTGTCGTCCAAACCCAGCAGCCGGTAACAAAGCCACAATCGAACTCGCTTCACAATGCTAATATTTACTGAATATTGTCCTCGGCAACCGTTCAGATCCAACCCGAGATAAGAAGGAGTCTTGTTTGTTCGTCCGAGACGAGACGATTCCGGGAAAACACGGATCATCATCACTATCATTATATCAGAGACTCAGATCAGAGCCCTTAGTCCAGGTTATGCTTAGTTTACTTAAACTTTCGCGTTCGCGTGTGGCTCCATACATTTCGGTTAGTTTTTCCTCGTTTTCGCCAAGGGCGCTGTACAAAAATATTTAGAGCCATACGGAGACAGCTGTAGTTTCAATTTACGTGTAAACCTGGACTAACCCCTAAGATTAGAACCCTTAGTTCAAGTTTTGCGTAGGTTACTTAAACTTTCGCGTTCGCGTGTGGCTCCATACATACATTTTGGTTAGTGATCGTCTTCGTTTCCGCCAGGGGCGCTGTACGAAAATGTATAGAGCCATACGGTTACGAAAACAACTGTAGTTTCAATTTACATGTAAACCTGGATTAACCCCTCAGTGTAGGATGTTCAATGCTAGATTTAAACTTTCCTTATAAATTTTTATACAGGGTTATCTACTTGTTCTGTACTAAGCCAAAAAGGGAATAAAGACTATCATTATGAACAACTTTTACTATGGACCAACGCAGAATTCAAGAAAAAAAATATGCTGTTCCATACGGCATTGCAACTTGGAATCGGCAAAATGTATGAAACAGCTGTTTTTTTTCGATATCCAGTTTGGCCTCATAGTAAAAGTTGTTCGTAATGATATCTGGATCACCTCCTTTTAGCTTAGTACACCAGTTCTGGATAATCTTGCATAAGGATGGTGAGAGGGATGGCATCCTGATTTATAATAATTCGTTGATCAATGTTGACAGTAAGCCCGATTACAGAGGCGCCAGCGTAAACTAAATAGCAACGTAAAAAGCGTTCTCTCTATCGAATGCCTAAAGTGAAAAAGAAACAGAACTATGCTATTTAGCTAATATAATTACGCTGGCGCCTCTGTAATCGGGCTTAATGGATGCACATATTTACTGAATAGTGTGCTCAGTAACCGTTCAGATCCAACCCGAGATTAGATAAGATTAGTTTTGTTCGTTAATTGGAGCATCATCACCTGCAAAAGAATACCAGCACTGGTCGATACCATACTTATACCAGCATTATATGCTGAGTAGGGATTGGTTTTCGTGGCAATCTTTTTTTTCGCCTAGGCTGGGCCTTTGAATTATCCCCACTATTTGTCATGCGCGGCTTTCTTTTTTTTGTTAAGTCCACATTTTTCGCGGCAATCTATGAGTGCTTACGTAAGCATCATTGTATCTTTTTTTTTTCTTGATAAGTACTTGTATTATTTTTTGCAAATATTCATACACATCGCCGAGTAGACTTTCTTCACAATGCCAATATTTACTGAATATTTTCCTCGGTAACCGTTTAGATTCAACCCGGGATAAGAAAGAGTATTGTTCGTTTGACCGAGCCGACACGATTCCGAGATAACTCGGATCGTCTTTATATCATCGGTAGAAAGTCCACTACTGGATATAAGTCTCCCCAATGTTTCTAATAAGACTAGTTGGAAGCGGCTTGAATACATATTGTTTTTGAAACTTGAGGGTTAACGCACAACTCGATATTCTTTTATCAGATCAGCAAAACTTTACAGTTCGATGCGAGTCTAAACAGCTTCGTATTTCAGATATACGAGTATCTATAAAGTAACTTACGCTTTTTGAAACACATACGTGTGTCTATAAAACCTTGAAAAATGCTGAATTCTTGAAATGCTCAAGATAGCCTAGTCATATTAGTTGAAGTAGTAAGGCAGTCGATAATGTGATCAGGTAAATTTTAGGATCCGCTAGAAGAAACTTTTTTGCAACAGACAGCAGATTTAGCTAGAAATCATTTTTAAGAGGTTCTTGTAGAGTCAATTGTTTTGTATTTTACACTAATTTGGTCAAATATCGGATCGGACAGAATGCAAAGAATTGCAAGATTTTACATAAATACCTTATGTAATCTCGATCACGCTCCTGTTCCCGTACCTCCTCAATATTTACTAAAAGCTACACCCAGTTTTGTTAAATTACATTCTTCGCAAACCATTGCCCGTTTTGTTCTATCCCTAGGATTCACGGTAGAAGGAAAACGGTAATGTATAATTATGAATGTGAAATAGTAGAGTCGTGAATGTTAATTTATCGGAGAGTAGTAAAAGTACTGATGTGCGATAACCTCAGATAATCCTAGGATAAAATCTCGCGCGATTTGCCTTACTATGCGGTAGCATGAAATTTTACATCTCTCGGCGTAGGAAATCAATACCGTCTTCAAGACGAAAACCAGCTTGCTCTGGAAAGTATTTTGCTTACAAAATTGAGACAAAAACGTAGTGTGTGAAAATAAAAAAAATTAGAGCATGAAATCCTAATCTATAAAATTATTTTTCGCAAAAATAGCACAGCCGCCTCAATTGTGTGCAAAATTCGAATAGTTCGCTCGAATTCATCAATGTATAGAATTTTTACATTATTACTTAATTTTCAAAAACGGCTAAGCCGATTTCAATAAAATTTAAATGACATTACTTTGGGAGTATAACCTTTAGAACTAAAAAAAAATAATCATTGGCGAGAAATCTCGCGATTTCTCCCGCTTGGTGGCGCTGTTGTAGATGGAGACCTGTCAAATCTGTCAAACGTGGTATATTCAAACGTGTTGTAGGAGGATTTTGTGAGAAGTAATTAAAATAGCACTTAAATAATTGAAAATGGTTGATAAATACGGTAGCTGGACTGTAAATGAGTTAAAAAATGAACTCAAGAATAGAAATGCGAAATGTATACCTTCGATCTAAAATTGCAGAAATATCAAAAACATATGATCAAATACTTACGATTTTCACTCAAAGAGTCCAAGGGCATCACATAATCAGACTTTAAAAAGTGATTTTTGCATACACGAGAATATGGTGTGGGTTCAAATTTATCTCGACGTATTTTTACGAGCCACATCTTTCTTCTATTTGTATCACTTGGAAAACGATGCCCTGTTGTTCTTGAAGAGCATAGTGGAACAACACATAGTGAAGGCATCCTTGTAAGTTCGAAAATGTGAAAATATTTATGAAAATAACAACGAAAATATTCACCGAAGTACTGAAATCCTGTCAAAGTGTCGATGACAGGTCTACATTTACAGCAGCGCTAACTGGTGACGGTTTTTAGAACTATTGAAATTAAAAATCCGTAAAAAATGAAAACAAAAGCTTCAAAGAAAACAACAAAACGAAAGTCAAATCACATACAATCAAGGCAAAAGCCTGACGACAAGTCCGATAATAGTTAATGACTCACGGTCGGTAAAGGCTGATAATTGATTGGACGACACAGGCAGTGTTAATGAAAGTATTATACGGCACTACTCTACATGGTTATTGGAAGGATTTTTGTAGAGAGAAATACATACAAAGAACACAAGAGTGAACTTTTTCTATTTATTGACTTAAAAAACAAATTCGTTTAGAATAGAGAGACTCATGTACCTATGGAAGAGGACGTCATACGGAAATTATTTATGTCTATCAGTAGTATATAATCGGCACCATATCTACGAGTACCAGGCTAACATAAACCCGCCATACTCTAATCTAGGACCACACGGTCCTAGATTAGATCATAGTTTGCTGCGGCTTTATCGACCAGCCGCTAAAACAAAGCACATCCAAGTCTCTCCAATAGAAAACTTTTCCAATTTCCATCCAAAAAGCCCTCAAAGAGATTTGCATGTGAGGTCCGAACAATGAGCTTGTATTTCGCAATATTTTCAATACCCCAGCATGGGTCCGCGGAACTTAGGGGTACGTCTTTTGTCCCCGACTTTAATATCTGTGGGAATAGACATACCGACTCCATTTAGGTAATTTATCATTCTTAAACGAGTGTAGACTATCCACTATTATCCTTAACCGTGTTCCTTCAAAGGACCAAGACTGCGCCCTTTGTGCATGCATGTCCAAATTAATGAAGGATTTGCCCCAACGGGTTTTGGTCTTAGCTATTCGAGGACCGGACCGGGGCAGCCAATGTCCGAAATTTATGAATTATTAGCTTTAAGGGTTCCTATAAAATCTATTGGCAAAAGCCAGTTCAGGGGTCGCTATAGGAAATAATAGTTTTGATTTATTTTTCTAAAATTCTTGTTTTGCTATAAAATACAAAAATTGGGACGTTGCGTTATTCATGGTCCGAATATATTTTGTGGTCAGTAAAACTTTTATTCGATTATCGATTTGAAATTTATAAAGATGGCTTAGAATATTTTATAGATAAGTAAAATATTATTGTCAAACGGTCTTGCTAGCTATTTAATTTTAATATGGATAGTATTAGCACGTGTCTGCATAATATCAAAATGAAATCTACATTATAATGCAAGTTCATAAAAAAGCAAGATGACCGATGGCCCAGCATCCCCTGAGGTGACACAGGTCAATTCTTACACATTTGTACATTTTTAATGCCACGAGTCCCGCACACTTCTTTAGAATCAAAAAATGAAAATAAGAAATGAGATGAAATCATTATAATAATGTCCGAGAGAGAACTGGACACAGGGGCAATTGTTAAAAATGGGGATCTAACTGAGAATAAATTTGAATTTAAAATGATAAATGTAAATAGCACTGTAAAAAAGTTGTATTGAAGAATTTTACAGAAATGTTCTCCTAACAAATCTAAACCAAACCTTATTTCTACTCTTAATAATGTAATCGTTTGTTAATCAAACTTGGCTAATACCTATTTCAATGATACATATTGTTCGTTTTAAACATAAATATTTATGAGAAAAATTACCATCGATCTGTTTATCAAAGAAACAAGCGTTAAGACGACCGTTAGCAACACTATCTAATTTAACCGACATACAGAACGTAAATAACAACCAAACTAAACTAAAATCGACAAATTACTACACAAGAATGTGGATAAATGAATTCAAATGTGTACGGTGAAGAAAATGTAAAGTTAAATAACTTATTGCGATACACAGGTCGTAGGTTAAGGTATTAAACATCTGGTCAAGAAAGTTGGACCAGGTTTACGTTTGTACCATGTCTGATTACCTTAAAATTTTCCGCTTAGCTTAAGCTTCAATAGGAATAAAGTTGAATTTGGTAAAAGTCGTTGGATAGTAAATTGTAAGGTTATCGAAGATCGTGAATTTCTGTTAGTTATTAAGCATTTGGCTGTGGATCAGGTCTGTAGACGTGTTGAACCTATGGGCATGTTTGTAAATTGAATATTTGTAATCTGTTTGAGAGTTTATGACTTCGAAATGCTTATGTCGTTGTTTCATTAACTTTTGCTTTACGATATTGGTTTCTTCATAGGTTTGTTTGGTTAACAAAGTAATATTGAATAATGGAACAATCTAGCTATGCAGTAAATAGAATTTATTGATACTGTGCCAGTTATTACGTTGATGAAGTAAGTGGTTTTGGTGCCAAGTTCAAGAGTGTGGTCTTAAATCGAATGGCATGCAATAAACTTATTTTAGATATAAAATCTATCTAAGTTATCGGTATTTTAAATTCTGATCTAATTTAGATGGTTCAGTGTAGCAGTTATTGAAAGACTTTTTGGTATCAGTGTTTGAGCACTGTGGAGTATTCCGTAAAAAAAAATTGGACGAATTCAATCCAAAATGTTTTTCAGAATATGATTTTGATACACGTTGAAAGTGTGCTGATTCAACAACAACAACAATTGTTGGCTATTCACATTTTAAATGTCTGAATTAAACCACAGAAGTTTCTGATAAAATTCATTAAATTATTGTATCCAACTCACCACCTCAGTGTGCCCCTCATTTATACCTATTATCTCTAAGCCCATTATTACCGCAATCTTCTACAATATAACACCTGAGCGACTGCGATCATAATGAGAACTACCCTTTGTCCCATTCAGCCACCGATTTTAATAAAAAAGGGATAGTGACTAGACCCTTTGTATATGCTTGTTTACTTGACGGAATGACATGAATGCTTAAGAGCAAAAAAGCGAGAGATGTAACGGAGTACCAAAACAAAGATAATGATGCGGTTGATAAAGTAAATTTTCATCTTAATGCTACGAGTTTGGAACTAATTTTGATTGATATAGAATTTAGTTAGAAGTATAGGAAGGTGGTTTTGGTGGTAGAGTATGATGATCGGTGACCTCTGGCATCTAGTTGTGTGGTACCACATGATTGACGTTTGTATGACGCGGGCGCAGCGAGAGAAATTTTGGGAATTTCGGAGACGAAAGGATTTCTAATTGTTTTGGGAACAACATTTCCGAAAATGTCAAAGAAATACAAAAACTGAATATTAAAAACTATAGCCTTCAAATAGATTTGTAGATTTCAAATTCTCAACGTAGTTTTAGTGTTTGAACAAGATTAATTTGATGCCGAATGAATTATTTTTCATGTGGTAAATAACGTTTTATGTATTTACTGCTAGACCCAATTACCTTTAGTAGGTATTGTATAATTATATTATATGAATATATTGAAGAGTGTTACATAGTTTTGTTTTTTAGCATGAAACCGCCAAAACTGGAAAGATCGGGGAGAGGTCTTTGCCCAGCAGTGGGACATTTTGACAGGTTAACAACAACAACAACAACATAGTTTTGATTATCTATCTGTAATAATTGAATTACTTTTATTCTATCCGTAATAATTTTACTAGTGAGTCTTATACCCAAATTTAAAAGGCTACTAGAATACACACAAAACGAATTCAGTAGCCACTAACCTGGCCATTCAGTTACCTAATACCACGCAACAAAACGAACAAAAAACAATGACAAAAGAGACAAAAGTGATAATACTGACAATGATGACAATACAGTCTATGGGAAAGCAACAAAAGTCGCTTTTATTTATGCATTGTTTGTATAACTCGGAAAGGTGACGGCAGAAAACAAATAACCCTTCTTTATGCAAGAACAACCCCATCTTACAAGCAGCCATTATAATTTGATACGCTCAAGATTTTGAAGAGGAAGAAAATTTAAGTCTTCTTATAGTGGTTTGCCAATGTTTTTCGCAGTTCTAATTGCCTATTATAATGATACTTGATGCAGCCCTGGGTGAAATAGCAAGATTATATTTGGCTAAGGAGGTATAACGTATGCAAAACGTTTCTAAGAACGCGTCTATGACTACCAACTCTGAACGACATAAGAGTTTTCACTTATTGTATCTATCTATTATGATCACTTGATGTGACCTATCACAGTGTAATCGATTTTCGATCGTGAAATTTCGACGATATTTTTGCACGTAAAAGTTTTGACAGATTATATTAGCTGTTCATACGAGTATGAGGTTCATGTAGAGCTCATATTATTATTACAATGCTGCCTATTGGGATTTCCATTTTTTTAGGGTTCCGTATTCAAAGGGTAAAAACGGGACACTATTACTAAGACTCCGCTGTCCATCTGTCTGTCAGTCACCAGGCTGTATCTCATGAATCGTGATAGCTAGACAGTTGAAATTTTTACAGATGCTTCTGTTGCTGTTACAACAACACATACTACAAACAAAATTCCCATACAACAAACCTGAATTTTCAGCCGTTTTTCGCTCGATATTAATAACGGTAACAGGTAGAAGCTTGAAATATTCACAGAATACTTAATTGTATGTTTACTTCAATAATTAATTATTACATTAAAATAAATGAGGGGCTCCCATACAGTACCTTCGTGCTCGAGTTCGACTCGCACTTGCCTGATTATTTAATGAATAATTATACATTTTCACTTAGATTTCAAAAGATGAGTAAATATGTTTTAGTATACAAAAATATAGCCTATCATACGAATTTAAAATAAATCATTAGAAAAGAAATTAGAAAATAGTGCCCTTCTTTGGCAGTTGGGTAAAAAGAGAGATTAGGCACACCGTTTAATTTTAAATCTTTTGTAACAGTCCTAACCGAGCATGTCGACGTAAATCTTTTTATCAAAACCTACTCAATGAAACACACTTTAATATACTAACCTGTAACTAGCCGCGACCGGTCTAACGGACCCCGATGATGCATCTACGTCATTAATACACCTTTTCATAGAAACTCCTTTGTTTAACCCTTTTGTATTAATACATAAAATTATTCATACCGTCCATTAACTTCTTCGGCTGGGTATTGTTATTTTTGCGTATGCTAATCCTGAACCAGGAAGGTGACTGTGACTGATTAGATTGGCGGTTCTCAGGGACGGTCATCTCAAATCCTTTGGAGCTTATGAGAAAGTGACTTGCGTTTTTTGGGCATAATTTTAATAGTCAAACATTAATTTTAAACATTTGTTACATCGTCAGTAACAGCATTACTCGTACATAGTTCGCTTCTCTGGACGATGAATATTCATCGTACATTTACCTACATTTTTAAAATATTATTGTAGGTACTCAGCATTATGACTAACTTTTATGAAAGGACCAACTTCGAAATCGTGGAATTAATATCAGCAGTTTTGCCGAAAGTAATCGATCCTTTTCCGAAGAACATTCTATTTTTTTCCCACTGCGATTTTTGATATTTAATACATAGTTCTTTTACTTTTACATTAGTTCATTTACTTTTTACAAGTGTGATATTATTTATATAATTTAATTGGCCTCTTTTAAAGTAGGATACAGTCAACCTTTAGATGAGTGATCAAGAGTGGCATTTACTAGAAATATTGAGATTTCGTACTAGTTACATTATAAGATGATATATATTGGGCCATGACAAGTCATATTACAAGCTTTCATGCGGCTTGACTGTGTAAGGCTACCTACAAGTCCTATTCAAACTTACACCATTATATCCCTATAAACTTGCGTGGTTCTGGCTAAGTTGTTTGATCTCTGAAAGTATCAAATTGTTCATCGAAAATTCTATCGAACATACATCACCGCATGCACTTACACATCAGCATAACACAGGGAAAGCTAAATTTCTAATAACATAATCTGTCCCCAACCCTTCCGCAACCCGACCGCGGCCCTTAATAATGCATCGCCCATTAGTTAACCCGCAGATGCCCGCCATCTTCGCCTCTAATTCTAATTGCGCAGAAAGGATGAAAGGATTACACCCGCCGGTCTCTCACTTCACCAGAATTAATCAGAATCAAGTCTCAAGCTTCCTGTTTATGGAAATCCAAAATATATCCTACCTTTTCGTGATAATGAAAGAAAAATATGACACGATTTGACGCTGCCGAAACCATTAGCCCCGAGTCTCTTTTTAGCGCAGAGCATAATTAATATTTGATCTGAAAGAGTGGCTTTTTAAAAGTTGAGTCGCAGGAGGTGTTCGGTCGCAGCTGTGGTCGTGTTACGCTAATCTCTCGTCGTACTTGTTAAATATTAACGCAGTCTAATTACAGTCCCTGCGCCCCGTCCTCTAATGGCTTTTAAAACTGATTCCCGCCCCAGAAGGATGCGTATTTGATGACAACTCTCGTCGTTTTTGGTGTTTTAGAATAAGGGAGCACGTGCTCCTTTGGTCTTTTCTTTGAGAAATTTACATTAGGAGTCTAAGTCACTCGACAAAATAATGCGAATCAGTATAATGTGTACCTGTGTCAATTTATGTTACTAAAAGATCCCTTGAACAAAGACTGCAATCGTATTAGATAGAGTTAGAGATAGTTTAGAATTTGGATTTTGCTGCACTATTCAACTTAAACGAAATCACGTTTGTCCATAATAAAACTGGCGTATTAATTACCATAAATCTGCACTAAACGGACAGACGCACAGCGACAATCCTTACTCCGTGCGAATATCCGTTAACAATGCTGTAATTAATGATGTCGCGACACTCGTTTATTTGTCCAACTGGCCATCCCAGAGCAAACAGGTCATTCTTACCTCAAATGGTAGCTTCTAAGGACGCTTTTAACGGTGTCTCTGCGCCGCTAATGGTTTTAGATGCAATTATTCCGCACCATTACGTGTATCATTAGCCTTTTATTTGTCGTTTGTTTTCTTAAGGTCTCACAGACCGAACGCTGCGGCGCAGGGTTGATATCATTAATCAAAGAGACGTGGATTTCGGACCGTGTCTTGACTTGACAAAAGTTTTTTGATTAACGGTAAGCAAATATGGGAATGGGATGCGGTGGTGTATCAGTGACAGTTATGTATGATATTCTGTTTGTTTCTCAAGCGATTTTAGTCTTACGAACGATTGCTTCAGGAGCTACTTTTGAGTTGAACAGTTTAAAGTTGGTATTCGTTTTTCATTGTAATCGAAAAATGCCGTATGATTTGATTTTCTAAAAGGTGGTACTGATATCTACACAGATCTTGTGTCAAGGCAAGATTGATGAATTATTTCATCTATACAATTAGTTCGATAGATATTTTTATCTTCCAATCTCTATTGACCCAATGAACAACAATATCGGCAACTTTTTTGAGACGAGTATTTTTTTCTGTGGCTCTTGCAAATAATTTATTCAGTCAACATAAAGGGGCGCAAAAACAAAACGCAGTTACATAAAAAGTGACAATCTCTTGTTTTACGCGCAGCAAACGTCAACGACATCTGTCAACCGGTGACACGTCTTATCTTCGGGGGTAAAAAAATCCCCTGGGGTGACTTTCCACCCCAGATCCAAGACAATGTCGGACTGCCGCGAATCAAATGTATTTATGACTATGTAAATTGGTTCAATTCGGTCGGAATTGGGAATTTGCTAAAAGGTTGGGAAAATTTACTTTTTCCCGCGACAGATGTTTTTGAGTGGGGATCTTTGATTGTTCGGGTTTGAATATTGTTTTTGGAGACAGAAATTGACACTTTAGAGGACGTTTTGGTAAAATATCACCTGTAACCCAAATAAGTAGGGTATGTAATAAGCATGGTAAGTTTGGCAAAAGTCTAGAAACGGAGCTTTATTTCTTGGAGTCTTGAATTTTCAGGTAGAGTTGAAATATTGAAAAACTGTAAATGTTTAGATGTGTTTCATAAGAATTGATTACCTAATGTTTACAAAAGAAACGAAAAAACTGTAAGTATTTTTTTACTTTTGAAAAACACTGTATTTTTTTTCTTATTTCCTCGTTATATCAGTCTGAATAGGTAGTCACGACTAAGTGACGTCACTCACCACGTTTGCAAGGCGCGGGTAAGTCCCGCCACTGGGGAAGTGAGCCTACGTCACAGACAATTTCATGATGTGCACTTGGATATACACGAGATTCACTTTTTACGTAAATTTTTGTACTTACCCAGAATAAATTAATTCTTGAATAAAATTGTGTAGGTACTTGCTTTATGTTTATTGATAACTAGTTTTTGCGCGCAGCTTCGGCCGTGTATCATTCCTATGACACTCACAAATAATGGGGCTTTCTATTGATAAAATAATATTCAAAATTCCAGATATTACTTGTTTTAACCTCACAAACCCATTTTATTGTTAATAATTAGAGTATAGTTAACACTGACTTGAATCCTTGGCGGCGATATACTGTCACTATTGATTACTACTTACAACTATCGACGGATTGCCTCATTTACTATCGTTTTATTTACAATTTACTATACCTATATATGCGTTTGAACCCATGTATATTCGTCTTAAATTACAAATATAGAACATAACTGTATTAGCGTCTCCAAAGGGAGCTATAAGAAGTTAAAGCATTCGGAGTTCTCTTGTGGCCCTTATCTGCCCAGTCAAGTTTGATTGTACCAAATACAGAAATCAAACATATGCACTGATTAGATCAGATCCTTTGATAAATCCAAGGATATATCCTTAGACGGATCATGCCACCTGCACCCCGAAAGTCGTCAATTTCATTAGGGTTGGTGGATGGTAGTTGTGTAAAACAACGCGCGGGGCGGCGATATCTCTCGGTCGGCATTCGCCACCTAGGGCGGATTACCTGTTTTACTATCATTATTATTTAAAATATAAGGCGAATATACAAGACCTTCCAAATCTATACTATAATATTATAAAGAGGTAAAGTTTGTGAGTTTGTGAGGTTGTAGGGGTAATCTCTGGATCTACTGAACCGATTTTGATTTTTTTTTTACCAATAGCAAGCCACATTCTTTGCGAGTGTCACAGGCTATAAACTAACTCGAAAACACATACGTAAAAGTCACAATATTTATAAAATCTGTCTTCTTTAGCCAAGCGCACCCGGGCAAAGCCTGGATGGGCAGCTAGTACCTATAGAATACAACTGTAGTAGCGCCTCGAAAGAGCTATAAGTAGTTGGTTGTATTCGGAGTTTTCTTCTGGTCCTTATCTGCTCAGTCAAGTTCCATTGATTGTACCAAATATAGTAATTAAATATAAATAAACAAATCGGATTATTTTATCTTTAGAAATATCCAAGGATATATCATTAGACGGATCATGCCACCTGCACCCCGAAAGTTGTCAATTTCATTAGGGTTGGTGGATGGTAGTTGGGTAAAACAACGCGCGGGGCGGCGATATATTGTCACTCTCGATCAGCACTCGCCACCTAGGGCGGATTACCTTTTTTATGGCTCTCGGTTGTTTATTGTTTTTTCCAGATTAAAATTCTTGTGGAAGGATGTCACGAGCAAGCAGAAATTTTCACAAAACTTGGTTTTTTTTTTAGAATTAATTAGTTTTTTGGTGAATGTTGTTACCCTTCGTCCATTTGGATCTACAGATTGATTGTAAGTTTTAAGAGTATTTAGCCAAAACTATCCCGTGAATTAATTACGTTGGTACGTAGTATCCACTCGTATTTTCAGTGACTCATGTTAGTCAACTTACCTATTCTTTGTTTACGACGCGGTATCAATCTACGTCGTGCGTTGGACTTCACACTGGCCTGTCAGTCCATACATTACACTTGGAACATTCAAAAGTCACATTTGAAAGCCTCCTTTCGAGGCAGGCAACCCTTAGCCAAACGACTATTTAAACAATTGCCTCAAGAACCATCGCCGGTTTTTATACATCTTAAAGTATATCTTAGTGGTAAGCAGGCAATGGTTGGTGTCTTTTGAGATGGTGTATGGAGCTAGGGATGAGAACGCGTTGCTGTGACGCGATGCTGTCAATCACAATCAGGAACGACCACCCGCGCGATTAGGCGCACGTTAAGAAACTACAATGCCGTGGAGACGCCTTACTTACTTAATGAGAAGTGTACGATTTATAGTTATCAATGTCTTGTAAGTTTCGAAAAGGTAGAATGATGATATTCCTAATTAAAATACCACAGGAACGTTCTCGACGCAAACCGTTTCTGTACTGTACCAGCCTTTTTAATGGTCCACTGCAGGACGTAGGCCTACCCACAAAGGGTGATTGGCCCATATCCACCACGTTGGTCCAGTGCGGGTTGGTGGATTCACATACACCGTCGAATTTCTTCTACGGACGTATGCAGGTTACCTCACCGAAAAGCCAATGGTGTTAAATTCCGTACGTGAATTCCGAAGAACTCATTGGTACGGGACCGGGATTTAAACCCACGACCTCACGATTATAAAGCGGGTATCACTACGTCTAGGCCACCACGGCTTACAAAATTTAACGGCTTATAAAAACCATTTCTAACCGAGCTTATTAGAAATTCATAGGAAAGGCCTTTGTTCAACAGTGGAGGTTCTACGGCTGATGGATTTGCCAAAAAGCTTATTATTTTTAAGTTTTAAATCGACTCCACGTCTCCACTGTCCGATTCTCGCAGCAATCATCTAGGTGTACAGCTATCTCCGCGTTTACTAGATATCTGTCAGTCTGCCTTATCGCTCCATCTCTACACGCGCCTCACAATGCTATGAGAAAATATTATTTTAATGGCCTTTATATCTCCTAAAGCTCTGAAGGATATACTTATATTCACCTATCAAGCAATAGGTAGATATCTAGACTTATGGCAGTGTAACTTCGAATTCAGTAAGTAAGAACAGGTAGCGGCACGTAAGTCTAGCGTTGAGGGTACTGTGGAGGGGTTGGCTGCGCATAGTGACCGCCATACTAATCTCATGCGCAGCCATCTCCTCCACACTTCGCTCAGCGCTATAGTCAAACCGCTAAACTCAGACATCGCCTGCGCGGTACAGGGGCGCCGGGGGAGACGACACAGGGGACTGAGACAGGCGCGGGCAGCGGGTCCCCGGCGCCCGCACCTGTCTCAGTCCCCTGTGTCGTCTCCCCCGGCGCCCCTGTACCCGCGCAGGCGATGTCTGAGTTTAGCGGTTTGACTATAGACTTATATGCCGCGACTTGTACGCCTAGCTTGAATTTTACGTAAGTACTCGTAGGTACCTACTCCATAACTACGCAATGGCATTGTACCTCTATATATCCGTAGGTGGAGCATATCAATTGCAAAAGGCAGGTTTAATTTTTTTATTTGCTATCGAATATCTCGTAAAATTTTTCGACATATTTTGTGGTAGGTAAGCATAACAACACCTTATCACAGAAGTTTCGGTTTGTTTGTAGTCTAATGTATAGGTACTATTACAAAAGACGAAGAAATAAACGAATGTCTAGATTAAATCATTATATTATTAACATATATTACCATTGATTTCCGTGAGATTGCTTCCATGAGTACCTGCCGCGATGTGGGTTAACTAGAACCAATAAGCTATTTTACGCATCCTAAAAATGAAAAAGAAAACAAAAATCGTATAATGCAGAGGCGTGCAACCTTCGGCCCGCGATCAATCGAGCGCAAGGAGCTTGCGCGTTTACCTATAAATGGTGCGACCCCGCGGCGGGTCGCGACCTGTGACCCCATTGGGCGACCTCTGCCCCGCCCCCCTCCCACCATTCTCCTGAAACTCCTAACACTGAAATCCTGAAAAGGATGGCACGAGGAAGCCATGTGCGTATTCCTTAATTGGTTAAGGAAAACGTTGTTTATTGGTTATTTAACACTGAATATGTCCTTATAGTACTTAATTAAATAACATTTTGGTATTTAATCAGGTTAATATTATTAGCAAGATGTGTCTTGCAACTTTATTTAGCCTGAATATTTAGTGATTCTATGTAGTCAAGGAAAAAATTGCATGAGTTCGTTGATAGTTGTTGCCCCGTCCAAGTTTTTTTTCGAACGTATTTTACTGAGTGCGTAAAATATTTGCCATGCTGTATTTTTTAAATTATTTTGAAGAGTTTTATGTACCTAATTTAATCTTATTTACTGCAATCGTTCAAATTAACACCGCTCATTAAAATACAATGCTAACTACATTTTAAGGATTTTAAGACGTAGGTATTATTAGTAAAAAAAAATTGTTGAGATTTTGCAGAGTCAAAGTGGATCTTGAGATAATTTAAATACAGAAAAGCCCATCAGAAATGTGTCAACTGGCAATGATCATAGAGGGTGTTTCATTCTTCTTCTTATCCTAAGTCCCCACGTCAGGGCAGAGGGCTAAAATAAGTAAGTTCGTATAGGCCGGGTGGCTAGCCCTGGTGTGAGAGTTTTTAGGCCGCCTGAAGGCCTCTGCAATGGCTAAACGGTCGGCTGAGAGCCGATCCAGTATTACGCCATTCCTCTCTGTCCTGTGTCTTGCGTTTCTGTTTGCTTCAAGTCAGTCCGATGCTTTTGGCCTCAGCAGTGGTGGAACACCGCAATGTCTGTTTTGGGCGGCCAGGTTTTCGTCGGCCTTGTGGATTCCAATCCATGGCTTGTCTAGAAATGGGTGTTTCATTAGACGACGGACATTGTCTAGATCTAGGTTACTATTATACTCATAATTACCTTTAACTAATTTTTGTTATGAGAGCATACAAAAAATCGGCCAAGTACGAGTCGAACTTGCGCACGGAGGATTCCGTACTGTATGGGAGCCCCCCTTAAATATTTATTTTATTTTAATTTTATTATTTATTTTTGAAGTGAATTTACAACTAAATAATCAGTCAAAATTTCAGGCACAGGTAGATGCTTGATTATTTAGTTGTATATTCACATTTACCATTATAAATATAGAGCCAAAAACGGCAAAAAATCAGGCTTGTTGTATGGGAGCCCCCTTTAATTAGTAATATTATTCTGTTTTTAGTATTTGTTCTTATAGCGGCAACAGAAATACATCATCTGTGAAAATTTCAGCTTTCTAGCTATAACGGTTCATGAGATACAACCTGGAGACAGACGGACAGACGGATGGACAGACGGACAGCGGAGTCTTAGTAATAGGGTCCAGTTTTTACCCTTTGGTTACGGAACCCTAAAAAATTACTTTTCTAATCATTTTATACAGAGTCGATGAACTTTAAAAGTTGGTCATTAGTTCATTACCTACACTGAGTACAATGACATACCATAACATGTTTATTGCCTAGATGTTCACCCGTATATTTGGCTAAAAACACCAGCTTTCCCCCCTTGCAATTTCTTTTACATACAAAATACATAACGGTTGCAACTAAAACCCCTTTAGTAGTAATTGGCAACCTTTAGTATCGCCAAGGCCCCAGGCAGCTGGCTCAAATAAAATATTAAAAACAATTCCAAAACGTCAATCAAATCAGAGCGTCCGTTAAACCACTGCTGTAATTGCTGTCACCGGCAGCGGTCACCGCACAAAAGGAGCACCGCGCGTGACCGACCGTTGGCGATCTCTGACCTTAACTGCACTGATTGTACAAATGTACACCTGCCCACGTGGTAACAATGTCTTCACTTGAGAAAGGTCAAGGTAAGATGTGGGCGTGGGCGTATGAAGCTTTTGTATGACATGGCCAAAGCAGACATCTTACGACGTCTTTCGTAGGAAGTTACTCTCTCAGTTCAGCGCCAAAGGGTAAAGTTTAATAGTTCGATGTTACTCAGTCTACTCGGTCGTCCGAAGCCATGGTGATCTAGTGGTTATGACACCCGCCTTACAATCGTGAGGTCGTGGGTTCATATTCCGTTCCGGTACCAATGAATTTCTTGGAATTGATGTACGAAATTTCACACCAATGGCTTTTCAGTGAAGTAAAACATCGTGAGGCAACCTGCAGACGTCCGTAAAATAAATTCGATGGCGTATGTGAATCCACCAACCCGCACTGAGCCAGCGTGGTGGATATGGCCCAATCACTCTTCGTGGGTAGGCCTACGTCCTGCAGTGGACAATTAAAAGGCTGGTACAGTACTCGGTCTTCTTACTATACTAGGCCAGAGTGGTGAATATGGCTTAACTGCCTTTCATGGATAGGCCTATGTTCAGCAGTATATTATTAGATGGCTAGTTCTGTTCAGTTACCAACACGATAAACAGCAAACAAAATGAAAATTATTCAGCATGTTGCAGCAGCCTTTTCGAAGTTTTAAGATAAACCCATTCAAAGTTCATTCAAGTTCGCTGGCGAACGACTATTTTTTGTTTGATTTAAGCAGTGTTTATTGGTTGTTCACTAATTCAGACCACATGCAACTCATCATCACCATCATAAATCGCAGAAAGAACGTTCTGCGACTACTGGACATAATTCTTTAAACTGAAACGTGGTCTCTCACTATGGGCTTTATTAATAAGCTCTAGTAGTCCAACGAGTAATGGAGATGGCTATGCTTGGAGTATCTCTGCGAGATCGAATCAGACATGAGGAAATCCGTAGAAGAACCAAGGTGACTCATATAGCTCAGCAGGTTGGCAATTTGAAAGTGTGTGGCAGTGGGCAGGGCAAATAGCTCGTCTCGTTCTGACACGTCGATAGAATTATTTTGTGGTCCATATGCTAGCATGGCTGGCCTTTATCTGGCTATCTAATTAGGTTAAACATAAAAAAAATATGAAAAAGAATCAATTGAAATAAATCTTAATGCACTCATAAAAAACACAATAAAAAAACATACTGCCAGTTGGCACGCTGCCAACTGGCAGTGGGCTTGAGAATTTGGATTATCTTTAGACTTTCAAAGGTCTGAGGATGATCCAATGCTTTTTGTGTAATAGTAGTGTAGTTTTGTTGTAGTTAATAAAGACACTTTTGCCAGATTTATTTAAAAAACACAACATTCATGATTTTTACAAGTCTAGCAACGTGTAATACGCATTTTTTGCCATCTTTGTCATTTCGTTCAAAAAATCATCTCTAACTATCCGATGGGTTTTAGAACGAATTGTAAAAAAACTCATAACCTTTCAAAAAAAGTTTACTTATGAATCAGAAATGTAATGATTTTAGAGTTCATGAGTATAGTTAGAACTAACCTAGAAATCGCGAAAAAACAAAACAAAAACCAAGACTATTTATAAATATATAAAGGGTTATTTCTAATCAATTAGCATCATTTTAGGGGTTTATTCTGTACATCAAAACTAACAACACTTTTGTTCTACGACATTTATTAATTCTCAAAAAAAAGTTGTTGTTCCATAGAAAAATACCGTTCACCCTCGACAAAATGTATGGAACAGCTGATATTTATTTTCTTGAGATTTGACAAAAGTCGCAGAACAATAGTTGTTAGTTATGAAAAACAGAATAAGCCTCTAAAAGGATGCTAATTGATTAGAAATAACCCTGTATATATTTATAAATAGTATTGGTTTTTGTTTTCTTTTTTCGCGATTTCTAGGTTAGTTCTAACTATATATGGAACTTATTATTTCTCTATGGAGAACTCCTTTCACCGTATTGCCATCTCGATAAACCTTTCATAACATAAAGCACAGGCTGCACTAGGAAGTGGGCTCGCGTGCGCAGATTGCAGCAGGTGCGGTGAGATGGCGCCCACGCGTGGGAACGTGGGACTGGTTACGGTAATTAGCTGGCTGCAGGGATTTTGGCGTGGGATCGAGGATATTGTTTAAATGTCAATTTATCTATCTACTTACTGAAATACCGCCTAAACGTTGGTTTGAGCTTTGTAGATCATCTTTTTGTCTCTATACTTAGAATAATAATGTACCTACTGTAGCGGGCTTTTTAGGGTTCCGTACCCAAAGGGTAAAAACGGGACCCTATTAGTAAGACTGTCTGTCTGTCTGTCACCAGGCTGTATCTCATAAACCGTTATAGCTAGAAATCTGAAATGTTTATGAATGATTTATTTCTGTTGCCGCTATAGCAACAAATACTAGAAACAGAATAAAATACATAATTAAGGCGGGTTTCCTTACAACAAACCAGAATTTTAAACTGTTTTTCGCTCGATACCAATTATGGTAACAGGTAGATGCTTTAAATATTCACAGCATGTTTAGTTGTATATACAATTCAATAATAAAACGCCATCTTGAAAAAATGCTTTTGGCCGATATCTCTATTCTAAGATATCGGGCCATTTTATGCCCAGTAAGCAAACCTAAACCTTTTTTTAAAAAAAATTGGACCGGAAATTTAGTGAAAAGTAAATAAAAAAAATCAGCCGAGTACGAGTCGGACTCGCGCACGGAGGGTTCCGTACTGTATGGGAGCCTAATATAATAATAATAAATATTCTTGAGAAAATTTCAAGCATCTACCTACCTGTTACCATTATTAATATAGAGCGAACAACGTCTAAAAATTCAGGTTTGTTGTATGGGAGCCCCCCTAAAATATTTATATTATTTTATTTTTAGTATTAGTTTATGAGATACAGCCCGGTGACAGACAGACAGACGGACAGACGGACATCGACGTCTTAGTATTAGGGTCCCGTTTTTCCCTTTGGGTACGGAACCTTAAAAACGTCTATTTTAACTGTAGTATTTTTTCTTCAAAGCTACCTACCAACTTCCGGACACGAACCTTATAAGTAGTCAGCCCCCACGTGTCCTGCGGTCACGCTGTCTCCTCCGTAGCGTGACAGAGCGTGATTGACCGGAACCAAATTCCGGTGGTGACAACCCTACGCAGGTGTTACCGAACATTGTGATTTGTAGGGTTGTTTCCGTGATTTGGTGGGAAAATTAATTCTAATGAAGTTTTAAACGGTTCAGAGTTGGTCGTCCGGGCGCGTTATGGGTCTATAAAAGTAAGTTCGTATAGGTCGGGTAGCTAGCCCTGGTGTCAAAGTTTTTAGGCCGCCTGAAGGCCTCTGACATGACTGAACGATTAAAACAACCGGGACCTACAATTTAAAGTGTCATCCGAGCCACGGTAGCGCTCAGTTGGAAAATGCCACCTGCGATCACCCATCCAAATAATTGTAGATTGTAAATTGTAGGTCCCGGTTGTTTTTACCGTTTAGTCATATCAAGCCTTCAGGCGGCCTAAAAATTCAGACACCAGGGCTAGCTACCCGGCCTATACGAACTAACTTACTTTTATGTGTCATGGCATTAACTTCAGGACTGTTGGATCAGACCTCTTTAATAAATAAATAAAAAACACTAAACTAACAAAACTAAAAAATTTAATAAACGCAAAAGTTTGTATGTATGGATGTTTCTTCCTCTTTCACGCAAAAACTACTGAACGGATTAAAATAAAACTTTGCAATAGTAATGCTTAAAAATGCATCAGAATAACACATATGTTATAATTTATAAAGATATTCCGTGAAACGAAGTTCGCCGGGTCAGCTAGTTTATCAATAAAGTGAAACTAAACAGTAAGGTAAGTACACAACGTAACAGTTCGCTGTCTTTGCCCAATATTTATGAATGATTTTTTCTAAAAATATACTGTTAAAAATGAAACAAAATATTCAATTCCAGAGAGACATATTTAATTTGTCGTACCATCGTTACTTTATACATTTCCATACATTTTTCATACACACACTGAGTCTATATGTTACATACACCTCTCCGCTGTACAAGTTATTGCGAATAAATACATTGCTTCTTTATTAAATAACGCCTTTTAGTACCAGTTTGGCAAAAAATCAAAAAATAACAAAATAAAAATATTCTGAAATGCAAAATTTTTGGTTTACAATTCATGATTTGTAGCATCAAACAATTATAATTAAATAATTGACATTATATTTTTTTTGTTATCTCTAGTATGTTTCGTATATAATTTATTTGTAGCATTATTTATTTTAGGACAATAAGCAATTTCAAAATTTTACTTATTTGCGAGGAATAAATGCTGTCAAGGAATATTTTTTATTTATAAAAGTGGACAAAACACATAAAATAATTTGAGTATAGTTCAGCACCAGTGAAAAAGTATAAAAACCGTACTTAACATTTTTGTTTCAATTCTCTGATTGCTTTCACGATGAAATCCATTCATTTGAAATTGATTCTTTAGCGAATCTCATTTTCATTATAATAGCAACCAGTAGATTTCATACAAAAGTGTAGAATAAACAACATATATTTTTATACCTAGGTAGAGTACTACACACCAACATTGCACGATGAATACACGTAATTTATTGCGACCAATCCAAGATTGCTTTTCACAACTCCTTACAGTTTATCTACACTAGTGTCAGGTTTATCAATATTTCTTTACATTAGAAAAAGAAAACTAGCCACTATTTTGGCAATAACAAAAAAAAATCACGTTGGAAAATCGCCAAAATTAAAAATAGCATTTATCATCAGAGTAGAAAACGTCTCTTCTATCTAATCATTTACACAATAATAAAAACATTTTATTTACATTAAATATTAAGATCTATGCCTAATTATTTTTACAGAGGAACAAAAAACTTGAACTAATAGACTACTGACCCCGGACTTAACCCTAAGAAAGTCTATTCTGGCACAGAACACGAATCTTGACACTCTTGACTGCGGATGTTGAGTAGATCGTCGATCATCAAGGAGTTCTTTTGAACCTTCTGCGTATCGCTGGACGTCGTGGCAGCGTCGAAGTTGTCGTGCTCGGTCGTTTTTGGAGGGTAGAACGCCGACTCGAATGTCGGTTCGGCTCTCTCGCCATCTCTGCCCCTGAAGTAGTCTTCTGTCCCTTCGGTAGGCTCGTGGAACTCGCTGGAGGAGGTGACTGCGTCGTCTGGTAGCAAGATCTCACGCGGGTACCGCTGGAAATCGAAGCGCTGGCTGGACAGATACGGCGGGAAGCCGTAGGGCGTCGATCAGGCAGCTGCCAGGTGTCGCCACATCGTATGTCACATGGTCGCCATATACGGCCATGAAAACGAGCTCCCGGAGAGTAGCATGTCGCGTATGAGAGTCTCTATTGGAGTCTTGCCCACTAGCCTCACGAAGAAGAGCTGTTCTATGACTTGGGAGCTGACTGTTCGGAGCGAGGGCAGCCGGAGGAGGAGCTTCCCGAACCGCGTGGGCTGGTTGGGGTACTGACTCCGGCAGTACTCTTCGAGGGCGCATTGGGACTTCTCTTGCAGGCTCTCTATGTGTGGCACGTCGGACAGGCCGCATGCATCTGGAAAAGGAGAAACAATGTTTACAATTTTGTCTCTTTTTATCGAAGAAAATATTGGGGTGGGAACGGTCTATTTAACTTCACATCAAAAATTCTTAGTAAAATTTAAATTTTTTAAATAAAAATATTTTCGCACTCAAAAGTGCGCAGTAAATCACGACGAGAGCTCAGTTTTGATACTAAGACTGACATTTAATTATTTAATTTTCTAAGACACTTAGAATAAAAATAATCTTTGCAAATAAATAGCGTGTAACAACTCGTAAATCTAGTCTTATAGTGCTTACAACCCACGCGCAACCTAGCTTAGTGTATACAAATCTTTGCCGTGGATATTAATTTTTCCAGATGAAGTGGTTATATAGCCAGTTTTATTTTTGCACTTTAGACCAGTTTACTGCGCTAATGTTTTCCGTGACCAATTTTACTGTCGTAATGGTTATGATGTTTAATGGCGCGTAAAAAAAATAAGCCAACGTGAAGTTAGAAAAATTGACTACAACCAGACAATTTTATCAGCCATCTACCAAGTAATGGAATCACCGAAAGCCCTCTCTGCACACGAAATGCGAAAGCGCGCAGAATTTATAAAGTCATACTGCGATTGTACCGAATAACTGTTAGAAAAAAAAAAAATTACCTACTTCATTCATTTTAAACAACAACCTAGAATCTTTCAGCATCTAAAAATGTTGTCAGATTGTTGTTTAGTATTATTTTGCAATATTTAGTAACATAATTATTGAAAAAATATTTAACACTGCAACGTGTCATAAAAATGTGACACCTCCACAAGAAACACCAGTAACATTGTGTAACAGATATAATACATTCATAAACACTTGCTTAGTCTCGCTAAGTGATAATTAGCACTTACTTGTCAAGTTATTAACCCAATAGCACGTATTGAGCAAAGGTTACCGTTTCATATCATCGCCGCGCTACAACTTTATTATTTTATTTCGTCATTTTAGTGTTAATTATGAAGTTAGACGTGTTTGTTTTTTTTTGTTTTGAGCAAAAAGTATTATAGTAGGTTTAAAATATTTTGTATAAATTTTGAATCGTGTTTTTACTAATTTAATTCAGACACGAACCTAGCATGTCTAGTTAAAAAAAAATCACCGCCAAATGGCATAGACGATTTTGTCTCTTGCATAGCTTTGGTAGGTTGCAGGCATTAGGACGCCTAAAGGTTTAAGTACAGCGTTTGAGGAGTCACTATGAATGATCTGAATTCAAATATCTCGGTAGAATCAATTAGGTAGATAGACAATGAAATTAAACGAAAAAAGAAACACAACAGCGTAAATATTAATCCTTGCCGCTCCAGTCGTTCCGACCCCAAAATAAAAACGTATAAACATAATAATCCGTGAAGTCGCAGGCCTCCTTAATGCGATTAGGCCGCCGCTACATTTGGCAAGATGCGTCCAGAGGAACATTAATATTTTTTATTGTTTGCGCAATTGTGGCGGTAAACAATGACGTCATTAGGAGATGGAACCTCACCCCTCTTGTAGGAACAGTTGAGTTTATGAAAGTTGCTATTTTGATGTTTTTCTAAATGTTTCATTTGATAACTGGAATAAGCTACAGGACAAACCACTGATTAATTATAGAGTCCCTGATCTATGAGTTTAGCCGAGGTAATGTTAGTCAGTATGTCTACATTTAATTTAGTAATTGTAACGTTTTGTGTGTATTGAATGAGTAAACTTTATAGGTACATTGTTTAGGACAAAAATGTACAACATTGAAAAGTGACGAAACTTTGAACGATTTTTTTCTAAATAAAAAATGCACGAGTATTTTTTCCGGTCATTATGGTTACTTGGCAATACAAACAACCACACCAAATACACTACAACGGTGACACTATGAAACTATTGATTTAGTGATTGCACATTGAATTGGTATATCTTCTTTATATGTACATATCATTCTACTGTACGTGTGTTTGTCACTGAACTCATTCTAAGCGGCTGGATCTATTTAAATGAATTTTTTTGTATGCGTTTGGGTAGCGCCCTAGATGGTTTAGATTCATAAATCAGCCTGGCAGTTAAACGGAGTTAGCCGAGTCAGCTAGTTTTTTATAGAATTTAATGCATACTTAGTTATATACTAGACTGAATCTACCTATATAGTTGAATTCCTACTTCTGTTTGATTTAGTCAACTCCAACTGTAAGCACTTTATTTCAAATTTAAGATTCTAATAGATGCCTCATAGCATACAGATATACTTGATAGATAATAGTCATCTTAATATCTTTCAATTGAAAGAGCATGGGCACTCTAGCTACATTAAAACTGACAGTTTGACTAGTCTGTGTGTAATTAAAAATTAACCTACTAAGCCGCGGGCGATTTCAACACGAATCACAATTAAGTTTTCAAGCGTTCACAGGGTATTGTTTTATGTTTTAATTTTTAATGTAACTTGATCGACTGATTGTATTTTTATACGTGAAATGTTTGTTAAATTTTCAATATTTTATTTGTTGATCCCGATTCGGTTCCCAACGTGTTCCATAAAGCGAGTAGAAATTATAGCACCTTCTTTCATCGAGGTTATTGCCATCATCATCATTTTTAAGGACATAGGCCATTAAGATCGATTGGAAGCGGTTTGCATCCAGCTCGACCCTGCGGTCTTATATTAGCGAATTAGGTCAGTTGAGAGCTCAAGTAGTGATCCGAAGACGCAGGTTCGAGTCTGAATTTTTGAAATGTTTATCTCAAAAATAACTCTCATATAATATATCTCACTAGGACAAAATGATGGCGCCACCTTGGTAGTGGTACCAATAAAATGTATGCAGGTTAATGAATGGTACCTAAACTGGTGTCCATTGGTTGCGCAACTGATTTTTATGGGTGGTGGCGTCACTATAGTATGGGTATCCTGGTGACATAGAGTTGAACGTGCAATGTGAAACATCAATAGTAAAACAATTGTAAAATTTTCTTATTATTTGAGCATTTGATATTTCAGATACTAATTTTTCTGTTGCTTTTACTCGCAGTTTCCTACAGATGTAACCTATGATACTCTGACTTTTAAACTAAGTATAGCCGTGCAAAAAACAAGTCCTTTCGGTGCTCCGTTGCTGAGTGAGAAAGATTTATAATATTGGTACGGATTTTTTCAACGTCTGTCTTTTTAAAAAGAAGATTCTTATGCTCTTGCTCCTGTTGAATAACAATAGATATAACCTACATTTCCATTCGACTTCTATTAATTTTAATTCGTGTTCTTGGCGGTGACGCAATGGACAATTGTGGTCACTTGGTCTAATTGCGCCCGCGACGTTAAACGGTGACAGCTGCTTGATAAAAACAGATAATTGATACGTATTACGATGTTTTTAAATTAGGCATACCTAGCAGTTAGTTGTAACGTTAAGTGCCTATGCATTATAGGAAGAATCTTCATTATGATTAGCTGAAACGTTGGACATCGGACGTCTACGCCTAAAGATGTGTTCTAAACGTAATCTTTATAACGTAGCTTGACTTTATCGCTAAAATCATTTTCAGTGATTATTGAAGCCAAAAAGTGGTCAATGCAGTGATACTTTTAACATATCGCTATCGTTGCTCGGATGACTTATTTAATTGTAGGCACCGGCTGTTTTATCCATTCAGCTAAGACCCAAGTTCACTAACGCTTGATTAAGTTAAACGTATGATTACTGTATTTAAACAACGATTAAATTCGGGTTTTAGACCCTAGTTCACCAACAGATATTTAATTTATCAACCGTTGGTTAAATCTTCAACAGCTTTTTAACGTTTTTTTTCTGTTCAGCAAGCTTAAACCGTTGGTTCAATATACGAGTAGTAATCACACGTTTAACTTAAACAAGCGTTGGTGAACTCGGGGCTAAGTAGCCCAAGCACTTTGACAACGCGGCTCTTTATTTTCTACGAGTTAATTTTCAGTTTTATGAATTTTGTTCTTCAGGCGAACTTAGCAAAAAAAGCTCTACCATTACAGTTTTCAATAAAGCGTACAAGATAAGATACTACGTTTACAAGATATGATGGATATATCCTCACTATTAAGGTCTTTGCGTTGCAGTAATATAAAACAGAAAATACGTTCGACTTGTCTAACTTAATTAGAATACTCAGATGCTTTAATTAAGATTACATAGATTTGTAGAGTTAATTGAGTTATCCCAGTTTCCAAATTAGTAGATTTACGGAATTTGTCAGATCGGTAGATAAATGTATCGTTAGCTTTATAAACTTATGCACGTACTAATCTCAGATGCATTTGATGTTACGTAAAGATTTCATAAAGAACGTGGAATAGATGAAGTTAACACATTAAATCGTGTTCTTTAAGAGCACGACGAGGTGATAAATGCTCTGGTTCAGAAGTTTTGATTGAGATATTTTTCCTGTTTATTCTAGATTTAAATCGACAATTTAATTAAACGGTAACGTTTAAATTAACATACGTTTAAAAGATTTTGCTAACCGTAGAGTTATTGGCATTGGTTTCTTAGATTATTTATAATTTAACCTATGATTTAATTGTCCTAATTCTACTGAAATAATGACTGTTAAAGATGATGACATCGTAAATTATATTGTTGGAAACAAAATGAGATATAAAGATCGTTTTACCGAAGAAAATTATTACATAACTATGAAAATGAAAAAGCTGCATAGCAAAATATCCTCTAAATCTAAATTCACGACTCTGTTTCTTAGATGTAAAGTTCAGAATCGAATAAAGCAAACTGAAGGATGTGTTACTTGCGTTAGTAAAGAAAAGGATGTTGACCATTTGTTTTGTCAGCTGGGCGGTATCAAGCTTAATTTGTATTTCCGTGCAGAATTAATAGAAGCACGACAAGGGGATTTGTCTTAAAGAGCTAAATTATTTACAGTGAATGAGCTAGCGAGCAAAATTGACGCCAATTGAAAGAGCAGAGTTATAAGATGCAAATGATTGGACTAATTAGAATATCAGGGAATGATAAATGGTGGACCAAACCAGGAAATAAAAATTATTGATATTAATATTGAAAGCTCAGCATTTTTTACTATTGACAACATGTTTTAATTTTGCAGTTTAACGGTCTACGAGCTAATTACTTAGAATTTGACCATAGAAGTAAAAAAATAATAAGAAAAGGCGAAAATTAAGTTGTAGTAAATAAATGAGACGACAATTTAAATACTCCAAAAGCAAACAATAAAATCGGCCAAGTACGAGTTAGACTCGCGCATGAAGGGTTCCGTACCGTATGGGAGCTCTTGGCAAAAAAAAAACACGTTTGTTGAATGGGAGCCCCCCTTAAAATATTTATATTATTCTGTTTTTATAGCGGCAATCGAAATACATAATCTATGAAAATTTCAACTCTCTAGCTCTCTCTCTGTTCATAAGATACAGCCTGGTGACAGTCAGACGAACAGTGGGGTCTTAGTAATAGGGTCCCGTTTTTACCCTTTGGGTACGGAACTCTAAAGAAGCAGGCCAGAGCCATAAATGCATCAGACCACAATATGACCAAATAACATAGATCCTCTAAGCCAAATAACCCTAACAGACTCAGGTCTTGTGTCACTATTCATCAACCAAACGTGAGCACGTCTGAGCTATTCGCAATCAACGCGAAGGAACAACTAATTAAGTCCAATAAGGTATTATTCTTCATCTCATTCATACGTTCCATTCAATTATAGCATCGGGACGATGTTTACCGCATCGGGGTCGTTTCAATTAAACAATATTACATTGTTACGATGTCCGGCTGTATAGGGTTAATTACTATTTGGCCGTCTTGCTTGATCTTTGGTCGCAGAGACCCGTGTTGGGCACCTTTCGATATCAACGTGGGGTTAGCGATGCTGATCTGGTGACCCTTCTGATCGCTAAAGAGTCAAATCATGTGAAGAAGAACGAATTAGATAGAAGAAAAAAGAATTCTTTTTAATTTTCAACGTGAAGTTAGTGATGCTGATCTGGTGATACTTCATTTTATTTATTTTATTTTATTATAAAGGTACACAGAACAGGATACATTCAATCAAGAACTAAATTTTATGCCACAAAAGTACAGAACTGGAAAATATCCCTTAATATGCGTACACAGCATGATTGTAGCAGTAAATCACAATGAAACAAATTATATAAATCACTGATGAGCAAAACCGAGATGAAATGGAAGAAACGAGAGAGGAGGATGAGAAGACCATGAGATAATGAAAAAAAACCTCAAGCGTGATAGAAAAATATGGGAAAAGAAACTTAAAAGGGGCGACAAACACGCAGAGGCGAGAAATATCTAAGAAAATGCAGCAGAAAGTAACTTGCGATGTAAGATTTCGAGAATTAGCAGTTCTTGAAGTAGTAACAATCATAAGGAAATAGAAGTAACGAACCCAAATGTACCAAAATCGTCAACCCCAAATTCTTTTACGCAGACAATCTATCAAAATGCTAAGTAATGAAACTGAAACTCCCCAGATTGGAGAGGCCGATGCTTAAATAGTATTGATGGTGGAGTCAACAGATCTGACCCCTGAATCAATGCCCATGCGCACTAATGGGTCGTCTGTTGGTGGCGCCACTAGGCCGGAATATACGTTTAAAACATTTTAATATGTTGAACAGGCTTTTATAGAAATTGTTTGTATTAAAACAAAAAAACAACAGGAATATTGGAATGAGAAGGCAGCCAAGCCAGAAGTGAAATTGGCACCATTCATGAAAAATTGGAGAAGAGTGAAGAAACTTGCATTGCATCATGCAGTGAGTGAAATAGTTAAAAATATGCTAAAAATAATAATAATGAAGATGAAGAAAGCATAACATATGAATGAAAAATATTTGATTATCTACCTACATTACGCCTGATAGAAGGAAAATTGGTAACTTTCGTAATTTAAAGTTTATTTATTGTTATGTTACCACAGACCACGTAAGGGCTGACTTAATAATCTACCAAGTACGAGTCAGACTCGCACACGAAGGGTTCCGTACCGTATGGGATCCCCCTTAATATATTTTATTTTAACTAAATATTCTGTGAATATTTCAAGCGAGCAAAAAATGGCGAATATTTCAGGGTTTGTTTTATGGGAGCCGGGTTTACATTTTTTTTTCTGTTTTTAGTTTTTGTTGTTATAGCGGCAACAGAAATACATCATCTGTGAAAATTTCAACTTTCTAGCTATCGCGGTTCATGAGATACAGACTAGTGACAGACAGATAGACAGACGGACAGCAGAGTCTTAGTAATGGGGTACCGTTTTTACGCTTTAGGTACAGAACCTTAATAATAAAGACAAGGTAAGATTATAAATGAGCGTTTTTCTGTGAGTTTTGCTGGCAAGGCACAAGATTGATCAAGAAAATTGTCCAAACATTTTAATCGAATGTCGTAAGAATCGAATAACCGTATCGAATCCAATCAAACGTCATCAAACAGTAAAGGGTGATACAGAGTGAGTTAAATCGATGGCCCGCATTTAGACTATTTATCTTATATGAAAATAAAATAATAATTGTCGCTTATTAAACGATGCATGCGGGTGTTTATTGTCCTTTTTAAATCAAGGGTTTTGACTTTATATGTACAATACAAGGGTTTTATTGGGTGAAGAATGTTTTCAATTAAAATGCTTTGTGATAATTTTAACGGATTAAGATTACGACAACTTTATAAAAATTTTCGGAACTTTTTAAAGTTTAAATACAAAGGTTAAATTTAAAGTTTCAACAAAAAAATACTAGTCATTGAGTTGTTGCTGTGCGACAGAATAACAAACAAATCAACAGACCCACTTCTGTAATTCATAATTAATTTAATAATATGTATGTATTTGATTTCAGTAAAGATTTGGAATGGTAAAAATGGGATAATACCTAGCCAAAAAAGTGTACCTTAAAAAGTGTGGATGAATCAAGTGAAAGATGGTATATATATTATTATTATGCGAGAAAAAGGAGTTGATGATGCAATGACGTACCTATGATAGAGTAAAGTGGCAAAAGAAAACGTGCTGTGCCAACTTTACCTAGTGAAATAACGGCAGAAGATGATGATGATTTATGATTAAGGATTTATCAATTATTAAAGGTTTATCAACATTGCAGCCAAAGAAAATGTCAATCAAAAACGTAAGATTCAAGACTCAAATACTTTAAAACCTATTTTACAAAATAATAGAGGCGTTCGGCAAACATGGAAGGTGCAGCAGATGTTTGCTCAAACACAGGATGATCCCGAACGGTGAATGAACGAGACCGAACGAGAAGAATGAACCGCATTAGATGAACAAAGAGAGAACGGACATAATAGCTCTTTATGCCGACCGAATCTTATTATAACTGACGCTTACATGAGTGTCGACAATGGAGTTTTGAATTTAGAACCTTTTATACATCATGGTGTTTGGGTTTTTAAGATCGTCTTTATCTGTTAACACTTATAAAAAACTTGGAATGGGATCTTGAATCAATCTAAGAAAAACTTCATAGTATCAAAAGACAGGGTAGTTCTAATCAGAGCTTTCAAAGTTGATTTATCTTTGTCTTCTCGTTTCTAATCAAATATGTTATGAAATCGCTTTTATAAAGTTGAATAAAATGTGGCCAAACTAATTTTAATAAAACAACCTACAACTATCATCATAAACGGATAACACCAACCAAAATCTATGCAATGAAAATTAAAGTTTTAAGTCTTTAAATTTCTGACATTTTGAACAATATTTGTATAAGAAGAGGATTGGTATTAAAATCGCAAATTCCAACACGCTCTACATTCATCGATTTCATCTTACAACGTAACAGTAATTTTCGAATCACATCGGATATAGCGAAACAAATTTAGCCTCTACAATAGGCCCTGTGTTGTCGCGATCCAATCTTCGGAACCACCCTTTCTTATCACGAGAGATGTTTATTTATGTCTCCAAGTAAGCCTTTGGAAATGGATTGTGGAGATTACAACTTTGGTTAGCAAAATTATTAGGGAAGATCCTGTTTTGTTTCTATGAAAACAAGACATCACTGCAGAAGTACGCTTAGAGATAAAGACTGCGATAAATAAACAGGACTATCAGATTCTGCATCGTAACTCCGGTTCCAATTTCAAAAAGTAATAAATTCAAAAGATTTTTGACAATAGAATCAATAGACACAAATTTGACGTCCATAAACACGTGTCCGAAAAAAAGAAACGGCCAGCGATATCGACAACGATAGAATTCCAAATTCAACAATTTCTTTTTCCTCTATCGCACGGGAATAAGACCAATATTCAGCCAGTAAGAATTCCTGACAGCGGAAACATAAAGGTGCGTCCTAATGGTACGAAATAGCATTAAATGGCGCGAAAAGTGAAAAAATGCGACATTCGTATTGTGTAGCGAAATTTTTAAATAAACACCTTTTGAGTGGGCGGGCGCGCGAGTATTTGTAAATACGTTTTTGTTGTTACATCACAATGGCGTATTATTATTTGTTATTTTTTGTATGGATCCCTGCGGGGGTGTTGCAGAACAGTTGCCACGTGCCTTTGCAGCCTGTAACGGACTGACTTTGTGTCAGTTAAATGGCGAAAATTAGGGAATGGCCTTTGTGGTCGGTACTTACTTGATGTTCAGCCACAGAAGAAGACACAAAAAATATTTCTTTGCATAAGTATCGATAAGTCTTATAGAGAGACAAAGATAAAACTTTGCAGTTACATGCGAAAGGATGACTAAACTAAAACATTAGATCGCACTGGAAATCCCGCATATAGGAATCTTGAATTAGATTTCACCTAAAATGGGTAAAATAGAACAAATTCAAATACTTACGTCGCGCTTGTATGGCGCGAAATCGTATACTGTACGACACTGCAAAGGTGCGTGCACACAATATGGCGCTATCGCAAGATCGCGCGACATAAACCACGCCGCGGGTGGCGCTACCGACGCGCGACTCTCGCTGCTACTTTACGATCTTACAAAAATACTTGTTAGCTACCGCGTCGGCTAGAATTACGCGAAATAAACTAAATAGAATACACTCAGCTTATATTGTGCAATAAAGCTAATTATTAAGGAGCCGCGCTGAAACTTGTTGCAACTTTATGGTTCTATAAACTTAATGCTGCGGCTATAAAACTACATGCCGCAACAAAAAAAGTTACAGACGCTTTAGAGTTTAGACAGTCAATGAAAGGTAAACTGATAATAAAATAAAGATCGAATCAGTAATCGTGACATTAACCACCCACTTGAACGGGTCATCAATACAAATGTAACACAACTTTGAACAACGATCGGATTCAAAGCAAACAATGCTTGCCGCGAAGTGGGGCACAGTGTCACGACGAACAGAGGCTCAAGTGTCGGAGTGTCGGCGAGTGTCGCGGAGTATCGTGATACTGAGTTGAGTTTACTCGTATAATGTCGCTGATCAGCGGTGTGACCAGATTTAACAGAATTTTGCGATTATCACAGAATTAGAGCCCAATGTAGGCCTTAGATTGTTAGGATCAAATAATTATGTGGTAGATTTTAAAAGATGGTAGTTTTTGGCAGAATCATAAAGGCTACCTAAGCCTATTAGCAGAATGTGAACGTGACTAATAAATAATTTGGGTTCTACCTAGATATTTGGCATTAAATGGTTGCTTAAAGCTGTATCATTCTGTTTGAAAACATGTACACCGCTAAAACGAAGTTCGGAACTTTTAATAATGTACCTATTTAGGTATAAAAATATTTCTGCGTGCTTTACGTACAACTTTTATTTGCAGACTTTAGCAGAATCACATGACTCATTAGCAGATTGTTGGCATTTCTTAAGACAGAATAAAATAGCAGACTTTGGAGTTTAGACGAGTATCTAGCAGAATCGTAAATTTACTTCTGGTCACACTAGCGGTCAAGTGTCACCACCGCGCGCGCCGGAATTGGGTCATACCGCCCGTTGTGTGCACTCCACTTTACAATTCGAATTTTTAATAAACCGATTATTAAAATGGCGGCGTATTAAATTGATCATAAAGATACGTTTTTTATTTCATTTGCTTTGAATCTAGAAATCATGCTGTGGGTTTGGATTTACGCAGCGGGCGATTGGTCAGTTTTATGGAAATTGTTCAATCATTGTAACAGAACCCGTAATTTGATTAACTTATGTTTTATTTGCAAACGTTAAAAAATTCGGTCTTCCAATTTTGTTCATAGTCATAACCACAGAAGACATTCCTAGGTACACTAAAAATAAGGTAGGATGTCAAAATGTCAAGTCATCTATGGAAGTGAAAATACTGGCAGAGAACCGTAACTTTGGAAGTTGCTCCAGCGACAAGACTTGTTTTTAAGTTTATACTTAATGAACAGAGAAATATTGATACCGCAGTTTTTTTTAAGTTAAAAAAAATAGATGTCATTCCTTTAATGTAATATTTTCGTCGATGGTTAATCCTATATTTTCGCCGCAGTTTAAAGCTAAACTTTATTAATAAGTTATCACTTTAATACCACAGCTGTAATACATAAATGCGGATGTAAGGGTTCAATTGCAGTACCTCAAGCTTATCAGAACATTAAGTGAAGTAACTAAATTTAGTTTATCAGTTCTGACAGGCTGGCAAATATTACTCTAACTTAGAGTAGTTATTTCGATTCGTATAACTCGGAAGCGTTTCAATTCACATAAATTCAAAACTGAGAATTTCACACCACTGGCTTTTCGGTGAAGGAAAACATCGTGAGGCAACCTGCATATGTCCGTAGAAGAAATTCGATGGCGTATGTGAATCCACCAACCCGCACTGGGCCAGCGTGGTGGATATGGCCCAATCACCCTTCGTGGGTAGGCCTACGTCCTGCAGTGGACTATTAAAAAGGCTGATACAGTACAGTACAAAACTGAGAATTACTCTAGGGGTATGCCGACTTTAGTCAAAAGAGGTAGCGCAGTTTTTTTTTTTAAATGATCGACATTACATACACGATTAAAAATACATTATTACCTATGTATGTACATACAATAAATAAAAATATATTTGAAAAACAGAAAAACTTATTCAATAAAACTAATAAATATGTATAAGGTAAGGTTACTTAAGTTCATATTTCAAAAATAGTAGGTATGTACCTATAAGTACATGCAACAGAACATGTAGAAGTGAAATAATGTTTCAGTTTCTGTACTTGCCCTAATATTGTGAACCTAAACTAGTCCTCCTTATAATCCACTATTCAAGTATCAACTTTTCAGTTTCAAACTCTATCCCTTTCACACAGGGTGCATTTCCAAAACTATAGTGTACATCGTATCTATTGATACCGGTAATGACGTTGTAAGTAAGTGCTATCTATTCTGTGGAGCCTCGATTCGCGAGAGGGAGATAGAAAGCTGGATATTCTCGACTCAGAGTAGAAAATTGGTAAAGAGACACATCCGTGCATTTGCGAATAAATGTACTTGAGTGAATCATTAGGGATTAATTCATAAATCATATGTAAATAAGCTCGCGTGAAGGTTTTTTAAAGTACACTATAGGCTTATAAAAAACAGTAACAAATTCTAAACACACGTCATTGGAGAGAGTTTTCAACAAAATGTTAATCGTGAATATAGTAGACAAGATTTCGGATGTGGGGGTAAACCGAAAATTTGTCTAAGTGATGTACAATTCGTGTACGTTTTAAAATATAGCCCTAAAAAACTTTAGGAGATGTTTATCGAATCGAAATCATAGCCAAGTATAGCCGATATCAGAATCGGTTTTAGGTTGGCCGTTTTCGAATGATAAATGGATTCGATATCTACTTCATAGACACTAAAAAAAGTACGAAGTTATACTTGAATAAAGACGAGCACATCATGTGTCAAGTGTAGTTTCCTAAACCTATCCCTCTGCACGGATTTTTTCATCAGCGGTTCAGGAACGCGGAAGAATTAGCCGGACACTAACGATGGAGTAAATCACCTGTTAGGCCCTCTACACACTGAGATTAAATTTAAAGCACTCTTAAATCACTTATGTGTGAGAAAGGAGGGCCTTAGGACCATACACCACGAAGGTGAAGCGAAGCAGGTGAAACAAACAAGGTTATCCAGAACTGGTGTACTATAGTGGTATGTAGTTATTAGTTTTAAGGTACAGAATAAGCCCCTAAAAGGATGCTAATTGAATACCAATAACCCTGTATAACCCTGGCGTGAGAGTTTTTAAACCATCTGAAGTCCTCTGGCACGGCTAAACGGTTAAAACAAGCAGGACCAACAATATAATGTGTCATCCGAGCCACGGTAGTGCTCAGTTATAAATGCCGCCCACGGTTACCCATTCGATGACTGACCGTACTGAACGTAGCTTAACTTCGATGATCGCTAACGAACACCTAATCAAAGGTACGGGAACGCTACTGGTCACTGGTGTACTAAGAATACGAAAGGAGATGATTTAGACTATCATTATGGACATCTTTTACTATGGAGAACCTGGAAATAGCGAAACAGCTGTTTCATACATTTTAACAATTCCGAATTGCAATTTTTGTATGGAACAGCTGCTTCGAGAAAATATCTGTAGACCCACAATCGTGCAAAAAAAGTGTCTAAGCCAAAACTCTGCCCAAGCTAAGTAGTGGGCAGGCTTTTTAGTTAGTCTTAAGGCAACTGCAAGCCTTATACAACGCCGCGCGATGACAAAGTGCTCAGTTTTAAGCACTAACTAGGTGACATAACGTCTAGATTCGAGAAAACGGGTCGTTGTGAATTATTCAATGTAGTCGGTATGTATGACGGCGCTCGGTCATTTGGTTACTACTTTCACATAAAGACGGTTGCTCTGTTGATATTTGCTCGAAGAACAGCTGTTTGTTTTTCTTGAATTCCGGGTTGACCCCAATATTAAATGTTGTTTATAATGATGGTCTTAATCACCCTTTCGGCTTAATACAGGGTAAACAGATAACCCTGTATCGAAAGAAAGCTGAGAAGAAAGTATTGGTCCGTAAATCCATTGCAGAAAAGCCATATAGGCTTAGCAAAGAAAAATCAAAGTCTATTCTGCTCACTGTTTTTAAAAGATAAGCAATTAACAGGTTTGTTTCTCGATACGCAAGATCGAGATGAATCTAATATCACTTATGCGGTGGACTTTGCGGTTGGATAACACAAATATAATATAACTAGCAGCCTCCCTATTTTTTTAAGTATAATAATATAGCCTATGACACCCGGGGATTGTGTAGCTTCCCAACAGTGAAAGAATTTTTCAAATCGGTTCAGTAGTTTCGGAGCCTATTCAATGCAAACAAACAAACAAACAAACAATCAAATCTTTCCTCTTTATAATATTGGTATAGATAACTGTACTGAAGGCCCCTGAAGATCTGGTCAGGAATATTTCGCGATAATTAATTTAAAAAAATCTATAACGCTCTGCCTATCTGCGCATATCTCTACTTCGCTCAGCTTGGGTTTGTGGAGTCTGGACTTAAGGAGTGTGTTCAATATCTGTTTAGCAAGTTTAAGATTTGCACTTTACTGTTTTATGAAGGCTATGGTGTTAAGCTTGGACACAAATGTACAGAAGATATATGAGCATTAGTACTTGTACTGATTCTAATTTATATTTATAGCAAGAAGCTCATTTCCTTGTTTTTTTTTTTGCGTAGTTTTTCTATAAATAAAAATATTTTAAAAAACTAATTAGAAAGTAAACGAAAAAAAACAATTCATTTATTAGTGTCAAGTACCTACAATTACTATAAAACGAAGTTCTCAATTTGGCTCTATAGGTATTAACAGTATTTTTTCTCGCGATTTACTTACTATTTATGAAAGGCATTTTCATATCGTTCGTAATATGTAGAACCTTTTTTTTGTATTTAATATTTAGCACAAAAATGTCAAAAACTGTTAATAACGTATGAAAATCTATTAATGGAAATGTAGAGAACACGAAATTGACCATTGACTTTGTGTTCTCTACATATAGAACGAAACATCATAGGTAGTTTATGATATCAATAAATTAAAATTGATTTAAAGAGCACGCTTTACCCCATAAAGGAGCATTTCCCTTTATTAAAACCTCCATCAGTTAATTATTCGAGCGGCCATCTGTCCACATTTGAATAACAAAGCGCTGACCGCGCGGGAAAACGCAGATTGACACCGGACAGGGGGCGCTGCGGGCGGCTTTTTGCGATTTTTGACGTTTTATAATGACGTCTTTTTGATTTTCATTCAATCTTTCATTCATTCTGTCGTTCGATCAATATTAAAAGACCTTCAGAAGAAAATAGTTTGGTGAGCTATTGAATTGATTATTTTATGTATTACCAATCCAAGCAACGAAAACCGATATGGCTTATTGATTTCAAATGGTTGGATGGTCTTAGTGTCTATCATTGTCGGCATAGAAGATAACAAACCTCGTATAAGGCGCTTAATTAATCAGAGCTTCCAAGCATTTTGAAAATAACATGCAAAATCAGGATACATCATACCACGCAGCTATCGATAACAAGAGTCATTTATCAAGTATGGCTTTTACTACTCCCCGTCTTTAATCACTACACACCGTCATAATTTATTATTCCGTCATCAAAAATGTTCCACATACGCCGGAAGCGCAACTCTGATGAATGAACACATCGCCGCAGCTAGCACTGAGTGACAGGATCTCGAGAACGACACTACAAAGACCCGATCTTTGCACTTTGACATTTCGCGGTTTAATCACGTACTAAACCCGCTAGAGGGCGCCAGATCAGTGCGCACTTGACATCGCCAGCGCTACTTGAAGTCGTTGAGGATTTTAAAGAGGTTTATAGGCGTTGAGCTTGAAGCTTTGTCAACGATATTGATCGTAATCGGTACGTGTTGTGGTAAACTTGACAGTGACAGAGCAATTTTGGTTGAATGCTGCATATTGAGGTTGGGGATCAATCTGTCAGCGTTATTTTTGTGTGTTTTGGATTGTATTTTTTTTTGTTTATTTAATTAATAATTTTTAATTTTAGATAATTCGTTCGGAAAATTGCGTAGCGTCTTCTCGTCCGACATACCTCAGTGCCTCAAGTCGAAAGTTTTCGACCAGTGTGTGTTGCCAGTGATGACTTATGGCACAGAAACGTGGTCTCTCACTATGGGCCTTATTAGTAAGCTCCAAGTAGCCCAACGAGCTATGGAGAGGGCTATGCTCGGAGTCTCTCTGCGAGATCGAATCAGAAATGAGGAGATCCGTAGAAGAACCAAAGTTACCGACATAGCCCAACGGATTGGCAAGTTGAAATGGCAATGGGCAGGGCACATAGCGCGGAGGACTGATGACCGATGGGGTCGGAAAGTTCTCGAGTGGAGACCACGTACCGGCAAGCGCAGCGTAGGACGTCCACCCACAAGGTGGACGGATGACCTCATTCAGACCGCAGGATCGCGCTGGATGCAAGCCGCTTCCAACCGGTCTTATTGGAGATCCATAGGGGAGGCCTATGTCCAGCAGTGGACTTCTTATGGCTGATGGATGGATGGATGGAATTTTAGATAATTTATTTAATTTTGTAGTTTTTTGTTTGGTTTGTAGTTAGATTCCGTATTATTGGTTTTCGCAGTTAAATTATGGAATAGTTGTTACTCAGCTCTATACCATAATATTTCAATAGTTAAACATTTATTTAGTTTCGTAAGTAAAATTTTGATTTAAACATAAAAAAGACGCTAAACCAATCATATTCGATTTATGTCAATAACGTATTGCGCTTGACCATATCAACAGCCCATGTTTCCCATCCGCGTTTTGCTGTAATTTGCTATACACAGGGCTGCTTAATTACTTTAAATATAATGTTTTCACTTAATTAGCTACAGGTGCATTGTCCAAGCTATTTCTCATATCTTTTCTTTATCTGTACAGATTCACCACAGATAACGATACCTGTTAGCGGCGACCACAGATAACTAAACCACGTGGCTTCCATTTTCAAACCACACGAGAGCGATGGACGTTTAGCATTTATACGCGAATGTATCTACACGGAACGGGAGGACGCGACTGTCCGAGTTGAAAACTTATACGGTAGGGTTGACACCAGAAGATGAAAATAAATTCTATGTCGCAATAGTTCCTAATTAGATGAGGTATGAAATACTTTGAGATGTGCTGGATGCAAGCCGCTTCCAATCTCTGTTATTGGAAATCCACTTCCAGTAGTGGTCTTATAGATGGATATTACTTTGAGATAATCTCAGGTGAAGCGTGCCACAGACTGCTGCGGCCTACATCTGGCTACCTACTAATCGACCAATCACAGATTTTAATTTTTTCAGGCCTCTGCGATTGGTTGATTATTTATTTTCGCAGCTGTTGGTTGCATGTATCTGTGGAATACTTTGCGAACGTAACATAATGAGGATAAATTATAATTTTGGTTGAATATTTTAGTAACATTGAATTTAAATTTATTGAACTCTAAAACTGACTGAAATCTCTTAGGTACCTACAGCCCGTATAGGTCTGTGACCAGCTGTAGACTTTCTACGGATGATATGATGATGAAAATCACAGGATCTGTGATGAAAATGAAAATTATTTATGTAGCAATATACTTTCAATACTACGTAAATTATAAAATCTCTCAATATAGGTAAGTAGCCAAAGATTGGCCGTCTTTTGCGAATTTCGTCAAAGAGTTCTGAATATTGTCACGCCATCTTTGTATACGTCCTAAACTTTTGACAAATATTACAAAAAAATACTAAATATTGTGTAGCTTAAAACATAGCGTATTCGATTAGGTGTGTACAAAATTTATAATGAACCGCAAAAACAATAGACAACACAAAACGTCTATCAACCCTGCACTGACGGGGTGAAATAAAGGCGCACTCGCCGGCGAATGGAGTGAAAAAATCCCGGTTCAAAAAGCCACGACGAGCGATGGCAAAAAGTCGAGCCATTGTACGCTCGTGATATACTGGTTTTACAGACGGACGCTTTTGTTTCGGTTCCCATTCGATTCAAGGCTAGATAATGGTCATGATGTTGATACAAGACTGCGTTTAGTCCGTTTAATTTCTTTTTTGTATTCAAAAACTGTTTAAATGTTTGAACAGAATGTGACTTTGCAAAGCTTAATACTAATTATTTGTAGGTTCTAAATATTTAATTTTTAAAATTAATAAAATATTTTTCATTTGCACTACGAGTACTACGTCCGAACGACAGACAATAACAATTAACGTTAAACTGTAGGTATAATTTATGTAGTTCGTTTTCGACAAAAGCCTGCAGAGGTAGGTACATTTACCTACCATATCACGCCAATCTCTAGTTTATAATATTTCATTTCAGTGATGTATTTTTAGTAGAATTTTACTATAATTGTTCACATAAGAATTACTGACAGCCACTGATAAAAGTTTTCCGATTAGGTTCTTCTAATGCGTATATGGAATTTCCCTAACTACAGTTGAGTTTCACACGAGTTAGTCATTTTTAAGTCCGTATGAATTCTATAATTTTATTTTACCTACTCTTGAACTACTACTATAATGATTGTCATTGAATAAAAACAAATTTCTACAAAGCTCCAAAACCGAATCCCGACCTATTTAATCACTGATGAGATGCCACGATATTTTAATAAAATAATCCCCATTGTTCCACTTGTAAAACGATACAACACTGATAAAAATCGATGCTCGGTGGACAACAACAATCGGTTCTCTCAGACCCCTCGACTAAGCCGAATAATCTTTTGTGAGTCGCGTGTCGAAACACGACACCTCAGCACCCTCATTATACTGGCTGTTTAGAAAAAAATAATGTCAAAAAAGTTCGATTAAAAAATAAACGATCGATTTTCAAATTAATAAAAATGTCGAGCGTGGCTAACCGTAATGACGTCAGTCAATGCGGGCAGGCATTAACAGGCCGTAATAGAATTGCAGTGCCGTGAAAAAAGAAAATGGCCGACACCCTCCGGGCGCAGGGTGTCAGTGCAATTCAGCACTTTTACAGAATAAGCTTAAACGTTGAAAACCCAATTTGACGGCTCGATTAGCACAGGCGGTTTTTGCGGGCAGTGATTGATTTTTGCTGTAGTGGAACTAACCGGAATTAGGGAGTGATTTTACAATAAATTTGGCTGCACTGCTAGTTGTTTACAGTTAAATAGGTGAACAATATGTTGAACTAACTGATTATCAGAACTAGCAGTATTTTCATTTCCCAGAGATCGTACTTTAAATAGGAAGCTCATTATCGAATTAATTTTCGCAAATCGGACGCTGGCAAAGAGCACCTTCCGGTCTCCGCACTATTGGGTACAGTCATCAACAAAAATTGTTTTACAGTATTCGTAACTTATGAGCAGAAAAACTTGCTCTTGGGTTTGGACAAAAGTACGAAATAATATGTAGGTACCTAGACATATTTCGTAAATGTAACGTAATCATGGCAAAATACTCGTATTATGTATGAACGTTTGAAATTGGAATTTCTGATTTTTTTAACATTAATTATCCATAAATTTTGTTATCGTTTTTTTAATTAAAAATTTACAGAACGTCAACATTTACAAACTTTACGCGACAGGCGTAAATGTAAAAGGCGTATTGTAGGATAGTTTACTATATCTCTTTGAGAACGTTACAACAATGCTGTCCTCACAAGGAAGACTAGAATAAATGCAGACAAATATTGTCTGAAAAAAATCATTGCAATCGAAAGTGCAGTGAAAACTGGAGAAACTTTTTCAAATCTGTCATCGTCAAAATAATTATTAGTGACTGCAACTACTGCAGTCTTCATAAGGAGAGCAAAATGTAGAGAAGCGTTACAATTACAATCATAGAATGAAAACAAAAGTAGAGATAAATCTTTGCACCGCGACCTCGCTATCGCAAGTTTACCTAAGCTCACGTTAAATAGAAGATTCCAGCGTATTCCCATACGAGTACGGCCCGTATCTGTTACCCGGCGAGTCGTGCCGAATGCGAGCATTGTGCTCAATTCGCCCGTTAATTGTTTTTAATTCCCGACCGTGTATTGTAAGTCTTTTAATTACGCCCACGGCTCTCGTCGTGAACGTGCCTTCTGGTTATTCTGTGACTTTGTCCGTACAGGGTGGTTGGTTACAGCTTGCTAAAAAAGTCTAGAAGCGGAAGTAATACTTTTCTCTCGTATCAATTCTTACCATGTTAATCCATGGAAAATATAATGGGGTTCAGGGTTAATTTCTACTTGGTTTTACCAAGCTATATGTGATGGACATGATCGAAGGATAGTACGTTAAGTTTCGCTGATGACGTAGTGTTTGAAAAATATAAAAGTTTCGTAGCGAGGTTTGAGCTAGAGTCGTGGCCAATTGGTTTTTATTTTTAAATATTATTTTATCTTTAAGGAAAGTCAGAGTTGTTAGCTCTTGCCAATTGTATCATATTATGTCGCATCGTCGCATCGATTTTACAACGTACGTAGTAATTGTGAAATTATAAAGATTACCGTTTGAGTAGATATATTAATTAGATTTTACTTATCAGATTAATAAGTACTTACTATTTATTTATTATTTAGGTACTTTACTAATGATCTGAACATCTTCATGGTCCAGTCCTCAAATTAAACACCCTGTATAATTTGTGGTTTAAAACTCACTGATTAGTATTTAATCTGTGGTGAAGTACATACTAACTACTATTTAATCTATGGTCAGGCATGTAGAGACTAGCGCCTACTCTATGGCCGTGCGCGTGAGTCGAGATGCTTTTGTTTAATTGTACAGTGGGCAGCGATGCGCTGACAAGAGATTAGAGAATGCTAATTGTACCTAGATGTTCTAAGTTTGCGTGTGTGTTTGTTTTTCGAAGTTTCGAAACATTACACAAACCAAACACAGTGCATAGAATATAATGCCAAATCGAAACAGTATTTTTTATGACCTTTAGTTTTTATGGTTTGGATTTTGAGTAACGGAACCCTAATGTTGGAACACAAGAAAAATACACGATTTTGCCGCCACCGGTCTGTGTTACAAATAATTGTTATAAGATTAAGCAAGAAAGTACATATATGGATAACCTAGGTACGATTTAAGCTAAACGATATCCTTCCTAAAGGTCCGTAGATCATTTCAAAAGTGACACTGGGATAGTATGGATTGGATTATAACACAGGTTAATATATTTAAATCAATCGTGTACTTATTTGACCTTGGGTACGACGCCAAATTAAAAAAAACTCATTCCCGCACTTATACGAATACTATGATATTATTCCAATAATTGACCTTGGCGTCAAGTATGATGCCAAAACGAAAAAAAAAGCAATTTTCTCGGTCGACTATACAGAGCCCTTAGTCCAGGTTTTGCGTAGTTTACTTAAACTTTCGCGTTCGCGTGTGGCTCCATATATTTTGGTTAGTTCTTCCTCGTTTCCGCCAGGGGCGCTGTACAGAAATGTATGGAGCCATACGGAAACAGCTGTAGTTTCAATTTACGTGTAAACCTGGACTAACCCCTCAGTTACTTACCATAAGACTATTCCAATATGTACATCACCTTGGCATGATGCACAAAGTGCTAGGCCAAACCTAAAATAAAAACAATTTTCCCGCGCGCCTGTACAAAAGTCGTATAGGAAAATGCAAGCATTACGTCGCCCTCATTTGGTTAATTCAGCCTGTGTAGAGATCCACACCACAATTAAACGGGCACAAAAGAAGAAGTTTGGAGCGCGGGAAATCACGACTGAAATTAACGAGACTAACTTACTTTTTAATGAGCTTTTTTCGCTAATATTCCCATTTGCCAGTGTCGAGGGTTTCAAAATGTTCAATTGTTTCTTTTTAATTTTGAATTAAGAATGATGATTAGAACAGGAAATGCGTTCAATTATCTTTTCGTTTTATTCGGAAACACACAATTTCGTCTGACTTTTTATTCTTCTAAGATTGAGCGGCTTTGATATCCAGTACTACTCCAAAAATATTTACTGATTTTTAATCTGATTATCACATTAAGACTTATAAATGAGAGGAAAGTTGAATGTATGCAAATGTGTGTAATGTATTATTTAAATGTTTCCTCCCACTCAGAAATGTCTGAAACTCTTAACATAAGAATCTCTTGTATATTTATCACAAGAATTTGATGTATTGTTTGAAATAATTTTTATTTTTCAGTTTTCATTTAAGTACTTTAAAATTAAATTTAATTAACACGTTGGAAGACGTTAGCATCCGGGAATCAGAATTTTTTGTCCGGGTGCTAACACATCTTTGTATATCTCATGTATTTTGGTATCAAAAAAAGAGGCTGTTATACTCTCCAACCTTTAAATTACTTAATTATACCCATGCTAAAATCTAAACGTTTCGTTGCTCCATGTAGCGTAACAGAGTAAAAACGAACCAATAAACCAACAAAGACATTATCGGATTTATAATATTAGCAAAGATTTAGCCTAATTATCTTATAAGAAAATATAAATAAAGTTGATACAAAGAGTGGGAAACCAGAATCGTAAACAAACACTAATCCTCGGGAAGTCGGGACAAACCGCAGACATCTCGTTGTAACCCTAAAGTGCGGGGTGCGACCCTCGCGGCGCGGCGCGGGGCCGCGGTCTGCCAGGCCCGCTAACAACCGCGACTTTTGGCTTCACGCAACCCACAATCATGTGTTGGCGAGATTTGAAGGGGATGGACGGTGTTCTGGATTGTTTTGGGAAAAATATGGGGATCGATAATTTTATTGTTATTGTAAGTTTTGCGAAGTTGATTACTAACAGGACAAACACTTGTAAGATAATTTATTTTGCCTTGATTTTTTGAAACATTGCGGAAACATTGTTTTTAAATTAAATTATAAACATATTTACATATATGTCATAATAAATATAAATATATGTAATATAATGGGCATCACTTGGAATTTACAAACACCTATTTAAAAAAAAAAAATCTTGTTACTTATTTCCGAAATCACAACAATGTGTAAGTTCTTAAATTTTAACCAGTACTCTGAAAATAAATATAATATAAAAATTTGCTATCATAAGTGCATTTACTATTTTGAATTTCTATAAAACCATTTAATTCCCCAGCCCAGCAAATTTTCAAATGTCAAAAAAGTAATCGAATATATCCGCGACCTCGCGACATGCACTTTTTATCTGACATTCCCTAGGGGGTGTGGATAATCGTATCTCACTCGCGTCACCGCGACGGGTGACACCCCTAGCCCCTGACCACTAATCAATGATCAAAAAGTCACTTTTAACACGTCACTGTGATTTCTGCAGGCCTGCTATTACGAATTCGGAAATATGGTATTAAAATCCCAAAAAGGGGGTAACATATACCGACAACAAAAACCGCGAAAGTTTCAACCCTCCGCTCAATGCGCGTGTCAAAACGGCCGTCAGTTAAAAAGAAAATTGCCGGTCTTCATACACCGGTGATTATTATCGTTAATACGTGATTATTTTGTTCTATTTGTAAAAGGAATTAATAGAGGACGTCAAACGTGTTGTTAACTTTTTTTCTTTGTGTGGCAAGGAGTGATTAAGTTATAAATCCGGCGTAATTGCGGAGGTGACAGATGTCGCTCGCGGCGCCGCCACCGCGCACGTGTATCATTATAATTTTGTTCCGATCAACTACGCCCACGCTTTCCACTGTTATTTTGATACCGCATTGTGATGTTAATAAAATATTGGCTTTTAAACTGTTTATCGTTGGAGAAATGTTAAAATATTTGACATAACGACTTAATTTAAAAACAGTTTGTGAAACTTATGATTTTGAATGGTCTGACACAGTTTATACTTTCATTGGTTTTTAATTTACCATTAAGTCTGACATCGAAAAAAATTATGGTAATTTTATATATTTTTTTGAAATTAAAACTTAAATTCCTTAGCTTTTGTTTTGATCATCGTTATCAATTACGTAAAGCTATTTTAAATCACTGTTTGAAAATCTTTCTTTAGTAGGTATAGTAAAGTTAAGGCTACTACACCCATTCCACAACCAATTTATAGTTGCTAAAACTTTATGCAAAATGCTGAGCCGAAAGCCGAAAGTCGTTTTCGAGTGGAGGCAAAACGAATTAAAACATAATCTGGTTACCCATGACGTCACCTCGCTGCCACCGGTGCGAATAATTAGCAATTCCCTTACAAAGTAAAGCCGTCGAAGATAACTGAATCTGTTTAACAAGTTGAGAGATAACCTCCGCTAGAATGCTCGCAATGAAGGCAATGGAGATAAGCTGGTAAAGCTAAGCATCGGACTAAAAAAGTTCGATAACATTCTACAAGCGCAATCGCGATAGGGGTGTTAAAAAGTTGCAATAATTTATACGAGTAGTATTCATCAAACTTAAATTTGGAAACATAATTTAGAAATGTATATTTAGAGAAGCAATATTTTAAAGTGTTCATCATGAGTGTATAATCGTACATGAGATTAACTTTAAAAATTTGCCGATGCCGATATTTTAACAATGAATGTTAAACAGCTAAAATAATCACGATGATAAATTGCAGTAAGACATTTGTTCCCTATCTGCAATTTGTGTCCTATTTATTTACTCGTACCTAAATACAGGATCTACTAGACTTCTACTAGTTTCTAGATTCATTCTGGGATATCAAATAAAAAAAATTGCTCTTTCAATCATTGAAGGCTTCTCTATTCTGCAGTACGTCCACTACCAAGTCTAGCATTTTTAAAACATATCATCCAATATCACTAACGTCATGATTGTCATGACACCCTAGAACAAGCTAAGCCGACCTGTAACCATCAACCGAACATTTCATCACAGTTCACACGGTCAACAGTAGTCAGCACAAACAGATAGCTAAGTTTAAGGACTTAAAACTTAATAATTATATTTTCAGAATTACATCTTCATTATTAAAATATGACCCATAGGTCTCTTTTAATGTAATTAATGTAAACTTGAATTGTGAAATCGAATTTAGAACATTCAATGTAAAATTACTAATTTAATGAAACTTGAACCTAGTATCCGTCAACCTAATATTTAGTAGAAACGAAGTGCAAACGTCACAATGCACACGATCAAAACAGGAGTCAGGACACGCAAACTGTGTCATAACAGGTCTATCACTACGAGCCAACATGATACCCCGCTACTCTCTTCGTGTCCATTAATAAGCAAACATGATCAGAGATACGGAACATGCCACCTGCACGGTCTGCCGCATGCGCCTGTGCTGCGTATATTTGCACTAACAGTGATAGATGGTGTTTTATAATTATTTTTCGCAAAAAACAGCATGACCGACTTCACCCGTACCTATACAGAATTCGCGAATATTTCGCACGGTTAGATGTTACATTTGTCACATTATTGTTGATTTATCAAAAAAGGCACAGCCGATTTCAATAAAATTTTAAAGAGACCAATTTCGATGTATATTCTTCCCAATAAAAAAAGAATTATTGAAATCGGACTACTACGAAAAAAGTTATGCGTGGTTATACATAAAAAAAAAAATTACCCGCGTCGTTTTGAGTACCTCCTCCGGTTGGTTCGTCGGTCAAAAATCACATTTACCTATACTTCATAATATGATCCTCAAAATATTAAAAATAATATGATCCTCAAATCTCTATTAAAAAGCATGTGAAATTGATCAAAGAATCAAACAAAACATTCCATGTAAAATTCTGAATTTAATGAAACTATAAAACGCGCTGAACAGACCTAGTATCTGTTGCAAGATTTAGCGCAATGCAAGTACGTCGAACGTCATAATTTACACAATCAAAACAGTAGTCAGCACACGCAAACTGTGTCATAACACAGATCTATCACCGAGAGCCAACATGATACCCCGCTGCTCCCTTCGTGTCCACTAATGAGCAAACATGATCAGAGACACGGAACATGCCACCCGCACGGTCTGCTTCGTGCGCCTGTGCTGCGTATATTTGCACTGACAGTGATAGGTGGTGTCATTGGAGTGCGTTGGGAAATTTTAAATTTGCGTGTTTGTGTTATCTATGTATGTACGTAGGTATTTGACGTATTTTGGTGTTATGATTCTAACCATGGTGTTCGTTATACCTTTAAATTAGTAAATCTGGTCAATAAATATATTTGTTGTTAGTTTATTTGCTGGTACAAAATTTAGGTAACGGAAATGGCTCGAATAATTTAGATGAAATAAATTTGATATTCATAAAATATAGTTTTTTTGTAATATTTGTATAGGCGATAAAATTTTGAAATAAACAAAACACTAATATTGTTGTTTTATTTGAGATTAAAATGTCATGCCTAGTATTTACCCGGAGCCCGGGATACATAAGCACTATGATTATAAAATTGCGTATTTCTGTGGTGATTTAACATGCCTTAGAATCCAAAATCGACCACCATATTTATGCTGTAGAATATTAACAAATACCTTAATTATTAATACCAAATCGTAGTTACACAGGTATAACATCACGTATCTTTCGCTTAACCGATAGTCTGTACGTATTTTGCTTTCAAAATATGCAAACAGCAGACAAATGACTAAAATCCATCTCTCATTGGTATTTCAATCCTGACGACAGATTGTTAATACTGACCGCCGGCGACCTAACGAGCTGTGACCACATGAATATGCAGGCGGGGTCTTTTGTACCCCGTTGCAAGGAATTCATTAATTTTATACACACCTTACTTTTGGAGCGCGTTTTATGGATTAACAGCAGCTTTACGAGTAGCGCTTCTTGGTGATTCAAACCAATACAGTTTTGATAATACTGTATATTTATTTAAAAAAAATTGAATGTTTGAGTATTATTTTCCTCAATTCTATAATATTTTCTGCAATATAACTAAAGAAATTAATGTATGAACTATATCCATAGGCCGAGTCATACAAGTCGGCGGATGTGAAGTTAGCGCTACAAGCTGCGCAATATCCAATCAAGACGCAGCTTAATGTGAGTTTCGGTCAAGATTGGATATATATCGCGCAACTTGTAGCTAATTTCGCATCTGCCGACTTGTATGACTCTGCCTATACGTGTTGAAGTTTTAAAGGATTTATTAAATTCTTTATCTCAGTGCTTTTTTTTTCAAAGTGGAAAGTCACATTAGTCTTGGTTACGTTAGGTAAGGTTAAGTTGGTCAGTATATTAATGCAATTGAATTTAATTTATTTTGGTGTATCGTTCTAAATTGAAACAGCATTTAATTTGCAAAATCTATAAAATTAAAATTCAATCACACACAATGCTATGCTAGTCTACCATTCAAACCAAACTCTATCATAACTACTAAATTTAAATTTGTCTAACAAATAAATGTATAAATGCATCTAAAAATAAAGAAAAAATAATCCAAAATGCGCATTCGGTGACAAAGCACGAAGAAAAAGTTGGAGACACCGTCCGAAATAATTACAGGCCGTCATATCCCGACAGTTGGACAAACAGTCCCCTGAGGGACCCGCGTCTTTTTATCGCTGAGGGACCGCAAATTTCTATTTGCATATCTGCGAGCTCATAAATCTCTGTTTCACTTATTAGCCCCTTTTCCCTGTGGGGTCGGGGAGACCCAACGCGTCGGTGCATGGTTACGGTCTAAGTTTGGTTTGTAAAGTTTGAAACCGCAAAATGCATATATTTATCTACTTAGAAAGTAGTTATTTATTTTAAAAATAGTTAAGATCACTATAAAATCTAAATTAATCTACTCAGTCATTGACAGAAGTTGATGACCTTTCCGAATCAATTTATTCAGTTATAAAATATTTCATAAACATATAAATAATGTTAGTGAGTACTTAAACATATCTAGGTTTATGATGCTCTGTAAAACTTTACTGTTGTCATTGCAACAATTTTTTCAATCAGTTTAATATTGCAGAAAAGGTCATTAATTTCTACCAATCAGGAAGAAAAACTAGAAAAAAAAGAAATGGGTTAATACTTACATGAGTTAGTACTTCTGACGCCGCAGTGATGACTCCCAAAGTGCAGTTAGTGACAGTGATAGTGCAAAGTGACCTGGTTACTATGGGTGATTACTCGGAACAGAAAGAAGTGGTTAGTAAATGGTTAACATTGAGTGCCGACACCAAGAGTAACCATCCACCACTAGAAGAAATGCATGCAAAAAACTTACACGCAAATGCATAAAAAATACAGTGACCAAAGCAACATGCAAATATTTGTAATTTGTCATGCATAGTGTAGGATAAAAAAGAAACAATTATGAACAATATACATCAATCTTTATAATAAAAATCTGGAGATTAACTTTAGCTACTTAACGTAACGTAGAGATCTAGGATGAAAATACATAATTATCTAGATTTTTCGAAAACAAAACTTTCACTCCCAGCTCAAAGTGATTTAGTTTAGTTTAGAAATAGGGACATTTGCGATACCAATATCATAATTTTAATTTTCAAGCAAGCGAAATTTTCTTGGTTTCAAAGCTAGATCATAATTTTAATACGCAAAGAATTGCAAACATTTTATGTACTTATATTACGAATAAAGTTGACAAACTAAACGTTTAATTTCTACGAATTTTATCCTAATGTTGTAGCCGAAGTTATTTTTGTTATCTACTTAAAAATATTAGTGATGACTGAAATATCTTCACAGTTGTTGAGTTGTCAAGATACTTGTCATAGTTTTCGGTATTAAATTAGACATGAGTTTAACCAATTACCTTTTCCGGAAAAGCTTTTCTAACCCTAATTGTTTTTGAACTATCCAACAGAGTAATCTATTACTTTTTAGTAGATATTAAAAATGCTTAGCAATTTGAATCAAAATTTAGCGAAAACTAATATTTTTTAAATTATCACGAGAGACCATATCTAGATATCTAGTCCAAAATTTTGAATTTAAAACTCCCAGTTTTTAAAATTTCATACCACTTAGTTCTTAGAGAATTAAAAGAATGCCATTTAATTGTAATAGCGCACATTAATCACATCAACAATTTATTTAACAAAAAATGATGTTTGACAGAGTCGTAAAGTCGTATCTATACGGTTACATTATAATCTTTAAAAAAATCTGCATAAATTAATTAAGCCTTACATTATTACGCTTCCATTATGACAGAAAACACACAAAAACACAGAAAACATTTACAACAAATCAAAAGTAACTCAGTCAAACAATTTATTTCACATTCACATTCCTAAGCTTTCTCGATCTCATAACAGTTGCGTCACCAGTTCTTTAGTACGACAAACACGATACACATAACTTGCAAATTGGTGAGCATAGTTATGTTAATTAATTATGCTGTGTGATTATAATAATGATTATAATATCGGTTTGGGACCGGGTCGGATCGTATTTCACTTGGTGACGCCCCATTGCCGCCTTCGCTGTGTCCATGGCTTATCTCTCGGTATATCTTTGGTAACTATTGGGATGTTAAGTTGTTCTTGGGTTACCTACCTACGAGTTTGGTTAATTTAATCATAATTTGAAAAGTGTCTAAAAAGTGTAAGGCTACATTTTTTTGTCAACTACTATTTTCTATCCGTACTTGGTTGCCTGGAAGAAATCGCTTAAAGCGATAAGGCCGCCAGTTCGAAACCTATAAATTGTATTGTTTTGTCCCTGTAATTTTTTTTTTATGTAATGTGGTTGCCTAATAGTGTCATTGTTTATTTGTTTGTGTATCCGCTGCTTTTGCGATTGCAACCGAATAGCGGTTTTAAAATTGATTTATAATTATGTATCATTTCTGTCAAGAAAAAAATCACCAAGAGGATGGATTGATAGGTTAAGGTTTAGGTAGCTCATCGGATAGAATTTTTTTTTTGTCAAGTGCAATTCAATGTTAAGTCACAAAAACGTTTTTGTAGCTTACAAAGTGCATACTTAGGTGATCAATATTTCAAATTCTATTAATCTATTTTTTTTCTGTGTCTGCGAGGCCACGTTATTACCTAAGGGTTAATTTTAACATTTTGGCGTCTAATTATTATTTTTCATATTTATCAAAATCTAGAGCTGTTATTAAATATAATAAATACTCGTAATACCTATTTTAATAGTCTCCGTGATTTAAAACGACTAGTTGAAAAAAATTCTAATAAAAATTAAGATCAAGAATAAAAAAAAAGGCGAAAAAGTTACGAGCAAAAGCTCAAATTCCACTACTTTCGCTGACATCCAAACAGTAAATTGAATTCCCGTTTTTTGCCGTCCCTTGCTGACCACTCGCCTAATAATATTCTTCAAGCAATTGGCACCAGAAGTTCATGTGACCAAAGTGTCTACGGTCAAAGTTACGTCCATTTTCATAAGACCTCCGCATCATTTGCGACAAAATATATCTAGAGTTCTAGTAAAACTGGACATCTTATAGATAGCCAAGAGAAAATTGCACGATTTGTGGGAAATTGTGCTTAAGGTTAAAGGAATAAGATGGATATGAAGTGTATAGTTATGTGGTGATGTGTATCAATTTCAGAAATGGCTCGGCGACAACTGGGGGCGAACGTGACGAGAATGAGTATTGCAGAACCTTTTTATTGTTATTGATTGACCGCATGGCCGCTTGAATGCTATGGGTGCAAGGGACTTCATACATTACGTTGTAAGTATCCGTCTGCTGTATTAGGCATCTTGCAGTTTATATGGGCGTATTTTAATGACTAAAGAATTAAGAGAAGTCCAGAGATAATGTTCGCTCGATTTTGGACGAAGCACTCTTTAAAGACAATTTGCTTTGTTCGTCAAACGCGTTTGACACGCGTCAAATTTTAATAATCAACTACTGAATAGTAGGCGTCACCCCATATATTTGTATGCATGAAGTGCGCGTATGACAAAGTATCTACTCGTAGCACGCATCATCCAATCCAATTTAAGCAATATTCTGTACGTGCATACTTCCTTAGAGTGCGCGAGTTAGAATATGTGAATCAATGCACAGTGAGTGCCTTTTCTATTAGTTCATGGATCATTGACATCAGTTATTTTTTCTATACCTACTATTTTTAATAATGGGTTTGACGGAATCTGACTTTTAAAATAAAGAAATATGTCCGACTAATTTACTTAGATAAATCTCAATAATCATAATTATTTTTCGCAAAGAAATGGCAACACCGCCTTTCATCGTGTACAAAATTATTATTGTAGTTATAATTATTGTTGATTTTTCAAAGAAGGATCAGCCGATTTCTGTGATAATTAAAGGAGATTACCTCGAGAGTGTACCATCTCGAACTAAAAATAATTTATCGATTCGGTTCACAGTTGGTGAAATTATCGATGAACATTATTTTTTGGAAGTCGGTTAAATAGGCAAACAAGATGTACTACAACTATCGAAGAGCGATAAGCGTAGCTCCGTGGTAGGTAGGTAGGTACTAATCAATTATTCAAAAGATAATCACTTGTCTAACCTTTATTCCGTTTATTGGAGCAACACTTAACGTCTATTAATGAATACAGATTATTTATACTTATCCAGAGCAATAAATAATAGTAAAATTTATTTGCTTCACAAGGTCGTAAAACATGATATAAAATAAAAATACACAGACGTGTCGACTCGAAAGCTTATCAAAAGCCCAATTTCGAGCAATAAAAACGAATTAAACATTCAAATCTCGGTTTCACGAGTCAAAAGGCAAATCACCGATAATTTATTGGATTAATTGAGCAATAAAAATCTGTACTGTATTACAGGAAAACGTCTAAAAAGAGGGTAGGGGGAAACACTTCATTTCACGCGGTTATTCGAAGAGGGCGCAGGCGAGCCAATAAATCTTAGACAGGAAATATTTTTTTGTTCGACAAAAATAGTTTCCTCTGTTTTGGGGAGTAGTTGTGGGGGCGACATTATGGGTATTTTCACTTAGCGCGGCAAATTTATATTGACCTCTGCAATTCTTTATCAGTCATACAAACTCTTCCTTAAACTGTAGCATTTCAATGTATTTTTTAGTAGTTTGGAAATTGAGCTAGGTCTTGATGAAATGGTTGTTTTTAGATATTAATGTTGTGGTATTGCTGTTTTAGTGCAATATTTGAGAAAATGCCGCAGGGGCGGGTCGTTTGTCATCTGTGTCGCCAATTCCGATTTTCATTAGAGTTTTTTCCCCTTTATAATGGACTTGCATAAATCTGTTCTAATAGATACATAATTTTAATTAAAAAAAAGAGCAATTACAAAATTGAAAACAAATATCTGCTGCGATGCATCCTCAAATCTCATTTTCTGCAATGTGAGAAAGATGGCTCTATTTTCATTAGCATTATGTTTGAACAATACTTAGCTCAGACAGATGTCTACAACTAAACATATGTATCTACGTTCCCGGAGACGTGTAACCAACACAGGAAGATTTGCATTGAGCCTTCGATAAACTATATTTTTTATTGCAGAAAAGATTATACAATTAAACGATTAAAAGTTTAAACGCTATAAGTTGGTTAAAATGATAAACACTTCACAAAATTCGTCGCGAGTCAGTATAGCGGGTTAGCTCAGTGGTCCAGAGCGTCGGGCTAGTGATCCGAAGACGCAAGGTTCGAATCCTGCATCCGCGACGAATTTTTGAAATGTTTATCATAAAAAGTAACTCTTTGAGATAAACCTAGTGTGGGATGCACTATAAAATTAAAAAAAACATTTCAGTATACAATTATTGATTTGTTTAATTTTCAAGTAAAAATAAACTCTCTTGTGAGCTTGACCATCTAAAAATGTATCTTAGATCAAAGAAGGAGCCAAGAATTACTTGTAGATTTTATGGATTTCGCATCGCACCTATTTCCTCAAAAATATCCTCATAAATGTTCATAAAAGGCTTTCCTCCGGCTACAGGATGGCCCTAAATCTTCCATTTACCATAAAGGATAGAGACAAATGGCCAGCCCATAGCAGTACTTCTTTATTCATTCCGAGGGAGGTGCCCGATAAATCAGGGCCTGCCGTCAATGCCACTGATGTATAAGAAATGGCTGAAATGTATGAGAAATCTATGAAAAATTGACTCTATGTTGTGTATAATAAGCTGTGTCTTCTACTTATAATATTGTTGATTTCATAGCTTATGCCCTAAAATTACGCTTCCGGGTTGAATCACAATTTTAATTGCTTTTATTCGTATTGTTTATGTTTATCAATGGATGCGAAATCATATATGAACTATCCTACTGAATGTTACAGTCCATTCCATTGTTAATACAAAATTAAAACGGGTAAACCGCTTTCAGTATCATACTTGCAAATATAACATTAAAGTACTTAACAAAAAAAAAATCGGTTTAAAAAATTGTTCCTCGTACGTATTTTGTCAAAAAAATGAAAAAGTTCAACCAAGTTGTTATGTAGGTTATTAAAATAGCAAACCGTAAGTGGTTATCCAAAAAAAAAAAACTAATGTATTCAATTACCAATTATCACGATCACGACCTGACATAGGCTCTAATAGGATTATCACAAGCTAAGAGCCACATTATACTATTCTACGATAAAACTCCGAAGATTAACAGCTAATATCTAAAAGAATTCTAATCATTTTCTAAAACGATAATGTTTTGACTATTGAGTGAGCAGAGATTGGTAGCAAGAATCACATTGTCATATAAATAATCTATTTTAATGGCGATTCTGTCAGACCACCCATATTTTCTACAAATGTATACAAAACTCTATATATAAAGGTGAAGTTAATGTATCATATACATGCAAATGTATAGATAAGAATGTCGTGAAAATAGAAAGAAGTGTCACAGGTTATAATCTTAGCACACCTTTGCGCGGAACCAAAGCAGCGAAACTGTTATTTATCGAAATTTGAACCATTTCAAGTTACGTAAAGCAATCGAATATCCTACCATCTACAAATTATTGTTTTCTTTTAATTGTGATCTAGTTTTGACGAGATTGAGCTCAATTTTGAAGGCTATTTGACAGCTCTAGACATAGGTCTAAAGTGACTTTATCGATATTTTTAATTATGCATAGACGTCAATCATATAAAACCATCAAAGTGAAACCCATTGGACCATTATTATATCGAGGAAGATTCACTGCCAGGGTTTCGCAAAAAAGATGCATTATGCAAAAAAAAATACAAACTGGTAACTATGTGTGTTTTATAATAAGGCCCATTTTTGTTTTCGATTGATAAGATTCTTTTGGCAGAACAGAACAGAAAACAGAATAGGTAAGTGTGTACGTATTAAAAATATCTTGAAGTCTATGAAATGAAATGAAATGAAATAATTTATTGCTTAAAACTGTGTACAGTAAGATCTTCACAATTTTTAACACCAAGCACTTAAATACAGTTTTGTCTTTACAGACATGCAATATAGTGTTATAAGCACTTTAAAGGTTACTAACACAGTTAATTAACTTACCACGAGTATTACTATGATTAAACAAAATTTTATACAGGTCTATGTTAAGTAATGACATTTTAAAAAGGACGGTTCAGTATAGTTTAGTACTGTAATATTTCAAATCTAGAGTGTACGAGTAAATAATACTCTTGTAACCTAGAGCATGACGCTACGAATATATCTTGAATTACATCTCTATTTACTTATTAGAAACTAATAATTAATACGAATCTATTTAAAAAAAAAACAGCTACGCATAAGTAATTCTAAATTCAAAACTTGTACTCAAATGGAGTTGAAAGCTTTTAACTCGGTAAAGATCGAATTAAAAGTAAAAGTTAAGAGGTAAAAGCTGTTCAGAGACCGGTGTCGGTATCGTCTACGTCTTAGTATAAATGGATTATTAATACTTATTATTAATAATAGTAATATTAAAAGTGTCTATAAATACTGTTTAGTTATACGAAAGAACGTTCACTATAACTTGATAGTTTTCAAGTTGATCGTTGATTAATTGATGTAATTACAAGTTAATTTGTTTGGCGGAAAGATGAGACTGATATATTTAAATTAACAAAATAGAAAGATAAATGCTCAGATAAAGTCTTTTGTTTTGGTTTTATGTTTAACTTTTATTTAACCAGCTTTCGTTTTATGTTATAGAATAGTAAATAAGCTTACAGGCGTTCTGATGGTTACCGTCACCTATAAATAACAAAAAATCCCAGTTGAAAGCGGTTTACATCTAGCGCGAGCGTCGGTCCACGGTCGGTGGACGTCCTACGCTGCGCTTGCTTAATAGTGGTCTTCAATTGATAACCATAAGGCCTGATTAGCCGTCCGTATTAAAATATGAATACTGGTCTATAAAAATACGGATTAATAAATAAATAATATTTTACAACATTTACTTCTAAACGAAAATTGGCGATGGCTTGTATATCGTTGTTGTATTTATTTAGTACAAACAAACATTTAAAATCAATCATAATCTTAATCAGTTATCATTACAAAAGTTTATTTAAAAATTAACTTATTTTGTGTGGGTGTTGCCTTTTAAACGGTATTTTTGTCTTAACTCAAATATATAATATAATATGTATTTACTAGTCGGATACTAATTTCATAGCAGTAACTCTCCAATACTGTCTCACATTTAATATGAATTTTTAATAAAATAGTATCTGACAAAAGTTTCTTTTTGATTATTCACAAACAAAGCAATCTATATTTTCTTAATGGTCCAAACTAACAATAGTCTTTGTGAATGGCAGAAATATTATATCATATAATTTATAACAGGTATTGTAATGCCATATTTCTGCGTTTCAAATTCATAAATGTTTGTAGGTGGGTATTTTAACTGTGGTAGAGACGAGTAAATCAATTTTCAAGAATACTATTTTAATTCTTTTAATATGCAGATTTATTTTAAGAGCAGAATAATTTATTAAGCAGTTTAGAACAGATTTAAGATGTGTCGTGATCGTTGAAGTCTTTTCAACTAAAGTTTTGATGGTATATAGTTTACATATATTTTATAGATACTATTAAATTTACCAAATCACTGCAACAACTAGAAAGGTAATTTTGATAAAAATTGGACAATTGAAACTTTATGATATTAATTTAGCATTGCGATTTAGCTTGATAATGCTGCTTGCTGGGCACGCTGAAAACGGCAGTGGGCCTGAACATTTCGATGATTGCTATATCTTCAGAGTGTGGATAATACAGTTTACTTTTATAAAGAAATTTAATGATTCATTTTATGTACTATTTTATGCATCAACCTAGTTTTTATCAAGTTAAATTTACTAAAAACGTACTCTATACTACTCTCTGTACTTTTTTATTGATATTATTCATTTTTTTTATTTTATTTCATATAATGAAATAATAGTCTATCTATCATCAAGCACATATTCTACAAGAAAAAAACTTTGTTTTTATTTCCTTCTAATTTTATTACTGAGCTGTATGTAATTGAGCATAGTTTCTCAACTGTAGGACTAATACAAATCGATAGTCACTTTTGATGAGTTGATATTATGTTTCCAATAGTATAGATTCCATTGACTTCAAAAACTGCTATAAAATTTATCGAGCACAGTGAAATTTGAGAAGACATAAAATTTATAAAATTGAAACGTCACTTTCAGAATCTGTAAAATACATCTTACGACCATTTTTAATAGACTTTTTATAACTTCTTATTTGAAACAAAAGTAAGGTCAAATTATAACGGTTATCACAGCGCCTCGTTAGGTGTTAATTTCTTTTACGACATCTCTATTTAATTGTACAAGAAAAATGGTTTTATAGCTGTATCTCGGTGTCTGATTAATTTTCATATTGAAGTTGAATTAATTAAAGGTTATTTTATGTAAATTTGTGGTGTAATGATGTATTAAAGAGCCATAAGAGTTGACGTTGCCATCAATTTGGTGGAGAGTAATTTGAGACTTTTATTTCGTGTCTTTGGGAGGTGGCGCCTGCTAGGCTTGTTTTGTATAAACGATGTCATCAATACGTCGTCACGTTGAAATTTCCAATTTATTTTATTCGTCAATACATTTATAGTTTTGGTGGTTTGAGGTTACATTTCATGACACTGTTAAATTACCCGTTTAGAACATTTTTCGTAGTATTGTTACTAGTACCGAAGTCCTTAAAAATACTCTGCGAAAATGCTCTAGTATCATTAAACGCAAGTTTAGTCGTATAAAAAATAGTATCTATCACTTAATAGCACCGTATTTTATTATGTTTTTTGAGAGTCTATAACATCCACAACTGCTAAGACATAATATTTTTTTCCTTTGCCATGCTACAAATTACAATGACGTCCGTCATTTTGTCTGACATGAAGGAAAAAAAGGTTTATTTCCTAGTGTGAAGGAGTAAATATGAAGGATAATTTCAAAAATCAGTGCCGTAATTGTAATAAATGATCAGTTTATGTTTGTATAGTGTATGGGTTACGTAAATACTAACTTTTAGACTATACAATGCGAGCAACGAATGATGTTTTTTATATCTGTAAACTAAAAATGTACATCTGTAAAAATATTGATCAATTGTTTATTTTTCCACTATTTTCTTGATAAATTGTTCAATGCGAACCACAAACGTGTAGTTTTCCACATCCCACTGACCCCACACATAAATAACCACAAAAACTCGCTAAAGTAAAACACTTCGTCTCACGTCCGTAAAAAGTAAGGGTGCATAAGGAATTAGGCTTTTAGTTAAGTGCATTTTCACACTACGTTCTTGTGACAGATGGAAAAGAATCGAGAAAATGGTGGGCGGGAGGAATATTGGACAAGATTTTTTACTACATACTCAAAATTATGCTAGGTGTTGTTATGCGTTTTATTGTTTTCCATATTTAAAACAAATACGAATACATAGAAAACAATGACAGTTACAGATAATTATAGTTTTAGTCATAGAATAATAACGCCTTTAACGGCGTTATTATTCTATGGTTTTAGTTATCATTATGAAATTTTAACTATAGGATCAAATCTAAATACCCCAACTTAAAAAAAAAATACGAGGTAAGGAATCTTAGTAAAAAAAATCTACGTTTTTATGTATCATACAGATAATTATGTGATAATTATGTACTCGTATGTACATTGTACACAATGTACATACGAGTATAATAAAGTTTCAAGGGCCGACATCAACAACGAAAATAAGAGAGGTTAAAATGAAATATGAGTTAATTGAGTGCTATAAAAATATGTAATGCATTCAGTTAGAAATCTAGTGAGGACAAACAGCACTAGTCGATTGTCTAACAATTTTGGTTAGAGAAAAGTACGTGGTCGTTAAAAACAAGATCCATAATGTTTCATGATGCTTTTAAATTCGTGTTTTAAGGCGGGTTAGAAAATGCGAGATATGTTATGATCTCTTTCTTTTCTATAGGATTCATTTCGGAGAGTGTGCATCTGAGCTGCACGACTTTATCCTACCATCCCCTTTTTACTAAAGAACAAGTAGGAGGACGCCAAATTACCACCACCTACACTGCCGATTTTCCTTCGATAAGTATGTAGCGGTTTGACTCAACTTTTCTGATTCGTACCGCCAGAGAATGGAATAGTCTTCCTGCTTCCCTGTTTCTTAAGAGATATAATCTAAAGCTTTTCAAGGTCAGAGTGAATAGGTATCTTCTAGGTCTGCGTGTTTCCTCTATGACCACAACGTCGCTTACCGTCAGGCGAGTAGGTGGTCAAGCGCGGACTTATTCGCGATAAAAAAAAAAACTCTCTCCGATCTCCTACCGGCTACAATCCGAGACAGATTGTGGAGTACCTACTGAGTAATCGTAAAACCTTGGCTAGAGCGAGTTTACTAGACTTCAACCAGTTTTTCTCAATAGGTTCCCACATATAACACGGAAGAAAGTGGTACAGAATTGGCATGGCGCTCGTTGGCGAGTGGAAACATTTTGCAGTAATGATGGCTGCTTTAATTGACTCGTTGTGAAATTCATCTGAGCACGTCCCTGGGTTGAACTCGGTTGGTATATTGTAAGAGCTAGAGCGGTTAATGAATGACCTTCAATCTTCGAGCAAATATCTACAGAGCCACAGTCCCTAAGTGAAAGTAGTAAAAAAATGTCCGAGTGCCGTCATACGTATCGATTTAGATATTTATTTACATTAAATAATTCACAATGACCCGTTTTCTCGAATCTCGACGTTAACCAAACAAATCCAATTCTTTTATTTATAACGCCAAGTTACACGTCAAAATAGTATACAATTTCAATAATATAACAAGGTCATGTTATTACAAATACAATTTTATAATTTGTATTATACAAAATATTGCTCTCGCAGTATAATTACTACCTCTAAATTCAGAAAAATAGAATTAAATCAATTACGAATTTACTACCTCCGGTAGTTTCATATGTTCTGCAACTAGTGCTTGTAACCGAGCTTGGCATCGCACGGCGTTGTAGTCGGCTCGCAATCGTTTTACGACTAACTAAAAAGCCTGCCCACTAAATTGGCTCAGACACTTTTTTTGCATAATTGTGACTCTATAGATATTTGCTCGAAGCCTTCAATAGATAAAAATTGTGACCTATTTAGATAGGTCCATAAGGACATTACTTTTGTTAAATTCACGGTTTTGTTGGGCGCCAGATAACGGTGAACGCGTATTCCTTGATGACTGGAGTACTGATTACTTCACAACCGTTCGACCGTTATAATAAAATACTCGTAGTTCGTGAATTAAACCGTATGTACTTTTATTTTGGTTAAATTGATATTAAATTGGGCGAACACTTTTTGCCAGTTTGCAGAGTTCTTAATTCGCTGATGAAATAATTAGTAGCATTAGGTCGGAATCTTTAAGTCTAAAACTTCTACGGAGCGTGATAGTTTAATTTTGAAAAAGAAATGTAACAAATATTTATGAACGTGTAATCAAACATACTATGCAGGATTTGCTGTAGTGCACATTGGTGAAAATTGTAATATCATTCCTGTTACCAGCTAAAGTAATCATGTTAGTACAAAAGCGTGCATTTTGATTGAACAGAGGTCTATCACGCTGAATAGAACGTATTATGATAAGAGATAAGTCCTTTGGTATACTTATGTTATACTGTCTTTATTATACTCGTAATAAGTAAGTATGTTCGTATAGGCCGGGTGGCTAGGCCTGGTGTCAGTTTTTAGGCCACCTGAAGGCCTCTCGCATGGCTAGACGGTTAAAACAACCGGGACCTAGAATTTAACGTGTCATCCGAGCCACGGTAGCGCTCAGTTGGAAAATGCCACCCGTGGTCACCCATCCAAATAATGACCGTGCGGAACGTTGCTTAATTTCGATGACCTAGTTAAACTACGCTACAATAATCACTACCACTACATAGTATAAATCAAAGTCGCTTCCCGCTGTCTGTCTGTCCCTATATATGCTTAGATCTTTAAAACTACGCAACGGATTTTGATGTTCTTTTTTTAAATACATGAAGTGATTCAAGATAAAGGTTTATATTATGTACTCGTATAATACAGCACCCGTGTGAAACCGGGGCGGTTCGCTAGTATATAATAAGATACTCATATCATTTAGTAGTAAATTCGCGATTTCACCCAGTTCCAGACTCTTTTTGGTATTCACTTCATAATTCATGATTGATCATTCACTAGTTTCTATTTTACCATTATTATTTACTTTAAATTTAAAGCTAAGCGATTCTGTAAATAAATTGTTATTTTTATTTGTGTTAATATCATAATACCTACTGTATTGTGTTGTGGCGACCTCATAATAAATCTTAGAACTTTACGTAAGTAAGAACGTCACGTCACTATCCTGGGAACAATAAAATATTCATTGACGTATAGCTTTTGTATTATTTTAATCATTTAATTTTCTTTATTTGATTTATCGACAGCAGTTTTATGATCATTTTTAACGCTCACGTTTATTTTATAGAGGGTAATATTTAAATGATAAGCTATGATTGCTTTTGGTCAGCAACATCGGGTCTGTAAAATTAGAATGTGTTGTTATTTGTTCAGATGAATCGTTGTAATATTTGATTAAGATCTTTAATTTTTTATTTTCTGAATTTCATATTGGGTGACGTCTTTGATTATGCGGTACTGTCCAACAGCTCAAAAACCAAAATATTTAAATATAAAAACCAAAATATTTAGATATGCTTTTATATTTAAATATTTTGGTTTTAGCAAGTAGGTAGCAAGTTTTTTTTGTAACAATTTATTTTTTCAACGAACGAAAATTTTTTGATAACCATAAGTATATTTTAATTCGGACCAAGATCTGCCGGTTGCTGACTGGCTTCACTGCTGACCGTTCAAATTCCACCATATCAGCTCATTAGGCTATGAATATTGAATGAATACTAAGCTATTACTAGTAATACCTCCAGTTAAAACTAGGTAATTGCTCAACGTTCGCCTGATTAAAGTCCGCGAACTATTTTACAGCCATATTTACGGCTGTTGTAAAATATAGCATTTCCCGCCTTAATCTCGTGACCTGAAGCACTTGTTACAAAGCTTCTAGACAAGCGCGCGCGCATGCCGGCCGACACAAATTTATAGGTAAAAGTTCGCGACCGCACGAACCGGTTCGCCGCTCGCTACAGACAAAACGTACCCTAACCCCTTAACATAAAGTCCTGATTTAAAACATCCTTATCGGATACTTTCTTAATTGTACTCTTAAGCAGCGGCCGTGGAAATGTTGACCTTATTACGTGATGTTAGGTTCTATTTCAGATTAATCTGCTCCCCTGGCCTTGCCGCTGGTGGATCTCTCTCGGTATTCACGTGTGAATCTGCATTATACTGCTATTTTAAATAGGCGCGTCAGGTGTTTGGGCGCTTCGTTATGGATCGCGTTTTTAATTGATAGCGTATATTTTAAAGAGATTGGGCGTATGGCGTCTAATTCCATAATGTGGATGTGTGGTTATTCATATTGGGTCACGCCTTTGATTCTGCGGTTCTTGTCTGTAATTAAAACTGTTTTTGTCGATCATTTCGTGATTTAACTATTGAATTTGTACAAAAGATATGTTTTTGACGCATTCGGCATCATCCATATTTTTGGAGCTTTAAATTTTATTCATCTTTATTTTTTAAAGAGAGCAATAACATCTTTTTGATATTGTACTATTGATATTGTAGGTATCAGCTTGGTTGATCGTGTCCAAAAAGTACAAAATCAGCGTCAAAGAAAAGCCGAAAAGTTATGTACACTGATCACCAGGCTAAAGTAGAGATAGGACATTAGGCCAGATAGGAGTCTACAGATGGGCCGAGGCAGCCTCCAATAAAATTAGTGACGTCTGGTAAGGAAGATTGCATAAAGGCTGTCCATCAGTTCAATAGATAGATTTATGACAATAATATCAATTGTGTCCGAAGGCAATGGATGATGGCAGGATTAGAAAGAATATCAAGATAGAGTGGAGGAGGCTTATACTCAGCCACTTCGGAGTATAAGCCTCCTCTATTATCTTAGTAAGTAAGTTCGTATACGCCGGGTGGCTAGCCCTGGTGTCAGAGGTTTTAGGCCGCCTGATGGCCTCTGACTTGGCTAAATGGTTAAAAAAACCGGGACCTCCAATTTAACGTGTCATCCGAGCCACGGTAGTTCTGTTGGAAAATGCCACCCGCGGTCACCCATCCAAATATTGTCCATGCGGAAGTGATAGCTGACAAACACCTAATCAAACTACTATACGCTACGAGCGCTATTTAAACCTCTAAATAAACACATGAATCCAAAATGAGTAAATTCATTGTAGCATCGTGGTCGTGACGTTTCACCTCTGTACAAAATGTAGGTACAGAGTACAAATACCTACTTTGTACTGAACCAACGGTACCGAGTCCTCAGAGAGGCCGATGTTTCTTCGTATCTGTGACAGACGGACAGACGAGCCCAGTAATACATATACGGAGACGTTGATTTAATGGGGGACCCGTGTGAATGGATGTCCTGGAAGATTATGCTCGTTTGATGTATGCAGTATGCTCCCGCACCGTTAGATGAGAAACGAGGCAGGTGCGAGCGAGAGTTCCTAGGTTTCCGTTCTATCGTAATTAGGTACCTGTGGGAGACCTAGCGAATTTCGTAATAGAATTAATAAAATATGCATGGATATGTTTTGTTTGTAATTTTTTTCGTGTATCTTAAAAGTGAAAGACCATACTAATTGGTGCAATTAGTTTTTATACGAAGACTGCTCAATTTTTTTTATTTAAATTTACGAAACCGCAACAAAATCCGTTACGTAGTGTTAAAGATATGCATACATAGAGACAGACAGACAGGGAAGCTAGTTTATTAGTGATTTATTGAAATAATTATATAGAGTTTTCTGCTTGCTCTGGACCATGACTATGCACAGCTTTTACTATGAGGCCAATCCAGAAATCGAGAAAACTAAGCTTTAGCTGTTTCTTTCGTTTTCATTCGCTGATGCTTTGTATTTTAGTTATTACTTTTGGTCTGTAATAAAATTAAATCGTATTGTATACATTCTTGAACATTGAAGTAAGATGAAATGTTGAATTTACGAAATACCGCTGCCGTCCCTATGATGAATATTATTTGCCGGCTGGTGATCTGTTTCCACATCGAACTGAGAGCTGTTATTACTCTGTTTAAATCAATCTAGCAGCTCTGGGAATGTTTGGAATGAACTTTATGCAATGTGGCAAGTACTTTCAATAAGAAATCATGGTACTGAGATATTAAGCAGGTACGTAGTATAGGCTAGCCATAATATGGTATCTAAGCCCAGGAGGCTTTTACGTGAAGATTTGACGTGTATGCGAGCATGTGTTTCCGATGTTATTTAAGATCATGTCCTACAGTGGATTTCCTATGCAGCGTTGCCAGGTTTTATTTGGTGAGTCGGGACTTGAACATTTTAGAGCGAAAATGGCGGGATTATTTCGTCGAAAGCGGGACATAGTGAAAAATATATACGTTTTAGGGTTTCGTACCAAAAGGGTAAAAACGGGACCCTCTTACTGAGACTCCTATTTCTGTCTGTCTGTCTGTCTGTCACCATGCTGTACCTCATGAACCGCGATAGCTAGAAAGTTAAAATCTTCACAGATGTTGTATTTCTATTGCCGCTATAGCAACTAATACTCAAAATGGATTAAAACAAATATTTGAGGGGGGGTTCCCATAAAAATAACCTGAATTATTAGCCGTTTTTCGCTCGATATTAATAACGGTGACAGGCAGACGCTTGAAATATTCACTAAATATTTTACTAAGTATTCATATCACAAATAAATATGTAGTTAATTTAAGATAAAATATATTATAATTATCCTGGACACGATTGGCACATGACCGAGACAAATGACACCGTTAGAGAGATGCCTATACCCAGAAGTGAGATAGAGAAGGCTGCGGATGATGATGATGAAAATATATTAAGGCTTCCTTAATATATAAGGTACGGAACCTATCATGCGCGAGTCCGACTCGCACTTGACTGATTATTATCACTCAGGCACAAAGCTTATGTCAAAGTGAAGCTAGAATTACTCGATCACGGTGAGTCAACTAATTACAACTGCGTGCGCGCACGTCTTTCGTCTCAACACCTGTCTGACAAACAGACAGGAGACGGCACTGGTATGATTCTGATGGGATCTGTGGTGATATATGGAATAGGTTTTACTGCTTATAAAAGCGTAGACGAATTTTTCTTTTTTTTAACCGACTTCCAAAAAGAAGGAGTATCTATTTTCGTCTGTATGTTTTTTTTTGTGCTAATGCTTATTCGTAGTTCTAGGTTAACGGAAAGTACCCTGTAGGTTTTGATTCTCTTGTGAGTGTCGAAATATGCTGTTTTTTGCGACATACACGGCTGTAACTTTTTTTTACGATAACCGAGAAGTTTAATTTTTACACAACTGCAAGAGATAATGGTTTTTTTTTTTGTATATGTTCATCGACAATTTCGCCAATTGTAAACCGAATCGAAAAAATATTTTTTTAGTTCTAAAGGGTGTACATCCAAAATGGTCTTATTTCAATTTTACAAAAATCGGCTGAGCCATTTTTGAAAAACCAATAATAATGTTAACGATTCGAGCGATACATTCGAATTTTGTACACGATGGAAGGAGGTTTGTGCCATTTTTTACGAAAAATAATTATTTTCGTAGGTGTGGTGAAAGTGCTAACTACCTACACAAGATTTGCTTAACAGAGAGTGAGAAAGGGAGGCTTCCATTAAGCCACTTAAGTTATTAAATTAGATATTATCGAGTAATTCTAGCTTCACTTTGGTGTAAGCTTTGTACCTACCTGAGTGATAAGAACGATTTCGTCTAACAATGTTTTAAGATAACTTGAAACGTTTCATTTGTTCTAAAACATTAACTTCAAGCCTTTGATGTTGATATTGTACTAATTGTATATTGTCAGATTTAAATTGTAATTAGTTGGAAAATTACGTAAATTTTATAAAAGATAAGCCAAATCAAAATGCAAACCACGCAGGAAATATTATTGATGGTTATAGTATAATTAATGGTAAGTGTAAAATTATCTGCTTTATAGATCCATAGATAAAACCACTAAGACTTACACTCAACAAAATGTATGCCTGTTGTACTCTACTATAAATAACGTGGGCAACTTGAGATGGTTTCATTTATCATTATAATAAATATTTCTTAGTTTTGCATGCTCTTCTTTGGAAGATATTTCTACAGTGTCTTTACTTAATCAAAAAATGCTTGACACTCAATTAGAAACATACTTATTTATTAATGTTGTCATGTATTCTTGAACTAAAAATAGTATAGTTAATAGTTTAGTTAGTTGAGATTCCAATCACACAATACATTTAATATTTAAGTAAGCAAAAAATATAGGTAGGTACAATAGGATCGCCCTGGCATACCTATTGCAAATAAATATTTGAAAATAGTTCACAATCACAATTAAACGATAGAGTAATGACGCAAATACAACAGGTAAATAAATAAGACGTAAGTAAATTGAACACATCCTGCTTTTAAATCTAATATTGAAACAATTATAGGAAGTCCCAGGCCATTGAACCGAAACAAACACCTTTGTACAAGTAGGTATACTTGTTGGTATTTTATTCTCAGCTATTCTAACCTACCTATTTCTCATAGCATTGTTTGACTAGTTATACATAACCGATTACCGAAGTTAAACAATGATCGTAATGGTCAGTCTAGGATGAGTGACCGGGGGTGGTACTGATAACTGAGCTCTATAGCGGCTTGGACGACATCGACACGTTAAATTGTAAACCTTGGAAGTTTAACCGTTTAGCCATGTTAGGACTTTGGGCAGCTGAAGTTTCACGTTAGACCCAATTATGAAGGTGCCATCGTAATTACAATAGCTAATTAGAATATTTTCGCTTTTTTCACTTTATGTTTTCGATAGAGAGAACACTTTTTACGTTGCTATTAAATTTACGACCCTTCATATTTGGGCCTGTAAAGTAACAAAAAAAAGCTGTTTCACTCTCGAGAGTCCAAGAACGTTTTATAAGAAACTAGCGACCCGCCCCGGCTTTGCACAGGTGTAATACGCACATATAAACCTTCCTCTTGAATCACTCTATCCATTAAAAAAAACCGCATCAAAATCCGTTGCGTAGTTTTAAAGATTTAAGCATACAGACAAACAGACAACAAAAATAGCGACTTTATTTATACTATGTAAGGATTTGTGATTTCAGCGTTGGCCCCATACAAAAGTTAATCATATTGATGTACTAAGAAGTAGTGCTAGCTAAGTTACTAGTAACTCTATATTCCAATACCTGTACGAACTTACCTACTTGGTTATAAGTAGGTCTTATCAAATATTTTACTATTTTTTTCGTTCATCAAAGTTAATCAACGTTCAGCACGGTAAGTCTTCGGATGGCATTTTCAACTGAGCTCTACCGTGGCTCGGATGACAGGTTAAGTTGTAGGCCCCGGTTGTTCGCCGTTTAGCCATGTCAGAGGCCTTCAGACGGCTTAATAACTCTGACACCAGGCCTAGCCACCCGACCTATACGAACTATACTTACTAGCCATCCGTTAACGTGACTACTTAAGGTTAATAGCATTTCATGTAAGATGAAACCAAGCCATATTTGTCCGTACAGAACATTCGTGACAAATGCTATATCGATACCGTATCGATACACCCGAGTACTCGATAAACGTGAATCGAGAGATTAGATCGATATCTCGCTCCCGACTAACGTATTACCGAGATAGAGTTTACTTACAAATTAGATTTACTTAGGTTATAAATGGGTAGACGGTTTACATTACATCTGTATATTTGGACAGTTTAGCTCAATAAAATAGAAATGGGTTTGAAATGAGAAGGTTTAAGACCGTTGGGAATTTAATCGGTTTGGTGACACTTTGAATCGAATACGATACTGTGTTGACTTGATTTAAGGGCAGTTAGAATGGTAATTCAATGTAAAATCTTTATAACGAAAATCTCTCTATAACGCACCTACTTAGTAAATAATAAAATGTGTTTGATTTGTCTTATAAACACATTAATTAATTATTTTTTAAGACAAACTAAAACTCGTATTTATTTATTTAACGCGAATATAAATATAAATAAAAAAACACTAACTTGCCTTTAACTTTGGTAAGCGACGTTGTGGTTAAAGATGAAACACGCAGACGTAGAAAATCTCTATTCAGTCTGAATTTGACAGACTTCCGATTATTATTTCTCAAGTAATGTTTTTGGCATGGTATAACACAATTGATATACTTACCGAGATCATAAATCAAGATGAGATGCAACATTACGATAAATGAATCCTGTGATAAGGACATATTTATCGTATAGCTCACTTGGCATAGGTAATAGAAAATCTCTATGTCGTAGAAAAATCTTTTGGATTTCGTTATAGAGAGTTAACACATTCGATTACTAGTTTTATCGATGGTGTCTCCAGCGATTATTGAATGCAATCAACGGTGCAGTTTATGCATAAATCGTGTTGATAGACGTGTTAGACTTATGTACTGTTATTTAATCTGTGGGAAGGCTTTACGATTGGTTATATTGGTAATACCAATGTTAGTTAGTATTACTTTAGTTGGTATCAGAAATCTTACATCATCTTGTTTCATGGGAAAGCACGCTATTTGACTATTTTAACTTGTATCATGCCAGTATTTAATTTTGAGAGCTTAATTTTTTAAGTTGCGCAAGTGTGCAATGCAAAGTTATATCAATAAAAATAGTGATTCAAGAAAAATTATAGACATAGGTGGCTGTATATTTTCTCTTGAATCATTATAATAATATAAAGAAACAATACAAAACAAACAACATATTTATAAAGAGAGAAAAAATGTTATATACTGGGTAGAAGCGAAACAAGGGTGAATAGATAGTGTTGAATAACATTACTTTTCTAAAATTAAATTTTTGGGACTGAGTTGCCTTCGTCCGTGGGTAGGAACCCTTTTATTATTTTATCCCCCACACGTGGTCCTGGGTGGTGCTAACCAGGCAACAACCATACTGGTGGTAGGCTTTAGCCGTGGCGAGAGACCACCCACCAGACTAAGTCGCGCCGCCAAGCGACTCTCGTGAGCTCGTGTTCCGGCGCGAAGTCTGGTGACGTCACTCAGGAAGTTGGGTCGGAACAGTAGCGTCGTCTGGTGGATGAATACGGTGCACACGTTGATTACCGCATCGGCCGACCAGTCGTGGAGGGCAGCGGGATCCGAGGCACGGTTTGTCGCTGGCCGACCGCAGATAGTAGGGGGCCCAAGTAGTGAGCTAGCCACTCATAAAAGGCTGCCCCGCCATCTGTCGAAAAATCCCAGGGATGCGCCATCGTGCCGGTTGGCGACCGGACGAGAGGGCCCGATGGACATCCTTGGGGGGGCTCGGGCGTCCCCGCGGTCTCCAGGCTGGTCTCCCATGGATGTGTGGGTTTATGTGTTGTACCACTGAATTCTGCTGAGTGTGACGCCTCGTTCCACTACTGACTTCCTACCTACTTTACTCCGCAATCATGAGAAACAGTAAAAGTAAAAGAACGTATACACAGCGGCAGCACTCCCTCTCACTTAAAGTGCACCTGTGCAATATCCGGGGCCTGCACTCCAATCTCACCCCTGTCCACCATCATCTCGAGACAGAACGACCCCACCTATTGTTTCTCACGGAGACGCAGATTGCTGGTCCATCTGACGTGTCGTATCTATCCTACCCAGGGTATTCCCTGGAGCATCTTTTCAAACCACGTGCGGGTGTATGCGTTTACGCCCGAGATGACATCTGCTTTCTGCGCCTTCGAAGGTTTGAAGACCCCTCTTTTTCAGTGCTCTGGGCTCTGGCGGACACTGGCATAGAAAAAATTGTCTATGCCTGTGTATACCGATCGCACAGCGGGGACCAGGAGACGACTAGACTCACTGATTACCTCGGTGAGGCGGCGGATGCTGCTCAGCTCAGCTACCCTTCGGCCCAATTAGTGATCCTGGGGGACTTTAATGGTCACCATAAGGAGTGGCTTCACCCATACCTGGACACTAACCATGCTGGGCTTGAAACGCGCAAGCTGGCGTTGACGCTAGATCTTACCCAGCTGGTTCAAGGCGCAACGCGGGTACCTGATGTTGACTCGCATACGGCCTACTGCTTGGACCTTCTGCTAACAACCGATCCAGACCGATATTCAGTGGCGATTTCCTCTCCGTTAGGTACATCTGATCACTGTCTGGTGAAATCTGTATCCGTCTACTCCCCTTCAGACCCCAGCCCAAAAGGGTCACGGCGGGTGTGGCGGTACAAGTTAGCGGATTGGGATGGGATGCGGTGTTTCTTTGCGTCTTACCCTTGGCAGCCTGTGTGCTTCTCTTCTGATGATCCTTCTACGTGCGCGGATGCCGTGACAGATGTGCTTCGTACCGCCATGGAATACTTCATCCCATTTTCGGACGTGCCTTTGTCTAGCAAAGCTCGGCCCTGGTTTGGGCCTGATTGTGGACGCGCCGAAGCGCAAAAGCATCAGGCATACCTGGCTTGGGTCGATGCTCGAAACCGTAAGGCGAAGGACATACATCTGAGGAAGAAGGAATACAATAGGGCTGCTAAGTCCTGCAAAAAGGTTATGCGGAGGGCTCGCTTTGAGCATATTAGTCGAATAGGGAACAGGCTTGCTTCATACCCTGCGGGTAGTAAGGCTTTCTGGTCCTTAGCTAAATCGGTCGAAGCGAACTTCTGCCGCCCCTCACTGCCTCCGTTGCTGAAACCTAATGGTTTGCTGGCTCATACCGCGGTTGAGAAGGCAAATTTATTTGCATCTCAATTTGCGGAGTCTTCGCGTCTGGACCCCGGTAGTGCGAGACCTCCAACTTTGCCAAACTGTGGCACCTCAATGAGTGAAATACATATCCGGCAAAAGGAGGTTCTCAAAGTTCTCCGCAGTCTAGATGTGAACAAGGCCAGTGGCCCTGATGGTATTCCAGCTATTGTACTAAGGACTTGTGCGCCTGAGTTGTCGCCTGTGCTGACTCGCCTCTTTCGCCTCTCTCTGAAGACAGGTCAAGTGCCCAAATCTTGGAAGCTTGCTAACGTGCAGCCTGTACCTAAAAAAGGTAGCCGTGCCGACCCTGCCAATTACAGACCGATTTCGATCACGTCCATACTTTGCAAGAGTATGGAACGTGTTCTTAACAACAGGCTCCTAGCGTACCTAGAAGCGAATGACCTACTCAGTGACCGTCAGTACGGCTTCCGCCGAAACCGGTCTACTGGGGACCTTCTGGCGTACGCCACACACATATGGAGTGAGGTCATCGAGAAACACGGAGAGGCGCTGGCTGTCTCCTTGGATATCTCCAAAGCATTTGACAGGGTCTGGCATGAGAGTCTTATTGGCAAGCTTCCTTCTTACGGCCTACCTGCTGATTTCTGCGCTTGGATATCTGATTTCTTGAGGAATCGGTCGATACGAGTAGTTGTAGATGGCTGTTCGTCTGACCAAATGGCTATCAATGCCGGTGTTCCTCAGGGGTCAGTGCTCTCTGCGACGCTCTTCCTACTGCATATTAACGACTTGCTAAAGCCCGGTATTTTTGGGTACGCAGACGACAGTACAGTCGTGGAGAGCTACACATCCGATGCTAGAACGAGCGGGCCACAGATCGAGTCACTCAGAAAGGCTATGGTCGAACGGCTCAACTTGAGTCTGGAGGCGGTATCTGACTGGGGTGCTGCTAACCTGGTCAAGTTTAATGCCACGAAAACTCAAGGCTGTTTGTTTTCGGCCAAAAAGAGGCCCTTCCAATTGTCTCCTGCTTTCTGTGGTGTATCCGTTCCGGTAACTGACAGCTTGGAACTATTAGGCGTTACGCTATCATCGACTCTCAACTTTGGCTCTTATATAGAGTCAAAAGCGCAATTAGCCTCAAAAAAACTTGGTGTTCTCTCTAAGGTGAGACGGTATTTCACACCTGAGCAACTGCTTAGTCTTTATAAAGCGCAAGTCAGGTCTTGCATGGAATACTGCTCTCACCTTTGGGATGGCTCTGCCAAATACCAGCTGGAGGCTTTAGAGTCCATTGAAAGGCGAGCCAGGAGGTTGATAGGCAACGAAACTTTGACTGAGTCGAAGCTGCAGAGTCTCGAGCATCGACGTTGCGTAGCGTGTTTATCAGCCTTCTATCGGATACACTTCGGTGAGTGCGCCCAGGAGTTGCACAATTTGGTCCCACCTGCCCCTTTCTTCTATCGTACGGCTAGACAGACGCGACCAAAACGCCACCCTTTTATGGTGGACATCCCACGCATTAGAACCAAGCGTTTCGAGTCCACATTCCTCATACGAACTGCCAGAATGTGGAACGCTTTGCCTGGGTCTGTCTTCCCGCTAGAGTACAATGTAGGTGTCTTCAAATCCCGAGTAAATAGGTATCTTCTAGGTAAGCGTGTTACATCCTAGACCGCATATCTGCTTAACATCAGGTAGTGTGTAGTCAAACGCAAACCTATTCGAAATAAAATAAAAAAAAAAAAAAAGTGATTTTTATGGCGACAGAAAAAAAGGTCTTTTAAAACAAATGTACGTTTGACAAAAACTCATAAATTTACTAATGGAAATGAAAAGTTAATTACATACTTTCACGTTTAATTAAAATATCACGCTGCAACTGAAACCAATAAAAGACATTTTCAAATTATTCTTCATCAAATGCAACTACCACCTTTATAGCTTAAGCAATAGAGTTCAGTTTTTAATTTTCGTTCATTTAAGGGGGGTGTAGGAAAACTGCTATAAACTGATAAGAGGGTAATTTGAATAATTACAACACACGGCAATAAGTCTTTTGAAGATGAATGTGACGAGGCGTCTTAAGAGAGCCGCGTAACAAAGCCGTAATTAATATCTTACTTGATTAGAAGGGAAATATTTTGCGGTTAAGGTGAAAACTCACCGCTCAGCATCCATAGGACTTTATTAAGGAAGGTTTTTTTCATAAAGATAGTAAAAAAAGTGTCCGTTTAAACCGGAAGACTAGAGTTTGTGCAAAAAGAGAAGCGTAGTAGGTGAGGTCGCTCGTGTCCCATTTTACTAATTTTGTTACGATTCCAACCACAGAACAGCAGATTTCTTTCTCTCTTCTATGTTGACAACACTGCTCTGTCATTGCTATACTACGGCCGTTCAGAGAATGCGTTCCTGACACGACGTCATCTTGAAAAAATGTTTTTGGCCGATACCTCGGTAACTATGCACAAAACATTAAGATAATTATTGTAGAAAAAAAATCGCATCTTTTGTTTCCATTACACTTTTTTGTAAAACTTACCGTTTACGATTTATGGACCATTTAATGTTTTAAGGTCCATTTAATGAAAATTCATTAAATGGGCCATAAATCGTAAACGGTAAGTTTCATAAAAAAGTTTACTGGAATCAAAAGATACGATTTTTATTTCTACAATAATGATCTTAAAGTTTTTTTGCCCTTAAGTACATAGTTTCCGAGATATCGGCCAAAAACATTTTTTCAAGATGACGTGTCAGGAACGCATTCTCTGAACGGCCGAACTATAGTACAACTAAAAGTGTTTGATACTTGGTAGACATCAATTTGGTTTTCATCAGTACTCACGTTTACCAAGTATGGTCGTTACTTTGGCTGCTGATTACAATCTTATTGTTAGTTCACCGTAACGCCACGACGGTTATCTTTTTGCACAAACTCTGCCAACAGATAGCACTCATGGCGAAGTTTGACTAGGCGTTTCTTAGCAATCACCAAAGTCAAACAAAATTCACCAGTTAGTCTTTAGATGAATAACCGCATTTACTACTGTGCGCTGCCATGGCTCGGATGACTCGTTATATTGTAGATCCTGTTTTTGTAACTGTTTAGCGATAACAGATGGTTCCAGATGGCTTAAAAACTCTGACGCCAGGGCTAGCCACCGGGCAAAATAATTTATTTACTTTTACTTATATATTGTCAGACTCTGACTTGGCCAAATACCTATTTAAAAGAACCCGAAGCTTAAAGTGTTCTATTAAATATTTACATTAATTTAGTCTCCCGTGCTCCCGTACCGGCAAGCGCAGCGTAGGACGTCCACCCACAAGGTGGACGGACGACCTCATTAAGACCGCAGGATCGCGCTGGATGCAAGCCGCTACCAACCGGTCTTATTGGAGGTCTTTAGGGGAGGCCTATGTCCAGCAGTGGACGTCCTATGGCTGAAAAGAAGAAGAAGTCTCCCGTGCTACGGTAAAGGTCTGGTGGTCACTGGAGGTCACCCATCTAAAAACTGACTGAATTTATAACCTTTCTCCTAATCAAAAGAAGCACTTGCTCAATATGATATAGTGTGATAACTCGTAGTGTTGATACAAAATTTATCTAATTAACATAAATAAATATATAAAATTAAACAACTCTTAACACTTCATATTTTGCATTTTAGGTGTGAAGATTGGTTCGAAAGATGTTATCGCGATCTTACAGACGAGACAAAATAGACATAACCGTATTGATTTATCCTTAATGTAGTGGATATTATAAAATTCCAACATAATAACAATGAATTTGATACTATCGATATAGAGATAAAGAGGTGCATAAAAATATATTGCAGAAGAATATTTTTTTATTTATAAGAATTACGTGAATGTAATGCAATTTGATCCGAGGATTTAAAAATTTATTTGTATTTGATATCAGCAGTTAACATTTTAAACTTTGTATCCACGACTTCGTCCGGCTATTTCTAGGGCAACATTAGTTGGAATATGTATTGCAATATGTTAATATATCCATTTATTATTGTGTTTATTTATGGCATCAATAATACTTTTTTGTGATTAGTTATATTTCTGAAATGATTTTCAGCTACATGTCAATAATAGGGTTTTTATGGTCACGGGTTTTCAAAATGTTTAATTCTATAATTTACTGCCATAGTATTCAGGGACTTAAAAATAGTTTGTACCATTATTCATTTACGTGAGTTGCATCAAATCAAACTTAACCATTCTCCTACCACTTAAACACTCTAAAACATTAACAACTGCATATATATTTAATACTCAACGCATCATAATATTAACTATCATATTAATTAAGTCTCTATCGGCTATAAAAGACATAACAGCATTATAGAGGTCATTAACCCTATTATCGGCCTAAAGCCTCAAACATTGGCCATTATTAGCGACATTGACCATTACTGGAGAGATAGCGGTTGCAAGGTGTAGGGCCGCAACAAGAAAGGCAACAAATCAAGAAGATTTTCAATCTGTACACAATAACATTATAATATCTTGTTATATCGTCGCTGATATAACACGAAACTGAAGGGGATTTAGCAACATTACACTGAGAGACTGGAGATATACAGACTCTGAAAGAGTTTGTTTACCACTGTTTTAGCAACGTTCAGCACTGTCAGTCTTCGGATGGGTGCTAGTGGGTGCATTTAGGTACAAATGACCGCTACCGTGGCTCGGATGACACGTTAAATTGGAAGTCCCGATTGTTGAGAGAGAGAGATGTCAGAGGCCTTCGGCGGCTTAAAAACTCTGACACCACGGGTAGCCAACCAGCCTGTACAAACTTACTTACTTTGACCTTTTTAGATCAAATTGTAGTTGATTTGAGCGGAGCTTTGTAGTCCCTGAGTCTTCTACAAAAGTACTATATTTGCATAGCGGAAAGCAAAACACTGTCGTAAGCTGAGTGAGAGTTTAGTTCTCTGCCAAGCAAATATGACATTTCTGCCGTAAGTTTATGAACTATAACGCTCTGTCAAACTGCACGTATTTTCGTTCCGCTCGGCAATAGTAGAGTCTAGGTCTAGAACTATCTTGGTCTTAAGTACTTAAATGAATATTATCAATTCTCAAATTAAATATGACAATTTTAGTCTTAATCTCGAGAGCACTGGTCGTAAAGTGATTTAAGAGAGATAACTTTTATTTTGATTTAGACAGAAAAATGTACAAACAAAGATTTTCCGATAATTGAAGAATTTATCAAAGATTTTACCATAATACGAATAAACATTGGAATAAAGTAAATGTTGTGTGAGGACCACAACAAGAAAGCTCGCAAATCAAGCGAGATATTCAATCTGTGGCCACAATAACATTAGAATATCGCGCTGATATAACACGAAACTAAGGGGAACTTAGCGACATTACACTAGAGGGCTGAAGAGCTAAACATTCTGGAAGAGACTTTGGGATATTTAATTTGTATAGCAACTAAATATTGGGAAAAGATAGTCTGAGATAATTCTGATTCAGGCAACAAATGATTTTTCAAACTCTACAATAAACTATGATTTCTTCAATTAATTTGTATAGCAAGTAAATATTGGGAAAAGATAGTCTGAAATAATTCTGATTCAGGCATCAAATGATTTTTCAAACTCTACAATAAACTATGATTTCTTCAATTGATTTTTATAGCAAGTAAATATTGGGAAAAGATAGTCTGAAATAATTCTGATTCAGGCATCAAATGATTTTTCAAACTCTACAATAAACTATGATTTCTTCTTTCAAGGCAATAATTTTGATACAAATCAAGAAATAGGTAATTGTATTAAACTTGTTAAATCTTACTTAGATTTAACAGAAACAAATGACAATATTACATGTAAAGGAGCACAGAACCAGATCTTCGTAGAGTATCATAGAATCCTTACTAATATTATAAATTCGAAAATGTGATTGTTCGTTTGTAGTTGCTGTTGCAGCAACAAAAAATTAAATTACTGATTTTTTAATCATTGATTTTTTGCATGAATATTTTTGAATATCGGTTGTTATATACTACTTTTATACTAAAAAACTAGAAATAATACCTATGGCATAAAAATCCCAATCAAAAACTAGTAAAATATAAAAACATGTACTTTATTTTATGTCAATATACTAATCTAAAAACACTCTATATGTATTGTAAGGCCCCAAAAGACAAATGAGCCACATCCAGCATCTCTAGACCACCCGTTAACGATCTGCAAAGGGATACGGAAGGGATAGGTGAAGGGCCCAGCGAACAAATTAAGGGATCCTAATGGTTATCGGCCGATCTAACGTTAGCCGTGTTTAACTGGCCCTCAGTGTCTTCGGGATGAATTTTAATGGCGACACAAGATGCCGCATGAATTTGTATGGTGTGTAAAGGATTATGGATGTATTAAAGTACTTCTGTTTATGTTAAACAAAGCATTTTCGATAGTGTGACGTTGGAGTTTTCTTTTATAGGTTTCTGTTATAACCTAATTTTTAATTTTTCTGGTACATAATGTTTGATGATTAACCATTGATCTAGCGTTAGACGGGTTTAACTAGCCCTCTTTGTCTTCGGGATGAATTTTAATGGCAACGTAAGATGCCGCCTGATTTTGCATGGCGTAAGGGATTATGGGATATTTACGAGTATGTTGATGTTTCACAAAACGTTTGTATGTTGTGATGTTAAATCACATTGATATTGGTGCTTTGGAATCTCATCTGATATTTAACTTTGTGCTGAATTTTTTTCCTCAAATTTTGGGTTGGCTCCATTAAGTCAAAGGTGTTTACAATCATGGCCTTAAGCGCCCTCTTTTGACTCAGTAAGAGGTATGCAGATAACCTAGTGTAACAGTTAGATTTTACTAAGGCTTAATAGTCAGTTAAGGCGCTCTAGTGACAATGATGTTAAGCAAAACGTGTGTATGTTGTGACCTTAGATCACCTTAATATTGGCGTTTTAAAATCTAATTTGATCTTTAACCTAGTGTTTGAAAATTAATCTAGTGTTGCTGTGTTGAACTGGCCCTCAGTGTCTTCGGGATGAATTTTGATGGCAACGCAAGCTGCCGCATGAATTTATATGGTGTGTAAAGGATTATGGATACTTATGTTGATGTTTAACAAAACATTTTTATGTTGTGATCTTGTAGCATTTGACATTTGCTTTTTTTTCAGGTAATTAAGTTCGTATAAACCGGGTGGCTAGCCCTGGTGTCAGAGATTTTAAGCCGCCTTTTTTTAAGGATTTTAAGCTTTTGAGATGGCTGAACGGTTACAACAACCGGGACCTACAATTGAGCGTATCGTCCGAGTCACGGTAGCGCTCAGATGGAAAATTCTTATTTTTTTTATGGATATTTATCTTAATTGAATAAATAGACTTGTACGTGTTTGGAAATACTTTTAAAGCACAACTTACAAAATATCTTGAAGGTTGATAGAACAACGTCTTAACTATTTCTTTCTACTACGCGTGTAAAATTTTAAAGCATTCAAATATCGATGTATGAATTCAAGTACTAATGCTAGGCATTTGATTGTGCTAGTTACTGAATATTTATCGACATGTTTATACTTATAGTAGCACATAACAGTTTGATTTCATTAAGGATTAATAGTCGGTTAAGGTGCTCTAGTAACACAAATCAATTAAGGGTCGGCTTCGTACCAACGACCTCTATAAACAAAGCTGAGTGTTGCAACCAAACATTCGAAAGGATTCCGATTATTTTGATTTAAAGAAGGTTTCCCATTTCCATTCAAGTTAAGTGATAATACCTAATTAAAAATGGTACAAAATGTTTCTGCATGAAAAGTGATGATAGAGAAAAAAACATGATTTTATTTTCGCTAAGCTTCCTATAACACACAGACAACTTAATGATGTTTACAAAGTGCTAAAGTATTTTTTATTCCAAATAGGTATATTTAGTCAATTCAAAATTTTCGAAAACTCTGGCTTTCGATTGTCTTATTTATGATAATCGTATAAAATCGATACAAAAGACATCAACGCGCTCCAGATAACCTATATGCCCAATTATGAAGGCGACATCTTAGCTATAACAGCTAGGTACTTAGCATATTTCTGTTTCTTTTTCACTTTGGGCATTCGATAATACTCCTATTTAGATAATAAACCGATATATTTAGCCGTTTTTCGCTTCTATGCAGTACGGAACCCTTCGTGCGTGAGTACGACTCGCACTTGGCCGATTATTGAGATGTCGCAAGTGTTTCCGTAGTAATAATAATTGTTCATAATAATGATATATTTTTTTAGTAATAATATACATATTTGACTGCCTCGGTGGCTCAGTGGTTAGTGACCCTAACTTCTGGATCAAACATAGGTGATTGCTCTGTGTCTGGGTGTTATGTAGTTACTATCTGTATAAGTATGTATTTAAAAATATGTGTATGTAGAATATCAGTCTCTGCAGCCATATCACACGCTTTGCTTTGTTTGGGGTCAGAGACCAGGTGTAGGATGTCCCTTAATATTTATTTATTTTATAATGATGATATATATTTAGTAGTAATATACTTATTTACACCTAAAAGTGACTTTTGCAAAGCACACCCTGTTTGCAAAACTACATCATGTACCTAATTTAGCAAAAGAAGACTTATTTACAGCAATGTTATCGGTCTGTACTCACGAATAGCAACACTTTTAGTTTTGTGATATTCCACATATGTACATTCTCGAAAACTCAGAAAACATAACCTAACCCTTCACGAACTATAAAGTGTAGTTTAAACACAATAAAGGTCGCCAGTGGCTGGGTAATGTAATCTGTTCAAATACACGCCAAGATAATAATATTAATGTGGGTGCTGGTGTAAATCCGGGACGTCAGCGGACTTTAGCAGAAATGAGATAGAAAACTGATTTTCTGTCGATTGACATTGTTTCTATTCTTAATTGTCTGTATATGTATAAAAGCTGTTGTTTTGTAAAGTGCAGGAAAATTGATAAGTGTGTTTATCATACCACTCTTACTATGGAACACACGAAAAAAATTGCGGTTTCATTTATTATGAGTTAACGAACTTTTTGTATGGAGCACGATGATATGATAATGATTTTTTGTGATTCGACTTGAAATAGGAAAAAAAATCGAAAATATTTTAAATTGTTAATTCTGAAAACTTGAATTTTCCGCTGTTAATAGCTCTATTCAGGAGATTATTATTTAATATTTAATTTGTTTTGTTTCCAAAAGTGATAACATTGCGTAAGTACTGTTTGTAAAATAAATCAAAAGCATTAATTACAATCTGTTTTTGAGAATAATGACGGGATAAATCTTTTTGTACAAAACTCAACACAAAAAGTATGAATAGAAGCATCAAAAACCTTATATTTGAGGCACATAAGAATAGATAAAGCTCATACAAATACATAGTCAACGATACAAACAACTAAACCGCACTATCTTTCCTTTTCCGGTTGCGTCAACAGGACATTTCGTATTTCATCCTCAAAATTCATCTCAAAATAATCGCCGCAAGAAAAGGCGAACAAAGCTACGTCGTCCAACGAACCGGCTTTTCAAATCCCCATGTTTGAAGGACTTGGGACCTATCCATTGTGTCGCGTTATCTGAGGCCCGAACTTTAGCTACTGCAAGACAAAGGCAAGATACTGTGACGTCTGCTTTCAGAACTATGGCGTCAGTTGACACGGTGGTGTTTTGATTTCTGACTTGAGGTGATTGGTGGACTCAATATTTCGCGTATGGATGTGTATTTGTTAAGCTACCACTCCAGCTCTACCTGTGTCTTAGGGCATAAATTAGTGTGCTAATGATGTCGTAGATGTGGCCAATGTTTTAACGCGTTACAATCTAAGACTGGCAGCGTCAAAAGTTACGGAACAGCATAATTCGCTTGCAAATTCACGCGTTAAGACGCATATGGAGCATCGGCATGATAGTTACTAAATTACTTCATCGGATATTGAAATCCCCATGTTCAGAGGACTTGGGACCTATCTATTGCGTCGCGTTATCTGAGGCCCGAACTTTAGCTACTGTAAGACAAATGCAAGATACTGTGACGTATGTTTTCAGAACTATGCCGTCAGTTGACACGGTGGTGTTTTGATTTCTGACTTGGTCGGCTTTGATTGGAGTAAGGAAGTTCTAGGCCGGATGGCTATAGCCCTGGTCTCAAAGTTTTTAAGCTGCCTATACTTTTAATTTGCATAAGTATGTATTGTTATACTACTACTCTCCCTATGTCTTAACGCGTAAATTAACACGACAACGTAGGTGTGACTAGCATTTTAACGCAGGTGAAACAGAAGCATTATAGTTACTTTACGAGTATTACTATTTTTGCTTAAACTTCAACGTTGACAGGAAATCAGATAGTTTTAACCACAAAGGTTAACAAATAACTAACACGTATTTCAGTAGACAGCATTAAACACCTACTAGACCACTAAAAGACTTTATTGCACCAATAAAACTATCTAAACACAACCCTAAACCACTAACCACGTACGCTAGACAAACGAACACTTAACTTATAATCTTGCCCGAATCGTAGAAGTAAAAATATGTTTTGGAAAGTATCGAATTTGTTCGAAAAATTCGTCAGTGGCTCCCTCATGTAACCGTTCTTAACATTGGTTTTTAACCCTTAACTCGAGTCGGCACGTAATTGAATTAATGGCGGTCACCCTCGGAGAACAAACATCGGCTAAAAAGTTATCTCGATATCTGTTGGGGTATTTGCATATCTGACGCCCTAGTCACGTGGCGTGGCTAGAACACTGTACCTGCAAATTAAGGATTTTACAAAAAAAAATGTTTTTTTTTTAATATTGAAAATCATTGTTTTATGTTTTTTTATAAATTGAATTTTCAAATTTATACTAAACATGTTAATTTTTCAAATATTTTAAAAGTGCTCAGAATTTTTTAAAGGCACGTAAATTCGTTTGTCATTTTCCAGTAGATACGCCAGTCGAATAGAAATGCTGTTCTGTATTACTTACTAGGACTAATACGCTTTTAATAAAAATATGTACTGTTTTTACTCTTGTATAATATAATACCCAATTAGATTGTGTTGTTCTTTGGTAATACTATTTAGTATTTTATTATACTTTTTACCTAAGCAGGAAGAATTTTTGCCAAGGCTGCATTATAGTCGGCTTAATTAGTCAATTTACTTTACTACTCAATTTACCACTACCACTCAAACAATCTTCATCTGCGCGGTAGCTATTTAGAATTTTTGAGCGTATGTATTTTAATGTAACACAATGCAACAGTATGCACGTTGGTACAGTAATACAACAATTATGCAATAATTACGACGGAATTTTACCAAATGTTGTCAAACAATACTCAAATTCTAATCAGTCAAATTCTCATTTTTCACTTTCCTCTTTTCCGCGTTAGCCAAAAAACGAGGAGGGTTAAAGATTGGAGGGCGAGCGATAAACAACATCTGTGACCGCAGCTAGTATTGTCTTTTCGACCCCCTGTGCCACTGTTCCGTAGCTTTACATACGACAATCGATATCAGCTGCTGCAACTCTTGATTGACTATTCATTTTATAATAATTAAAAAAAATTGATCCGTACTTCATTTTGTAGCTATAAGTCATTTTTCCTTTTGCTCATTACATTTTTTGACTATTTTAATAACGAATATTGGTTTCGAATAAAAGGTTAAAATAACAAAACAAAAACCGTCTTACCACAAAAGTTTTACGCACCCTTAGACAGTGTTTAGCAGTACCAATTGCACGGTTAAACAGTGTTTAAAGCGTGTTCCAGTCTTTTGTGGTAAAGCGGTAAAACTCTTGGTTACTGTAACTACATTGGGATATTTGTATATTTTGTCATAATTATTAAAACTTTATATTTAAACACTCGAATACACGAAAGTGCGACGCCAATATTTCTGAAGAAGGCAAAAAAACGAAATATATTTTATTAAAACTTAAAGCGTGTAATGACATACGCGAAAAAATATCAGGGCGCGAATCACAAGTGCGAATTTATTTAAGAATAAAAAATAATATTCACATCGAAAGTGTTTCTTGTCGCGTAACAAAACAAATTGTCCTTATTATTGGTGACCTGCCAACAATGGCCGATAAAATATTCAATATAAATAAACTTAACGCTCGGCGGGTCGTAACGAATCGGTTTACATTTTATTTAAATTCTTGTACTTATTAAATTGCAAATGTTTTAAATGTTAAGAACCGAAAGACGTGGTGAAAGCGATAATGAATCTACTGTTTCGCATGTAACCAGCTCGAATCAAGTTTATTGGCGGATGTGAAGTTAGCTACAAGCTGCGCGAAACTCAATCCTTCCGCAACTGAGTATCATTCAGGATTGGATTTTGCGGAGCTTGTAGCTAACATCACATCACACGGCCTATGCCTGTTTAAGTTTTAGGTTAGAACGAAAATTATCTTAAAACTATCGAAAAATAGAGATACCCATATGTTCTATAGTTCTATGCGAGACGAGCCTGCACGACTTCTTCATTTTGATAAAGATCGTCAAATGTGATCAAAATTAAGGCAGAGTTGCTATTTGCCACAAAAAAAAAACACACGTGAATAGCCTTTGTGTTATATTCTAAATAAAAAGAGATACCCAAATTTAATTATTTAATTTATTTAACAAATTAAAAGACTTTGGGATAACAACCGACTATCTCAACATAGATTTTATCACTATCACTAAATAGTATAAAACAAAGTCGCTTCCCTGATGTCTATCCCTATGTATGGTTATATCTTTAAAACTACGTAACGGGTATTATTGCGTTTTTTTTTTCATGAATCGAGTGATTCAAAAGGAAGGTTTATATGTATAATGCACCTGAGCGAACCCGGGGCGGGTCGCTAGTTTTAAAGAAATTAAAACCATACTAACAATTTTCATGGCTAAAAACTTTTTTTATGACATGTACTCGTATGTATAAAACAGCCAAACAGTAAAGAAATGATTAAGTACGTCGCCGATGTACAATGTACAATAATGTATTCCCAATATTATTTTTTTGAATATCGTAGTCGGTACTTTCTACTTTGATAATAATAGTATGGAAACTGATACCCCATATATTAAAGCCACAAAGTAATCAATAAACAAATGGCAGGACAATATAATAAATTAACATCTGAAAGACCGATGCAATATGTAATGTAGTATCGTACATGCGTGTCGAATTCACAGTTGGGTCAATGCATCTTGTGCAAGATGAGAAGTTGATAAGTAATATTGAAAACAATTAAAATATGACAATGACAAACTTTTTTTGTATAGTTTATTGAATCAGGCGTTACTTTGCGAAAATTCATCTTCAAATCTTCGTTTTGAATTAATATTAGGTGTGTTTCCGATAAGTTGTTGTAGGCAAATAAGTTTAAGGGTCCTATTCAATACATTAATTAATCATTTAAACAAATCAATACAGTAAAAAAAATTGATTTGTTTGTTTTCTTGCATTACAATGTAATTGCAAAACGATCTTTATAATTATAATTATTTTTCGCGAAAAATAGCAAAACCGCCTTCCATCGTGTACAAAATTCGAATATTTCGCTCGACTTGTTTATATTATTGTGAATTTTCGATTCCATTCTCTTCTGGCGAAATTATCGATGAACAAAAACAAAAATACATACAGACGAACATAGAACCTCCTTTTTTTGGTAGTCGGTTAATAAACATTAAAGTATGTTGGTCTAAAAAATTTAAAAATGTAGCAGGTACTCTTCATTTATTCGATAATTTCGAGGCTAAACTTATTTTTTCAGCTGTCTGATTTTTGAACTCCATAACAACAGTTTTATTTAACTCTTGTATTGACTTGAGCTTGTGAAAGTTACAGAAGGTCGTAACTAATTCTGATAAGCCAATTGAAAAAGAAAGCACGCAGTGAGTCATACAGTCGTTTTTCATTTGAAGGCTTTCATTTAACCCCAACTTGATGAATGGAAATATTAATCAGGACGATAAGTGTGAAGCTATTAATACGATCAGTATGGGCGAAAATAGAGCAAAAAAAAGAATATTTGTATGAATTTAAAGAATTGTTGTATTGTTGAGCAGCAGAAAAAAAGAAAAAAGGAAGAATCCAAAATTATATTTTTTACGTTTAATTAACTAGATAATTTTGATCCATTATCAAAGTAAATCATATACCTACTAAAGCGCCCAACTTGCTAAACGTTTTGCGAAAATTACACACGAAACCTTGTCAATACAAAATTTTTAGTTTTTTCCCTTAATTAGAAGTTTGACTGAACTGCCTTTTCAACTGTAGAAAGGAAAATTTCAAATGATCTTTACTTAGTTAGTATCTTAGCATGATATAAATTTTTATCAATTTGATCATCAAGAAGGTATACTTTGTTAACTCTATTTTTGAACTTCGAATGGCTGGGAACGTATACGGAACTTTGACAGATTGTAAGTTTGACAGTTCGATAACCATTCACCATTTTTTAACCGACTTCCACCTCACAAGACATTGGCGAAATTCTGAAACACCTTCGCAGAAGCCACAAATCAAGAAGTGATTGATTGAACCGACTTCCAAAAAGGAGGAGGTTCGATGTTCGTCTGTCTGTCGTCTGTATGTATTTTTTTGTGTATTTTCATCGATAATTCCGCCAATTGTGAACCGAATAGAAAATTTTTTTAGTTCGAAAGGATTTACTCCCGAGTTAGTTCCATTTAAATTTTACAGACATCTACTGAGTCGTTTTTTAAAAATCAACAATAATGTAAACAATTCGAGCGAAATTTTCGAATTTTGTACACGATGGAAGGCGGTTTTGCCATTTTTTGCGAAAAATAATTATTTTATTCAACTTTCCATTTCACAATATAAAATAATAAATAAATAATAAATATTAGAGGACATCTTACACACGGTCTCTGACCCCAAACTAAGCATAGCTTGTGATATGGCTGCCAGAGACTGATAAACTACATAGACATATTTTTAAATACATACTTATATAGATAGTACCTAAATAACACCCAGACACAGAGCAAAGACTTATGTTCATCACATAAATGTTTGCCCTGGGTGGGGATCGAACCCACGCCTCTTTGATCCAGAAGTCAAGGTCACTAACCACTGAGCCACCGAGGCAGTCATCCAGCATATCCTCTCTTCTAGTGTCGTATAAAATACCTATAGCTGTGTCCAGTAATAAAAGTGCTGCGTGAAATGGATAATGCTCCTCTCCTACCCGTTCGAAGTTTTAAAATAGATCCCGTATATAATTGTACATAGTTGTGTTACTGCATAGTTTGTACGTTAACAAGTCATCCGTTTGTCTCCTTATCAGATAGGCGAGTGACGCAAAAAGGTTAGGGTTTGCTGCAATACGCCGCTTATCTCCAGCTCAACTCGGCTCAGCCGAGACGAAGAGATTATTTCACTTCTGTTTGAATGGAGAAGAGCAAAAGCAAGTATTTTTAGTGATATTCAAACAGAGACAGACATGACGTTAGGAACGCTCCGCGCATTTCTTTTAGCGTGGTGTATTTGGATGTAACGGTTCGTGTATGCGATCAGCCTGAATGTAATTGATTTTCGCCTTATTTATTTGGTTCTTACTTTTTCCATGATTCGTTAGGTCATCCTTTTCCTAACTTTTACTTTGTTATATGTTTATCGAATTAGCATTGTGAATTTACGTTTTGATATCAAAATCTTTTTATCTATAAAAAGTACGTTACCTTTACTACTTTGTCTATTAATTGCAGTTTGAAACGAGCAATCTGAAATATGGTTTATAAAAACGTTGAAGAAGAAAATATTTCATCATATTCACGGTAAAATCTTGCACATCTGAGACTGACGCAAAGTCCATTGAGGATACGAGTATTATACTAAAAGTTGATAGTCATACGTTAGCTATTTATCTTGTTCACATACACTCTTACAAATTCACAAGTTGATTTCCGCCTTACATATTGTAGAAGTATCAGTTTGACCATTTTGGTATAACATTAGATAAATTATTTTTAGATACCACTATTTAATTTTTTAGGGTCCCGCGCACTACATACAATTGAAACGTTATACGATAAAGTTAACTTTTAAGGTTATAGAAAAGAAGGCGTTAGGCGAGAGTTTCTTTGAGAATCTGAATTCTAAAAATGTTTTAAAACATGATAGATTTTTTGCGACCCTGTGAGTTTTTAAACATTGTTAAAAACAATAATTGTGTTTAGCATTGCCATTCAGCGTGGCAATGCAGCTAGCATGCTGGGCACGCTGCCAACTGGCAGTGGGCTTGAGCATTTGGATTATCTTTAGATCTTCAAAGGTCTGAGGATGATCCAATGCTTTTTGTGTAATAGTAGTGTAGTTTTGTTGTAGTTAATAAAGGCACTTTTTCCAGTAAAAAAAAAATTGTGTTAGTTACGCAAGAACAAAATAGTTTCTAATAATTGCTCTACCGCCTAACCAAAAAATACAACCTTGATCGTACGGAACACTCAATATGCAAATTTGACTTGCATTGCTCAGTTTTTTCAATACCAAAGAAATTTGCAAGTAAGTAAACGACAATGGTGGGTGATTGCCCTCTTCGGATGCCCATTGACGTGACGTAATTCACTTTTGGCTCAACAATGAACTAAATTAGGCTTGTAAAGTACCTTTTAGAATTTAAATTTGATTTGTCATCGCATGTTGGTGTCGATTCATAACTCTATACGAAGATTACAGAGAATCTGAACAGATAACGAACAGCTGATGATACCATTTTAGCTTTATCGTGTTTTGCTGTTTTTTAAATCACAGTTTTTTAGCTTATTTTATTTCGGACGACAGAGGTACTAAATTTTACGAATAGACACCACGTACCGATAAGCACAGCTTAAAGTGGAGTCATTTTAATAGGTAACATTTGACAGTTCATTTATGCAAAGAAAAACATACCTTACACTAAAGGAAAAAAAACTCATGAAAACAATATTGACAACGACCGATAAGTGTTCTCGACGGCTTGGAGTTTTATTCCTTTATTGTAAGGTATATTTTTCTTTGCATAAATGAACTGTCATTATGTTACCTACTAAAATGACTCTACTCTAGGTTGTATGTACAATCACAAGATGGACAAAATATGCCCTCAACGTAAGATTGAGTATAGGTACCTAAGGAAAGTTTGTCGGCGATGGGCATATTCTAGGGTACAATATTATATACAAATTTTAATACAGGGTTAACTTCGACTGTACAAAATTAGCAGTGGCTCTACTCCATACAAGACGATCATGAATCTATGTAGATAGTTACCAATTAATTTAAAAAAAAAACGTATGGAACAGCTGATTATTATTATTTTACGATTTCAGGGTTACCCTTAAAGTGAAATTTATATTAATTACTACAATGATATCTTAGAATACATCGATCGTCCAGCAACATACTCGTACCTATCATATATCATGTACAAAACCGGTTCTGATTTATCTGTTCAGTAAATTTTTTGTTCTAAATAGTTCGTAGTAGTTAAATGTCATCTTATAATTTAAAATTGGATATAAAAGGGTAAAAAGAACAATTTCCTACACCTTGCGCCGAGATCGCAGGCTTCCCGGCCGTCCGGCACATTTTGAAAATCGTGACTCGCCCCAGCTCTCTGCGTCACGAACTCTGTCCCGTTAGATCAAAACCTCGCACTTCCTGCTTACTCCTACAGATTCCTCCCATTGCCGAAGAGAGAAGGATGTAGTCTGAAAGCACCGGCTTTCTGAAGAATAAAGCATAAGCAGGTATTCTTTGTTTTTAACGCGTTAACGTACTAAAGTAATGTTTTGGTCAGTTTAGCTTTTGTAGAATATTGGTTTGATGAAATAATTCTAAAAAATAAAACTATGAAAACTTTAAATTAAGTTAAATATTAATTTTAATATAATACTGCGCTATTACATGAGAGTAGAGATCGAAAAAAAAAATGCTCTCACCTCCAAATAAAGTTAAAACCTCGGAATAAAGATGGCATTTTTATCTCAAATCTTTTTAAATGGATCAAACAATCATACCGCTTATGAGTTTGATTAATACCTATATTGCATAAATTTACTTATTTTTATTATGCGAAAGCTTTAAATATACTTTTTGTGATCTGCAAGCCCAATTATATTTAGTAATACTTAGGTCTAAAAAACTGAATAACTTATAATAAAATTGTAGAGACAGTCTCAGATCTGTCATTTCTAAAACTAAAGTCTTCAAATTAAAGATACAAATCTAAATGCTTATTTATTACCAAATATGTTGTTCACTAAAATGTGTACTATTTTAGTAAGTTTTGAAGATAATAAATCAGAAACACCTGTATACGAGTACCTATGCTATGAACACGATATGCGTTGAGCGTGACTAAGCTTAATTCGTAAACGTAAGGAATATGTTACAAGCACGTGGACGTAATCAAGGGGTAACAGGAAGGGGCAAAGTCAATTTTTTTTGTAATTATCAACTATTACAGCAAACTTTTTGTGAGATTGTTGTAGTTTTTTTTATTCTTACTGTAAATTTGAAATTGACCATAACATATTTTATTGCTTAAAATGAATAGTCAGATTAGTGTTGTTCATCTTAGCTATTGATAATTTATTTATTTTGTTTGTGTAATGCTGATTGTATGTGAGGTATTTAATGTTAATTTGTCTACCTATTCTTAAATTTATAACTGTATCAAAAGTTTGAGTTCGACTATAATCGGATGGTAAAAAATTGTGGGTTAGTTTTAAATAATTACTTAAGAATTAATTGGTAATTCTTTTAGAAAAACAAACAAATGTGTGAAAAAATACAGGATTAATAAATTGAAATACGTCATACTTAAAATCAAGCAAAATCGTAGTATGTATTGTAAACGATTACTCGTATGGCATTTTATAAGCGTCAGGGGCAAATGGCCCCTTTCTTTTATACCTTATTACCGTTCACATAGTCATGATTCAATATATGCTCATCGTATCCCTTTTATAGGCTCTTAAATCTCATATTGTATTATGGAATTGACTAGAGAATGCAACTATGGGAACGTGATGAAGGTTTCAATGGTGTTGTATAAAGTTGTTGTTTGCAATTTTGTGCGAATTATTTTGGTGTTGTGTAAGTTACTTTAAAGCTTTTATTAATCTTGCCATACCGATTGTACCGATTTAACAAAAACATAAATAAAAATTTGACTTCCTGATTCGTATATTCAATATGACTATAAACAAAATATTATTATTTTTATACGTCAATTTGTCAACATTATTCGCAACATTTTTATGAGATCTAAAACACACATAACATAGAGCCGAAATTTAAGTAAAACCAATATCATGCAAAAATATAATTTTGTAGACCCTCCAACCAATTTGATATTAAAATATTCGTCTTTTTGTTATAAAAGAACATTGAAATTACCAGCCACCAAATGAAAATATCATGCCAATCTATGCCCTTAAACCAGCTTGTACTACAGTGAAAGAAAATATCCTTCACTACATGGCAAAACTTTTATTTCAATACCTACTATAGGTAGTAGAAATTTTTCACTCTAAAACTACATAACTAAAATACATCGTTCAACGAAATTATGCATAGCAACTTTATGTTACGTGTAGTTATAACCAGTAAAATTACACACAAGTTAAAAAAAAATTCAATTTTTGATTTTGCTTTTCGAAAAATGCTTGACTGACCCGTAGTTTAAAACGAAAGATTTCCACTATTTAGTCTATTGCGTTTTTGCCACATAGGTAAACTTTGTATCCACCAAACCAAGGATGTTGTATACTACATCCATGGTATCCACCAAGGATGTTGTAATACATCCACAGTATCCACTGAAAATGAAATATAAGACGTGTCACTTTAAGACTTTAAGTGACAGCGAAGCTATGTAACGGTTTGACTTAAAGTTTTAGTCAAACCGTTACATAGCTTCGCTACACGTCTACATACCTATCTTATTTCTGATAGAAAAGCAACCCTACAATCATAAATACACACATTTCTCAGACGGTTCCCAACTAACCACATTACGTCATCGATCCATGGTAATCCACACTAACTCCAACTATTATACGTTCCAACTCGAACGCAGAGAAAGTTGCCTAGCTCGGATAAAACTACATTTATTGGCGATGCATATTCAACATACCCCTAGGCACTGTCCGACAACCACTGTACCCAGACCTGTTCACTCTTCAGCTTCCTGAACTGCGGGATAAAACACCACAGGTCTGGTTACTATGGTGCGGAGTGACGTGTCTCTAACTTGTTATATTTTCTGTTTAGTAGCTGTGACAGTGTTGTGGACTCCAGGGTGAACAATGGAGGAGTTATGGAGATGAAGTGACGTAAGCATGTGGACTGTCCGTGTCCATGTCAGAGAAGCTTGTTTAAGGCTTTGAAGTAGGCACTCTTCAATCTGTTACATTCCAGCCTATTGCTGAGAAGTGATCATTGAGTGTGAATTTAGTGAAACTGTGTAGTGTGTATCACTCAATTGCGTTTCTATTAAAATTTCTTACGTTAGTTTAGTAAATATGATAGGATATTTTTCATGTAACGTATCAAAAATAATACAAGATTTAAAAAGGCCAGTGTTCCTTCTATACCTACACAAAACCGGACGCTTTGCCGCGCTGGTACGATGTATAGGTAATACTATTCTAGAATACGAATTTTGAGGAATCTCTATGTATTCTATCCTTACTTATATCAAATTAGTGTGTTTGTTGGTTTGTTCCTCTTTCACGCTGCAACAGAAAAACGGATTGACTTGATTTTTGGCATTGATGTAGTTTGAAAAAGTAAACGTGACATAGGCTATTTTTTATCCCAGAAAAATAAAATGTTCCCATGGGATATCACAGAAATTGAATTACTATGCGGGCGAAGCCGCGAGCTAAAGCTAGTATCTAGTCTCTATAAACTCTACCATCGATCAGAGAGAACAAAAAAACACGAACAAAAACAAAATTAATAAATCTGGACTTTAAAGTAAATAAATGAATAAATATTTTAGGGACATCTTAAATCTTAAGTAAAAGATTCTAGCCTCAACACCACATTTGAAAGAGTGCATTTTTGCATTGCACGGACATACTTTGAATCTCAATTATTGACACCAATAATGCGTAGATACTCATTCAGTACAATTATTACAGCTTATTAATAACTAAGGCAAGGCTTTAAACATTAAATCGCTATAAAATCAACGCAACACAGTCACAGGCATTACGTATAAAACCTAGCAATAAAACCGAGTCTACGCCAGCAAGTCCCCGACTAGCGGGACAAGTTTGATAGCCAACATGTCGGAAGGAGCGTATAGTTAGCGATTAAAAGCTGATTCTATTAAGTATTGACATTTTTTATATGAAGACGACATGATGGAAAAAATGGTATGTAATTAAAATAAATATTAGGGGACATCTTACACACGTACTTATAATACTTCAAGAGGATTAATTATAGTAGAGGCAAAGAATGTATAATAATAGTATAGGTAACTACTTTTTTTACTTCAAGAATTCAAGAGTTTGAACAATATCCATGCCAAAAATCTAGTAAATCCATTGCTCTGTTGCTGTATGAAAGAGTAATAAACAAACCAAATACACTTTCGTATTTATAATTATTATAGTATCTAAGGATGAGCAAGTATTTCACCAAAACAACCTCCAAGCGGAGAGCTTTTTCAAAACTATAAAATATCAATTTAAGAAGACTTAAACCGAGTTTGAGTGAACTTAATGTGCCCATCACGGGCCCCTTCATATAAACGATAAAGAACAACCCTTCCAACTTTATTTAAGACGCTGTAAATGTAAAATTATACGAAGTATTAAAATTAGTCGTAGCTTTTAATATGTAGTAAAACTTGAAGTTACATGGTTTGGTGTTGCCAACATTCTTGTTACTGGCCGTAGATGCGATCTATAGTTTGTAATGGGAGATTAAAGAGGATCTACCACTTAACGGTAGATCTTTTTGCATAATTAATAACAAATAATTGGTGTTAGCTGTTTGAGATTATTTCTCTTACAAAGTAAGTAAGTTTAAGTACGTTTTAAGTCTATTAGCGCCTAATTGTGCATGTGTATGTGTATATGTGTGAAATTAGATATAATATTATAACTATTGTATGTATAATTTAACTAAAACTAGGTAATAAAATCTCTCATGAAAATGAAATGAAACGAAATAAATTAGTAATAAATTACGCGCGTATATTCATTAGTAATGTTAGTTTATCTCTAATATCTACAAATAAATAATATAACACGATAACGCGGTTTTGAACGCGCCTATAGTACTCCTATTTACATACAAAATTTACATAATCGAATTAAATTATATCACAACCGATTTACGAATCATTCAGTACTCGTATCTAGTCTCGATTATCTCCGAGTGCGTACGAGAATCACGATGTTTAATCGAGTATTTCCTAAACTAGGAGAATAATAAGTCGCAACTCCTCGAGTTGGCCGCGCCGCCGAAGAGTGAGAGTTATTATTCCACAAACAAACGTCCTAAACATACGTCCTACGGTTAAATACGCGGGAACCATACCAACTTGCCCAGTGACAAACGCATTCGCATCGCCAACACCTCAAATGCGTGCCTTTTCCCTTCAAAAAGTCGTCAACTCTGATCTGTCTTCAAAAGCTTACTATCCCACAGCTTGAAAGGAGATGATGTACTAGCTTCACCCATACGCGGACTACTCGTGTAGTTTGCAGGAAGTCTAGGAGGCGTGGATAGGAAGCTCCCGTAAGACAGCGAAGAGTTGACTCCAAGCGACGTGTCCAACGTTGAATAGTACCCTGACGAAGCGGCGGAAGGTGGTGGCGGCGCCGGGGGCTGCTGAGCCCTAGTAGCCTCAGCGTACGCATCCAAATGCGTCCTCACTAAATTTATCAACTCCCCATAATTGCTTACGCTGGTGTAAGCGCCGACCACCCTGTAAAGCAACAACCGCGCCTCCCCAAAAAGACTATCCAAAATTTTACCTGTCGTGAAGAGGACGATGGCCTTCAGGCAGGAGTACTCCGCGGAATCCACGTGGAGGGCTTTGAGCTTCTCCACCTGCTCCTGGAAGATCCTGATGTGGTCCATGAAGGCGACTACTCGGTCCGCCGCCATGGGTGACGCGTGCAGCCCGGCGGCGGCGAGTAAAGGAGCCACGTGCAGCGGCATGGAGCACTGGGAGGCGTTGAGGACGAACAGTTCTGACCAGACGAGCCTTAACAGCGCCACTTGGTCGGTCACTTGGAGTTCGGGAAAGAAGGGGATGTTCCGCGCCCATTCCACCGCGGAGAAGAGCAGTCTCGCGGCGAGTTCGCAGATGTTGTCGATGCCCATGACGTTGGTCGGCTGGACGCACTGGCCGTATCGCGACGTGGGGTAGGGCTCCGCTCTGAGCAAGAGCGAGATATAGGAGGAGAGGTACGGATGGCTGTTCAGGCCGCTGGGGTCTCCGTTGAGACCCGAGAACTGGCCAGACAGCGCCAGGCCCGGGGGCTGCGTCGGAGGCACCCGCCCTCTCTGCACAGCTGAAACAACAGAAACACCTCAATTAAGACATTAATGAAGTAATGCGATCTGGTTTGGCTTGGGGCATGATCGATAGTGTGAGCTGAATTTCATTCGCTATTAATTATAGTGCTGAATTGTAATCTATAACACAGAGCATGTTAATGGCGTTGGCATTTGATATCTATTATGAGTGCCTTTGATTTAGATATCCACCATAGTTTTCGATGTGTCACTAGAAAATATGCTTGTAGTCTGCTATATCTGTCATACCAAATTTGCTAATTATTTTACCGCTAGACGTTTAAAATCGTTCAAAGGTATATTGTAGGCTTTAGGCGACCTGGCTTTTAATATCTAGGTACTTATCTAGTCAGAAAAATCAGTGGCAAACACAACTGTATATAAGCAAATATTAGAAGACTTTAATCAAAAATTACTATATTTGCTTACCAAACACCTATTTTTGTTATCTAATTACATAATTTCCCCGCTCAAAAGGGGACTGCACACTGCACAACATAATTCGGGTCATATAATAGTCATAAAATCGCATGTAGCTATTCATTGTAATTAGTTTGCGACTTCATTACCTATTACATCGCCGCCTTCAGTGTTTTACGGGCGTCTTAACAACAGACTCAGTGAGCATGCCGCTTTATATTGCTTCCCTGATAGAAGCGGTATATAAACATAGTTATAGTCAAATTAAAACTGAAATGTTAGGAGTTTAGTTTGAATTGGTATTCAATTTTAATCATAAAGAGCATGACATTGAAAATCGTATACGTGTTCATTAATTTTTCATAAAACTAACCATTTTGGAGCAAAACCGATGATTTAATTTGATGATTGAATAACTTTTTTAGCTTTTAGCTATTTTAGATCGATAGTGACAATAAACAAATTATTTCTACTGGTGTTTCCAAGACTAATTGTTTTGTATTTTGAATAGTCTATTTTATAGGACAATATTATTATTTTTTTATGAAAAAATGGTAAACAAGCTGGTTTGTCCTTCTGATGGTAAGATGTCACAATCTTCTATGGACGTGCGCCAGGTGTTACTAAGTAGTTAGGCTGGAGCCACTTTTTCCATAAGGTACTATTGGGCCCCCAGCTGTCACCCTAGTTATTAAACAATCGTTATACTAATCTGGTTTTTGTATTTCCGGTGTAAATAATAATGAGTAATATTTCTACAATAATCACCTATCAATATTTGAGAAAACTGTTGAGGCTTGTGCAATTTCATATACCTACACTAATGTAATTAAAATGGCCTATAAGCTATTAATTGTTATGAGCTTACAACTTCATTACATTGCATTCAATGTTTACTAGCTTTTAAACAACAAACCTAGTGTGCACAGAGCTTTATGTTTCCGACGAAGGCAATTTCTATGATTAGTAAAATGAGTAAGTAACAAAAACTTGTGTAAGTGACAATTAACATTTAACTGATGGTTTAAGACTTTTTTCGTATTTTTCGTTTTTTAATCGATAGCCTAAATGTATCAGAGTAGGTATGTCATCTAATACCTATTAAATGAGTTTGCGGATTCTGTGGAGCAGAGCAGAGGTGGGCGCAGATCTACTACACTCGCGATTGTTTTGTTTCTTGCTAAGCAAAAATGAAAGCAAATTAATGTAAAAGCTTCATTCCGCATAGGTCGAGCCTGATGTCTTAAATGACATCAATTTGTCGACATTGTTTACAGATTGAATCCTTTAGAGATTCGGTAAGTGACTATTACTACTATATTTATTACAACTTTACCTGTGACCTCTGCAAAATTATGTCACTGTTAAAAAATGCCACATTTTTTGTCTCAATCGATATCGATATAAAATCAATAAGAAGTGTAAAATGCCAATTCACAAAATTTATGGATTTTATCAATGATCAGGCGTCATAAATCATGATTAGTTTATGAATATTTGAGATTACTAAATCATGTGATATGTATAATTTTGAGCTGATATTTAGTCCCAAATTTATAAGGTTAAGATCAGATTTTTACTAAAAAATCGTAACCCATAGTTGAATATTTTTAAAATATTTAAATCTGAACTCATAGCTATATGACAACCGTAACAATGACCACTAATTTGATAGAACATTCAAAAACATATTTGTTTAGTTTGATTGATCGAACAGCAATCGAAACGAATGAAAAAATGGCCGTTGTTTCACATAACAACGAGGCATCCCAAAGATCGTGACGCCACAAATCATCGGTACGACGCAAGACGAATCGACGTGAAACCGCGGAATCGCAGCTAATCGAGTAATCGCATTTAATCGACTGATCGCTCGGAATTCGAATGTACCGCAGCACTAAGACACGGAACAAAAATCCGTAGCGCGCGAAGAATGTCGATTTTTCGAACGCTCCACGTTTTTCGGCGGCAAGAACGAATGCTTGCGCACGCGCGCCCTTTTTTTGCCCTCTTTTTAACCTTTTGTCAGACCGTCGACAAGAAAATAAACGCGTAAACAGGTTGTATTATTACTTTTTATCACAACGACAAGTGGACTGGAATTCTCTTATGAATCCCACAGTATTTTCCAAACATAATGATGGATGGGTTCACGAACAATATCGACATTTACCAACCAAATATCACGGTATCAATCATCGGAGCACGCACGCACGAATTACGGGTTACATCAACAATTCAATTAAAGTGTTACATCGCCGGAATAATTCCGTTTGAATTAGAGTAATTGCGCGCGTGATTAGCCGGTTTCAGAAGGAAATGTAGGCCGAGAGTTCTCCCACGCCGTCGACACCTCACCTAATAGCGCGTCATTACGCTATCTGCCGATACATCTCGCCCGCTCGCCCGCGCCGCCGCAGACCGAGACGTCCATTTCACATCTCTACGTCGACTCTCGATTATCGATGACCACTCGCAGACAAAGCGATTGTTTGATCCATCTCTAATTACAATTTAAATTCCACAAAACCAATTCGATCTTAACACTTTCTTATTAACGTTCGAATATCGATATTGACATATTTTATGAATGGAATTAATGGAAATTAATGTAAAGTAGCGTAGATATGAGCGGGCTTCCCGTAAGGTTAATATTGCTAGATCCATTAGCGATCATTTGCATACGACTACGTCTCATTTTGGATTTCTCTTGTATATCTACTGTTTGAATTAAATCGTCGGCCACGCGCATATTTCAGCGGATTAAGTGAAAATTATCAATGTTTATATTAGAAATAAATTAAACGGCTACTTGATAACGGATCGGCGGGTATTTGTAAATAAATAATGTCATGGAATTGTTGACAATTAATAAAATATGATGTTTATGGGCATTTTGTTTTGTAAATCACTTAAATTAATAAATTGTTAATCCGTTGAGATTATTTTCGATTCTTGTTTTGAATAAATATTTAGTGTATTTCCGCTCTGTCGTAGTCATATAAGTTAAGGGTACTATTCAAAATCCAAATTAAATCACAAACAAAATTAGTAATTAATCATCAAACTGTATCATGGTTCGACTATGGTTAGGTCAGGTTAGAAAAGTTAGGCTTAGGTATGTTTACAAAATATGAATGAACCTGAAACAATTTTTTTTTAATTAATCCGTTTAAAATAATAAAAAATAATTAAACCTGTAACAAAAATAGTGATTAGTAATCTATTTAAAAAATGTAGTAAACCTGAAAATAATATTTAATTAATATGTTAAAATTACAAATATAATTTATTTATAAAAAATGGTATAAAATAATTGAAAAAATACTTAGTCAATAAATAGCACCCCTATTCTTACTGTACTCTATTCGACACGTGTTTCGCCTCTAAACGAGGCATCTTCAGGACGTGTTGACTCTTCGAGCTCACTCGCAAGAAATCTTTCTTGCTTAATTATACCATTTTTTATAAATAAATTATATTTGTAATTTTAACATATTAATTAAATATTATTTTCAGGTTTACTACATTTTTTAAATAGATTACTAATCACTATTTTTGTTACAGGTTTAATTATTTTTTATTATTTTAAACGGATTAATTAAAAAAAATTTGTTTCAGGTTCGCAAGAAATCTTTCTTGCTTGCGAGTGAGCTCGAAGAGTCAACACGTCCTGAAGATGCCTCGTTTAGAGGCGAAACACGTGTCGAATAGAGTACAGTAAGAATAGGGGTGCTATTTATTGACTAAGTATTTTTTCAATTATTTTATACCATTTTTTATAAATAAATTATATTTGTAATTTTAACATATTAATTAAATATTATTTTCAGGTTTACTACATTTTTTAAATAGATTACTAATCACTATTTTTGTTACAGGTTTAATTATTTTTTATTATTTTAAACGGATTAATTAAAAAAAATTTGTTTCAGGTTCATTCATATTTTGTAAACATACCTAAGCCTAACTTTTCTAACCTGACCTAACCATAGTCGAACCATGATACAGTTTGATGATTAATTACTAATTTTGTTTGTGATTTAATTTGGATTTTGAATAGTACCCTTAACTTATATGACTACGACAGAGCGGAAATACACTAAATATTTATTCAAAACAAGAATTTGAAGATGAACTTCCGCAAAGTAACGCCTGATTCAATAAACTATTATTTTCGATTATAAGTCGTTAACTATTGCAATGGCGTTGAATTATAAAAAGAATTTCAAATTATATTGATAGATAATTTCTAAAGAGTTATTATTGCAACTACTTATTTTGGACGTTCACTGATGAATTACAGTCTACCAAATCGTTCTATCTATCCCCGGGCTAGGATGCGATCCACGAAATATTTCTTTCGACGTGTCAGAGCCAGACAGAGTTATGTCGAAAAGACCTCTTTTCGTGGTCGCATGCTAAGCTGGCATGACAACAGATTGAAAGAGGCCTACAAGTTTTTCTGATAATATTAACATAGGAAGATAAAATTAACGAAAGCAGAATGAATTATAAAATCTGAACTAACTTATCTAATCTAATACTCTCAGAGAACATTTTTAGGAAATTAAGAAACGTATGTGGAACCAAAGATTGAACCATCTTACCACAAAAGTTTTACGCATGCTTTAGACAGTGTTTAGCAGTACAAATTGCACAGTTAAACAGTTTTTAAAGCGTGTTTAAGTCTTTTGTGGTAAGGCGGTGAATCTCGTTACGTGTCTATTCCAAAACAAAACACGTATAACCTATTTACGTGAACGGTCGATTAAACGATCCATTTATAAATTGCCTACGAGTTTTAGCTTTTCTTTGGAATCGAGACCGATCTAAGAAAAAATCGGAATAAGCGGAATTCGGCATAGTAAGGCTTAGTCTTTGTTACATTGAGTATTTAAGGTCAAGTAAGGTTTAGAAAATAATTTCAAATAAATTATTGTGAGTGTTGTTTGTTTTTATGCATTAATATGCGAAAACAAATAGAAAATGAAGACTTTTTTCTACGTGTGAGCTAAAGTTACCGACAAACTCCAAAGGAAAACGGTCAAGAAAGCCCGATGAACCAAATTTTTTTTTAAATACGGACTAGTTACAGTAGCATAGAATTTCCTCTTTCGAAATGGTGGAGAGAAGTCTTTAGGACTGAAAGAGCATGCTCAGTACACCCTAGGCTGTATAATTTTAGAAGAAAATATATTTGTAGTTCAAACACAATTAGTTGGTAAGCCCCTTTTTCGTAAGCACGGGTATTAGTCATACTGGTCATGCAGCGAATATAATGACAACAATATTTTAATAAAATTGCGGGTTTTCGGTCCCAATCTTTATCTTTTAACTTTATATTATTAGTATTCGACTCACGTCCGCAGAAAATCAAATGAGACAGCTTGGGATTGGTTAGCTTAATATACAAAAATATGTCTTATTGTAAACCGAGAGGGTTTAAAATGAAGATTAATTAGTAACGTTATACCAATTGTAGAGTAAACTTTGCTCTTGACACAGTTTTCAGAGGAAATGACAAATATTTGTGGCATTTATATGTATATGTAGTATATCAGTCTCTGGCAGCCATATCACAAGCTTTGTTTAGTTAGGGGTCAGAGACCGTGTGTAAGATATCCCCTAATATTTATTATTATTATTTTTTATTATTATTATTATTTCTGAGAGTTTTACCACAGCAGGTGGAACAGTAGGTATAATGAAGTAAAATAATTTATTTTTACCAAAAATAGCCTCATCAACAACCGTGTACAGAATTCGAAAGGTTTGCTCAAATCGATGTAACATCTATGCACATTATTTCGATTTATCAAACACTTCTTAGCCAAACCTTTTCGAAAAAGAAAATAACCTCTTAATTGATAAACACACACAAAAAAATACGTAGACGAATACAGTACCTCGTCATTTTTTGAAGTCTTTAAAAAATGAGTTGACAGCGAAATAAAAATGTAAACAATTGATAAAACAAATATATGGAAATTAAGTCAAAATTACTCGTATTTACTTTTCTTTTGCTTATTAAACCTGTTAGCTTTTACCCGTATCTTTGCTCGCGTGATTTTTTATTTTTTTTTGCGTTCCCTAAGGAATATTATATTTTTCGGAATAAAATAGTAGCATAGACACCTTCCGATTTTTAAAGAACTTATATCTATCCAAAAAATTGCGTCGATACGTCTTCTTCGTTGCTACATGAATGAGAAACAAACCAACAATACACTTTCTGATTTAAAATGTCAATAAAGATTATAAAGTTTACTCGGATTCAAAAATATAGCTACTTATCTTCAATCGACTGTACAATGTTGCTTTTAATTGGCTCGTGCATTATAATTTACATATTAAAACGTCCTGTCACGAGGAAAATATATTCCAAATACTATGTTTATGTAATGCTATGTAGATATACAGTGCTCCAATTTGCTATGCTTCTGTCTGGACGGTTGGCCAGTCGCGACCATGTGCTTATTTGTTTAATTTTGTTTTTAAGTTTCGAAGTTTTTAAGTAATTTAAAACTGATGTTACAAGTTATATATTTACTTATAGCATTTATGGCACGGGGAGCTCATGACCGATTGGGTCGAAAAGTTCTCGCAATGTAGTACGAGTACGTCCAACAAGATGATTGATATCCGCTTTAAAGGGATTTTATCGCTCGCACAATTTCACATTAATAAGGAAAAAAAAAAAACAAAATTGATACTTGTATTCAAAAACTATGTAAAGAAATAATTAAAAAAACGCTTAAAATGTTATTTTTGCTTGGACTAAATATTCTAATTTACCAATAAAATTGTTTTCAAACCTTTTCTTAATTAGCATCTGTTATTAATTAGGTGCTTTGCTAAAACCTTATCTTTACTGCTATTGAGGTTGGAAATAAATTTATATGAAATCAATAAGAAAGTCGTTTAGATTTTATTTATTTTTTATTGATGGTTTTATCACTTCTTGGGACTTTTAAGTGATCTTTATTAATTTATTTGTATGCTTTAAATTTTAAAACAGTTCAAGTTTTAATTGGGCCAATCAATACACAAATCTTTCTTCTAACAGTTATTTTTATTCTGAATTAATTTCGATTAGTAACAATCTTGGTGTTATTGAATAGTCTTTAAAAAAGAATTTAAACTTTTATCACTATCTTTAGTTTATATCTGTTTTTAACTCCTTTGTTTTCTTTCTTTGTAGTTTTAAGTTAATAATTTTTATTAGTATGTAGGTCAATATAATTTTTACTAAATAATGTTTCGTAAGTTCTAACGAGTATAAAAAACACAACCACACAACACAACAATGATAATTTTAGTTTTAATAACTATTATTATCCCGAGAATTATGATGTGATGATATTTACTAGTATTATAGATACTGACATCCATGTACATTATTGTTGTTTTATCAAAAACGGCTTAGCTGATTTCGCTAAAATATAAATCGAACTATCTTGGGAGTATACCCTTTTGAACTAAAAAATATTTTTTAAATCGGTTCAAAATTCTCGAAATAATCGATTAACATAAACAAATATATACATTCAAACGAACTTACTACCTCCTCCTTTTTGGAAGTCGGTAAAAAAGGGATCAACTTGATTTTTTTGCATGGATATAATTTAAAAGTCAGAGAATGACATAGACTCACATAGACTCTATTTCAGAAAAAAAAGATTCGTTGCGATAGCACAAAACCTAAAATACCAGGCATATGCAAAGCGGACATAAGCTAGTATGTTAAAAAACTTAGGTAATTCAACAACACTGGGACTATATCTTACAATATCATCAATTATGTGACTCTAGCTAGAACTATGATAATTGTATAGGGCGAAGCAATAATCTTGATTCACAGAATTTATGACTCTATTGACATATTTTCTGTAAGTATAAATGATTACTTCTCTACCTATATGAAAAAGGGGCTCTACCACGATATGTAATTTCAAATCAAGTCTTATTGCGCATATTCTCAGTAGTGTTTTTTAATTAACTGTACTGGTTACGCAATTATCTATGCTTAAGTTGTAAGCAACTGTTTTAATTTATCATCATTATCAACATCATATACAAAAATCGTAGGGCGTCGTCCGCTCTCTTTGCTGCTGACTCTCAACAAGTCTCTCTTAAAGATTTCCAATAAGAACGGTTGGAAGCGGCTTGCATCCAGCTCGTTCATGCGGTCTTTTAATCAGGCAGTACGTCCGCTAGGTAGTAGGACGGTGTACGTTAGGATCTATAGGTACATAATAATATATTTCGTACCTAATTTTAACAAAAATTGACATGACTTTGTTTTTAATCTACTGTAGAGGAGACCAGATATTTTATATGTTTGATATATGTTATGTACATAATAAATCTTAGTCTTGCACTAACTGATCTACAGCAAAATTTCGTAGTTCCTTGCCTCATTTAGAACGTCAAACTTATCTTGTCAAAGTACGCATATCAGTTATCAAATTATGTAAACGTCTTCATCTGTTAAACATCCAAAAAGACAAAGTTCGGACTAGAGATGAAGCAATTAAGGCATGTGTAACTTATCAACACACCTTATCCTTTCCATCAAACTCGAATATTCCCATCAAGATAATGCGCGTTACATTAACATTTCACTTCTAATGACTGACAAAACGAGCGACCCACAAAAACATAAATAACAAGCTATAAATTGAACCATTAATGAAGACTGCACTGCAGTCTCAGCTATCGGGCTATTAGTGGATGCGTATGATACGCCACATACATCATTGTACAACACTTTGAAATACGTAACTTCATTTACCGTTCGCCTATTTATTTAAGTTGTTAACCACTATCTCGTTACGTCTCGATACAAGTTGATAATCCGTTATTTATGTCTGACATTTTTCAACGCGATCCCAGCACGCGACACCGTGTCGTCCGACAAACCTCAGCGACAAATTGTCGGCCGTCCGCCTTTTGTTGTCGTAACGGTTGTGTTTTGATATCATTAGAAAATTCTCGAGTTTTACGACAGTGAGAAATATTGTTTCTAATATACCGATTAGAGATTCCTACGTTACTAATGTAGAAAGTTCTTTAACATGAACCCGGGCAGAGACGGATGAGAGGAATGATTAGACACCTGATTGTGGACACGTCCTAAGTGACAAATGCACTTTTGTGCTTCAAACGAATATTAAATCGAAAGCGAAACGGAATGCTTAAGCAAATCCCACACAATAATAAAAAAGCCGATAATATGAATAATTTAAAAAAACCTCACACAAAGATTCACATTATAAGAAAAAAAATCTGACACGCAAGATAAATAAACAGCCTCACACAAAACAATTAAAATTATCTACGAGATAAGAATTCTAAGGAAATATGGTAACGATCGTATGAATAAAGCAGAAACACGGCACGTGCCAAGAATTAAGTGCATTCTGATTCCATTCCACAAACCACAGCCCTATTAAGATGACTTGAGTTTTTGTAAATATCGACGTATTAAATACTGCGTAAGATTTATGTTGAGGCTAATAACAGGTAAATCTGTTTCGTTACACCCATCCAGTACTAAATGATGTAAATGCTGTATCTATAAGTCATAATTATATGGAGATGCATAAAACTAGTTATATTTGAAAGGGATCCAACACTCGTGGAGCTATAAAGTTGATGCAATGTATCGACCGTACGTACTTTGGCGCGGCCACATTCTCGGCCGGTAATAACGATAGAATAGACTCAAATGATATTCAAATAATACACGGAGAATCTGAATGAAAATCGTGCATAAGAAACAATAATGGTGGTAGAGAACGAAACGAAACTACTGAGCGCAGAGTCAGTGACCACAACAACGTACGAGAAACGAAGGCTTGCGATAATCATAATACGCTTGCAGATATGTGATTAGGTGCGGGGTCACGGAACGGTCGGTGTTAGACAGAGAGCTGGTCGCTCGTCCCATTCTGTGCTGAGGATGGCCGCAGCAGGCCGCCGCGGAGACGGGCAAACGACCGCAGGGCGCCTAAACCGCTATACTAAACTGTGACCTCACGAAATTCTCCGAGCACGATACCGGCGATGATTCACGTGTAATGATGGACGTACAGACAAACTGACATACAGAGATGCGGACGCTAGATGAATGCCGAACGACAGGTCCCGAGAAAAAGTTGTTTCAATTCTGAATACCATCATGATTATTATAGACTCTTATCATTAATTTTATTGAGCCATCATCGGCATTAGCATATTAAATTAGTTTTTGTTTTTAGAACCGGCGACGTAGTGTGTTGTGTGTTGATAATTTCTGATTTTGATGGGAGTATCATCTGACCATTAAGCTGTCAACGAAATGTAAATACCCAGTCGTGAATGTATTAGATGCGTAGCTATTTCGGCTACGATTGTAATCTTACGTGTCTGTCAAAATTTGAATTCCTAGCCACTTCTGCAAGTCGGATTCGGTTTCACATTATAAAAGTCGTGGTCTTAAAATATAAAGTGAAACTATAATGCTGGATGCCAACAAATATAATATTATATGGTACGGTACAGAGGGCACGGCCAGATGAAACAGGTTTCCTGAGACTACTAACGTAGTAACCAATATACATACAAACCGTGCATTACTCTCTCGAGTATTCGAGATTATACGGCGTTAGAGCGGCCGAGGAGACTGTGAGAAAATTTCACCTGTACGTACTGTCGATTTATCATTGCATATAATTTCGAATCGGATTATCCGTGAGCTAAATCGAGATAATAACATTTGAAGATCGAAGGTGGGAAGTGGATGCAAATAGGAATCAAGGGTATGATTTAAAAGTAATGGGCATCGAAAGCGGTGATACTGGAGCTCGTATATTTCTCGTGGTATCACACGTTGGTGAGGGAATTAGCGTCGGTGGCCGGCCGAGGCGCTCCAATAAATCACGCGTATAGTTCGTTAGGCACACGCCGACCGCTCGGCAGGGGGCGCCTTCGTTCCAGCCTGGCAAGTGCTGCGCCATTGACGCAACCTCGTGTACGGGAATATTTTGACGTGCTATATAGAGGCATGTCGCACTCGCCTCTGATGAATGCCCGATTCTTCAATACATATCTCCACAATTCACAGCTTGACTTGATTTTGAATTATTTATGTTGACATTTTAGCAACAAAAATGCATGTAAATTGAGACAGCAAACATTATTAATATTAGGTATATCATAAATATGAAGAAGCAAATAAAAATAAACTCATACACGGAATTTATCAAAATGCACAGAACAGGTTCTACGCCTTTCCAAATGTGACATTTATGGCATCGAAGAGGAATTTCGCACTGTTGCAGTAAAATTTGTATCTTTTGTCCGAAAATTAAGGCGTCCGTCAAGATTTAAAAAGTTAATTATCGAAATACTTTTACAGATGGACGGCGGAGTCCTGAGCGGTGATACATCATCCCAGTGAGAGAATATAAATCACCAAGTGATTGATAGTGGTGTATATCTCACGCTCGTTCGCTAGCTCCTTTTTTAATCCAACACAAATGATTTTACACTTTGATTCCTTTTTGTGAGGCCATTTCGCTTTGGGGTTTACGAGACGATCGAATTGGATTCTGTTCATCCGATTTCGGGATGATGAAATGTCCAAAAGATCCATCTTTCTTTTTGTTATAGACGTCTTTATAGTCCCTCGATGGATTCTATATTTGGCGTCACTACTAACTGGATTTATAAAATGTGTCTTCTCTAACTGAAGGTGACTTTAATTAATGAACGGCTGTCAATAATGTTTATGGAACGCAGTAATTTAGAATTTTAAATGGCGCTGCATTTAATTTTGTGTCGATAGAATAGATTTTCAATTCATTTGTGTCATCAATATCAAAGGGTTACGCTGTCTTGGAGACTATTTTATTGTTCTCAAACACAGTAACCTGACGAAACCATATTTCGTCAATGTGAAATTATATATTCCACGAATATAATAGTAATGTTTATAGTGAAAACCTATCAGGTTTCTAACAAGTATTGAGAGGCGACCCGTCAGCCGTATTTGCGGTACCTGCCCGGCGGCTCGCAGCCTTTCCAAGCAGATTAGAACCATTTTCTATTGTAGTAGCTCCGATTCACATGCAAATCGCCTGACAAAACGTGCGGAAATATAATTAGCTTACGACGCCCTGAACCCTATTGGAAGGTTAGTAGGGTCGTGCACCTTGACCGCGCAGGAACGGAACCGGTCTATTTGTTGTCTTCGTTTTTAATTAATATTTTGGCCAGGGCGTTACTCCTGACCAGTGTCCGGCGAGGGTCACTGCTAGGGGTTTTTCGCGTTCCGTGGGAACACTGCCGCGAGAAAACCGTCGATCATATCTTTATGTCAAACGTGGCTAGTAAGACTCGGTTTTCCCGGAATTTGAACCATTAAATGCGGCCCTGGAGCCTCGTATGAAACATGTCACAGTTATTATGCTCACTAGAAAAGATAATATCTCTGACGCAGCAGACAAAGTCAGTAAGCACCGCCGCGAGTTATTCTCGTTTTTCAAGCCTGTAGTGATGTTGACACGATTAAGTCGTTATATTAATCTCTCAGTGTTCCCGAAAAGGGTTATCGAGTGGTAGTATCGGCTCATTATCGCCACTATCCGCGATCGAACTGAGTCGGTCATTTGGTCGTTACGTTTCTCACGGGTCGGTGTTTGCCGAACTAGACTGGTCTAATCCAAACAGCCCATCCTTACGGTCAGTTGGTCAACAATGACCGCACCTGGGTTCGAGCGCAAATTGACACCCTCCTCAAAAATTCGCGCCGATTCTTTTGACGTCTCCTTTGTGGGACAGAGGCGTGTATGGGGCATTTTGCTTTTTGAAATAAAAACCGATGCAAACATTGCAGTAATTTGCGGACCCTATGGGAACGTCTCGAAGAGGATGACGTTTTTGACAGTTCTTGTGGGCTCACAATATAAGCGCATTGTGCATGGTTTCCGTTGTACTGAATGACGGATTTTATGCTTGGATTAGGGAAAATAAAGAATGGACAGTTTACAGACCGTGACGTATTGCAATGGCTAATTTTTGGGATCTTATTATCCCTTTTGACACGTCTGACAGAACTATATTTAGAATATTTACTAAATTATTCCCTTTTTTCTTCATGACCTTTGATTTGTAAAAAAGATTTAATTTACTGCTCTTGACGCTAGAAAGAATTTTAGCCAACTTTCCAAACAACTTTTTTACTTCTTTTCGGTCTTTCGGTTTCTAAAATATAAATAAATATAAATAAAATAAACAAAAAGTGTCTAAAAAGGCACCTAAGAAAACGATCACAAGAATGTGTCGCCATAATTAAAACGTTTCAATGTAAATACGCTTTTTAACCCTGTCACGTTTTACTTTAATATGTAACAGCCCGGGAGTTAAGCGTGAAAAATGCAACTACTTTCTAAAAGCTGAATTTTTTGTATTACGTTTTCGTGGTGATGTACAACAATACCCTGGATTCAGTCAGCTGGGTTGCTTAGCGTTTGGTGGGGATACCCGTTTGAATAAAAATTAAATGAGCATCTTCCGACTCCATTTAAAAGCTGAAAATTGGTGTACGGATAGTTAATTAATTAAAAAAGAGGTTGATGGAAGTCATTTACCTGAAACAAGTAACAAGGCCTTACAGTCAGGCTTTAAGGCGGCGCTACTGTATAGGCAAAAAATCAGCTTTTAGAAAGTAGTTGCATTTTTTGCGCTTACCTCCCGGGCTATAAGGTACATTTTAAAAAGATCTAAAATGTAAGGTACTCGAAAAACATTTTCAATTTTCCCGCGAATCTCATTAAAATTCACCGCCAAGTCCCGAGGGGTATCGGTGCGATACCAGAAATCTTTCTAAATGACCGGTCCTGCACAAAAACTTATTAAGATATTCCAAACAAAGCGAGTATGATTGATGCGCCCTAAACAAAAGGTGGGACCATTGAAGCCCATTGTTCAGCTTCAAAACGACCGAAATCGACTTCGCTGCGGACTGAATAACCTGATTTGGATGATAAGTAAATTTATTTTAACTGACATGTAATATGGATATAATAGAAAAAATATATTTTTATTTTTTGTTGATGAAAACAGGTAATAATAATATGGAAACAGGTAATCATAATTTTTTTTTATTTATGTGATATGATACTATAATTTAGATCGAATTTAATGATGACCTAATATTATTGAGAAATAGAGACAGAATTTCCGCTCTGATCTCGCATTATATAATATTATTTTTAACTATTTTATATGATTGAGTGACAAAACAAACTATGTAGGTACATTACATTGTATACCTACGTTCGATACGCTGCCCATGGTAGGCGTGAGCCATATAGAAGTGTAATTTAAATAAATATTTTAATTACGAGTGCAAGCATCCCTGTTACCATTATTAATAAAGAGCGAATTACGAGTGTCTCTACTTAAATATAGCTATTTGAGATGTGGACTAAAAATTATGATTTTTTAAAAAGTTCGGTATCAAGAACTGCTCAACCAAATTAGTACTAGGACAAGGTGGGCTTCTACCGCTGAATCTAAATGTTCTACCGCTTTTAAACACTGGTTTTTGTTAATATCGGTCCTCATCACATAATATCGATACGTTTTTGTTGCGTTTATTAATGCACTGACTAAATAAACCGGTACGTATTAAATAAACCGGTTACTAATGTGGCTAATTAATCAATGGCCGCAGCTTTGTTTTGCGCTCGCAATCATGGGATTGTTTATCTAGTTGCAATGATGGTCTGTTGCACCGGGCTTATGGGGTCGGTATTTGTTTCGATTTTGTTTAGAGGAGTTATAATAATGCTGTTTAAGTATATTAAGTAAGTATCTACCTAACCCATGTTACCCTAGTATAAAAGAGTATGTTTTAGAGAGTTTAGGTTTCATATGGATGTAAATTGGTCATTCTCGACCAACAAAGAGTAAAAATATACCCATCTATTTTTCTTTGATTTTATACTTAGGTGTTTACGATAAGTTTATCTACTAGGCACTTTTTTAGGACAAAATATACTCCTATAATAATAAAATAGATTGAAAAATAGTCCGAGAGGAAAATGGAATTTATTAGTAAATTACATTTCGTTTCATTCTATTTAAAATGTATGTTCTATTTAAAAAGATTTTATGACAATTTTTATGCTAAAACTTCAGGACTTATTTTCACCTTTTTGGAAAAATGTTAATTTGAATCACAGATAAATATAACTTTCGAGCGTTATTATCGCAGTGACATTTAAATCCGCAAATGGAAGCAAAATGTTAAATTAATAAATTTCAATCCAAAGTATCTTGTTACATCACGGTTAGTATTTTATAATAAGCACGAAATAGTAGCAAGCAACATTTACTGTGTTGAAACTACTCGAAACCTATGGATGAAAGGGCACGTCTAATGAGGCTAGAGCTTCTAATGTAGGGCAAAGAGCATCTCGAGGCGAGCTAAACAGTAACTGTTTTCACTCTACTATTGTAAGTGTAGGTTTTAGATTAAAATATATGCTAAGGTAAATAAAAAATGACTGAACATAAATCGTTTCGCCCATGAAAAGTAGTTTTTGCCCGCAGCTTCGTCCGCGTAATATTATGACAAAAGGAAACTTGAACTACATCCATGGCAAAAATCAAGTCAACCCTCTGCTGTGTTGCTCCATGACAGTGTAACGAACCAACAAACATACCTTCAGATTTTTAATATTGGTAAGGAAGTAAGAATACGGATAGTTAAGTGTTGGTAGACAAACTAGTTCTACAATTGGTTTTGGCTAGTAACCCACAGAAAAATCACATAGGTAGGTATATATTTTGCAGAATAAGTGGGTAGGTGCATAATTAAGTTTTTTCTTTAAAAAACTACCAAATAAAAGGAAGCACCTATAATTCACATTTAGTTTTGTCATGGCTAAATATAAATGACCATTTGCACATGGGTTGAAAGGTATGCACATATAACAATTACCTACCTATGTAGTTCAGAACAATCAAAGCAATCTTATATTTGTACTGACAAAAAATACTGGACACTGGTCACTATCCCACATACAAAGCTTCACAGATTGACCAGTTACACAAAAGGCTATCTATAACAGATCGTGTTGCCATTGCAATCAGCATTACGTAGTAGCACCCCTCAATGGACCCTTTCAACCGCTAAAACGTTTTAGAAAACACCTATCCGAACAAAACAATAGCAAAAAAGCTGACAAAAGCTCACGCCGAACTTATCTCGATCTGGTTTGATATCTAAGACGATTATAAAACGACAAAGGCATTTTTTCTAGCGCTGTTAACAGTTAATCTCCAAAAAAGGAGCCTGGAGTTCGCACCTTTCTTTTGTTTGTTGACAGCAAACAAATCGTTTGTTGGGCCAAAATAGCCCGGGGTCGAGGAGACCTAATGCGGTGCTTGAGGGTTGTATTGAGAGCAACGGGTTACTCGTCCTTTCCGGTCTGCCGTGCCCTTTGCTATCTCGGTGAAAGGACGGTTAATGACACAAAGGTGCGAGGTGTAAAAACTTTTGCGTTTGTTTCTAGATATGTTTGGGACGCGAGTGACGCGATAAGTGTCTTTATTAGTGAAAATAAGTAGATATTTCCATTATATTTTCAGGTCTAAACTGAATCAAAACGAAAATAAGGAAACCCAACCTATACAAGTAGGCATTGTTATAAATATGCGCTCATATAAAAATAATTTCGAATCTTGCGTTAATAGACGTTAATACGATGTAATGAAAGTAGAGCGAGTAAACATTTTGATCAAAAACCAAAGTATAGATTTTGATTATGTTTTAGATTTTTACGTGATAAAAACTGTAGCTTTGTTTTTTTTTAATTCTGAATAGGTTTGCGTTTGACCACATACTGCCTGATGTTGAGCAGATAAGCGGTCTAGGTTGTAGCACGCTTACCTAGAAGATACCTATTTACTCGGGATTTGAAGACCCCCACGTTGTACTTTAGCGGGAAGACAGACCCAGGCAAAGCGTTCTACATTCTGGCTTTATTTATGGTACAATATGTGTCAAAGGATTTCAATTCATTGAATCATCTTGAAGACTGGAATTTGTAAAAAAAAACCTATTAATTACATAATTGGTTATCTTTCCAGATTAATGACAGCCATACAGTTAATTCTGACAAAAGTCGTAGAGAAAAAGTGTTTAGTTTTGATGTACTGAATAAGCCCCTAAAAGGATGCTAATTGATTAGAAATAACCCTGTATAAACACCACAGTATTCAAAATAAAATTTGCTATCACACGATTAAAAGGCCGAGGTCACACCCAGGTGGCTCCATAATGGCCCTAGCGTCAGCCCTTCAACCTCCTGCGTCAAGTCCGCTTCCTTTATGACAAGAGGAAATTACACGGTCGCGTTATCTCCGAACCTTCGGAGCAAGTGTGGGCCATTGTTTAATTGTTGAACAGTTACTTTATCTTGGGAAGGCGAGAGCTTTGTTGTGAAGGTAGAAATGTAGAATCACAAATGCGTGTTGCGAACTGACCAATAACCATGCTTATTTATGATAAATCAAAGATCTACCTGCTAATCTATAAATGTCGAAAGCAACAAAGCATCAGCCAATTGCAATAAAACGTCTGGAACAGCTCCGTTTTTTAATCTACTTCAAAAAAAGAGGAAGTTCTGTGTTCGTCTGTAGGTATATTTTTTGTGCATTTTAATAGATAGATATTTTCGCCACTTGTGAACCAATTTTAAAAATTATTTTTAGTTCGAAAACCATTTCGAATATACATCAATTCGAGTGAACTATATATTCGAATTTTGTACACGATTGAAGTCAGTCGTGCCATTTTTTGCGTAAAATAATTTATTATTTAGCATAGTGTTCAATAGTGTTGTGAAAATGACGTAGTGAAATTTACGCGATTTCTTCTTAGCTAATTGCTAACATAGGATTTGTCTAAGATAGATTCTGTTTTGTAAGTGTTAGAGATTTTTTTCTGTAAGAAAAACGATATTTCTAGTAAAGGTTTTTGTTAGTTATAAATGCACAATTCGTTCATGACGTTCTAAATTAGTAATTTTATCCAAAGTCTTATCAAATATTGTATTTTTCTTTATCGCGCATCATAACTGTAAAATTATAGCGTAGCCCTTTGCAACCGGCTCAATACAATCGTGAGGATCGATAAAAAAATTGGCGCAAAAACCATATTGATTTTGTAAACACACCCGGTCTCATACGTTCGTGCGGGATGAGCAGATAACCGCACGATCGTATGAAACCGGTTGCGTTCACAAAATCACCATGGTTTTCCCGTCAATTTTTTTTTGATGATTTTATGCCTATATTGAGCCGGTTGTAAAGGGGTAGAATATAGTCGATCAAAACATCATCAAGATATAAGTTACACAACAGAATATGTGTCACCGTCATCTCTCGGATGCCAATAAAAGTATACACAAAGCAGTATTTCAATAGGCTGTTAAAAGCCGTACTGTCGCTCGCCTCGTAAAACTGACAACTCGTCAAGGCCCATTCCTTCCACAACCTTGACCTGAGCAACATCTATTATTTCAAACTCTACTCATTTACGCACTTGCTCGTTTTTAACAACAAAAAGGCTCACTCTGAATATCATTAATTATATTTTCGTTATTATCACAAGATTCATCTAAAGCCAGTAATACACCGTCATCAATACCATCAATCATACCGCTGTCTTTAAAACAATAACCTGGTATTAATTCCGTCGTTATAATAAGCTATTACCGCGCATAACTTTATATTAATACTGATCGTCAACAGATGCTTAGAGTATTATGCCCTTGGGCAGTTGTCCGACTAATGACTTTACAAGATTAATGATTTTACTAATTACGCTTGTGACAATCAATGTAACTCTAAAGCTTTTTGTATTGCGCTAGATTTTATGATTATCCGAGAATACCATCGGACAGTAGCAAACGCATCTTCGGAACTTAGCGCTATGTCAGTAAAGATGGTGAAAAACAAAATGTCGATGGTAGATTGATAAATCAATTTGATATCTAAAAGATCCAGCCAAAACAATCTACAGACAGCTTTCGAAACGAACTAAACAAGTTGCGTAGAATATAACATGTATTGGTCCGTACAGCTTCTTGTACAGAAAATGAAGTCACGTTGCCGATATAAATGGAAACTTTTGTCAAAGACATATTTTCAGTTGTAGTTGGCAAATACTCGTAGGTAGTTACAGACTCACAAAATGCAAAAACCGCATTTTGTAATGATATCAAGGAAACCGCCAGCAATACAAGATACTGTATTGCCGCATTCAAAACTGGAAGCTATTACTCTAGCAATAAACTAAACGTACAAGACATAATATTAAAACTTATATTACATAGTACTTACAGAGTATGAGTAAAGTACCGGTGGACAAAAAAGAAAACTTTAATAACACGGGTTGTCAAATGTCTCAACATAGGCATGGTTAGTCACTCGGAAATAGAAGCCAATTTTGTGGTTAGTAAAATTTTCCTTTTCAAATTTTGGGGACTTTGGTTGAACATGAAACTTTGATTTTTGATGAGAATATAGTGCAAGATTGTTTAATGGCACATCAAAATTAATGTGTCTTAAATTTAATAGGTTTCAAAACAAGGAAACATCAAAATTGTACAGACCAAAAGAAGTGTCAGAACTGTATGAAGTTAAAAAGTAACACAACGCAAACAGACACGCTACTAACATTATCTCCCTTATTTTCACACGTGCTTTTGAATAAATTAGCAAAATTTTTACCTAGTAATATGATAAAAGATTTTCTAATTTATTTCAGTAAAGAGTGTGCTTCTGTGATTGAAAGCATTTTGATGTAAGCTAATTCTGATGTGCCATTAAATGAATCCCCGATGTAAAACTCACCTTCTCTCCTCATGCCCATTTTGAGACATTTTCTGAGCCTGCAGTATTGGCACTGGTTTCTATGGTGTTGGTCGATGGGACAGTTCCTATTCCCCCTGCAGGAGTACGTCAGGTTTCTTCTAACGGACCTCTTGAAAAACGATTTGCAACCTGTGGACGAGAGTTTTAAACATAAATTCTGATGCTGTTGCTACAGATTTGTTGGCATATTATTAAAAATTGATAAGAAAAATGTCGCTTTCATTTGTAGTCCAAATTGTTAGCTGTATTTATGGATGAAACATTTTTGAAATTTGTAAATTTTCATCGTATATCATATACATAAATGATGAGCTAATTAAGTTTAAATTTGACGAATTTAAGTTGGAAGCGTTTCCAAAACGAAAAACATCAATTTTCTTCCCAAATACCGAAACTTATCCACATCAACATAATCAAATACATCAACGCTACTGCAGACGGGAAATAGACAGAAAATCCACCAATTTATATGGAAGATGTTAAGCAAAAACGAATTTATAAAAAAATTAAAATACTCAAACGATCTAAAGACAGTTAAGGGCAATCTCATGAATAGGTTATGGGTGAACTTTATGGTAAAAATCAATTTGAATCTGTTTCGGAATCTGTCGATAAAATGTTAGCAGAGAGATAAGACCAGCCATATTTTCTAAAAACAGTTTTGATCCTGATTAAAAGAATAAATTTGAATGACATCGCAATAGCATGTGTAGAAGCTTTAAATCTAATTTTCTTAATATCAATAATTTAAATAATACAGTCACAGTGATGAATAAATTTAAAATGTAGTTAGGTATAAGCAGTACAATAAATTCCAAATAAGTTATGACAAACATGAAAGTGTCATAATAGTCACGCGTACAAGCAAGAAGTGCTATTAGTTGTTGAGCATATTGCGTTGTAACGTTCAGTGGCTGCCAGAATTCTCATTTTTTTTTAATATATTGAGTTTGATTTAGAAACTTCAAGCCATTTAACCGCAGGAGGTAATTTTTGGGTACGATTTAATTTAAATTTCGAAATATGAGAGTGAATGGTAGCAACACTCGCATGCTCGTTGACTATTAGTTCGGTACTCATTTATAGAATTTGAATACACAATGTTTGAAGATGACAAACTTTCGCGTTTATAATAGTATTAATAATTAGTAGGATAGTACGAGATGTGTAATGTCTCTACTACGTTTTACGAGGCTTTGAACCGTTAGAGGGCGATGAGATAAAAAAAAACACACTTTTACTAAACTCACAAAGTCGCATAGGTACTCGTATAGGGGCCAGCTAAGAAACGTACTTGTTCATCTAATATTTTGAAGAAATATCACTACATAGTATAAAACAAAGTAGCTTCCCGCTCAGTCTGTCATAATGTATGCTTATATAAGTTATATCTTTAAAACTACGCAACGGATTTTGATGCGGTGTTTTTTCATAGATAGTGTGATTCAAGAAAATGGTTTACATGTATAATACACCTGTGCGAAACCGGGGCTGGTCGCTACTATGTGATTCAATGAACAACCCAGAGAAAATAAAAACACCTATGTCCAAAGAAACAGTAACGTACTAAATGAACTAAGAAGTGTCAGAGAAAAATAACTTTTTCCTACAAAAGCATGTGTTTTAAGAACGAAAGTTTCCAAGTACCTGTGTAACAGTAGATCATGTGCGGAACAATGCAGGAGTAAGGCGAGGGGTACCGTTAGTTTCGCCAACAATGTTGATAAGCGTTAGACAGTATGCAGGATTCTAGAGATTCCTAAGTAGTTAGCCAGCTAAGTTCGTATTCCCGTATCATCAACTGGCTGGTCTAGTCGTTGTAGCTTAGGTTTTAGAGATTTGAATAGCATTGCTTTCACTTGAGATGGCTTTTTAGGGTTCCGTGCCCAAAAGGTAAAAGCGGGACCCTATTGCTAAGACTCCGATGTTCGTCTGTCCTCCTGTCTGTCTGTCTGCCACCAGATATATCTCATGAAACGTCAAAGCTAGACAGCTAGTTTTTTTTACAGATGATGTATTTCTCTTGCTGCTATAACAACAAATACTAAAAACTGAATAAAATAAATATTTATTAAGACAAGTAAAATACAGATGACATGAATAAAACGTCGACAGACATCTTAGTTCCATTTTAAAATTGCTATTCTCAAACTTTCGCTTCACTTTTCATGCACCCTCTGCTCATTTTCCATTCATCTGAGCTAAATCTTGTTTTCCAGTTTCTATCTGCGGTGTAATCGCCCAATTACCACTATCTCTGGGAACATCGGACGTTGCGAATCTCACTTGATGATAACGAGAGCATTGACGTCGAGTTCTAGCGAAATGCGAGACAATGGTAGGGGTTTAGAGATGGGTGATGTATTGAAGAATTTGAGCTTGATATGACAGATTTTTAGATTAAACGTAGACTGTAAGTTTTTTTTTTTTTTTTTTAATATATTTGCGACGCCCTGTAGAACAGGGTCCTTAAATTTACTTTGCATTATTCATAAACCAACTATGCATGTTAATATTTTAAGTTTCTTTGCAATAAACATTTGAATACTGACTAATACTACCACTGACTAATAAATTGGTTGTCTGTATAGTCTGTTTACGGATGATAATTTAACGTACTGTACTGTACCAGCCTTTTTTTAATAGTCCACTGCAGGACGTAGGCCTACTCGCCAAGAGTGGTTGGGCCATATCCACCACGCTGGCCCAGTGCGGGTTGGTAGATTCACATACACCATCGAATTTCTCCTACGGACATATGCAGGTTGCCTCACGATGTTTTCCTTCACCGAAAAGCCAGTGGTGTGAAATTCCGTACATAAATTCCGAAGAACTCATTGGTACGGGACCGGGATTTGAACCCACGACCTCACGATTGTAAGGCCGGTGTCATTACCACTAGACCACCACGGCTTTAATTTAACGTGATAGCTTCATAAGAAAACATTGTTGAATGAACAACTGAATGAAGCCGAACGCCTAGGCCGATCGTAACTCTATCGCTTGTTCCGCCCTCTCGCTTGCACGCTCGGGCGGAACGTGACACTTTTTAGTGCGTGAAGCCGACATTCGTAGATTTTTAAGACGTTATCACTTCAAAAAAGTGTTATCAGTTTGAATGGTGTCTTTGTATACGAGTTAGTGTATGTAGCCTATTAACTTCGAAGCGTATGAATTAACTAGCAGAGCTTGTTATAGCTATATGGTATGACTTATTTAGATGTTGTTTTTGATGTTAGACAGCCTCGGTGGCTCAGTGGTTAGTGACCTTAACTTCTGGGTCAAAAAGGCGTGGGTTCGATCCCCACCCAGGGCAAGTATTTATGTGATGAACATAGGTGTTTGCTCTGTGTCTGGGTGTAATTTAGTTACTATCTAAATAAGTATGTATTTAAATATGTATAAGTAGTGTGTCAGTCTCTGGCAGCCATATCACAAGCTTTGCTTAATTTGGGGTCAGATGCCGTGTGTAAGATGTCCCAAAATTTTATTTATTTTTAAGAGTGTATAAGATTAAAGATGAAATACGCAGACCTAAAGATACTTTTTTACAAATAGAGTAGTAATAGTCCAGTAAGTACTACTGGAGATCATTGGCAAGTGCGGTAATGACACCTGATTACAGGTGTCGACGGTCGCACTGACCCACATCCTATAATACGTCACGAGATCTGATGTAATCTAACCTTAACTGTAAATTGGACACTCATTTTTACACTTAAACAAGATGAGGTAAAATAAAACCATATCAAATAAACTTTTTAAATTAATTTGAACTTTTCAAATGATTAATTCATTTTTGCCTTTTTTTGACCTCCAAAAATACTCTCCTTTTTGAATGGTTTTGAATATTTTTGGGGCATAAATACATACGTTGTTTATATTTGGTGTTATTTCGACTGCCTCGGTGGCTCAGTGGTTAGTGACCCTAACTTCTAGGTCAAAGGGGCGTGGGTTCAATCCCCACCCAGGGCAAGTATTTATGTGATGAACATAGGTGTTTGCTCTGTGTCTGGGTGTTATTTAATTACTATCTATATAAGTATGTATTTAAAAATATGTATAAGTAGTATATCAGTCTCTGGCAGCCATATCACAAGCTTTGCTTAGTTTGGGGTCAGAGGCCGTGTGTAAGATGTTCTCAAATATTTATTTAAATATTTTTATACCTACTTCATAGAAAATGCTATAGGTACCTAGTTACTATACATTCTCAAAGTTAAGCTTTTTCTAAGGATAAATAAGTTTGTTTGGTGATTACTGAGTCGGTAATGTATGCAACAATGTCCTAAAATATGTATAGGCCGTTTTAAGAAATATGCAGCCGTAGCCCCGTAGGTATATGAATATTAAACTACTCAAAATGTAAAAATGCCATTGAAATCGGTCGATGACTGATACTTATAACGAGACATTCTTTACAAAACTTTATTTTTTAAATATAGGCAGTGCGGCTCTTAATTATGTAAATCTATGGACACGTATTTTATCAATTTACTTAATCGAAGCAACGCACAATGAAGTTTTAAGTAGCATTAATGTAGCAAATACCTATACATTAGTATGTATCAATATAGTATCAACGGAAATCAATATTTGAAATGATAATTTGTTTTTGGTTTTGTGATGATAATTTATTTTTAACCGACTTCCAAAAAGGAGGAGGTTCTATGTTCGTCTGTATGTATTTTTTTGTGTAAGTATGTTCATCGATAATTGCGCCAATTGTGAACCCGAGGTGGTCCCATACCCTTAAAGGGTCATATGTATTTGACATTATTATAACATGTTACTTAAGAACCGCATGTAAAAATTACATAAATTGCAATAAATAATTGAATTGAATATTTTTAGTCGATAACATTGAACCATTCCTTATAATTAATAAAGTTCTCGAATAGAGATCACTGACCATAACACATACTGCAGCGCAGCGAATAATGTCCACTGACTACTTAGATAGACTGTCGTTCTAATGAAGACCATATCACTATCATAGTCAGTGGTACGAGTATAACTGACAGAAAACTGTTTTTTTCTGCAAGATTATTGCAGAATATAGGGATTTCAGTTGTTTTGGGAATCGCTGTAAACCACGGTGATTCGGTGACAGCTGACAAACACCTAGTCAAATCTACAACCCTTTTTTTCCCAGAGAAAATCCTTTATGGATGCCACCCCACCTCGGGGGAGGCAGGGTGGTTATGTGGACGTCTTTTGACTGCACTAATATCGTTCTTTTAGTAATAAAGTGCACTAAAGTTACATTATCTCAGGTTCAAATTTTAGTAGAGGAATGCGTTGAAATTTATGAACACCAAGAGGCTTTACAAATATGTATTAAAATTCACCAAATAATATTTAAGTAAAAATAAAATGCTCAATTCACCGCCAAAGAAAATTTTCATCTTAATGTGAAAACAAAAGAAGTTAGCATTCCTAATATGAAAAACGCGCGCGCGGTCCACGGAGGTCGGTCGCATCGCGCGGAGGTCGGTAGCGCTGGCGACCGCGACGGCTTTCCACAGTGTCACCTGAGACGGTGTACCCACTAAAACCCTGGTGTGTTCCTTCTCTGCGCATCTGTGTCAGTATTGCGGGAACGCTTGCGCACACTTCCACTACCAGTCTAACTACAACCTAGTAGAACTAGGCTATAGGGTGAATCAATTATCTTGGTGGCTGTGAAGCTGCGAATGACCCATACGGCATACCTGACTAAAGCTCACGTAGCTGCGCTGCACAAGAATTGGGTTATCCGCAGTAGCTTCGCTTGGGTTAACCGCAGTCAGCTTGTATCTAACAACACAGCCATACCTTTGCTACTTTTCTGTTTTTAATTTTAGTTTCTTTAACATTATGTAACTTTTTTTTTAACTAATAATATCGTTTTGTAGTCCTTAAATATTTTTACTATCAATTGGTTTGTTTATTTAAAAGTCTGATTGATTGCGACTCGCGTCATGGTCATAGTGCGTCAGTGTCAATTTTCAGCTACTGTCAGTTGACATGTTATTATTATCGCATCGGGTTTTGGCGTGGCGCGAACAACATATTTGGTAAAATGGATAAACTTTTTTTATAATGTTTGAATGCTGTTGCTCCAATAATAACTATAATGTTTTTTTTTTTTTTTTGTAATATTTACATGAGACGTCACCTGCCGGTCCCTCCGGAAAACCAGCGCTGGTTAGTTCACAACCAATATATGCTGAGGACAGACAGGTTCAGGTTGTGACAAAAATTAAATAAAGTAATTAAGATGACATTGTAAAACTATTAAGATTAATTGTTTATTTTGTTTTGTTTTGCTTTGTTGTTTGTTTTGGATTTTGTTTCATTATATTTTTGTCCTTATAATAACTGTCTATATTGTCTAATACATTTGAATCGCCCTATAGCGCTCATAGCGTAGTTAGACCTCAGACCAAATAAAAAAATCAAGACAGAATGTTGTGAACAAAACAAGTTAGGCCGGCAAAACTAAGCCTCGCCGTGTATATACACAATTACACACACATACACGTATAAAGAAATTAAGCCATGGCTCGTCAGTCGAACTATGGCGGCGCAAGGTTGTAATTTGACTGGTTGTGGAAGTGTGCGCAAAATATTTGTTTCGGCCTATACATTTCTGGTGGAAAAGCAGCTTTAACTAGCATTGTAGAGTGTATGCACCTCACATTGTGTCACCAGTCTGAGGTAGTTAAAGTGAGCGTCCACTTGATTGATGCTTTGTCACATACGGCGCGGAATTATCGCCGTCATAAAACTTAGTGCATCTCACGAATTATTGCATTATTTGCGAAAATATTTACCTACCTACTTCTTTTGCAATGTCTGCTAACTGTTTTTACTTTATTCATTTGTTATTATGTCAATGCCAAAATAAAACTGTATTGTATAGGTATTGTCTTGGTGTTCTATAGCGGTAGTGACACCCGCCTTACAATCGTGAGGTCGTGGGTTCAAATCTCGGTCTCGCACCAATTTTTTCCAGTTCTCTGAAATTTATGTGTGGATTTTTACACCATTCATTGGCTTTTCAGTGAAAGGAAACATCGTGGGGAAACCTGAATGTGTCCGTAGAAAAAAATCGATGGCGTATGTGAATCCACCAATATAAATATAAAAAGGCTGGTGCAGTACAGTATAGATACTGTATTGTATGATTTTCAATAGTTTTCAATTTATTGAAACTGATTATTTATAACGCCAATTTTAGAAATCACTATCTACATAGTATAAAACGAAGTAACTTCCCGCTCTGTCTGTCCCTACGTATGCTTATATATTTAAAACTACGCAACGGATTTTGATGCATTTTTTTTGATAGACAGAGTGATTCAAAAGAAAGTTTTATATGTATCAATCGCTAGTATAAAGGCAAAAATAAATATTTATGTAGGAACTTGATTTATTGTTAGAAACGCTGCCCTTCAACCTGTAATACAGTCATGTTTCACATAACTGGCGGAGATGCGGTACTTTTCCATGTAGATTCTAGAAAAGAGTCCTACTGCGTACTCATACCTATACACTAAAAAATTACTTATAAACTTCTTAGACAATCCGCAGATTGTCACTTCGAGAAGTTATATTTTTTTAAATCATTTTATTTATAGTGTTTTTCCCACTATGAATGAGCACATGTTAAGCTCAAAAAATTATTTTTGAAATAGAAAGTGCTAAAGAAGGATGCAGCGAATGGACCTGTCGTTTTTTTTTTTTGCAAGTAGGTAGAAAACAAAACATCATTTATAATAATGATATGTGCTTCAAAAATTTAGTGATTTTTTGCTGTTTTCATATCACTAATTAAAATTAATATTAGACCACCAGAAAAATTACAATGATTTTTTATTGTTTTAACATTATAGATTACATACATAAGAAGTGGCGGTATGACCTTAAAGGCTTTAGCCTGTCCAAAAATGGGCACATTATTTAAAAAAATCACTATTTTATTACTGTTGCTGTCAAAAAAAAAGGAAATGTCAAATTCAGTCGATCAGATGATGTATTCAGTATTGCCAGATTTCGTTTTCGGTATTCCGACTTAGCAATTTTTTGGAGGGGTTGATAAAATTATTTTCTTTTTCAACAGTTGGTACATGCTCCTTCCTTAACTCTTTTTAAGTGTTTCAACTAGTAATTTTACGAACTGAGGTGTCTTTTTACATATTTTATAGAAACATACATTTTTGTTTACTAAAAGATTATCAAAAAGAAAGAAAACTTATATTTTTAGGTTTCACTCACTTTACTACTAACAAAAAGCTGCAGTTGAAATTATCCGAGATATTCCAGATTATTTTGATATTGCTCGTAATAATCCTTAAAGGTGCTATTCGAATCTCGGCAGCAGGCTACAGCTACAAACAGCACTTGCAGCAGCTGCGCGAAGCCGGCTGTGGCTGCACAACTGAGGGGTTAATCCAGGTTTACACGTAAATTGAAACTACAGCTGTTTTGGTATGGCCCTATACATTTTTGTACAGCGCCCCTAGCAGAAACGAGGAAGAACTAACCAAAATCTATGGAGCCACACGCGAACGCGAAAGTTTGAGTAAACTTCGCAAAGCCTGGACTACGAGTAAGGGCTCTGGTTATCTATGTAGTATTATGAATTTCTGCAAAAAAGATTCCGATTGCGGCTCCGGCAGCACGTGCTACCGAGCCTCAGCTGCGAGTGTTGTTCACCTGTTTAGACAAGTCCGACGTGCTGCCTGTCGCAGCACGTGTAGCCAACCTCGGAATCACTCTCGACTGCGGAAGCAGGCAGTGGCTGCATTTCAGATGTGTGTTACCTGCAATCGCGACCTGCATCCGCAGGCTGCGGCCGAAGTTCGAATAGCAGCAAGTTGTGGTTCTTATACTATTGCTAATGAAGTGGATGAATACCGAAATTCATTATAATTCATTTTTTCGTAGTACCAGTCGTCGTAGTTACCATTTAGCGCTTTTGGCGCGTTTTTTACGTGCTGATAGCGAATTTTTGCCAAAAGGAGTTGGCAGCACTGCTATGGTCTATCCTTACTAATATTATAAATCCGAAAAGTTTGTTGGTTTGTTGGTTTGTTACTCTATCACGCACCAACGGAGCAACGGATTGACTTGATTTTTGGCATAGACATAGTTTAAAAGGCGGAAGGAGCTTTAGGATACTTTTTATCCCGAAAAATTGCATCGTTCCTGTAGGACAGGACAAAACCATCGAAAGCGAAACTGTCGCCACTATCACAAAGACGCTAAGTGATTAATTCCTCTATGACGCTAATATGGACTAACGAAACGTCACAGCCAAACGTAATTAGATGACAGGTGACATTGTCTGCAGGTAGCATGGCACGGGGACAAATTGTTTTTCCACCATTATATCCCCTTGAAGAGGAAATAAAGTATGGATTGAAAATGACAACTGACATTAAAATTAGATAAAATGTTATTTTCCCTCTGCATGCTACGAGTACATGTTACTATGACGTTTAATACCAGGCCGTCATTTTGTCTGACAATAAAAATATTTTTAAATCTTCTATCATTAGAGGTTTAACATGTTTCTTTATTCTACCTTTATGGTACAGAATCATCATACTTTAATATTATCAATCCGAAAAGTTTGTTGGTTTGTTCCTCTTTGACGCAGCAACGGAGCAAAAGATTGACCTGATTTTTGGTATGGATACATTTGGTTTAAAAGACAGAAAGTGATAATAGGATACTTTTTATCTCGAGAAAATTCGTGATTACCATGGGATAGGACAATACCTGTTTCTCAGCAATGGAGCAACGGATTGACTTGATATTTGGGGTGGGCATAGTTTGGAAGACGGAAAGTGACATAGGATACTTTCCATCCCGAAAAAAATGTGGTTCCCGTAGGACTTAACAATATTTTTTTCTCAGCAATGGAGCAACTTGCCTTGGCTTATTGCATGAATATACTCGTAGTTTGAAAGACGAAAAGTGACATAGGCCACTTTTTATCGCAAAAACTTTAACAGTTCCCGTAGGATAGGATAAAAACTAAGTGAGCGGGCTGCGGTAGCAGCCGTCTAAACGCCAGAAATAACCTGTCATGGCAAGTTTAGGACGTTCCTACATTTTTCGCACTCCTTCGCGGCACTCAGCACACAGCGCACACAGCGCTAGCCCAGACTCGGGCTCCATAACGGAGCTTGCGCTCTCGCCACAATGACGGAGTGTTTCGGAGCACAAGACACATCGTCATCCACCACTCGGGACTAACCAGTACTGAACGTCAGACAGCATTCCAACGCCCTGGTCCCAGTGCAGCGGGTCAGTCATAGTAGCCCAGCGCCTACCTCTTCAACTGCAGAGGGCAGTGAGAACGGCCATCGCGATACCGACACCTCTCTTCCCCTGCAGCCCCACTGCGTCTGCCAACACGTTGACGGCCTAGCGGAAGGTAGGGTAGGTGGCGGCACCTACACCACCAGTTCCATATATCCCACCGCGGCCCCTAATCCTCGGCTGTCATATCAGAGTCCAGGAAGCAGCCTTGCTTTATGAAACTAAGAAAGGTTATTTCCAGCAAGTAACTGGAGATAGAAAGACAAAAAAGAAGCCACCCAGCGCAGCAGGAGGAGCTGGTGTTCATATGCCTGACAGACGGAGCAGCACTAGAGCAAAATCTTAACCGAAAAATTAACATATTTACAGACGGCAGCAAAATTAAAGGGAAAGTTGGGGCGGCATTATCCATTTGGGATGATGCCGCTGAGAACAGTACCCGCAAGCTGAAATTGGCCGATTGGTGCTCCGTGTACCAGGCCAAGTTATTGGCACTTCTTGAGGGTACCGAAAAAGCAACAATCTTTTGTGACTCCAGGTCTGCACTGGAAACGGTAGTTGGCGTATCTTCCCTCCATCCCTTAGCAGTAAATTCAAAGCTAACATAAAGTTACTACACGCACAAAATAAAATAGTGAAACTTTATTGGATTAAAGCGCACGCGGGGATGGAGGGAAATGAGTGAGCGGACCAGCTAGCAAAGGAAGCAGCACTGCACTCGAAGTGCAGACCTATTTACGATAACTGCCCCGTTTCATTCGTCAAGCGAGAAATCCGAAAGGACTCTCTTGACGAGTGGAACCGGCGGTATCAGGATGGACACACAGCGGCGGTAACCAAAACATATTTTCCGGATGCAAGGGCGGCATACAAGATCGTAAGAGAAATACCACCAGTGGGAATCATAACTCAAGTGCTGACGGGGCATGGTGAGTTTTCCCAATACTTACATCGATTTAAGTTGAGGGAAAGCCCATCGTGCATCTGTGAACCCACAAAAGAGGAGACTCCACTGCACATAATCTTGGAATGCCCAGTTTATGGAAAGCAGATATTTGATTTAGAACAATGTATTGTATTGTATTGTAATTAGGAACAAGTAGGTATAACTTTGCTGTACCATTGTAATGTTTATTATTACTGCAAACAGCCAAAAACATTGAAATATAGGTATAGTGTTTATTCATTTGTAATTAAGGCCCCTGATCATGTCAGGGATATTTCGCGATATAATAAAAAAAAATCCTCGGATGCAGCGTCGCAAGAGCGGCACTGCAGCCCGCCTAAGTTGCGACACTCCTCATAAGGCATGCAACCTACCGGCCATCCTCTCAGCTGCTTTAGTTAAAAGCGGCTGAACCTCGAGTGCTAGCCTCTAAGCTTCCTTGGGGGAAAAGACCCAAAGAAGAGGGAGACTTCGAGCGCCGCCTTTTCAGCTGCCTCAGACCTCCCCCGCGACAAGGCAGAAATACACTGAGGGTTGTTTATAAACTCCAACCGTAACTTAACCAACAAAAGCATTCCTCTAAGGTATTTTGATATTTGTCGGTTAGCTTAAGTTTCGCAGCCGAAATAAACATAAGCCAAAATCAAAATATAACGCGGGCGAAGCCGCGGGTAAAAGCTAGTAATTCTATAAATCAAAGTAGGTACCTATAGCTTGAAAATTGTTTTCGGTTTTTCTTATTTTAACTTCATTTTAAACAAACTTGTACATATCAGAACAGTTTTAGAAGCGTCATAAATTACTCTGGTGAAGATAACATTTTTATAAATGAGCTTGGGAGAAACTGAGTGTATTCGTACACAACAGGTATTCGTATGTATGAGCTGTCGACATCCTTCTTTGCCCTGTGTGTTAGTTTGGCGTCAGAGAACGTGTGTAAGACGTCCCCAAATACTTATATATTTATTACCGTTGGTGACGTATTAAATATTGTTTCTCACAAAAAGAACTCTGCTATTATTTCTTGATTACAAAAGTACTGCTGTAGATATACAGGGTTATTTCTAATCAATTAGCATCCTTTTAGTTTAGGGGCTTGTTCTGTACATCAAAACCAACAACTTTTGTTCTGCGACTTTTGTGAAAACTAAAAAAAAATTGTTGTTCCACACATTTATTTTGACAAAAGTTGCAGAACAAAAGTTGTTAGTTTAGATGTGCAGAATAAGCCCCTAAAAGGATGCTAATTGATTAGACATAACCCTGTATATTTTTGATTGTTCTTTATTAACGTCGTAGATCTTACATTTTTCTGTCGACACTGCGTAGAGAGTGAAACTGTCATCAACCAATAATCTATGATAATTCGGCTACAATAAGTAAAGCTTAATCAATACCATAGCGGCTACAGCTTCAAAGCTCGCGCTCATTTAGAAAAGATAAAAATTAATTAAATCAATAATTAATTAATTACTGTAAATTATTTTTTAACGGGTCTTTGTTGTTTATTATCTTCTGTTTATTTTATGGTATTGTTGATAGATAGTTAAAATGACATCGCTTAGAGATTCAACCGTATATAATATTAGGTAAATATTTAAGTAACTTATAAAATAGGCATTAAAACAATTAATGCCTCCGCGGCCAGTTATTTACTGTCTGCCTGAATGGCCGGCCTTGCTTTTACACGCAATTTTGTAAAATTACTGGTTACTTTGTAGAGCTAGATTTAATAGGAATTTTATTATTATGCTTAGTTAACGTCAAAATTCAACGTTATGTCGTAAATTGTTTAAGTTTGCGTAATGCGTGGGTAATTAGTTGTTAGCTTGGCAACATTATATCTTCATAATAAAAACTCTCACAAATCTAAGGCATCATTAATGAGGTTGTATATTATAGTAAACGAAAACTATTTTTAGTTTCGTATGACTTTATACATTGGCATTTTTGTCACGTTTCCTTCAGGGTCCATATACGAAACTGTATGAAGCTACAAGAAAATTATAACTGTTTTCATTTATTATACAAACTCATACTCATCGAATTAGTATTTTGATGATATTAGAGTCTTAGTTCGCAGATAGCGGTAATATCGAGTAATACTTTTGAAACTCTATTTATTGTAAACTATCCACACAAGTTATCGTTTAGGTATCTACGCAAGTACGTAAAGTATTGATAGTGTAAAATTAAAAATGCAATTTTATTGGCTGCCTCGGTGGCTAAGTGGTTGGTGAACCTAACTTCTGGATCAAAGAGGCGTGGGTTCGATCCGCACCCAGGGCAAACATTTATGTGATGAACATAGGTTTTTGTTCTGTGTCTGGGTTTTATTTATGTACTATCTATATAAGTATGTATTTGAAATATGTATGTGTAGTAAGTATATCAGTCTCTGGCAACCATATCACAAGCTTTGCTTAGTTTGGGTCAGAGACCGTGTGTTAGATGTCCCTAAATATTTATTTTATTTATTTATTTTTTTAAATATATTTTCTTTACTTTTGAAGAAAACAGTACCTAGTAATTCAAAAATTCAAAATTAATTTATTTCAAGCATTTGTAGGTACTCATATTCAAAAAAAATAAATTAAATTATGTCACCAGTTACAAATTATTAAATTTATTTAATAAGTAATAATAGTTAATTATTTAATTAGTAAGAATAGTACCGTGTCTACGTTGTTCCAAATGTTTTATATATTGTAAAAAATATTTTAATAAGCCTGATTTTAGAGACAATGTTATATTTTTGAAGTAAGTAAGTGATTTTTATTTATTTTGTGACAAGATAAAGGCCGAATCAGACATCTTGGCGGCTCTGATGTTAGGTACAAGCTGCGGGTAACCCAATGTTGACTGCGAAGGTTACGCGAGAATTGGATTACCCGCAGTTTAAGCCCGATTACAGAGGCGCCAGCGTAAATTTAATAGCAACGTTAAAAGCGTTCTCTCTATCGAATTCCTAAAGTGAAAAAGAAACAGAACTATGCTATTTAGCTATCATAATCACGTTGGCGCCTCTGTAATCGGGCTTTTTGTACATTTATAAAACATCACAGCCGCATGTTCGATTGGGCCTATACCTACCTGGTAAAAGCATATGCTTATATTTTATGCTGTGTGCTATCGAAAATATTTCTCAAATTTAGGAGCGAGGCAAGTAGGTACCTACGGCAGCCTAAATGATTAGCGGCGGCCGCTCTGCTTTGTTTATTATGCTGGTACTTGTAACTCGTACTCGTAATAACTTGTAATTAGAGAACTAGAACAATTTTGTCAAACCTAAGCTAGGTTTAATAGTGTTTTAAGTTTTTATAACTAGTGTAAATTTTATGGAAATAAATTAAAAAAAAGAAAAGGTATTTCTTTTATATCAATATTTTTTAAATATTTTACTTTTTGCTCTCAACAATACACATCAACTGTACTAGTACTAACTGAGACATCCGAGTTATTAAAGTTATTATAGCCTTATGATTGATTACTCTAATGTCATTAACAAGTAGCAAATTGATTTACATCTGATTCAATTTGAAGTTCCATTCGGTCTCTTTGAACCGGGTGGTTATTGGATTAATTGTATGACTTGTGTGGGGAGATCTGAATTGCATTTGGGTAATTAATGATAAGGGATTGCAGTACTACCGTACTACAAAAAAATTGTCCGTGAAGTTGATTTACAGACGATAATTTGACGTGATAACGTCATAAGAAAACATTGTAGAATTATCAACAAGGAAGTTACATATTATCAACTGAAACAAGCCGAACGCTTAGGCCGGCCCTGCCTCTCTATCACTTGTTCCGCGCTCTCGCTTGCACGCTCGGCTCTGGCGGAACGTGACACTTTTTCGTGAGTGCAGCCAGCGTTTATCGATTTATTATGGTAAGCGTCCACTTGTCGGTATCGTACGCAACGGATGCATCGCACGCAACGGATCGTAGCATTCTTTGTATAGAGACTCATATAAGTGCGTCCACCTGTCCGCATCGTACGCATCGCACATCGGCAATGCCGACACCATTGCTCCGAGAGGCAACTTTTGCGATGCGTGTCGATGACGTCATACGGAATGCCGATCAGTGGACGCACCCCGCGCGCAGTTTCTCGTGTGGCTTCAGGATATAAACAAGATAATTGAATTTAGCTTGCGACATACGAAAATATTGGAAGAACTTGGTGTCATCGTTTGACAAATCAGGAAACAGGGTGTGATATTCTCCATGTTCCGATCTCTTCTTGAATATGTCGTGTATCCAGATACTATGTTTCTTTTTAACTTTTTTTTCCAATTCTTCCTCTTCCGCTAACAAACAAGCTACAACGACAATTTGTTCTTCATCGCTTTCCTCCATCCTCACAGAGTCCGCTCACTACGAAAATCCGAATGAACTGGCATCGTCAAACCGTATTCTGGTACTCACCGTCGGTAATCCGTACGCTGCCGATACAGTGGACGCACTGTGAAAACTTGTATCTGTTTGATGCGACGCGTCCGTTGCGTACGATACTGACAAGTGGACGCTTAGCTTAAGACGTTATCACGTCAAAAATCAACGATTAGTGCTTTTCTACTTCGAAAAAAAAAATGTAATCTAAAATGATTTACTTTTGTAAGCATATTATTGCCATAGTAATACGATCGGAACAATTCTACCTAAACTTTACTAAACAAATAAAGAAAATATTCAGGCACGGTTTAATTATGGCATTAATTTCATACCTTTTTGCAATGTCTCTTTTAACATTAATGTTGAACAGAAAAAGGAAACAGAAAAAAGAATTCGGTCTCTTTGAACCTGTACCAGCCTTTTTAATAGTCTACTGCAGGACGTAGGCCTACCTACGAAAAGTGATTGGGCCATATCCACCACGCTGGCCCAGTGCGGGATGATGGATTCACACACACCATGGAATTTCTTCCTTGGACATATGCAGGTGGCCTCACGATGTTTTCCTTCACCGAAAAGCCAGTGGTGTGAAATTCCGTACATAAATTCAAAGGAATTCGTTGGTACGGGTCCGGGTTTGAACCCATGATCTCACGATTACAAGGCGGGAATCATTACCACTAGACCACCACGGCTTCTTTGAACCTGGTGGTTATTAATAAATTACCTATGTGACTCGTATGGGGAGATCTGCAATTCAGATCTCCCCCATGATTCATATTAATTTGGGTATTTAATGATTAGGGATTGCGATACTACCGTGTTCCAAAAGAAAAGTTAATAGTTTAAACGACACAAATAATGTCCAAATTTTTGCATAGAAGACTAGTAGAGGAAAATCTTTGCTTAGTCAAACCTGTGTCATAATAAAAGAAGGTTTGTAAAATTTGTGAAATCGGTATTGTACGATTTGTACAGAAGAGTGTACTGTTTGAGGTGCGTCTAACGATTTTTAAACCCAGATAAGTATCCTTGCAAGCTGCAAGACGGAAAAAGAAAATCTCCACCAACCTTCAACCCTCGACCATCTCCAGACTTCAGCATCAGTTGCGATGTCTATGGGACACTGATTGATGACGGGACACTTTCCTTGGCACCAGACACGTCGCACACGGACACGAAATAATTTAATATTTAGACAATGACTTATAGTCTTCAAGGAAGGCGCAACGTGCGCTCAGTTCAATCGTCGTTGACTTAGTGACGCTTCCGCCCTTCGACGGTAGCGAATATCAAGCGGGTGGAGGAAATTTTTCCATCTACCCTCAATTTGCTTTCAGAGATCGAACAGGTATAAAATGTTTTTGATAAATGTACTTTTTATCAATAGTAAATGCTTAATTTAACAGCTGGAGCCCCATAAATAGGTACGCGTAAACTTTCATAAAACCCATCAATGCACACGCAATTTACACTTCTGGGTGTAGCTGCCAAAACTATACTTATTATCATGGAATACACTCAAAATGGGCGAAAAGCAACACTGAGAATCAGATTAGAAACAGTGGATTTATAAACAGTTCCCATAGCTAGTAATTGGGGTCCCTCTGCCCAGAAAGCAGACCCATTACCTAGACCACGAGAGAAGAAAATGTAATCACCACTTCTTACTTTTATAGGACTTGTGCACATAGATCAACTTAAGCCCTTTTCAAATTTTAAAATTAAAACTGAAAGCGAATGTAATTACAACTAGAAAATGAATTTAAAATTTATGAATCAAAATGTATGCAGTCTTTTGTATTGTACCTAACTAAAGCAAAATAATCAAAACTAAGCTTCCCTTAATCATTTCATTAAGGCACGTGCACAAAGAGACGAGTTTAATGAAATATTACTTGCCATAATGACTACAGGATCGGTTCTTAATGACCTGAATGCTTTAGAACGATCTTTAGGTGCCCTGGGTAGTCTGTATAGTCAGAGAAATAAGGTTTCATTTTGTTTTAAGAATTAATAGTGGATTTATATAGCTATATCTATAGTCTTTAGACTGCTAATTATGCTGACAAAATCAAAAAGAAAACTATTAAAATGTTAATTTATGACGACATAAAAGATAAATTAGGTACTGAATAGTTTTTAGTTTCCGCAATAATGTGACCGAATTATACAAAAAAACTTCCGTTGAAGGAATCGGGTATTAACTTTCAAAGTTCGAATGCAAAAGGTCTGTCTAAAATTAGCATCTATTATTGTCGATAAAATTCAAATTTTATCGACAACCGTAAACTCTATCAGTTAAATCAGATTCGATATCTGAAAAATCACACGCATTGTAAATACGGGAGTATCGAATATATAAATAAACTCTTAGTAAAATAATGTAACTCGTTTATTTTATAGTGAATCAAACGTAAATTTTGGATTTACGACGTGACAAACACGAAAAATCCTCAACAATATGGCCGCTTTAAATTTCCAAAATGGTCATTAACGTCACGCACTCTCGTGTTTACCTTATTAAGGCGTAGCTAGTACTTGTTTAATTCACATAAATAACATATTAAAAAGAGTCAAATTTTCATTAAAAGGCAGCGTGATTCAACGCGGCCGCGCGTTTTATTGACAGTTTTAGTGGCGAGAAAAGAGCCACACACGCGCCGGTCTTGGATTCAATTTAAAAAGTGGAATGAGATAAAAATAAATAAGTTCGGAAAGACACTTATGTTTAGAGGCGGTCGTAAAGATAGGGTTAACTGCCACGGTATCGCGGGACAAACATACCATAAACTGACCGGTTATTGTCGATATAGGGACGCTACGGTATCGATACAGCTACTCTAATCGATTGTAAGTGATAGACTGATAGCTCGCAATCTTCCTTCGGGATAAGACAAAAAATAAAATGTAAGTAAACATTATATACATAAAATACAAATCACATATTCTATTGGAGTAAAATGTTGAGATTTCACATTTCATACATGTTAAGAACAAAATGTTAAGATTATACCCAGTACTTCTTCATGACCCACATTAAGACTAATTTTCTGATTTATAATGTTTATCAATGTTGACAATGACATTTACTAATAAGTAAAAAAAGATAAAGCAACGATAGAGATCAAGACAAGACTATCGACATAAGGTATTGACGCGCGCACCACTAAGTGCAGGTGTCAACTGTAATCACTATTGTCGCTCGGATGCGAGCATTTAACTCAAAAGAAGCGCGCACCCGTAGAACTTTGTCGTTTCAATACCCATAAAACTTTTACTGCTTGTTTCTCTTAACCGATTTTAACTTTTATTCGGACATGGTTGCATTAAAATCAGCGGGGGGTCTGCCGGTTAATAAAGTGGATTTGTCGACATCAAAATAACACTTTATGGTCGCGACGCTAATGCGGTTTATCGGTACACTCTTAAAGTAGTAATCATACGATAGGTTAAGCTAAAATATATACAGTATAATTTCACTGATCCGGCACTATTTAAATCAGAGGGTGCCGGGTTATTGGAATGTTCGGATTACTGGATTATACAAAAAAATCATAGTAAATAAAATAAATAATTTCATAATGAGAATATAATGTACCTATGCATGCGCGTGTAAATAATGCTACATGCTAAAGATAATAAATAATGCTGCCCAAGTGCACATGATCATTTTTGAGGTTAGACTGCTATACAACGACATGGTGACGGAGCACATAAACGTAGAGGAGCGAGGAAGGCGCGGGCGGAAGGTGCCGGAATATTGGACGTATCGGTTTATTGAAGTGCCGGATTAGTGAGATTACACTGTACTACTTCTAGAGACTTGTGGTAGTTATTATCGGGAGAGTTTCGAGTGTGTTTCTTTATGCAAATGAGGCTAAATATGTTTCGGACTGGGCTTAGAACGTATAAATTGTCATCAAAGCTGATAAGACGCGAAGCAGATCGCACTGCCTACTTAACTCTTGTTTATATCGGAGATATAAAAACAGCATCGTGCGAGAATTAACAGCTAGATAATGGATATGAAAACTGACAGAAATGTTTGGAAACGGTTTCTGTATCGGCGTAAAGTTGGGAAATAAGCAAGTGGTTTTTAAAAACTTAGATATGAATTCTAAACTGTCCAATTTTTAATTTAATACTTACGGAGTTTATTAACCGAAGTTTTAGTTTATTCGACCTAGCTATTTAAGTTTTAATTAGTTAAAAAAAAAATTAAGGACGAAGATGTGCATAATTATGTTATAATGAATACGGATACAATACAATCAAATGAAGGTGTAAAAAGTACGGTGATCTTGCATAAATGAAAATATTTAAACGCTGAACAAGTACCGTCTAGATAAGCGTGCTACGTCCTATTTCACATCGTTGTTAAGACCAGATGAATTGGAACTGAACTTTATCCGTTTTCCGCTTTAGAAAATATCAAAACAATCACCCGCTGCTACGTCGTATTCGTACTTAACTGAAACTTTTCTTGACAGTTTTGGCAAAGAAAAAATACTTGTAATCACAAGGTAAGGTTCACAAATGTACAGTTCAATTTCGTCTATGGTAACAAAATGGGGGCCCAAACCTAATCCGATTAAATGAGAACCTATTTTGTTTAAAAACCCAAGTCTGTAACATATGAAATAGTCCATGTAATAAAAAATAAACGCGAGTTACGCAAAACAAACAAAAAATAAATTGTCACACTAAATGAATAACATATTAGGTGGGTATAAGAAAAGCAGTAAATAAATAATTCAAATTATGCGTTATCTTAAATTTCCGAGACATTTCAGCTCGTTAAGATCGGGGTCGGGACCTCACTGGCGCCATCTATCGATAACAGTTAGGTATCGACTACTTCGTCTCACTAATTATGACTATTCTTTTGAAAAACCGGATGCAGTTCTATTTTTGAATGATTAGTTCCTTTTGAAATTGCCGTCGGCGTAAGATGTTATATGTACTATGTATAACTGGATCACCACCATAGTGGACAAAGTATGGGCATAGATACCTATGTAGGTAAGTACCTTTACTCAAACCAAAATTTTAAAAAATAACCAGAACGCTATATCCAGCCACATATATTTTTTAAATATGATGTTATCCCTGGTCTCCAACCCAATCTTAAAATAACGTCTTTTATTTTGCCACAAAGGTTTTATGCCCCACTGATAAATGAACCAGTAAAATAAAGATATATACGAGTATTAGTTTGTTATTCCATCACATTAAACTATTTTTTATGGAATTTAAAAAAAAACTTAACTTTCACATGGTATTTTTCTGACAAAAGCGAAACAACCGATTTCATACAACATGAAAACTTCATTTAAAAAGACTCAACGCAACTAGGGATAACTCAGTAACTACTGCCAGATCTTGATCACATTTAAATTGGACCATATGAAAAGCATCAAGTTTCAAATACAAAATGTCTTAATTAAAATATAATCAACATCAAGGACCCATAAGCCAAAAAATATTCACACCAATGATGATCATATTTTTGTATAAACACGTATGTCAAATACAGGATGTCAATGCTTAAAGTGCTGGGGGCTCCGGTGCGTTCCCCTGGAGATCCTGGAGCTAGATTGACTATAGGAAATAGAACAAGATGCACAAAGACAGGCCATCGAGGGGGTTTTAGTGGGCGCAATCCTATTTGCAAAGATTTCCCCCTCGTAAAAAAAGGTGGTATTCTTTTTTTTTATTTCATATAGGTTTGCGTTTGACTACGCACTGCAGATATGTGGTCTAGGATGTAACACGCTTACCTAGAAGATACATATTTACTCAGGATTTTAAGACACCTACATTGTACTTTAGCGGGAAATTGAAGTAATCCAGTTGAACATACTTACATATAAGATCCTAGTAGGCATGTGACAATATGATTTATTTAGTAGCAATGGCGTTAGCATTGTTAAAAGTCGCCGTTGGCGCTTGCCTAATTGATAAGAAAAAATATGCCTACCAGTTTACTTAGTTAATGAATTTATTGGGTTAAATATTGTGTTTCTGAAATTTGCCCCCTTTCATGCTTCTTGGAAGTCCGTATTATTTCCGCTTAGTAGGTACGTCCAAATATTACTCATCAAGATGATTTGCGTATACATTATAAATAGATTAAATAACGTTTGCGTATTTACCTATACGAAGTTTGATATCGATCTGCGTTTTTATTCTGTTACCACGGAAATGTAACATTTTTGAATTCTTATTTTGATTAATTACCTACCTACTGTAGAGTTTTGCTATCAAACGTGTGGCGAGAGTTTGACTCATATGAATAAATCTATATCATCCCATAAATTAAGTCATGACAAGTTAGGAGTCTAGGTATAGATAGATGGATAAATATCTATAACTCTTTATTGTGTGCACTAATACTATTATGGTACAAATGGCAGCCTTATCGCTGACAGCGATCTCTACCAGGCAACCACTATATAACATTGTTAAGTTACGGTACTTTGTACGTCAAAATCAATGGCGTTATAAAACAGTTCCACAGAAACAATAACGTGCACCGAAAAAAAAGCCATAATATAATACGTTTTGTTTTAGGTATAGTAATAAATCCTTTTACTTAGTGTTACAATCACATAAATTATTCGAGTGACCTTCTTAAAGATAAGTAAAATTAGTCATTTCTTTGATCTACTTGGGGTTTCCCGTTTATTTTTGACCATACCTATCTAAATATTCCAATGACGTCAGTTGGGGACCGAATAATAATATTGCAAATGCAAGCATTACAGTACTAGCGGAAAGTAAATGTGGTATATCCTGAATCAAACTTCATGGTAACATCAGTCAAATTGCATTCAAATTGTCAGGTACAAGCCTTTCAGCAATAAAGGTATTAACGCTATATAGAGAAGAAAAATACTGTTACAATATGTGGAAGTGTAATTGGCTACTTAACACGACTAATAGGAAATTAAAAGCTGTTAACTACTAGTAGTTCCGAACAGTGGATCTCCTGAGTATTCATTTGTAGCATTTTAGAGTACCTACCTAATTTGTTTTTAAAATTGCACAATTTACACATGTAAAAATAAATGATCAATTACAGTGCTTGGTCTTAAGATTCTAATTTGGTGGCACATCTTTTTTATTGAATCTTCACAATACTCGTTTTAGAACTGATTTTGGTTTCATTTTATATTTTTGTATTCGCAAATCTTTTTAGGATTTAGATAATAAACAATTTCCAGAAATGTTATCAAAATAGGTTGATAAATGACTACAGCAAACCTTTCATTTGGAGGAAAATACTCCGAATCATAAATCGATTGTGTATAGGTAGGAAGTTTCATCAAGATTTGTTGAAAAACGCAACCTGTACATGAGGAGCAACGTCCATACTAACATCCGGATTGTAGTGCAATTTTTATAATGACAAAAAAAAAACCGACCCGTCGTAGAGCCGCTTCACTCGCTTACTTAATCGGTCAAAAAATCAAAATCTTGGAGAATTGACAGCAATTATTTTATAACTGGCTGGGGGTGGACACGGAACAGAAATATTTGTGTTTATATTTTTGTGTAAGGTACTAAATATGAGACGTATTACATCCGCAACTTCACGTCACTCCATTTTATAGCTCACTACAAATCCTCGCAAAACTTTGGTAGAGTCTGGGCGCTAGAACATTTTTGCCATAACCTGTACGGCACACATGCGCGCAAAATCATGCAAATTTCATTAGTAATGCCAAAACTATGCGTAGAGTAGGTAATCATGTCCAAAATTAATGATGACGCAACCTCTACACTGCCGGTCATATTGTCCAGGGGTCTCAAACTCTGACACGTTTTGTCTTATACAATTGCCTCTAAGACAATGCCTGTACATTAGGTATTTCTATGCAGACAGATGGACAGATTGTGGTTATGTAATTAAAATTATGATGTGAAAAATATTTGTAGAGTTAATGGGAGAGACTGAGAGCTTATAGTCTTGGATACTTAATATTTTAATGGAGATATTACTTTCAATGAGATTGAATAAAGAGTTAATTGTCTTTTTTTTTTGTTCTCTTAAATATTGTACGTCTACAATGTTTTTGGTTCTTGCAATAAAATGTTAGTTGTTTGTTTTCCACTAATTAATAACTATCAATACAATAAGAAGCTATCTAAACTATGGGTTGAATAAATGACTAAATTGTGCTTATAGTGAAGCTCATGTAGCAGTCTTGGATGTAGTACGCCATTAATCTAAATTAAGAATTCACTCTGATGGGTTTCAATGAATTCAAAGACAGAATATTTATTTAATTATATCTTTAAATTCTAAAAAAATAAAGGGATATTTATTTACACAGACTCATAAATCAAAACTGCTGGCACGTGATGGATAAAACACAAATAAGTAACAAATACGATCATTTGTATTTATTAAATTTAAAACACAATCAGAGTCGACTGTATGCATTTAAACTGCCAAATTTGAATGCATAACCGAAGAAATAAAATTAAAAAAAAAAGAAAACAATACTACCTACATCCGTTTTAATCCAGACCCAAAAAAACTTAAATCGGGTTAAAAATAAACATAGTTTTACACCTGCTTGAAGCGCACAGGTTAACGCTTAACCCGTCAGAGGTCAAGGCGAGGTCCCGGAGACCGCTTGATGTAATGACGCTACGTTATGTCATTGAATACACTTTTGTGTACTACAGACGAAATTTTAAACGTAAAAGGCTAAGCGGTGCCTGTTTTTGCTACGGTTTTAACATTGCATCGTCGGATGAATATTACAAGATGAAGAAAGTTTTCTTGCGCCGTGCAGGCAAGGATTTTATTCTTTGGGCTTACACGGTTATCTTATATAGCACAGAGTTTTTTATTTCCCCACACTAGCAGTGAGACCACGAGTAAAAAAAACTCGGTCACACTGGTGTAACAAAGCGGTGTAACCATGAGTTTGGACCGGTATTTTAAGCTCTATTTATTTTAAGTAAGTACTACATTTTTACGATAGACCGGGATTTTGAGCTCTAATTTTTTCTAAGTATGTACTACATTTTTGCGATGGACCGGGATTTTAAGTTCTAGTTTCTTTTTCGGCTTATACTATGGCATAAGTGTGGCGTTTAATATCACAGAGTAAACTAGTTAATATCATGACATACTCGTATTAAATAAAGTGTAGAGATCCAAGATAAACAAGCATTAGTAGCTTAAGTCGATAATGTTTATTAGAAACTTACTGACATAAATATTTTCCTAAGATGCCTGTGATTATTTAGTCTAAACATGTCTGCTAATTTGCAAAAGGCAATTGTAAAAAGAAAATGGGTACCTATTGAATAATAACAAAGAAAAACTAATTGGTTCTTTTCACACAGTATAATCGTGGTTTGCATCACTGGGACGTAATTATTGAGAAAATAAGACATGACAGGTAACTTTAACGAGGATTCCACATTTCTTGATTTAATAACTAAACAGAGGCTTAGACCATTTAAAGGCCAATTCAAAGTTCTTGACGACTGTGAGTTAGCCACAAGCTGCATAAGTTGCATAACCCAATTCAGCTAGTCCAGCATGCGACCACGAAAAGCCACGAAGACTTAAGTTTTTTATTTGTTCAGGTCAGTGAACTCTAAAACGATTCTGAGTACCTTATAGTAGGTATTTATTGTAGTTTTCAATAAAGAAGAATCTATGTATCGCCAATTACGAGTACATATCTAGAATCTATGTGTTGCAAATTACATTCACATTATATATTTAGAATCTATGTGTTGCAAATTACATTCACAAAATTCTGATTTATTGCATTACGTATTTAATTTAGAACTTGAAATAAATTTTTAGTACTCTGTTGAAACTTTTATACATGAGTTTTGGCTGTTATATGTAATTATCACTCAAAATTTAAAAAACCTATTAGAACTTGATTTATTTAAAAAAATATTTAACTATTGTTATTTTCTGTTTTATATTGACGGAAAAGTAGGTTATGGTTTTATTTATTGTACAATACTAGGTATGGAACTCTAGAAAGCTGTAACATCAAATTTGTATAGCCAGGCGTAGAGCAGAACTTATAATTTGAGAAAATAATATAATTTTAATAAAACGTCAATGAGTATTATTTAGGATTTCAATTATTGTTAATCAATTCATTGTCAGGTTGACATAGATATTTTAAAAGGATTATGGGAATAAACTACCACCCTAAACTATATGTGTTGATAAAAGTTCTAAACAAAATTTGTAAATACTATTATATGTCACTATAAATACAAAAAAATATTAAGCGTTTAAAGCGTTCGAAAATTTGTGGATGCATTTAAGTACCTACGAGTACATATAATAATAATAATTTAATAATAATTTTATTTCATTAATCATTACATTTAACCTTACTGCTAAACATAAAACATACAAAATAAACAAGAATTTAATTAAGTTATTTACACAATAAAGTTAAGTATTTTCATAATTCTAAATTATAAATGATATGGGTAGGTTATTGATGGGTACCTATATCACACTGGGAGAGTTTGTTATAACAGCAACAAGGTTTAACTGGTTGAATTGCGGGTCCTGCACTAGGTAAAAACCTGTGTCGCAGGCCCAATAACAATTGTGCTTGCTATAGATGTATTCATGGTGCGGTTCATTGCGTCAGTAGAAGTAACTGGAATATATCACGCTTTATTAAGTGTGTAGTGTAGATGCCTAATCTACCTACGAGCTTATACCTAAGTAGTTATCTAAAAAATCTGGCAAAAATTTCTCCTTTTTGGACAGTTGGGCAAAGAAGTATTTTATAAAATTTGATTTGTCACCCCGTAATTAAATTCAAAGTTCTCTGTGTCGCACGCCGTCGTCAAAAAGGGCGCAACTCCAAAAACACCGATTGCTGCAATACCCTAATTTGCATAAAAGTGAGACCCCTTATCTTCTGAGGCAGGCAGTTTGTGAAAACTTTCGTCTTATTGCATTCTGATTAGAAACAAAGAAAGTTCTTAATTGGAGTTTTGAGGTCAGAGGGGAACTGCCATGTTTGGGAAATTTAATTGAATCATTTTGTTGCTCTAAAGGTGCTCCTTTGAGATAAAAAAAAACTTTGATAAGGATTTTTTGCTTTGATCCATGTGCGTCATAATAATGTACCTTTACAATTCATATTGTCCCCAATATTGTCATATTGAAGAAGAATTTTTAATCAGTAGTAATTTAAATTCACATAAGTAACAATCAAGTAGGTAGAGGAAAGCAAAGAAGATTTTAATCGTAAACAAATTGCCATAATGTTCTCTAAGATTTTACTGCGTAGTATTTTATTTCATGTTTTTAAGTGATTTTTCCCGTGTAAAAACCAAGTTATTTGTTTGTTATTGATAGCTATTGTTCTAAAAATAGTGCCAACATGTGACCTAAATAGATAATTGATATTTAGGCATCAGGTAAACGCAATATTATTTTCCTCTTATACTTATCACAAAAAAACGATTTAAATTTATGTTCAGATATCAGCTAAAGTACAAAACAACGACATTAGTGGCTCATTTAAACGTTGACCTACTTGCAATCTTTCCACAAGATTATTCGCACAGAAGCACGACCTCAAACCGAAAGAGGCACTAGGTTATCTGTTATCTCATCTCACATAGGTATAAAGGTATGTAACACAGGGATCACTTTCACTGCACGCTACGTACCCTCGCAAGTGAACTGGCCGTAGTGTTTCCCGGAGGACTTGTCGCCGCAGACCACGCACTCTACGTTCTGGCCCTTGTCCGTCGCGGAGGAGCCGCTCTGCGTCGACGCGGCCTGACTCGCGGGAGTCGAGGGCAGCAGCTCATCTTCCCGCCAGCTGGCGCGGAAGCCGAGCTCGAGCGGCGGGAGGTCGGAGCCTCTCGGAGGGCAAAGCCCCGGGCCTCCGACCCCGCCGTAGACTAGCGCTCCGTGCGTGATGATGCCGGTCGCCGTGACGGGGCGAGAGACGCGCGACGCGCTAGTGTGTCAAGGGTCGCGGTTCAGCCACGACTGAGCTCGGGTCGGGCCAGGGCGCGCCGCTCCGCCATTGGCCCGGTGGCCCGCAGGGGCAGGGAGCGAAGGCCCCGCCACCTCGACACCGGCCCCCCACCCCGCGAGGGGTGAAAATCTTTCAGTGGCCAAGTACCGTTGGTAAGAAAACGGGATGGGCGGTTGTTTGCGGTGAACAAACTCTACCATTGTTACTGCTTGTTGTACACTTTTTTGGCGATCTCTTGACTTTATTTGAAGAGTTTAACAACATTTTTTGTGTTGGTATTGAAGTACTTTACTTATGGAGTCGATCTTTTCAGTACATTAAAGTTCTGCAATGGGTACTGATATTTTTTTCTACTATGAACTACCATTCTTAAAAACTTAACTTTCAAATCATTGCAAAACGATTTCAAACTCAACTCAAAAATAATAAAAATATTCGCGATGCGAAAATTCAGCGCAGTTTCTTCTGACCGTACCTGAAAATCCTACTTTGTATCAACTTTCCCACCGCCTCCATATTTCCACGGGCTGATAGGCACTCTGCTGTATACTTACTTAACTATCTACATATTTAGGTGATCAAGGAGCTCATTTAGAACTCCCGCAGTCTGCCAACAAAGACGCTTATTTTCTTCTCTCTCGAACGAGATAATTTTGACAATTGGTAAAATTATGTGCTTTTTATCAGAGTTCATTTAGCAGGTGTTTTTAAACTGGTTCTTGTTGAACTGTAGAAACGATTCGATCTGTATAATGTGTGGAGGTCACGTCGAGTGGCGGCGCAGATAACCCTCGCTGGCATGACATTAAACTACGAGTACAAACATTAATATGAACGAAACACTGATTTTCTGTCCATTCATAGATAGGTATGTAGTTATAGAACTTAGAATTATTTAATTGTACGCTTTTAAATTTTAAACAAAAATACAGTAAACATACGAATACTGTCTATAAAAGCTGCTGATATGAATAGGTACATACATATTTAAAAGGCAACCATTAAATTAACTTCTGCGACATATTTCATTCATTCTGATTCAGACTACAGAGCGAGACGTCTTCAATCTTAATAAACATAAACGTCCATCGATAAGCAAATATTGTTCAATTGGTCTGAAAGGCACAATAAGTTATTTTAGATGAAGATCAATCTGGATCATCGGTAGGCGGCGCACGCGCAGGGGCGTGGCCGCGGGGCGCGGGGGGCGCGCCCCTCCTGCTCACTTGTCAACGTGACGTCCGCGAGACTTGACGCGCCACCGTCTCACGCGCTTTTTTCCAATTGGAGTTATGCTGTTTTGCTTCAATGACAACGTCATGGAGTTGATATGCATGGATTTGGTTCGCTTGATTCGTCGTCTGAAAATGACGGTAGAGAAAAAAATGAATATTGATAGCCTTTGTTATTTTTCTCACTGGTTTGCGGTACTGTGATAATTTGATCTCGGCGTCTCGGCGTATAAATGAAACAAAAAAACACTACCTACTATAAATGTATCTGGTAAAACCTGCTCTATTCTGATAAGAGTATTGAATGATATAAATAATTATATAAATTTCAATTCGTTAAAGCATATTGATTATAGAGAAGCGTTTTGTCTCATGGGACGTTAGGTTGAACTCAATACACTTGACTCTATCATATATTCGATAGGTATCCTAAATTGTTTGAATCGATTTACATTTAATTGAAATAGTAAATGTGTATTATTTTGATCTACGTGTAAGAAAGGTTTCCTTTAATTAATCCTATTATGAAATTATCTAGGCTTGTACATTTTGTTTTTAGGATTTTTATATTTTTTGTAGTGAATGTTATCAGTGAAGACATTATACTAGTCCTAAAATGTAAAAAAAAATAACTTACAAAGAGCTCAATTAATTCTTGTTGAATATTTTTATAGAGTCAAATGCAAATTCGGCGAGTTTAAATACGAGCGATGCGAGTTTTGCTAGATGCTTTTGAGACCAAACTTAGGTAAGTACCTATACTTATTAATTTGAATACAACTGACATCAAACTTTGAATAAGTAAAAGGTACATATGAGGTACTCGTAAGTTTATGAACATAGTTAACGTATTTTTTTTTTATAATCAAAATCTTGGGTCACTTGTAGGTAAGTAATTAGACCTTTATACGAGATGTTGTACCTACCTATCTCTAAGCAACATACATCTTTCAAGACACTTAGATAGGTATGATTATACTCATCGTTTTGACCATTTTTCCCTATTCCTGTAGAAACCCATAATTAATTTTAGTAAAAAAATACCTGTTTTGTGAAATGTCTTCAATTACATTCTCAGGTAGGTTAGGTCTATCGGTGTAACGGCGACATTGTTTCCATAAAAAAGTCTTTGCTTTCTTTGGTCATCCACTCCATCACAAATCTGAAACTCCTTCAAGAACAAACAGTAATTTAAGAGCAGCGTTCCAGACAGCTGTACGTAGCGCAAGTAATACTATCCTTAACACAAAGCCCAGCGGTCTTCGCCTTAAGCTGGGTTCCATCTGGGCTCGAGCTTTGCCCGGGCAGAGATCTACCTTACTTTAGGGCTGGCGCATTTCCTGTTGACAGGAATTATAGGTATTTCTCTAAACGACGGTAATATTCTTGTAAAATGCTGGTCTGAGAGATCATTGTGACCAACTTTTGCTTTGGGATCAACCCTGAAATAATTCCTAAATATCCAAGTGGGAGATCACTTGCTTTACGATTAGGTATGGGGCGTGAGTAGAAATTACGTCCTGTACCTTTAAGTTTTTTCAAATGTTGACATACCTACTAATATTTTCGAAAAGCCCCGCTGTGTACATACGCAAGTATAAAAAAATATGGTGATGGTGAAAACACTCACCTGCACTGTGCCAGTGTGGTGGATATGATCCAGGTACCTTTTGTTGGTATAATTACTACATAATATAAAACAAAGTCGTTATTTCTGTGTCTTTCCGCCCGTCTGTGTATTTGCATATATCTTCCTAACTACACAAAAGGTTCGAATGCAGTTTTCACTATCTTTTAGAGTGTGTCAACGAAGAGGTTAGTAGCTGTAATAATAGTACGTGGGTGAAGCCGGGACGAGCAGTTAGTAGTCTATAAATCCTTTCCTTATGCCTCAGCCGCGAAACTCTAAAAAGTAAAATCTGCAACGTCCAGTGTCAAACCTTGAGATGAGCGGGGGTGAATCGTGGGTATCGATGGCAGGTTAAAACCTACAGAGTATTTTTTTGCTAAGCTAGAAGATGATATTTAGTGGGAACCAAGGGCTCTCAGGTCGGCAATCTGCATCCGCCCAAAGAAAAAAATCAAATCCGCATAATATTATGAATCCATCAACGTGCGCTGAAACAGCGCGATGAATTATAATAATATTTATTCCCACCGTCCTTATTGGCCTTTCACCTGTGAACTACTAAAAGTGAGAGTACTAACGGACACTAGTCTAGTACCCACAAAATTCTGACAAGAAAAATCCACACCACGTCCAGTGTCAACCCTTGAGGTGAGCGGGGGTGAAGCGCGGGTGTCGAGAGGTGAGGGGTGCGATAGGGCGGGTCAAAGGTCGCGCCGCCTCGCCCCGCCCAGCGCCTTGCTACCCTCTCCGCTTAAATAATGTAAGAAAACTCGGAAACTAAATGTAGGAAAATGTGCTTTTATTCCTTCGCGTAGGTGTCGTCGAGTCTTCACTTCGAATTATAGGTACTGAAAGTTTGTATAGGCCGGAATAGCTGAAGGCTTCTGACATGAGTAAACGGTTAAAACATCCGGGACCAACAATTTAACGTGTCATCCGAGCCACGGTAGCGCTCAGTTGGAAATGCCACCTGCGGTCACCCATCCAAAGACTGACCGTGCCGAACTCAACTTTGGTGATTGCTGACAAAAACCTAGTCAAACCACGCTATGAGCCCTACTTAGGTACTGTGATGTGACTACTCATGATAGGTACTTCTTTCTGTTTCTACGTATATTAGGTAATATTGTAGTATATTTAGCAATGTCAGAGGCCTTCAGGCGGTTTACACAGACGAGCTAGCCACCTGTCTTAAACCTACTATAGTCAAACCGTTAAACTCAGACATCGCCTGCGCGGTACAGGGGCGCCGGGGGAGACGACACAGGGGACTGAGACAGGCGCGGGCAGCGGGTCCCCGGCGCCCGCACCTGTCTCAGTCCCCCTTTGTCGTCTACCCCCGCGCCCTTGTACCCGCGCAGGCGATGTCTGAGTTTAGCGGTTTGACTATAACTTACTTTTTTTAGCTGCATTTATCTACATTATGTAATTCTACAAAAGTTTTGTCTGACATTTTCCGGTTTTTCTCCATAGGTAGGTACTACTTTCAGAGATATACTTAGGTTCTTCTGTGAATTTAAATTTTCTTTCTGTTATGGCCACGTTTTTTTGTCAACCGCTATTTTCTATTCGTGCTTGGTTGCCTGGAAGAAATCGCTTAAGTCGAAAAGGTCGCCAATTAGAGACATTGTTTTGTTTTTGTCCTTATAATCTGTTTTTTATGTAATGTGGTTGTATAATAAAGTGTAGTTGTTTGTTTGTTTAGTACACAATATTATGTGTAATCATCAAAAATAGTTTGGCTTGTTTTACTTGTATCTAATGATTTTCTGTCAGTTCTAAAAATATACCTAACATTCTGAAAAAGGCTCAAAGCAGGTACGTAAACATGTACATATACATTAGTTTAACTGTTGTTAGTCTCAGTAAACATACAAAATTAACTTATTTTAGATCATGGGTCTAAAACTTCAACTTAACTTTATCGCACACCATCGGGAAACGATCCCAATATTACGGTAATTCGATATCATTACCGTGCCAATATCGTCAGCACTTCGCCTCGCGTGTACTTTCCAATCTAACCCTTTGAATCGCAGGCGTCTTTCAGAGCTATCTGTCGCATGTTCCCTGAAAATGTTTGCTAACTCATTCAAGCTGCAAATTTGACTGCCTCGGTGGCTCAGTGGTTAGTGACCCTAACTACGGGATCGAAGAGGCGTGGGTTCGATTCCCACCCAGGGCAAGTATTTGTGTGGTGAACATAGGTGTTTGCTCTGTGTCTAGGTGTTATTTAGGTATTATCTATACAGGGTTATTTCTAATCAATTGGCATCCTTTTAGGGGATTATTCTGTACATAAAAACTAACAACTTGTGTTTTGCGACTTTTGTCAAAACTAAAAAAAATTTGCTGTTCCATACAGTTTGTCGCGGGTGAACGATATTTTTTTAAGGAACAACAAAATTTTTTTTGAGTGTTGACAAAAGTCGCAAAACAAAAGTTGTAGAGTAGAGTTCTAACTTAGTTTGGATGCACAGAATAAGCCCCTGAAAGGATGCTAATTGATTAGAAATAACCATGTATGTATGTATTTAAAAATATGTTTATGTAGTATATCAGTTTCTGGCAGCCATATCACAAGCTTTGCTTAGTTTGGTGTCAGAGACCTTGTATAAGATGTCCCCTAAAATAAAATAAAATCATGAACTTCATCATTTACCTAACGTCATAAAGCTGAGCACAATGATATGTCAACACCCAGCTTAGCTTAGATCCCATACCGTCTTATCCATTCGCATACTTAACCACATACTTAGGTAAATCTTAAAGAATTAGCTATAAAACATATACCTAAGCTAAGTAGGTATAATATCCGAGTACAATGACTTCAGCAAGTACACATCTTCGCTAAGTAGTTATCTCGTCGGCACATCGATCGCGGAACGGTGTCTGTATGTCGTCTGGTCACCCCCTCCCACCCCCACTTGGGTCGTTGAGTAATTGGGAGCAGGTACTCGGCTATCTCCCGTTTTTGTACGGATATGGGTACCTGGTGGTCTGAGACGGGCTGGTTGACTTTTAGTTCGGATGTGGAGTTGTGAAGTTCTGAAACTTGGCGGTTTGCTAGTTTAGATATGAGTAGGTAATATACTGTTTCTGAGTTGTGAACTTGTGAAGCAAGAAATGACTATTAATTTTAAAGGGAGACTAGGAAACTTTTACTATGAAATGTACTGACATATAAACACTCAGATGCTAAAACGAATATTTATTTATGATCCTAAGTCCAAGGCAAGCGTGCTCATTTTTAGGGTTCCGTACCCATTGGGTAAAAACGGGACCCTATTACTTAAACTCCGTTGTCCGTCCGTCTGTCTGTCATCAGGCTGTATCTCATGAAACCGTGATAGCTAGAACGGTGAAATTTTCACAAATGACGTATTTCTGTTGCCGCTATAACAACAAATACCAAAAATAGAACAAAAAAAAATATTTAAGGGGGGCTCCCATGCTTCAAACCTGAATTATTACATAAATAAACCCATTATTTCTCAGTTGAGACATACAATTTCACCCAAAAATATAACCGTCCACGTTTAAAACAATAACTACTTATAAGAAGTAATATTATTATACTATGGAAAATTGGAAACTAACGTGGTTTTCGTACATTTTAATTAAGTAAAACACAGGTGTTACTCACGTTTGATTTTTAGTAGGATACTACTATAGTTTCGATCGCATTTGGCGATCTTTCTCAAGGTGCTATGCGAGACGAGCCCGCGTGCTAGTACTCCAACCTTGAGAAAGATCGCCAAATGCGATCGAAACTATAGTAGTATCCTACTAAAAATCAAACGTGAGTAACACCTGTGTTTTACTTAGTTAAAATATTATTATACTTACTCGTAATGTCGTATCGTATCTACCTCAGTATCTCTTACCCGATTTCCCAAAAAAGATTTTAGGTCAGTGAAGGTAAAGATGAGAGGAAAATATGGATATCCTTTCAGTTTCTCTCCGAAACAATACGTTTAACTTTAACAGGGCAAGCTAAGAGGCAATGTTTAAAGAAGACGTAAATCAGGACCAATAAAAGCAGCGTGGTGGTGTCAAACGTAATGTCTAATCTATCAATCGGTAGCTCGGCTTGAGTCGTTGGACTTCCCTTCGAGCCCTGAGAATGCAAGTACAGTCAGCAAAAATGGCTTTGAAAATTCTTGATAAGTATAATTATTTTTCGCAAAAAATGGCAAAACCGCCTTCCATCATGTACAAAATTCGAATATTTCTCTCGTTTACAATATTGTTGATTTTTCAAAAACGGCTTAGCCAATTTCTGTAAAATTTAAACGGGACCACCTCGGGAGTATACCCTATCGAACTAAAAAGATTGTTTCGATTTGGTTCACAATTGGCGGAGTTATCGAGGAACATACACAAAAAAAATACATACGGACGATCATAGAACCTCCTTCTTTTTGGAAGTCAGTTAAAAAGTAAGTTTGTATATCGGCCTAAGGCTTCTGACTTGGATAAATAGTTAAAACCACAATCAACAATTCAACGTGTCATCCAATCCACGGTAGCACTCTGATAAAAATGCCACCCACGGACACCCATCCGAATACTGGCCATGCTGAACGTTGCTTAACTTCGATGATCCCTAACAAACACCTAGACGAGCTTCGTTAACTTCTTGATACACAAAATAGAAGCTTACTTTGTCGTCAATACATTAGTCACATAACAAAATGTTTCCGAGACAAGTACAACGAATAGACGAAAGAAAAAAGTAAGTAAATAATAAGAATAAGTTTTAACTTCTCTGCCAACAATATACAAAAAAATCTAAGTACTGTCTTTTGGGTATTTCACCAGTTCAAAAACATCTACAATATGATAAGAATCCATGCAAATTTGGTTTACATTTTTAAGTTCGATGTTCACAAAAAGAAAATTGGACAAGAAGACTCAAGACAAGAATGTTTTAGAATTTTATTACAAAGTGAGCTCGTAGCATACTTTGCTTTACTTGCTCTGTCTAAAAATGGAATTCGTAGAGATCATAAGCACGGTAATGAGATATCATTACCGTGTCCTAAGTATTCATTATAGGTAAAATTTCCAACGGGTACCTACTTACTTGCCAAATTCTACTTATGAAGGTTCCTACGTTAAGTACATACATACCCAATTTGAATAATTATCCGTTATAGCAACGAAAAAAGAAAATATGTATTTTTTAAGTTGTACAAAATTGTAAGCTCTCTCATTTATCAATGGCAAATTTAAGTATTGTATGGAACCTATCTTAATTTATTATTCGTAAAAAACTGCAATATTGGAGCTGTGATAAAATTAAATTATTTTTCGCGAAAAATGGCACCACCGACTGCCACCGCGTAGGTACAGAATTTGTATAGTTTGTACGTATCGATATGACATTCACGTAAGTTATTGTTAATATATCAAAAACGGCTAAGTCGATTGCAGTAAAATTTAACTGGTAACTGGTTCACTTCGAAAGTAAGTAGGTCAGGTAAGTTTTCAAGGTCAGAGTGAATAGGTTTCTTCTAGGACTCCGTGCCTCATCTTCGACCACAACGTCGCTTACCAGCAGGCGAGTTGGTGGTCAAACGCGGACTTATTTGCGTTAAAAAAAAAGGTAAACCCTTTCAAAATAAAAAAGATTATTTATAAATCAGCTCACAATTAGCGAAATTATCAAAAAACAAACTTACAAAAAATACATACAGACGAACATACCTCTTTCTTTTTGTTGGTCGGTCAAAATGTGAAAATGAACGAATTGTCTTTGTCAATTGTCGTCGCATGCGAAGCACACGTGCGAATTTCACGTTCCAGATATAGACATCGTTTAGTTTAAAATATGCTCCTTGAAGCACCATATAAATCAATCACGTCTGATCACAATTTACACCAAGATCGATCTGGTACAGAGCAAAAAGGATTCACAACGTTTCCAGTAGTAAATCACTCGGTTGTGGTTGCTGCTGCCTCGTTGTATCATTGTTGTTGTGTTTTGTGTCTCATTTGTGTTTTTGATGTGCTTTTGTTGTTTGAATGGGAATAAATTCTGGATGCCTGCTCTCGTTAGACGGTTTTCAGATCTGAGTGCAGGAAGTTTCAGGAATTGAAGATGTTTTGTTCGTGTTCTTTTAAGTATTTTAAACAAACAGCATGTCATCGTGGAAAAATATTAATTAGCTTTGCGACGAAAACTATATTGACTTTCAAACTGAAATATTTATGTACATAATTTTATTATATTCATCATCATCAAATCAGCCGTAACCGCATAATAGTAAAAGTAGGTAGGTACGTAGGTAGATATATTCCCACAGTTCTCTGGTTGTGAGCGCCTTCTATACAGCACCCTGAATCATTTTTGATAATCTTGAGTCTATTAAAAACAAAAATTTTTGACACGTAGAGTAAAAATTTTGTGCTTACTTAGGCATAGATTAGACCCAATTATGAAGGCGCTATAGTCATTTTAATAGCTAATTAGCATATTTCTGTTTGTTTACTTTAAGCTATCGTTAGAGAGAACACTTATTACTTTACTATTACATTTACGATGGCGCCTTCATAATTGGGCCTATTGACTCCATAAAATATAAAAAATCCTATAAGTAAGTTCGTATAGGCGAGGTGGCTAGCCCTGGTGTCAGAGTTTTTAGGCCGCCTGAAGGCCTCTGAGATGGCTAAACGGTTAAAACAATCGGGGCCTACAATTTAACGTGTCATCCGAGCCACGGTAGCGCTCAGTTGGAAAATGCCACCCGCGGTCACCCATCCAAGTACTGACCGCGCGGAACGTTGCTTAATTTCGGTGATCGCTGACAACCACCTAGTCAAACTACCTACGCTACGAGCGCTACGAATAATTTACAATATGATATAATTAAAAAATCCTATGAAAAAATTACATCAATGAGACCAAGCTGGCTGTCGTTGTCAACTTATTTCAGTCTTTCTATGTAACCCAGCGAATGTAGGTATCGTAACAACCTATTTATTTTTCGTGATAAGATAGAGAGGTCAAAAGCTATCACTGGCCCGTCTTCACGTAGCTCCTGCGTGACTGCGAGCGTATCTTCGATATCCCAAGTTTTATTGGTAACCATAATATATTATGTACTCGTATACCCACTTAATTTGTGCTGCGCTCGATCGGGATAATATTATTACATTTATTTATATCGTAATAAACCGGCAAGCGAAGTGTAGGACGTCCACCCACAAGGTGGACGGATGACCTCATTAAGACCGCAGGAACGCATTGGATGCACGCCGCTTCCAACCGGTCTTACTGGAGATCCGGGAGGCCCATGTACATCAGTGGACGTCCTTTGGCTGATGAATGGATGGATATCTCAAAGAAAAAGATTATCAAAATGTTCTGGAATGTTACGTTTTTTATCTTGCATGATGAGATAGGGTTGTACCTTATTGTAAAGTTCTAAGCAAACGTCCCTAAGGACTATACATAAAAGGGAAATTGCTTCATTATTTTATCAATTTATCTACGTGTGGTAAGTTCCTGGTTATATAAAAATGCTACTGGCATAGGCAGTTGCATGACCTATGCCAACGGCACTTTAAGAAACAGATCTATACTCAGCAGTAGAATACAGAAAACTGTGGAAAATTATGGTAAAAAGTAGGTAAGTTCGTATATGGTGGGAGGCCTTGTGTCCGAGTTTTTAAGCCACCTGATGGCCTCTGATATGGCTATACGATTACAAGTATAACAACCAGAACCCATAATTTATCGTGTCATCCGAGTCTCAGCAACGCTCAGTTGTACCTAAATGTCATTCGCGGTCACCCATCCAAAGACTGACCGTGCCGAACGTTGCTTAACTTCTGTGATTGATAAGAGACAACTAGAACTACGTTATAGGCGCTACAACGGTGATGAATTTTCTGGTATCAAAGTAAAGTTACATAGTCAGATAGCCAATATTTGCACAAGTCCACAAAATCCGCTCCATCCCTCAAAGCGATCATAATCTGAACATCCAGAGGTTTCTGGAAAAAACTGGCGTCCCCTGTGTCCCATCATAAGCCGGTCAGAGGCGCGCAACCGTTGGCCGCCGGTTGTAGCGCAAAACACAAAGAGAACAGAAGTGAAGCTCGACATTGACATCGCTCACGAAAATGAACTCACGCACAACATAAACTTGAAATACGCTGGACAGTATGGATGAAAGTCTTACTCGCTGCAAAAACGAGTTCTGCGAATTCTTTTGTGAAAAAATGGAACAAGAATTAAAATAAAACTGTATAACTCTTACTGTGACAATCCTTTTTCTATAAACCAGAGTTGAGAGCCCAAATGCAACCACCGTGCGAAATAATAAGAATGTTTTTGTAAAAATATAAACTTTGAATCTTTCGGCTCAAATATTGCTAAAACATAAACTAGCTTAGTCTAGCAGCAAATCAAAAACATACAAAATTAACAGTTACAATCAGATTTCAAACAAATAATCAGATAAAAGCTAGTCCATTCATTTGGAAACCACAAACAGACTCTGCTGTCACATGTAGCTCTGTCTTATAATATTATTACATGAAAACACTTTGTATGTTTATTTTCTTTTATTTTTGTGATGAACACTTAATGGTGTGACGGCATCTTTATATCCTTACTTTTTTTAGAGGGGATCCTGGGAGATCAGTCTGGGGCATCCTGGTGGACGAACTCATAATTTAAAATTAGAATTGGAATATTACAAACTAAAGTCAATACGTCTAGTTTGACCTACTTCTGTCTAGACTAAAGCAGACGAATAACTAGACTAACTAGACGTATTCGCCTGCTTCTGTTCTCTGGATGTTTTGTTGTCGCGGTCCGCCGATCGCAGCGTTGAGCGTTCGCTGATGCGATTTCACGCGCCGTCGCCCGCGACCGCGCGATTTTGCCGCTTTTATTGAACGAGGAAAAAATTGGTGATAAAAATAGGCGGATCTAGACCGGAAGATAGTACATTTTCCTAGTTTGCCTCAACGCGTGAACTGATAAAGTACGGTGGCTGTGGAGAATTCGGACTGTATCGTATAGTCAAAAATTGTTCTAATTTTTTTTTTGTATAAACACAAACATTTTTTGTTAACCATACAACGCATGATGAGCATAACATTGTTTTAATAATTATTATTAACAAAACAGGTAAGATTAATGTATTCCAATGTTAATTTTATGCACCGTGAACTGCACTAGGCTAGCCTGTGTCGCGAAATCCAGAATCATTCGTATATAGGTAAACTAGCGACCCGCCCCGGCTTTGCACAGGTTTATGATACATATAAACCTTCCTCTTGAATCACTCTATCTCTTAAAAAAACCGCATCAAAATCCGTTGTGTAATTTTAAAGATATAAACATACATGGGGACAGCGTAAACGACTTTGTTTTATACTATGTACTCGTAGTGATATCAAGTAAGTACCTACGTGCGTAAAATTTACCTATCTGGTATAAATGATTCGTATTTACTTTTTCATACTGTAACATAACGACTAGGTGTACGATTAGGTATTCAAAAATTATGAAGTAGATACTCGTATAATGTAGTAAATATGTTTCTAATGACCAACCAAGTCGATGTCTTTTTATGAAATGAATAAACGTATAACAATCAGTACCTATTGTACTTTATAAATTAATTTTGTTCGAAAATATGTAAGTATCGGACCGACAAGTGTAGTGTAACTAATATAAAATAACAAACAAAATAACACAGCAATAGATATTACTAATCCGCTAGAGATTACAGCTTAATATTGTTAAAAAGCGTCATCTCCGCAATCCATCTAATAAAACCACCGTTGCTTACGTCATTGTTCAGAGGCGGCCAATTGTGCAGAACCCCTGACTGATCACTTAATTGACTACCAAGCGAGAGCTTTTGGGAGGAACTCTACCCACGCACGACCACATCGATTCTCTACGCAACCATTGCCGTTTTGTTTTCAACTTAAATTATAAGTAGGTTAATAAGCAGCAATGGTTGTGGTTTCGGAAAATTTGTAGTTTCGGTTTGAGGATTAAAGTGCAGTGAAAATCAGATTTGTAGGCGAGTGATAGGATTGTGTGGTAGCGTTTAATACCACTTAATCTGAACGATTAAGCAAGGGACGGCATTCGAGTGAACAGCCCTGAGGTGGTTACAGGATTTATTTGTGAGTGACTCTTTTGAGTTTCGCTGTAAGGTGTAAGTGTTGGGCGTGAATTAAACTACTTTATGTTTAAGAGTCACAACTACACTCCTAAATACTTACTCTCTTTCATAGACAGAGATCTCTAGGTTCCTGTACATTGCATACAAAATAAAATTGTATTGTCCAAATATTTGATCATTGCGATTCTTCGGATATAGTCTTGTAGAGATCTTCATTATTAAGATACATATTATACAGAAATAAAATTAGGCTAGCACTCTACAAATAACAAATGGTATTTCCTTTCATCGTTTTAACTTCTACCTGGATTGGATTTGAATCTGTGACTCTACTGATAACACAGAATCATCAAGCTAATTAGGAAAAAATTAGAAAATGTTATTGTACAAAAGACGCAGCTTCATCAAAACTTATTTGATGTTAAGATTGGTCGAAGCTAGTAAACAGTCCTGGCATGGATCAATAAAATAAAAAATGTTTTCTTATAAATGTAAAATTGTAATACTTTTTAAGCATGTCTTTACAAACCAGACCAAACCCCTTCTAAACTTTTTATACTTTTCTTGTTATTTTGACATTTCAACCCTCTATCGGCACGTGGGGCTACATTTTAAAGATTAACTCTATTTAACCCTGTAGATGCTGTGTTGTTGTTGACACTCTTTATAGTTACCCGTTTAGTTTTTTGTGCTTAATTTTTTAACCAAAAGAAATGAGAGAATGAGGAGATTAAGTGGGTAACATTTTTTTATACTACACCTGCTCGGAAAGTACCTTGATACTTTATCAAATTTACGGTAGAAATTACGTCATTGCATATCGAACAAAAATGCGGGGAGAAAAAGCAATCTGAGCGGGAGAGAAAAGTGTATGAAAATCCATTTTTTACGTGGTTTTTCTTTTTAATTTTGGGTAAGACTATGCGCTGGTAACCTAAATATCAAAAGCCAAAAAGTTTTTACAGTGAGTTTTTATCTCCAAGTTCGCAAAATGATACTGGCCACTAGCTGTGTGTTGGATGGTGTCAAACAATTTGAAAAAAGAACATGTGAAAATTGCAGACGCCATTGGCGCCATTTTCAAGTGTTACATTAAGCTTCACTAACTGCAACAATTTCAATATAAATTTCAATTAGTAAAGTTTTAGTTTTTTATTTTCCTCGTAGGTGTAGTATAAAGCACTATGTATCACTCGAGAGAAAGTGCGATTCCCGATCTCGGGTGTTTTAAAGCCCTCGCCTACGGCTCGGGCACTACGACACCCTCGACGGTAATCGGTCACTTTCTCCTCTCGGTGAACAATGTACTATTACAAACCACTGATAAAACCGTAACATTTATAAAAAATAAAGTTTTTACACTTAACCATCTTACCTAAGACTAGGTAGGTAAGTAGACAAGATTTTACAATTTCCATATTTTTTTGGGTAGGTATTCATCAGTCAGTAAAACCTTGAAATACAAATTATTTCTAACTTTTTCACAGAATCTACCAAGCCAGATGTGTATTTTGAAATGTAGAGATAGGTACTCTATTTAAAATGTAATTACATAGCTGATAAAATATACTAATTATAGATATACCATTATATTATTGATAGAAGTAAAATGTACTTAGGTACCGTAAAAGTATTATATTTAAAAAAAAATTAAACAAACTTTTACTGAACAAGTACTCGCCAGACGAATCAAACGAGCTGAAACTCGATAGGGTTGCGTCATTTCATCACAGAGTTCTTATAACCACCTTCTAGCTCCATCATCAGACCCTGGTAACCAATCAAGGAGCATATGCTCCTTGTAACCAATGAATGACAAACTACTCGCAAAGACCACTCAAATGAATCCTAACTCGATAAGATAGTGTCGTTTTATTGCTAAGTTTCTTTGGCCACCTTCCAGCTCAATCATCAGATCAGCACCGTTTCATTATAATATTGCATTGTCATGTCATTGTCGATTAATACATGTACTCGTACTAATGCAAAATTAAAGCTCAATCGGTAACCGGGAACTGGTACAAATTTAACTGGCAAGATTTGATTACAGACCGACAGACAGACAACGACAGACAGGCAAAGATTTTCACAAACTTACCCTAGACATACAATACAATTTATTAATATCGGAGGCTAAGTAAAATTTTGAATCTCTGAAACAACGCAGAATACTAACCATTTCTAAAAGTACGATACCCACTTCGTTTGATTTCGTAGAATTCAGAAAATAACCTTCAACAAGGAGCTTGTCTTACTTAGTTTACCTAATTAACGCAAAAATATGCACGATTGCACAACGCGACAATTGAATTCTGAAACAATAGAGCAGCCATCTTATAAATATTCAAAGCGCCATTTTGTTTTTGAAATCAAACGCGGTGGCAACAAAAAACTTCCAACAATAAACCCAATCAGCCGCTACGAAATCATCTCCAAAATTCTTTAGAATGGGATTAATTTACAATGAGATTATTTACAAATTCTCAACTTTGACGTGGATTTCCTCATCGTACTTCGAGGCGCGATCTGTCAATATTGTCACAAAACATTTAAAAAACTTTGAAAAGTATAAAAAAAAAACATGAATGTGGCCTAATTTTCGATTTCAATACGCACTTTGTGTGGAAGCATCGGGGCGTTTTACAAATTAATTCATAGGTGAAAAAACAGAAACTTTCCGGAAGACCGTTAGCTTTTACGGTTTTTTTCTTCTTTTATTTATGGTGCAAAAATTGGGTTACTTAACGGGAGCGTCGCCCCATTGTGTGATATCTTGAGGGACGCACAAAAACTATCGCACAAAAACTTTGCAACAAAAAGTTTGCGACAAAAAAGGCGAAAAGTTGTACCAATTTTTTTTTTGCGTAAAGGCGTGTTTGGTAAAGCTACGAGTTAGAATATAAATGTATGAATTTAAGATAACCAGAATATTAATGGTTGCGGCGTTCTGTATGTTTTGATTGCGCTTATCATTACGCTTGTTATAATGTTATTAGATTTATATCATTATTTTGTTTGATGCAAAGCAGTAAACGATAATAAGATTTTGCTATAATTGGTTAGTAAATAATATTTACCCTTACTATTATTTTTATCATACCTACTTATTCTATTCTGTAGAATTTGGTGTAGAGACTGACAAAAAAGCAAATAAGAAACACTAATTTAGTTATTTGCGATTTACTTATTTACTGAGTTATTTACACAATAAGTAACTATCTACCTGTCTTTGCATTTCGTTTTTAATTTTTTTTTTAAACAAATTTGCATTTTCGGTTTGAAACGTCTCGAAACGTCGATAAGGATGCTTTATTTTTAATCAACTCCCAAAAAGGAGGAAGTTCTATGTCTGTATGTATTTTTTGTGCATGAAAAAAAATATTTTATGGTTCGAAAGCGTATAATCCCGTGGTGGTCCCATTAAAATTATATCGAAATCAGCTGAGCCGTTTTTGAAAAATCAAAAATACCTAATGTAAAAAATATATACATCAATTTGAGCGAACAGTTCGAATTTTGTACACGTTGGAAGACGATTTTGCCATTTTTGCAGAAATTGCCTAAATTGTGCTCATTTTCGTAGATTGACCGTTGTCAAATAACGTTCTTAAATATTTTAAATTATAGTAGGTATCAAAAAATAGTTTTCACAATATCAAAATGCTGCTGCAGGTAAAATTATTTATAATGTACAATAGCTCAGATGTTTAGGAAGGTTTCTAGATCGTTCGTTACAAATAAAAGATGGCTGACGTAGTTGAAAACGGATATTTCTCAGCACATAGAATATACCATAGAAAAACTGGTCCAACTACATACAATCCGTTTCGGCCCTTAAATCATTCACAGCATTGTGTAGAACCAACAAAACATACAGACGGACACGCTTTTTTCAAAACTAGATTTCAACCGTTCGCTAGTCAAAGGGTCTCAAGCGGGAGGTCACAGGTCACCATCGTCTTTTTCGTCCAAAGAAAAAAGTCGTTACAAAACCCGTAAAGAAAAAAAGAAGTTAAAAAAGGGGCTTCTTGTAATATTGTGAATATTGATGAAGAATGAAATCTGGTTTTCGAAATCTGTTGTGAGCTTCATTCAGCACGCATGTGTGGTCCCACGGTGATAGTTCACGTGTTCCAAGCTCCTTCTGGGAATCGAGTGGAACTCAAAACTCGATTACAATCAAGTTTTATCAGCCTAACTTTTATCAAACTTTCATTTTGACACAACCACCAACCAAGACATAAAATCGTGAACGTTATCCGGGCTGTATTATTAGTTCCATTCGTAAAAGATTACTAAAACATACGCCCTTTACCAAGGCTTTAGATAAACCAACATAACGTTGATAAAAATCCCCAAAAAACTACATAAAAGGACATATAAAGATAAAGAAGTAAGGGTTACGATCTGGTTTCATCTCACAAAGGGCACGCGATCCATTAAGACTCCAGAATCCTTGCGCACGATTCTCGTACCCTTTTGTACCCTTTAGAGGAATAAAGGGATGATGGGGTACAATAGGGTGCGAGGATCTCGGAGGTGGGTCTGGTTGATCCCGGCACGCGTTTTAGGGTTAACGGTGGATGCTGCGTGTGAGCACGCGACTCGAAGCCAGTTTTGTATATTTATGGAATAAGTTGAGATAGGGTTAATTTGCTGAGATGCCGGATTAACTGGTAGATTTATGGGGTCATGACAAGCCGTGATACCAAATTTGGTTTATGTAAATTTATACACGTGTTTGAAATAATTACAGATGTGATAGTAAAATTATCTCTTCTCTGAGCATACTAGAGTAGTAAGTAGTTATTTATAAATTTGGATAGACCGAGTGTTCTTTCTGATAGTGACATAATTTTATTTATCACATTATATAAACGTTTGTATATTAATTAAGTTATAATGTTAGAATTTTACGGCTACTAAAAGTTATACCTACTTACATAAAATTATACTTAGTGTAATAAAGTTCACTTTTTTATATCTTAGTCAGTGTCAGTATTTGTTATAAAAACATATTTTAGTAGACATTTCCTGGGTGTGACTCCCAAAATCGTGTTTGGTTAGCGAGGTCTAATTAAGAGAACTTTGACATTTATTGTTTTCATATGCCCTTTTCAAAAACATAAAAAAAAAATCGGCCAAGTGCGAGTTGGCATCGCATATATTGACTGTATTCTGTTTTGTGTACCAAATAGGTAAAATAAAATTCAGAGCCTTCTCATTCAGAATTTAGAAATATTTGCTTAATATGACACAGCTTCGCATAATAGACTAGAAACTGGGTACAATAAAGCACCAATATCTTGGAACTTTAAAGAAGATGTATTAAAAGTAAAAGTAGAAGCAAGCATTGAAAATCTTTATAAGTGCAAACCTGGATAGCATAGCATACACAAATGTAAGTACCTAATAATTTTCTCACGTTTTAAAAAATTGAGTTCGTAAAAATTCAATACCGGGATAGTAATAAAAACATCTACCAACAAAATTCACGCCTCGGCCTACATATCTCATCAAACTCATCAATACATTTTTTCAAAGGATTGAAGTGTTCAATAAATTCGACTTGACATTTCAAGATGCTCATAATCTCCGGCAGAAAAACTTCAGCGAAACCACTTGTCGGTGTCGAGTGGTCTAAAAACCCGAGTTTGAAGCAAAAACTGGCCGAAATTCTCGTAAATTTGTCAGTCAGCCCCGCCTTGAAGAAGTGGCAGTTTTTCTCATATTTAGATTGGGTCTTGAGTAATATATTGCCAAAAGATGTGATGATCAACCGACCTCCAAAAGGATGTTGTACCAACCATATTTGAATGTATTTTTGATGTTGTGCGATATTTTGGTTATTTGTGGACCCAATTCGCATCATTATCTCGAAGACAAAAAGTTGCTGCAAGATGGGACGACGATTGTAAAAATCGCGAGTCGGACCTGGACACGTTTAGCTCAGGACCGAGACAAATGACCCCGTAAGAGAGAAACCTATACCCAGCAGCGGGATAGAGAAGGCTGCGGATGATGATGATGAAGACAATAAGATAAGATTTAATGATTTGAAGATCGCACTGAGCATTTTTAAACGACTACCTCGGTGGATCAGTGGTTAGTGACTCTGACTCCTGGGTCAAAGAGGTGTGGGTTCGATTCCCACTCAGAGCAAATATTTATGTGAAGAAAATAGGTGTTTGCTCTGTGTCTGGGTGTTATTTAGGTATTATAAATTTAAGTATGTATTTAAAAATGTGTTTTTTGGAGTCGGTACTTATATCAGTCTCTGGCAGCCATATCACAAGCTTTGCTTAGTTTGGAGTCAGAAACCGTGTGTAAGATATCCCTTAATATTTATTTATTTTATTTATAAACACTGAAGAGGACTGATGACCGATGGGATCGAAAAGTTCTCGAGTGGAGATTTGGCAATGCAAGCTGCTTCCAATCGATGCCATCGGGTCTTTTCAGATCTTTACGGGAGGCTTATGTCCAGCAGTGAACCTCCTATGGCTAAAACGAACGAACAACTCTTTAAACAACACAGATCCCTCTGTCAGAATTTCTGTCATAAGACTTACTTTATGAATGTAGTTATTAGAGGTAGATTTTCCTGCAGCTTCTCAAAAAATCCTTATTTGTTCTCTGGATAAAAGTAGCTATGATGACACTTTCCAATCTTGAACTATATTCACGCCAGAAGTCAAGTATATCGGTTGCTTTGTTGCTGCGTGAAAGAGTAATAATCAAACCAACAAGTACACTTTCAGATTTACATATATGTATAACCTAGTAAGGAAGTAACTCGTATTCAATAATATTCAACTCATAATTATTTTTCGCCAAAAATTGCAAAATAAATACCCTTTCGAACGGTTCATTGATAAACATACCTACACATAAAAATACATACAGACGAACATAGAACCTCTTCCTTTTTGGAAGTCGGTTAAAAATGTGTTGCTTGTCTCAATAAGTTACTATAGATTAGACAACATAAGAGAAGGGTATTCTTTATTCTTCGCTCTGCTCTGCATTTAGACCTTGACTATAATAAACCTTTGGATCGGCGCAATTACTTTAATTACGAGTATAAATTGCCTACTCTTAATAGTTAATTTGACATTAGCTGACTTTAGTCTAATGACTGCCTACTTGTTTATTCCGTGCTAGTTATAATAGTCGTATCAAAACATAATAATGTCACCTCTGAACTAAGTAATAATGAAGTGCTTCGAGCGTAGGCACTAATTATGACATCTGAACGCGGAGCAATCGAGTTTGACCTCTGTACGGTATTACATTGTTCGTTGATTAATTGAGAATTATAATTTTAGTTGACGCCTCCTTTTGAATAAATCTGTCTGTTAATTCCGGTCTAATTATTTTCTTCTTAACAGGGTTATTTAGATAAGATATACTAAGCTGAAAGGAGGTGAATCAGATCATGATTATGAACCACTTTTACTATGGGTCAACCCAGAATTTAAAAAAAAAAACTGTTTAATACATTGTGCTGGTCTGAATGGTGATACTTACAGACCAGCAACATATATGCTTCATTCTGCTTAGTAAACCATTTTTATAAAATCGTATACATTGTCATAGGCATTAAACGCTAAAACTTTTAAGGGCGGGTCTAGTACACATAGACAAACATCTTTTGTTCTAGGACTTTTGAAAATTCTCAAAAAAATACGCTTCTCCTTATCTACATTTTGCCGCGCGTTGACGAGCTTTTTGTTTGAAAAAGCTGATTTTTCCTTTATGAATACTAGACCCGCCCTTAAAAGGTTTGGCGTTTAATATCTATGCCCCTTTATTAAGAGTAAACAAGTCGCTCATCACTCCATACAAACGTCGGTGGGTAATCACACCAGTGTTTGCTGTTGAATATCTATAACTAACATTTATATCAATTTGTCTTTACAAAATGTATGCTTAGTGCTAATAAAACTGTGAAAAAAAAAACTCCACTCAAATGATAGGAGCCTTGGAACATTTGAATTTTGACTTAAATTTTTAGGAAACTTTGAATGCAATAAAAACACAGAAGAACTAAACTGAGTAATTTTTTAAGAAAATAGTGGCCTAGTTTATGTATTCGTTAGTTCAAATAACTATTATTTAAATAAATTAACTAAACAGTTTTTTTATAATTTACTACGGAGAAAACCTTATGCGCATTTAGAACGTAGCTGTAATTATAGGTATTTTAAAACAAATAAAAACAAAATTATATTGCAATAGGTGCACACGCACTAAATCTACTGTTTATCATCGAATCTATCTCTTCTTCAGACAATACAGCTGAGATATCATTAATTTAAGCTACGCCAAATCTGAGTACGTGCCGTCAACTTGTTTCACCTTAAGACAAAAAGTCGCAAACCGATTAGGCCTTCACCAGTCTGGCCTAGTTGCGCATTGGTGGATACACAAAAATTACATACCTACGCCATATTTTTGTTCTCTGTTGTATGCATTGACATAACAATAATTATTTATGGTCGTATAGGGGTTCCCTCAGAATGTTTTGCTTTACCATAAGCTGAGTGTTATGAAAATCCGTACATAAATGCCTCAGAACACATTGGTAAACCAATGACGAGACGAGATTTGAAACCATAGCTGTTGCTACGTTGCTGCGTGAAAGAGTTACAAAACAACAAACACACTTTCAGATTTATAATATTATATTAGAGTTTGTGCAAAATGAGAAAAGTCGTAGGTGAGGCCATTTTACTAATTTTGCATACTGCTCTGTCAATGCTAGTACAAATAGAAGTGTTTGATACTTGGTAGACTCTAATTCGGTTTTCATCAGTACTCGCGTCTACCAAGTAGTCGGTACCTTGGCTGCTGATTAAAATCTTATTGTTAATTCACCGTAACGCCACGACCGACGGTTCTCTTTTTGCACAAACTCTAGTAAAGATTCCACTGTTTATTTCGTCAGTTGTTATTTATTCTGTGTGCACCCCATTGCGATGAATGATTATTCGCTGATTACTGTTAGTCTAGATGTGCGGATAACCCGGGTACGTTACACCCCCGAGCAAAATTAGGGCTGTCTAAAACATTTCTGCTTTACTTACTCGGTTACGCTATCCAGTATATAAGTCAATTCCATAACCGCTGAGAACTAGAGTCGCGACCTTTGATGAATATAATTACCTAATAGGTTTGCCTTGGAAACATCACTATATTCCGGTAGTTTTAGTAGCTTAAAAAAAAATGCGTGCTGAAAACAGGTAATCATTATTATCTAGATTATTTTTACGACTTTTGCCAAATTCTTCAATAGATTTCATATGGTTCAATCTCAGCGGTTATGGAGCGGACTAGCTGAGAATTGTGACGCGATCCCCGAAGGTAACGCAAAATTAAAAACAGATCAGAGAACAAGGTAATCCTTGATTTCTGATACTAGGAATTAGACAATCTTTGACGAATATTTAGCTTTGCTTTGAAATATGTTTGCAACCCTTGATCCTCTACCATGAAACGTTGCAGCTGCGTAATCGACCAGAAAGTGGCACATATACCCACAATAGGAAACGTTAGGTACCTACCTAGTTTTTTTTATTTTTTTTATTTAACCTGTACTGTCCCACTGCTGGGCAAAGGTCTCCCCCAATTCCTAGTTTTATTATCATTAAGATAACCTACTAAACTTATTACCTACCTACTAGCTTTTTCGTTTGCTTTTTCAACATAAAATTAAAACAAAAAGATACAAACTCTGAATCTGACAACCCTAAAACCGCTACAAAAGGTGAACATTGAAGCCTACGCAATGAGTGACATATATAATAACCGAACCGATCGCAGATAAGCTATTAATTTGGCTCAAGTATCCTGTTTCATTCCGAAAACATACCCCAATCCCAAACCATGACACCTATTACAACCCCATAAGGATCAAAATTACATTTGCAGTTTTAGAGTTCTCTCAAAGATTTTTCTATGAAATTGATATGAATCCCTTTTGTGTGGGAGCACAAAGCCTTTATTGTTTTGCATGCGTTTTGCTGTAAGGAATATTTTATGTTTTCTTTATTATGGTTTTATTAATTTGTAGCCCTTGACGTAAGGGCCTGGATTGATTTTCATATCGGTTGGGAAAAATCTGTTTATTAGAATTGTTAGAAGTTTTTATTTTAAGAGTAAGCAAGCGACATTTTCACGTTCTGATTTAGTTTTTTTTTTAGATCGTATTTTTTGTACATTACTAAAAAAATTGTTACAGACTAAGCAGCAGGTAACAAAATGTCATTTACCATTTTCCTTCTTATTTATTCTTATTTCAGTTGGTCTATATTTTGTTAGGGTAAGTTTTGCCCTGTCCCTGGAAACGAATTTTAAAATCTACCTATTTTACAATTCAAGAATTTATATTCATTCAAATAATAAATATTCATCGACGCATACTAACGGAACTAATCCGTATCACTTCCGATAATTCCGTCAACAATGGAATATGTCGTCCAGAAATCGTAAAAATAACTCAAAAATACAAATTCAGTCGTCATGGGAAACGTCGACGACTTCACGGTTAACTAATAAGGGAGTCCAAAACGGGGCACAATGGACCAAAGGACGCTAGCCAATACTGGCCGAAAAAAAACAAGAAACAGTTCAATTCGTGATGCGATAAATCGATACGCAAGTGACATTATTTTGAATACGGAACGTCATGTCGACTTTTATTTTTTTTTGTTTCTTTTTTCGGTGGCCAGATCCCGTAATGTTGCTGGCTGAATAGACGAAGGGGGCCAAGGCAATTATATTTTAGGAAAGTTTGTGGAGCAAAGAGGTCGGACAATGGATGGACTGCACCTTGGCTGTGGTCGTGTGTCTTTGTTGTAGCCGACATGTTTTGCTTTGGTAGGGACGTCTTGTGCGATCGTTATCTTTTAAAATTGCGATGTTTCGAGTTTTGAATCACGATTCAGATTTGAGTTTTTATTTTTTTAACTGCAAAAAGACCTAATCATCAATGTCAATTAAGGACTTAGATTGCACATAGGACATCTTAGAGCTAGTTGTTGATACTTATTTTTCATTAGGTAGGAACTTACCTACCGTACTTTACAGAATATGTAAATGGGTTTGCCACCCTTTTTTCTTTTCACCAGTTTTCACCCAAAGTGTCTAGTGCTTAGTCTAGTGACTTTTTAAATGTAAAAGGTAGGTATGTCGCTCCTAACTGGTCATAGATATCATACTTTTCTTTTGCCTCTGTACATACAGTTTTATTTACAACTTGGTACAGATACTAGAAAGCTAGAAATGTATACCTTGTTTCCTTCCCATACTCAACCCTCTTGTAAACTTATAGACCAAAGATGTACGCAGAGTTAAAAAAAAAATTGGGCAATAATAAATTATAAATGAAAATTTATACTCAAACTCACGGGGCGTGAGACACTTTTTTACTCAAAATAGAGCTTGTTAGTGGTCACTCCAATTTTTTGCTGTACACAATAGGTAGGTAAATTTGTACAACACTCTGTCCGAGTGGCTGAGAAAACATTCTTTTTGTTCGTTTTTTTTTTTTGCTAGTTTTTGCTGTCAAGATTTATTTTATCAGAAAAAAGTAACGGAAGATCAACGAGGGGAATTTCAAAGAGCTCGGTGTAATTTTGGTTCATTTCACTATTACAGTTTTTCTGGTGATTGAAACTTTGACAGAAAATATTTCCGATCGCACAAAAATACAGCTCTGTATCATTGAATTAGAATTAGAAATCTTTATTGAAAGGAATGTATCATCTAGAAATCGTATAAATAACTCAAAAATACAAACAGAATACATTTACAGTTACTTACGAGATATTGTTACATAATTGCAATTTAGAAATGGTTAAACTAGCTTAGCTGAAAGAATTTTCATTCAACTGAGGAGACTGAATCGACTAGTGTTTTAGATTTTTCTGTAGAATATCGAGGAAATTTGCGGTACATTTTTGATATTTACGTTCCGAGAGAAAAATTAAATCTTTTTCGCTGATTGAGTGCTCAAGATTACTTCTTGCTCACACTTTTACTTATTACGATGTCTAACGAAATGATAAAAATTATAATATTTTCCAAGAATACTACTCATAAGCAAACACAGCCTTTATACACAACAACAAACTACTTCTAAAATAACTTTTGCACATACTTGCTTACCTAGTACGTTCCGTCCGTCCGTGTGCCTGTCCAAGTTCTTTCAAGCTCTATAACCGAAAAGGCTATGAATATCTTGGCCATAAAAGAAGGTATTTTAAGTGCAAATATTATCATGTTAGGCTCACCAATATCGTACCCCTATCCATCAAGAGGGAACGGAAGAGGGACACTATTGACATAAAATTTACGAGATTAATATTTGCTGAAAGAGGGATGTCTATTTTGTATTTTAGATATAAAAATAATCACTGTTGTCAACTGGCACTTACTTATTTATGAAAATATAATTTGTATCACTTATTGATATAATATTTTACTATTTTTTATTTAAATTTAGAGACCATTATTTTTAGTTAAAAAACAACTCTTTTGAGCTTAGCTTTTAATTTCAAGGACTCAACAAAACACGATGATTTTACAATTGAAATGAATGAAATGAAATGATATTTATTCGACATAAAATACACACGAATTACCATTATAAATCCAAAATAGTAAATCAATAAAAGAGTTAAATGACAGAAATGTCGAAAAGGGCTCATCTCCGCATTAATGCTGAGATGCAATTGTTAGGTAGGTACGAGTATGTTGTTTGTTGTTCTATTGACCTGCTTGAACTTGCCTTACCGACCTGACCTGCTGCCTTAAACGCATTCTTCATAAATACTTCGGCTATATTGTTAGAAAATATAACGACAATCTAGAAAGCTAATGGTTACTGGAAAAGTAGAGGAAAAACTTCGTAGGGAACCTGCAATCCGATGCGTTGGTCTGACCAGACCAGATTACAATAGGCATGATGATTAAAACAAAATAATTAGTTCGTCAGATAGACTATCAAAAAATATTAGATATGTATTTTTTTATTTTGTCAATTAAACAAAAATTGATGAAGATAAAGCCCGTCAAAGTTCCGCGTGACGTCACAAATGCTATACAAATGTATAGACTTCTGTAAGAGAGGTGACGTCACGACCCCGACTCCCAAACTTTGACAAGGTTTATCTTTGTCATTTGTTGTTTGATTGACAAAAGAAAAAATATGTGTCCATTATTTTTTGATAATCTAACTCACGGACTAATAGTTAAATGATTTTTTTACCATATCATCATGCTTATTGCAATGTATAAAATGCTAACTGCACTATAAATAGTAAGAAGTTCAAACAAACATTTTCAATACATCCGCAGATTATGCCAGTATGCCATATTAGTTCACGTCAACATCTTTTTCTAAAATAATCAAATTTTAAATCGGATTTAGAAGAGATCGTCTACGTTATGCAAGAGAGGTCCCCAATAATCCGGCGGACCCTAAGGTACCGATTCTCACGACCGCCGTATAATTTTGCTATAAATAAAATTGCACTGTAAAATTTCTCGGACATTTGGCGAGATACGTGGCATTGTGTGGCATGAGCTTGTTACTATTTTTTTATTCAAATTCTTGTATAGATGACAGGATTGGTCTATCGATGAAATCTTTGAGAAAATGTTGTTCATAATAATGAGTGTGAATTCCTCCTGAAAATTTATGTAAGTTTAGTAAGTAAGTTTGCAATGCAACCTGTATATTATTTATCTACAAACATTTGCTCCATCTCCTATTGAAGATCAACAAAATTCTTCTCTAAAAATATACTTAGTTAAGTTTAATGATATTATAAAAACAAGAACGCTAATGATATGACGCGACGCATCTTTTCATGTACCTAAAAGTACTTACTTAAAACTGTTCAGGAAAAAACTAAAAGAAAATGTATTATTTTCGTATTTAAAGTACCTAGATATGTAGATTGTTGAAACACGTTCCGTAGTAGATTTAGAAAACACAACCTAAACTTGGTAGGTTTTGCACAAAAAAACTACGTCAAAGTTTTTATGTCCAAGTTAATGTTGCGTGGTTTCAATGCACTAAGTCAGTTAAGTCATCATCATTCACCAGCCATCTTTATCCTACTCCTGAGCTCGGTCCTGTGCAATGTTATTATTGTGTCTAAGTTCGACCTTCGACCAAAGACAGTAAACACATTCATTCAGTGCAAGCGAAACAAGTATAGAGCAAGTGTGACGGCGAATCACTTGAATAGGGCCAGATTCTGCGACTGCGTCACTTGTCTTCCCTTTTTAACCGACTTTCAAAAAGGCGTAGGTTCCATGTTAGTGTCGTATGTATTTTTTTGTGTATGTGCATCGATCATTTCGCCAATTGTGAACCGAATCAAAAAAGTCTTTTTTAATTGGAAAGGGTATAATCCCGAGGAGATCCCATTTCAATTTTACAGAAATCGGCTAAGCCATTTTTGAAAAAAACAATAATAATGTACTAACTAAACTCGGATATTTCGTTCGAATTGCTTGAACGAAATATCCGAATTTAGTACACGATGAACATCGATAATTTCGCAAATTATGAACCGATCGAAAAATTGTTTTTTAGTTCGAAAATGTATACTCCCGAGGTGGTCCCATTTAAATTATACAGAAATCGGCTGAGCCGTTTTTGATAAATCAACAATAATATAAACAATTCGAGCGAAATATTAACTTGACGTGAACTTTGTACACGACAGGAGGCGGTTTTGCTATTTTTTGCGAAAAATCTTTATTGAAACTGTGTTTGCCTTCGACCCAAATATTTAACTATTAATTTATGAACCTAAAAAAATGTAATTTAATTATTTTAAAGCTAACTCCATAGTGGTTTGGCCAGCAAGGTCCGGTCGGATTTGGATCGCAATCGCAGTCGGTAGCGGCTACGGGATTGTAAGTAGCTATGTAGAACCACGTTACGTAGTATGGCGTTGGTAGGATATGAACAAAGGTTGCTTGAATTCGCATAATGATTGGTAGGTACTTTCCACGAAAATTTAATATGGTAGGTAGGTATAGCTATTCCGTTAGATAGACTGCAGAATGCAATACTTACTTATAGCGTAGCTTGATTAGACATTTCTTTCTTTTGGCCCCAAAGCGTATTTTTTTCAGTCATGTCACACAATAAATTGACTCGTTTTGCGTCTCCAAACGACACAAAGTTCTTGAGTGGCGACCACGTACCGGCAAGCGCAGCGTAGGACGTCCACCCAAAAGGTGGACGGATGACCTCATTAAGACCGCAGGATCGCGCCAGATGCAAGCTGCTACCAACCGGTCTTATTGGAGATCCATAGTGGAGGCCTATGTCCAGTAGTGGACGTCTTATGGCTGATGGATGGAAATGGCACAAAATGAGTTATGTCTTATGTGTGAAACGAAAATTCAGCGAAAACTAACATCTCATTGCCTCACAGCTGAAAAATTGCGCTTGTGGCCTCAGCCGGCCTCAGAAATGAAGCAACGGTCAGTTCGATCAGTTACTGGATGGATGATCGCTTCCAACCGATCGTATTGGAAGTTCATAGGAAGGCCTATGTCCAGCAGTGAACGTCCCACGGCTGATAGTGATGATGAGATAGACAACACCAGTGGCGAATTTACGTATTTGCCGCCAGTAGGCTGTTGAATTTTGCTACCCCCGAATTTGATAAAACTAATGCTGTAAAACTAAAATATGATTAGGGCTCAGCCGCCTTCCGTGCTCGCCCATGTCCGGTAAGATGACAGTGACAGACAGTGAAGTAGACAGTGGCCAACAGCTATAAGTCATTAAAAAAAAAAACTAAAATATGTTGTTTTTTCTCCAAACACTTCATACCTCTAATGTTTAGGTACAAATTAATTTTGTATTTTTGTCAGTTATATTAAATTGATGGTCCGAAAATTGGCCTCCCCTAAAATCTGCCGCCCTAGACTTTAGCCTACTCAGCCTGCTAGTAAATCCGCCACCGGACAGCACTTACATAGAAATACCTAATATATAAAAAAATTGTGAAACTAAGTAGCAATGTTTAGAATTCATTTCCAAAAATATCCCAAACTCAACCCAAAATCCAGCTAATCCGTCACATAAAAACCGACGACGTTTCCCATAAATTGTCGCAAAAAACACCATAAGGTTGGGGTAAGTCCTTGGGCGTGAATATGGCATATTTTACCCGATCGGGTAGATTATGCCGATATATGGCAACACCGCAAGGGTTACAGTAGATACCTATACTGGTTACTCATGGATACAATTTACAAGGGCCGGGGTCCGTTGTCTAACTGAATACGCGACTTGGAAAATAAAACAACGAGTTGTATTCCGGGAGTGCCGGCAGAAGTGAAAACTTGAACATTAACGTTGTGCATTTTTGAAGACATATTTTGGAAAGATAGGGATAAAGGGGAATAATTTCGCACGAAATGCTTTATTTATTTAAAGGACTATCATTTATGGGGTAAAATAAAATTTCACAAACGCACACTCGCGCAAGAAAGTTTTTACATCACTGTCTTACGAATTTTCAATCAGCTTACAAATTGTCCTAACGCGAGTTTAACATTTTTTACACATCCCAAAAAGTGCACAAAGCCGATCAAGAAGTTTTCATTTCAAAACTTGCGGATGATAATCTTACGTGATAACGTCATGAGAAAACATTGTTGAATCAACAACTGAAACAAGCTGAACGCTTAGGCCAATCGTGCCTCTCTATCTCTTGTTCCGCGTTCTCGCTTGCAGGCCCGGCTCAGGTGGAACGTGACACTTTTTCGTGCGCGCAACCGCCGTTCATCGAGGTAAAAGACGTTATCACATCTAAAACTAGTGATAATTTTAATATATTTTCAGTCCTTCCTGTGTGTCACATATAACATGAAGGACTGATGACAGATGGGGTCGATAAGTTCTCGAGTGGAGACCACGTACCGGCAAGCGCAGCGTAGGACGTCGACTCACGACGTGGACAGACAACACTATCATGGCCGCATCACGCTGGATTCAAGCCGTTTCCAACCGGTCTTATTGGAGATCCATAGGGGAGGCCTATGTCCAGCAGTGGACGTCCTCTGGCTGATGAATGGATGACTTTTTCTTTGCAAAGTTCAGGGACTTTCATAAACTTTAACTATGGGATCACCAAATGAAAAAAAAAGGTCTTTCTGTTAATTTGTTGGGGGTCCAAACATTTTGTATGGAAATGCTGTTTTTTTTTAAATTTCTTAGATGGTCCTTGCTAAAAGTTTTAATTATCATTATGAACAACTGTCACTACGGGAACAACACAGAAATTGCTAAAAAAATCACCACTATTAGCAGATAGATAACAATACCAACTACAATCCAGGTCCCGTACTAGAGTTTCGAATCCTCATTCTTCATACGAACAGCCAGAATGTGGAACGCTTTGTCTGGGTCTGTCTTCCCGCTAAAGTACCTGCAACCTGGGTGTCTTCGAATCCCGAGTAAATAGGTGTCTTCTAGGTAAGCGTGCTACACCCTAGACAGCATATCTGCTTAAAATCAGGCTCATCATTCTTATGACGTTATCAGGCAGTATTTAGTCAAACGCCAAACTACAAGGAATAGAAAAAAATACATATACCTAACAATGGAAACAATATATTCCACAGTAGAACGCCCTTTACTTGGATCGTAAAATTTTATCGGACTATCGCACGTCTTTAGGCAAATCCAGCTGCCCCGGGGAGCTGTATCACTTGAATTCTGATCTGTTGCATAAATGTTCACTTATTCTTTGGATGGGATTTTATGTTGGTCCACCATATTGTGGAATAAAGTTGCTGGTTGCATAACTTCATCTGTACCCCTACCATTTGGCAAAGAGATCAAAGCATTTTTTTGACTTCTAATATCGCGCTAAAACTCTGACACCAGGGCTAGCCACCCGGCCTATACGAACTTACTTAATATCGCGCTCATAGCGTAGTTTGACTAAGTGTTCGTTAGTGATCATCAAAGTTAAGCAACGCTCAGCATAGTCAGTCTTCGGACAACAACTGAGCGCTACCGTGGCTCGGATGGCATGCTTCTTTATAGTTTAGTTTACCGTTTAGCTATGTCAAAAGCCTTCAGGAGGCTAAAAAACTCTGACACCCAGCCTCTACGAATTTACTTTTGTCAACGTTTAATATCAGCCCTAACTTTGTTTCTTCTGGTTCTTCTTTTTCTATAGAAAGTAGCACGTTTTGATTGTCTCGTTGTGGATCTCATTATGATAATAAATTATTTAGAAAAAATTGAAATGTATTAACTCGTTGGGCATTGAAATTGTTTTGGCGCTTAGCAGCTCTATAGAGCTGCTAATACATTTTTGTTTTTTGGTTGAGTGTGGTATACAATCCAAGAAATTCGGTGATATTTTGTACTACAAGCCCTTGAAACTGTCAACGACTACAAGGCTGCAAAAGTGTTTAGAAATACGTGCTGCACAGGCGCCCATATCAATTTCGTCCACAAACGTTATGTTATAAAATAATTTACCTACAGGAAATTTACCGTTTTTTACATAATAACCTGCTTATAAGCAGGTAGCTACTGTCAACATTAAAAAATAAACTAAGGATCCCCACATTCGTCGCAATCGCCTTTACCCTTTCCCAGCCCATTCATCAGGAAAGTAAACAAACCGGCCACTTGCCCACTTTATTTTATGGCAACCCTCTTCTTCATAACGGCGCGTTTTTCCCAAAAAATGGGAAATTGTATCGTCGGAGAGGTCATCAATCAATGAGGATTACGCGGCGACGTAATCAAAATACCCTGGAGAGTGGGAGATTGCGGAGTGACCGAAATGGTATCATATTTTTGAAGAGAATATAACAATTTTTGTTTTCGTCTCCTAAATAATACAAAAATGGACCATCTTACCACAAAAGTTTTACGCACGCTTTAGACAATGTTAACAATACAAATTTGTCGGTTAAATACTTAGTGTTTAAAGCGTGTTTAAATCTTTTGTGGGAAGGCGGGGAGTGTTTACAATTTGAGGAATATATCTACGGGTCTTTCTCTAAAAGACGGATATAATCACTACATAGTATAAAACAAAGTCGCTTCCCGCTGTCTGTTCCCATGTTTGCTTATATCTTTAAAACTACGCAACGAATTTTGATGTGTTTTTTTAATAGATAGAGTGATTCAAGAGGATGGTTTATATTTATAATACACCTGTGCGAAGCCGGGGCGGGTCGCTAGTTTAGGATATAAAATTGGGACCTACTTTTACTAACATAAGTATCTAATTTTATTGATTTCATCTCAATCCGTTGGTTAGTTTTTGTGTGAAAGAGGAACAAACATACATACATACAAACTTACGCGTTTATAATTTTACATTATTAAATAGTAGGACTATGTAAAGACCGAAATGCTAATCTAAGTACAGTACGAGTATTTAGATAAAATACATGTAGATGTACCTATCTAAGTACCTAATAGTTGCTGGCATTAATATACCAATGTGACCTGTCTAGACGATTCAAAAACAAAAATCAATTGTTCTTAACAATAGGTAGGTATTACAAATTCTAATAACTGTTAGCACTAGCAACATGTACCTATTTATACTCGTACATAACTTCCAATCGATTCGCACAAATTCGACAGCACAATAAAACGCAAACAAAATTCATATCCGAACATAGACTACCGAACCTAAGGTCAGTTCCACACCTGTCGAATAATAATAGGATGACACTGCAGTCGCGTCCACTGCACTGCATAAATTAAAGGACCGACAATACGGTACCGCGGACAAAACACAGGCCGGACACAACAATACAATGTTTTCTTTAGGGGAATCCTTATTCCATATTCAAATTTTAGGGTCGCGATTTTTTTTTTCTTAAGACCAGTTCTCACGGGTCAAGCGCTGACCTTTGCCGGACAATGCAGTAGATCAGCAGAATTTATAATTAATGTTCGTGCATCGATTGTGTTCGCTCGCGGATAAAGGCGCGCGAAATTTTATGAATAGTACAAGTTGGCAAAAGTGGTATTTCTTGAATATTGATGTATGATTGTATGGGGACAGGGTCATCCTGAGAACCGAACGCACTTGCGAGGTTATTAATCATTGAGTTGACCTTCCGGTTTGTCTTGGGTTGAACTTGGGAAATGGTAATTTTGGCATAGAATTGCATAATAGTGCGTGTTCAATGAAGTTCGTTACTTATGTGCTTTCATATGTGCAAAAAATGTGCTAGATTTAGAATATATAATATAATACGAGAAGAAAAATTATGGTACCATAAAGACCAGTTTGAAAAAGAGGTAGGAGTAAATAAATGCAATCAAATATTGCGCAAATAGGTACATTAAATAAGAGAAGTTATAACTTTTAAGACTAAAGCAGCCAAAAAAAATGAATATGTGGTTTTATGAAACCACGGTAAAAGTGAAACTTTCTGGCACAGATTAGGTAATAGTCTATCTATACACTACACGGTCAGCTGATGCGAACCATAGGCGCCGCCATATTGGCCTCGGCTACTCTGCCGAACACCCTTCACTTTACCCCTACTCCGCGACGACCATCACGCGACATGCAATAAATGGACGAAAAATTTGGAGGGGATGTAATAAAAATTTCACTTAAAAAAACATTTCATCATAAAAAAATCCGTCGAAACCGTTATTTATTAGGTATAGTTTATAGTCCTTGCAGTAGGTACCTATCTACTATGTACAAGTATCACATTCATATTCACCCATTTGAGTCAGCCAGTAACTACTGATATGCACTTGCACTACTAAAATAAAACAGCGTATTTTTAGTAAGTTGAACTTTGAAGTAATCCCCAAAGTTTTCACTCGCTCTCCGAACATCAACCTATTTCAACAATAACATCTTATTAAAACCGCGTCGACATAATAATGAACACATCAAAAAAGTCCGAACTATTTTAGATTTGTAATTTTCCAAGACATTGGATGTAATCGGGGACAAAATGCTTTTTTTTAGAATGTCGGAAGTTGCCGACTGTTGACGATTTATGTCGACAGGAATGTTCACGAGGATTTAAAAAAGGAATAAATTCTATTTGGAGGGTTGGCAGTCCTTGGTGAGCACTGAACTGAACTTCACTGAAGTGATATAGTCAATAATACACGTTACATAATTATTATGTACTATTAATTAATTTAGACTATAAAAGCAATAAAAATAACTTAGGAAATAGGTAAATAAGTAGCTTATAATTATGATGAAGATGTAGGTTTTGCCATATGCTGGTGATTTTTTAGCGGAAGTGATTTGTGTTTGACTATAGGTATTTAGTCTATGAGCTTCCTATTAATATTAACATATTATTTACTTATAACTTCGACAAAAAGCATGCCCTAGGATTTGAACCCTGGACTTCCGGATTAAAATCCACTCTCAGAGTTATTCCACTGTAATTTCAGTATATGTAAAAAAAATAGGTGCTTAGGTATGAAAAAATTGGTTGGTAAGTGGTAAACACCCACCTATTTTATTAGTAGCAATGTCATAATTAAAACAAGAATCGACTATGCTTATAGTAAAACCACTTCAGTCATTCTACTAAAATAAAACGAGAATTCCAATTTCAAAAGCTGCTTTAGCGTCTTAAATCCACTCAAGAGAATCATCGTAAAATTATAACCGACACTTCGCTTTATCTGGGCTTTTACGTTATCTGTGAGAGCGAACACGCGCTTTCGACAAATTCGTCCCATGACAGCCCTCACTTCTTATTTTGAATGCCAAAAAACTTACGGAGACCCAAAGAACAGTTGTAACAGTAACGCAAGTAAGTATCTAGAAATAAAAAATCTCTACATACTTAATGGTCACGTTTTTCATTTAGATTTTATTTCTGGTTTTATAATTAGTACTTGTATTGATTTGATTTTAAGAAACCTTTATTAACATAATAAAATTAGAATGTTTTGTAAAGCTTAGCGTTAGCTAACTAAGTTACAATTTACTACAATATTACAGTGTTTCGTAGGCTAATGTCACCTTTTAAAACTTGTATCTAAACATTATGTTATAAATTTACCAAAGTTCTCATTAAGTCGTAAGTAGAGGGTAGATAGGAAATACATTATAATTTTTGGTACGTATTACTTTGCAATTACGTACTTGTATTACTATATAGGTACAAGTATATACTTTGGTTTTATTCCTATAGTATTTTATTTTGATATCAAGATTAAAACACTTTATCCATTATTTTTTTACTCCTAAGTTGATATTAAATCAGTATTAAAACTTATTCTGTATTTGTCTTTTTTCCTGGAAACGCTATGATCAGGTACTAACAATTGAGACATTATGTCGTCACTTGTGTCAGAGCCCGTATAACGTATATTTTTAACAGAATGCTATGGAAATCCAACAATCTAAAACTTAACTTTACTTAGACTCCAGAATAGGTAACTCTTGATTGATCCTGTGTACATCTTGTTTGTAACAATAAACTTTTTAAAACAATAAACTTTTTTTTAAATTATGATTCTCTTATCTAATCTTAGAATGCAATAAGTACTAATTTGGTGCCTAATAATTATCTTTGCACTTAAGCATATTGCATAATTACCTTATGACTTATTCAAAATTCAAACTATTGAACTTCACGCAATGACCTTCTATTATTCTTATTATTTCACAGTTGTGCATAGCTCTGTAATCGACAATAATATAGTAAATTTTGTTACTGCTAGTTCCCCGTAGTGTGTATGGGCCAGGAAAAAATATCTCAAAAACGGTAGTCGGAGTATTTATGGAAATCTAAATAACGTTGAGCTTTTTAATTGTGGGGATGAGTTTTTGTAAATGGAATATGTTTATTTTGGTGGGCGAGTGATTTGTTCGGCGGTAAATATCGGTGCGTGCCGGTTCCAGCAAATAGACTGTCGAATAAATAGTAAAAGACGCTTGGGGACGGATTTTGGACGAGTTTATGTGATAGTTTACTTCATGAATGGACTAATAGGAGAATGCTCGACCCGTAAAAAACTGAAGTCTACTGACTGGAGTGATATCCCCCACGCCCAATGCGGGTTGGTGGATACATGAACCGACACTATCAAATTTGACTATTTCAGTGCAGGTGGCTGGATTTATATATAGGTACGCTATGAAATTTCTTTCATGGACGGATGCAAGTTTTGACTAGGTGGACAGACGCGCTGTATCCAGGTAGTTTCCAAACGGGCTTATTAGAATTATATAGGAGGCCTATGTCTATCAGTGGTAGTCCTACGAATGATAATGATGAAGTTTCGTCCCGATTTTTTACCCTTGAAGAACAAAGTATGATTTTTGGTTAGTGATGCGCTCTGTGAAGCTTTTGAAGTTAACCTTCCGCGTACAAGGTGGGGTATACGTTACCCCAGCCCTGGAAAAACAGCTAAATTCATAATTAAAAATCGAGCAATTGAGTTGAAATCTACAGTAGCTGGACGTTAAACATCACTTCATCGATACATCATCATATATTATATCAATGCTCATTTAACTGGACTGGACCCTGGACGTTTTTTACCCCACGTTGTACGGGACGTAGCTAAAAAGGCACGTATATATTTTTTTGAAATCGTCAACTTCAAACTGGACTTTATTTCTTTAAGTTCTTTACTATTATATTATACTGTTTTATGTATATTACACTGTTTTATTTACTAGTATATTGTGTCGTTACCTATATCAACCATCTGATTCTGTTATATTTTTAAAATCGCCTTACTAGGTAGATATTTAGCGTGGGGCAACGTATACCCCACGTTGTACGCGGAAGGTCTTTAGTTATTTATCGTCGCCGTACCTACCCACCTTGACTATAAATAAGTCATTTTTATTTGTTTCAGTACGATCCCGCTAAAAGTTCGCATCGGAATGAAAAAATAAAAATGCCATAAACAAAAATATCTCGCGTTCCATTTTTAAACCGAATTCATTCTACGAACACTCTCGCTGTAAGATAAGACATTTCACATTAACGGCGCCCGAATAGCCACTGAAACGGATCTTTTTCAGTCTAATGGGTAATTTTTTTTTGTTCATGGGTGGGGTTAAAGGTGAGCACGGACCAATGGGAGCAGAGAATAGACGAGTACTAGTAATTAATCTGTGGTAATGCATCCGAGCTTTGTTAGATAGAGAAGTTAAAGAACTGCGTCAGGGAGAAGGGGGGAAAGCTATTCTTGGAAGTTTTGAAGTGTTCTGTTTGCAGTTTATCAGAGCTTGTGATACACGAATGTTATAGCATTTTTTGCATCACGTCTCTTCCTGTTATTAAAAGATTTTATGCATTATCTATAAATCATTTATTGACTTGACGAGGAATTCTTACTTAAATCTATTAAGTATTAATGGAGTCCTACGACTTGAGTTTACTGGAACACCGGATGCATAACGCTTCCAACCGATCTTATTAAAAATCCATAAGGAAGACCCATGTCCGTGTCCAGCATTGGATGTATTACGGATGATATAATAAAGATAATTAAATTACTCTCACTGGATTGTAATTTTTGTAACATATTTGCTCGTAAAGTGGCTGTAATTACACCAATTTCAATATCGTAATGTATTTCATTACGCACTTGTGCGTTATTGTAATGTAAATCGCACGAGTGAACAATACTTTTTAAAATCTTAGCAAAGAGTTTTTATGTCAGAAAGGTGGTCAATATTTTATGAATAAAATTAACTTTGGGTTGGGAGATAAAACATAATAAATAAACATTTAATTCTTTAATTTAATTAATTTTGACAATAAATTACAACCAGTCTGTAACAAAAACACAAAAATATTAATTTACTTTATTAGTAATACTAGCTGTTTTTGTACCTTTGCCTAAAAAAAACGTTGATGCGCGTGCATCGCTAATTTGTGGACGAGTAAAGATTTATTCGTTTAAGAAAGTCAGAGTTTTATTAATTTCCTCGCAAATACGAGTATGATATAAAACGTCGTATGACATATGTGCGCTTTTAAAATTACAGCATCTGCTTTCTTATAGCCCTCGCCTACGGCTCGGGCAAGCAATATCGCCTCGGCTGTAATTTTCAGCTTACCGCACTTATATCATAATGTACTATTATACGATAAGAGCAAAACAGTACTTACTAAGTACCACTGACCTAGTCCACTGGTTATTACGCAAACACCATAAATTACATAATTTTCACACAATTTCTAAACGAATCGCGGATACAAGAAATCAGACACGGTTGGCGGGAAAAAATTCGCTCGCCAAGCATTACCAACATGACGCCATAAATTATAATACGTTTTAAAAATGGAACGCTCTGTTCCGTAAGGTTCCCCATTGACGATACATTCGAATTCAACATAATTATATTATGGTATCCGAATTAATGCCATCAGAGTTGCCAATTTAGCGACTTTGTAGTAGCGTGTACACTGTACATTGGTCTAAAAGTACCCTGTGTGTTATGAAATTGGAACTTCTTTTCTTTCTTTCAGTGTCTTCCACCTATGGATTGACTGGCAAATAATGCTTTTAGCATTAAGTTTTCTCATTGTACAAAAGATGTGCAATAGTAAAGTATAAATAAATATGCAGCCAAAACTTCGCTAAACTAGTAGCACTAGCACTGACTTACGACTTCAATTTGGACGCCATCTATTCGGACGAATCTTTAGTAACACTAACGACATCCATTTGGACGCCATCCATTTAGACATGTCGTCAGTAACAACGATAACATCAATTTCTTCTTCTTTTCATCCATAGGACGTCCACTGCTGGACATAGGCCTTCAATAAGACCGATTGGTAGCGGCGTGCATTCAGTGCGATCCTGCGGTCTTATTGAAGTCATCCGTCTATCTTGTAGGTGGACATCTACGCTGCGCTTGCCGGAACGCGGTATCCACTTGAAAGCTTTTCAACCCCATCGGTTATTAGTCCTCCGAGCTATGTGCCCTGCCCACTGCCACTTTAACTTGCCAATTCGCTGGGCTATGTCGGTAACTTTGGATGATATCTATTTGGACGTATCGTCAGTAGTACTGACGACATCCATTTAGACGCCGTTGGTCGATTCGGACTTATCGTCAGTGGGGACCTTTACGCGTCTCCAAGTTAGATTTGATGCGTTCCGCGACATTGAGTGCAGATTGCGGGATATATTGTGCTTGAAACTGGATTTAATGCGATGGATGGAGTCGCGTAAAACCAAAAACAGATTTGGGAACGCAAAACTTTTTTATGGTGTTTAATTTTTTCAGAACAATATTTATAAGACAAATATCTTGGCTGCCAACTTTAAACAACTACCTATTCTGAAAGTACTACTATACTTCTGTCCATTCTAATAAAAAAGCAAATATATGTAACACATGCAATTTAACAGATATATATCTTAATTTACAATCAATAGAAGTTGAAAAATATATTATTCGTATCAGGTTTATAAAAAGGTAGAAAGAGTTATTAATGAAAAATTGGTTGTGAAGAGTATCAGAAAAGACTTAGGTTAGTGACAGAAATAATAGAAAAGTATAGGTAGAAAAGTATCTAGTTCTAGGTGTAATATGCAGTCTTTACCAAATTCGTCTTATTTGTCATAAATATATTGTGTTTTTTTACTTTGTGTGTTGTACCTACTTTTAAACAAAACAAGTAGATATATTATAAATGTTGTACCTATATGTATTTTGTTCTCAACCACAGAGTTAACAATTTCTAATAAAATCACCAATAATATATAAATAAATCTGACATAAAATAAAACGTTCGATTTCAACCCCGGTATTTTACTAACCCCTAAATGTGGTTATAAACGCGCCACATTTCTTAAACTCCCCCAACTTTTTCATAATAATTTACATCACATATTTTTGTATTTGCCATTTAATCGAAGAAGTAACAATTTGAACTTTATGGTTTTAAAAATAAAAACTACGTACTGACCGAACAGAAAAAAGGTTTCAAGTCTAAGAAATATGGAAATATTATGGCGGGAAGTAGACTACGAATTGTCGTTTTAAAAAAGTAGGCAAGGAGACATTTTAGAGCCGATGAATTTTAATGCCGTATTTAGGATAACATTTATTACGGGTATTTAAGTGATTTCTCAGTAAGGTTTTAGTTTGTTGTGATATGTTTTTATTGGCGTTTTATGACCGAACTTTGTGGTTAGTGAAATTAACTAGAAGTTGTTTTAGTTTATTTATGGTTTGTTTTTATTAGTCAGTTTTTGCTCAATTTTAATCAATACAAGTAGGTATTTGAACTAGTAAATTAGTTTTATTGTTACAAAAAGAACCCACAGACAAATACTTAATGTACCACAAAAACAAAATGGTGTTGTCGACTCTAAAACCGCGATCTTTTTAGTTATCGTTAAGCTCAATTCATATTAGCTAAGCGTTTCTATTGCTTACTTAAAAGAGATAATGCAAAAATATATTGAGCTTAGATTAGAGCATAGTATTCAATTTACTTTATTTGTTTTGGAAAATGATTTTCCTATTACATATTTTCTTTGACAACAATCTTCGTTTAAAGGAATTTCAGATTTTCGGATATTATCTTTTGACATTGCTTGTAAATATGTAATGTACAATATGGCAGCGTTAGAAATTAGAAAATATGAAATTCCATTCAAATTCAATGCGGCTGTTTTACTCTGGGCATTTATTTAATATACCATATTTGAATGGAGTTTTTGAGCTACTGTACACAGACTGGTCCCACTATTTGTTATTATCTCAAAAATAATTTCATTATCATCAATGAAACCTTATTATATTACTCGTACTTACATATTATTTTCATTATTTACGAGTACATAATTATGGAGTTGCGCTCTTATATTATTTACCTATTTGTTTAAGTATTCCTAAATGCAGTTCCGGAGTTACGTAAGTATAAAAGTAAGTTGAGTAAGGATGTGGTCTTCAAGTGGTGGTCGGAAGTAGCACGTGTCCTGTGCGGTGTCAACTTACAAATTGAGGAGGTACTTACGATTGATAGGTAGGATAAGTAAGTACATATCTACTTTTTATTGATCTTACTGATGAAAGCGTCAATTAGTTAAAATTATCTAGCTAAGGTGCACGTTTAAGTTGGTCAAAGTGATGATAAATCTAGGTCCAAAACTATACTCATTTTCTATTACTGTACTGTACCAGCCTTTTTAATAGTCCACTGCAGGACGTAGGCCTACTCAAGAAGGCTGATTTGGCAATATCCACCACGCTAGCTAAGTGCGGGTTGGTGGATTCACATACGCCATCGAATTTCTACTTTGGACGTATGCAGGTTGCCTCACGATGTTTTCCTTCACCGAAAAGCCAGTTGTGTGATATTCCGTACATAACTTCCAAAGAATTCATAGGTACGGGACCGGGATTTGAACCCACGACCTCACGATTGTAAGGCGGGTGTCATTACCACTAGACCACCACGGCTTCACGGCTTTTCTATTACTATTCATGGGTAATTAGGTAGGTAATTATATTACAGAACAGAATGAATGAATGAACTCTTTATTGTTGACACTACGAGTAAAATACAATACAGAAGAAATATACAGAAAGAAAAAAGAAGCGACTTAAAACTAGTGCAACAAAGGGCGGCCTTATTGCTTATAGCAATCTCTTCCAGGCAACCCGTTCATCTAGAGAGAAATTAATAAAAATAGAAAAAAACGGAGTGAGTAGCAAAAGAGAGTAGACAAAAAAAAATCTTATTACAAATAATAAATACTTACGTAACAAGCTAAAATTCGAATACGTATATCCTAATACATAAATAAAAATAATATAAGATACACTAATACATACAATTTGATATAAATAAAAATTATATAGCAATTAAATAGAATAAATTTTAACAACATAACTACTGCGATGGCACCTGTGAAAGGTAAAGCTTTTTAACGCTTTCAAAACGCTTAACAGAAGAGGTATATCTATAAAAGTAATTTCGTATACCTATTTAGGCTTCGAGACTTATGAGGCGTCAGAGTGTTGAAGTAGCCCGCCTCTGACAGTGCTAAATGTTTTTGCAAACAAATTTAATGGAGTCTACATTTGAACGTAGTGTAATTCGTGCCACTGTAGCGCTCAGACATACTTATTGAAATTTTATTGATATAATGCATTGTTTGTGTGTATTTTTGTTCGTTAGTCATCGGTTGTCGCAATGCTAAACAAAAGTCTCATAATGTAAGTAAAATTACCCATCTACGCACATACATTGGCGTAGCCATTAAAATTTTGGATTTTCAGTTACGCCCTTTCGTGATTTGACTGACGGTATTTAACCGTTTAGCCATGTCAGAGGCCTTTAGAGGCTAGCTACCTGGTCTATACGAACTTACTTACTGAAGTACTAGTTGTAGGTATACTCATAATTCAAAGGGACAAAAGCCTAGCAATAATCCGAATCTAATCTATGAAGCCATTGTAATGAGCAGTTCGTGACTCGATAGAAAACTACAATTTCGTTTCCTTTTGTGCGCTTCCGTTTGCGCGATGGCTTCGATTTTTAGTGACCATGATTTATGAAAGAAAAGGAAAATTATTTGCTTTTCATGTCATTCTCAATTTAAAAAATACTTTCATTAGCTACTTTTATTAAAAGTTTGAATCTTCTGAATGAAGGTACCTAAGTGGGTAGGTAGTTTTGTAATCTTCGAAGTTTTCGCCAATATGATGTATTTATTTTCAAACATGTTCATTGATATCACAGCGTAGTTTAGTATTCATCTACGCTCGTACGTAGTTTATCTTGTAAAACTTGTTTATTGTAAAAAATGTAACGTCTCACATGCTTTAATAAAACGATAAAAATTGAAATAAAAACACTTTTCTTGGATCTGTAATTTACTCAGATATGTAAAAGAGGTTAGTATTTTAACTACTGATAACACAGAGATACTAGAGGGATAATGTGGTCGATCGAGAAAAGAAAGCAAGAGATGCATTGATTTAATATGGCATGAGTTAGAAAGAGACACGAAAAATATCTCGATTCAGTGGCTAGTTGCCGTGTTTTTGTCCCGTTAGTGTCAAATTCCAATACATATTTAATTTAACAGTGACAACAAGTGATAGTGATTGTCCATATATTATTTTTGCGATTGAGAATTGCCTCAAGCGTCAACAGTGCTATCTCTCTGGTTACAATAGCTATGTGACTGATAAATATCTACTAAGAAAAAAATGCAGTATCTTGTCTTTATTTTTCTTTTTTCCTGGTGACTCTACAATCGATGGAGTCGGCAGTATTACATATCAAAGACAATCCTCTTACCGCGAACTCCTTGCGATGGCCCGTCTTTGACCACTAACCGCTTTCTATGGCTTCCCACAAATCTACACTCCGTAATACGTACCTACCTACTTCCGACATACCCTTGCCCATTTCCTATACCAACATTTTTAAAAGTATTATAAAAAAAAACTGAGCAACCTAGTGGAAGCCACCCCTCTTGGAGTAGCAGTCACTAACCACTGGGCAAAGCTTATCTAGATAGATCATCACCATCTAGATCTATCACCTTAGAACCATCGACACGAAGAAGAAGAAGAAGAAAAGTATTATACAGGGTCACAAGGTTATAAACGCAAAACCTTTTAAGGGCGAGTCTAGTACATCAAGACAAACAACTTTTGTTCTAGGACTTTTGGAAAGTCACGAAGAAAAAATCAGCTTTCTTTTTCATACAAAAAGTTCGTCAACGCGCGGCAAAATGTATTTAGAAGCGATTTTTTTACGAATTTTCAAAAGTCTTAGTACAAAAGTTGTTTGTCTCTAGATGTTCTAGACCCGCCCTTAAAAGGCTTTGCGTTTAATACAGGACCTATGACCCTGTATATTATTTGTAAGTTAGTTTTCCATGGGTAGGTAAAGCACACAAACGTACACGCATACCAGATACACAAGAACTCATCGGTAGAAAGCCACTTTAGGTAAGTATTTCAAGCTGTAGATGTATGAAGGAACTGTCTATCAATGGGCTTATTATGAGTTTTAATATAGTAGGTAGGCACATATTTTTATATTTAGGCAAGATAGTAGTTTAGTCTGACTAGTAGTTCTACGAACAGTAGGTATACCTCGCATCTGTTTAACAGAATTTTCATAATACCTATATCTCGACTCGTTCTTGGCCGATGTTTACTCGTAAATCTTGTTAGGATTTGGATACTTAGCTATTATAATAATAGCGCTATAGCAAATTTCCCCTCTTTTTGTGAAAAATACCCCCAGTTCTATCAGAAAGATGCTGTTTACATAATTAAATACTAAAAGAAGATCTTGTAAAGTGGTCTCAGACTATGTACAGTAGCCCAAAAAAGCTTTAAAATATGGTCAACAAATTCACAGAAAAATAAAACAGCATTTAATGCTCTACTAAAATGGAATGTCGTGTTTTCTTATTTGATTTTTTTTCTAGGCTGCTTTCACGCCGTTATATTTTAAAAGCAATGTCAATAGATAATAAGATCCGAATATATGGAATTCCCTTAAATTGTAATTTTTTTTAAAGATAGGTAAATCATTTTCCAAAACCAATAAAGCAATTAATTAAATACTGTACCAGCTAATGCTTAGCTCGATATAATTTTGCATTATCTCTTTTAGTATTCAATTTAGATACCTATAGATATAAACTCGTAAATGGTTTTAATATTTTTTTTTTTAATTTTTCGTTTACAGACTTCTACCATCTGTCTGCCTGTCTGCAACCTAAATAAGACCAGCATTAAAAATGCTTTCAAGCGATCTTATTAGAAATTCTCTGAATAATGTCTAGATATTATTCTGAGTGGAAATATATAGGTATTGAAGAGGAAACATATGTTCACTAATAGACGACCTATTGATGATACAGTTGCAAACCGTAATGACACTTTAAACTAATGATCTAAGACATCATCAGCAAAATATGTAATTACCTACTCAGCCACCCCTGCATTTCTTCACAAACATACGCGCTATGACTCCTCACCCCACCGCGATCGCTCAAACGAAGTCTGCGCCATTACGGCAAAACTAAACAAACACTAAGAACTAATGGCGGAACTCACCCTGACCTTCCGTTTCCTCTCTTACACTCACTTTATTAATAAATCCAGAAACGCTTTTACATAAATCACTCAAAATTTTACACAGACAAAAGTCGACCTTCAAAACATGTAACTTAGAACTCAAATCAGGTATTACTAGTACTAAAACTTTCATACGTTTTTTTTTAATTTTCAGTTTGAAGAATTTGACAGTTAAACAGTCAAATTTCAACCTTTAAAACTTCCTATTTGAATCAAAGGTAATATTTCTCTTTATGAATATTCTTTTTTTAATGATCTTGTTTGAATTTTACAGCTTAAGTTCTTTGAAATAAGATACATTTTCAGTCAAACTAATTAATAGTAAGTAGTACTTTTTGATTTAATATCCACTAATTTGTAAAAACAGTCGCATATGTTTTGAAGGGTGGTTATGATGTGATTATTATAAAAGTGAGGAATTGGTATTACTTGTAACATTAGTCCATATTTATTTTAACTAAGTGACGTAATCAATTATTATGGAGACATTATTATCATCAGTCTCAGCCATAGTGTTACTGGATAGATATTTTTTCTACGGGTTTTCGATAGAGATACTTAGTTTTCATGGCAATTGGGCAGGAACATATTGAACGGAAGACTGATGAGCCTCCGATGGGGTCGAAAAGCCCTAGAGCGGAGACCACATACTGGCAAGCGCAGCGTAGGACGTCCACCACAAAGTGGATAGATTACCTCATTAAGATCACAGGATCGCGCTGGATGCAAGTCGCTACCAATCGGTCTTACTGGACATCTATGGGGGAAGCCTATGTTTAATAGTGGGCACCCTTTGGCTGGTGGCTGGAAGTGGCTTGCATCCAACGCAAACCCGCTGTCATCAATAAAATACAGCACACAAAATGCAGGTATACCGTTGATAGAATACAATAAATTATATTCACACTAAAAATTCATTATTACTATCACAATGAATTCATAATATCCCTGAAATGACCGTGTTGCCATTCTATTTGGGCTTTGAAAAAAAATGTCGCATGCCATAAACAATTTGTGGGTGGAATTGCCGCCAAAAAAACATGGCTGACCGCAGCTGTCAATAAGTTTTGTATTGAGATGTCCACTATTGACAACGATAGATTTTCAGTCACAAATTCTGAGTACGTTTTAATTTCCTTGCAATAAAACATATTTTCCTGTAAATTTCAATAACAAGGTTGTACTTAAGTTTTTGGTTAGGACAGTGGTCATCATTATCACAAATGTAACTATTTCATGGTAATTTGTAAATCATGAACGTGTGAATGGAAGCCGCCTTTGCGACAATTAATTTTATGGGCATTTTGTGTAATTGCCGTGGAAAAAACGAATGTATGTGGGCGTGAGGTCTTTATACTTTGTGAAGAAGCAACTTTTTGTGCGACTACCTTTATAATTGACAGTATAATCACCACACTTTGTGTTTTTTCACAGATAAGATCACCACAAAAAGTGTTTTTTATAGCACAAATCAGATTGCGTAGATTTCAGGTATATATTTAGGTAAAGTAAAAGTGCCAGTTATTTTTTGTTATCACGTGATAACGTGTTATCTATACTAATATTATAAAGAGGTAAAGTTTGTGAGTTTGTGAGGTTGTAGAGGATAATCTCTGGATCTACTGAACCGATTTTGAAAATTCTTTTACCAATAGCAAGCCACATTCTTTGTGAGTGTCATAGGCTATAAATTAACTCGAAAACACAAACGTGAAAGTCACAATATTTATAAAATCTGTCTTCTTTAGCCAATCGCACCCGGGCGAAGCCGGGACGGGTAGCTAGTAACTTATAAATCGATGAACGCCGGCTGCATGCACAAAAGAATCGAGCGTGCAAGCAAGAGCGCAAAACAAGATAGATTGATAAACTCTTTACTTATCGCATACCAAGAAGTAGAAACAAAGATACATAAACGGTTTAACAATGGGCGCCATTATCGCTGATAGCGATCTCTGCCAACCAACAAGCGATAGAGAGGCACGATCGGCCTAAGCGTTTGGCTTGTTTCAGATGTTCATTCAACAAAGTAATTTTACACATTTTAACAAATCATACTATAGTGTTAGCTGAAATATGTTAGTATGTGTAATGCTAATGACGTGTAACTTGTTGTTATCAATAAAGAGTATGAGTATGAGTATGAGTTTGGCAGTTGTCAAATTTATCACGTGAAATTATCGCCCGTAAACCAACTTTACACACTACTTATTTTTTGGCTTTTGATATCTTCGATCAATACAATATTATTGGGTTCATTAAAAAGAATTCGATGTTAATATGTAAATATGTCATATGTTAATATGTAGGTATTATCATGTAGTTTCAAATTTTAATTAAATTAAAGCGTCTATTGATTACAGATCCATTGAATTCCATAGGTAGCTAAACATATTTGAAAGCCATGTATTCACTGAGCAACAATGTTTCGGATACACAGTTTCTGAAACATCACGTAGATATTTACCGAAACATAACGATAATGATGTACCGCCTTATCACAAAAGTTTTAAACACTGTTTAACGGAGCAATTTGTACTGTTAAACATTGTCTTAAGCGTGTGTAAAACTTTTGTGGTAAGACGGTTAGTGTTTACAGAAACAAAGTAATTGTGTCTGAAACTGTTTTTTGTTTCAGGAACACGTAGATTTTGTTTCTGATAGTTTTTATAAACAAATGTTGCTCAGTGAATACATGGCTTTAATCGTCAGGCATGCACTGCTAGACATAGGCCTCTTCTACAGATTTCCGAAAAGACCCTGCAATACATATATATATATCTGTCTACAACAAAAGAAGCCAGTGGAAATGGTAGTGAGTAGAGAGCTAAGCAATTACTAAAATCTTGACTCCTCGGTGACCCAGTGGTTACTGATCCATACTACTGTGCAAGGAGTTGTGGGTTCGATTCCCACCCCGGCAAGTATTTTATGATGAACTTGGGTGTTTTCTGTGTCCGGAGAGTTAGATAATAATAATAAAATAAGTTATTTCGTTTGCCAAGTCACAAACTAATAAAATTACAAAGTGATCTTAAATTTAACTTACTAAAAAGCATGCAGGAAACACTTAATCACTAAATAATGGATGTTACTATCTGTATAAGTATTTCAAAATACAGATGTACCTACATATAGTATATCAGTCTCGGGCAGCCATATTTTATCACAAGCGTTGCTTAGTTCGGGGTCAGAGACCGTGTGTTAGATGTCCCTTAATATTTATTTAAAAAAAGAAGCTTAGGTACTATGGTGAAAGTTGAACTTCTTTCGGGTAAAAATTGAAACATTGTGCGTAATGAACCCACGAAATTAATTAGGGGTAATCAAGCCCCCTGCATCGCGCGCCGCAGATAAGGGGTGTCACGCCGTTATTTATAGCGTAGAGCCATCGAAATAATACGCTGACTGGAGAGGGTATACGAATAAAACATTCAATTTAGTGTGATTTCACTATTTCCGCGCGCGAAAATCTAATTTTGGGGTTTTTTCACCGACTTCCAAAAGGAGGAGATTCTATTTTCGTCTGTATGTATTATTTTTGTGTATTTTCATCGATAATTTCGCCAATTCGGAACCGAATCAAAAATTTTTTTTTAGTTCCAAAGGTTATACTTTCGAAGTGGTCTCGTTTAAATTTTATCGTAATCGGCAGAGCCGTTTTTGTAAAATCAACAAAAATGTAAAAATTATACACTCGAGCGAACTATTCGAATTTTGTACACGATGGAAGTCGATTTTACCATTTTTTGCGAAAAAAGTTATTGACATTTACAGATAAACTAAGATGAAGCCGTAGTGGTTTAGAGGTAGTAACACCCGCCTTACTCGTACAATCGTGAGGTCGTGGGTTCAAATCCCAATACTGTACCAATCAGTTTTTTAGAATTTATGTACGGAATTTCACAACACTGGCTTTTTGGTGAAGGAAAACTTCGTGAGGCACGATGGCGTATTTGAATCTACCAACCCGCACTGGGTCAGCGTGGGGGATATGACCCAATCACCTTTCGTGGGTAGGCCTACGTCATGCAGTGGACTATTAGAAAAGACTGCTACAGTTCAGTACAGATAAACTGCTCGTACCTAAGTTTACAAAAACTCATTTGGCGGCCATGAATAGCTTTTTAACGAGATAGATACATAAACCTAAAAATCAAAATAATTATCTATATACCAAAATAATTTTGTCGAAAACGGCTGAGCTTTTTTTTTGATAAATCAACAGTAATGTATACATAGATATCATATCGATTCGAGCTATTCGAATTCAATACACGGTGGAAGTCGGTGGTACCATTTTTGCGAAAAATAATATGTAGTTATTCCGTAAAAATATATATAATTACCTATTCCTTAGAAGTAGAGCAACGATAGACCAACTTATGCCAGAATACGAAAAAATTTCGATCTACGCAATTTCGTATGTTCTCTACGCAAATTTGAATTTCGTTTACCATCTGAGTTCTTCAAAATACCTATCATATTCATTCGCCCTGTCCTTTTAAGGTACCTATTAAGTCTATGCTCAGTGTATCCGCATTGTCTTAGACACGAAGATTGTACGTGATTCATTACGGAAAATGAAAATACTGGGGTGCGAAAATCGTTTACTACCTTACTAGATGGCTAAGCTCAATTTCTGTGAAAACTGAGAGTACCTACGAGAAAAAAAAACAGGCTAAAATTGGGTGTCTGTTGAGTCGTTTTACGGAAAACAATTCTATGTCATAGTGAAAACAATGTTGAATCAACAACTGAAACAAGCCAAACGCATACGATCGTGCCTCTCTATCGCTTGTTCCGCGCTCTCGCTTGCACCCTCGGCTCAAGCGGAATGTGACACTTTTTCGTGCGTGCAGCTGGCGTTCATCGATTTTATTTATATTTATAGAGATTTATAGTAATCACGGTAAAAGTTGGTAAAGTAATTTAGATGTAAAAAGTTAGGTACTGTTAGGATTATTCATGTAATGTGCAAATACTACAGGCACGATTTAATTAATGTAAAGAACTAATATATTTTCAATAGTTAAATGATTTGTTAAATAGAATGTAATTCACTGATTTATTAAAGCGTGGCAATGTACTTAAATTATAAATATTAATAATCGATTTATGTAACGTGATTCCGTACTTGTAGTTCCGCCACATACAGAAAAATGGCAAATGTAGACGAGTGTCGTGGCCATATTTTTAAAAAGCAGAACAGAAGAAAAAGGTAAATCCAGAGGGTCATGGGGAGCTTTTGGCGTTGGTACAGAGTCACGATAAAAATGGTTTAATAAATCGCACATCTGTAACGGATAAAGATAGAATTGGAATAATAAATGTATTATGGAGCAAAACTTGTCTGGAATATACCCCAATAGTACGTACTTTAGCAAAATTGTGATTTGTGATCAGAGCTGTCATAGTGCACATGCTTTGATTTACACATGTGTTTTTATTTGTTTGGAATAAAGTACCTAAAAATTAGACAATTACAAATAGTTTCCAAGGATACTCACTCTAAAATTTATGACCTTAGAATCCATTTTGCCTTGCTTGTTTTTATCATAGACAAAATTGAAATCAGCCGGCAAAGTTGAAAGTCGGCGACAAATGAAATTAATCTGTTACCAACGACGCTACCTGATTTATAGCACCTGGACTTCCTGTCAAGTAATCGTACCATTTTGCTGAAGAAATTTGACCCCTAACAAAAACGTACTAAGGTTGAAATTGGATCAGGTAAACTTTGGAAAATGCGCAATATGATTTCAGTTATCTCTACAAGCAGAATGCAAGTTTGAATAATTGCTAATGATTCCATTTGAATTCTGCATTTTGATTCTTAATTTCAGTCCTGTGTAGTTTTTATTTGGATGCAACAATAAAAATATAAATATAGACACTTACCTGCAAATCCAAATGGGAGGCCTAGTTATGTTCTACAGTGGAGAGCTAATGGATAAATCATGGATAGAGATACTTACTACCTATTAGTAATAATGTCTAAACTAAATAGCAACCTAATTAACATAATGAACAATAAAAAAAAATCAAACACAAATTGCGCAAACAAAAGAATGTCACCAGAAATCGAACTAGAATTTTGTAATTAGAACACGTGCATTCCAAATTCAACATTGACATTATTTTACACTGTCCGTGGGAACGACGAACAGGTGGCGTTCGAAAACCAAATGTTTTGGTTGACGGCGAACAAATCACGCGAACCAGGAAACGGGGGTTGCTAGAACAAAAAAAAAATGGACGCGAATTCCCATACACAGCGTTAAATAAGTTTGTATGAGTGTTAATTATCCAGCCCTATTTTAGAGTTAGAAAATAACCATCATACCACAAAAGTTTTACGCACGCTTTAGACAATGTTTAGCAGTACAAATTGCACGGTTAAACAGAGTTTAAAGTGTGTTAAAATCTTTTGTGGCTAGTAGCCTAGCTAGGGCTACATCGTTTAAATAAGAGAGCTCACGTACTTAGCGTGAATACCTTGTGTAAATTTGAACGTATGGTATTGTTGTAGTTATTTATCAAAAAAATCTAACAAGAATTATTATTATTCCGTAATGTCACTGTATGGATGTTATCTCCTTATTGGTTCTGCTAGCGGTAGCACAATACGTAATGATAGTACCTAGTATTAATAGTAATTAGATAATATTAAAAGGTTAATAAGCCCAATTTTAAGGGTGCCATCGTAAATTTAATAGCAACGTAAAATAGTGTTCTCTCTATCAAATGCATAAAGTGAAAATGAAACAGCGCTACTCTAAATTGCTGTTATAATTACGATGGCACCTCTAAAATTGGTCCTAATGTTACTAAGTACTGTACTGTATCAGACTTTTTAATAGTCCACTGCAAGACGTAGGCCTACCCACGAAGGTTGATTGGGCCACATCCATCACGCTGTCCTAATGCGGGTTGGTGGATTCACACACTCCATCGAATTTCTTCTACGGACGTATGCAGGTTAACCCACGATGTTTTCCTTCACCGTTACTAAGTAATGTTTTAACTTCAATGTTACTAAGTAATAATTTTTAACTGCATTTTTTATAAGAAGGGATCAAGTCATAGTTCATCACTCTACTTACATTAACCAATGCCTAGCTTTAGTCGAATATCAGTGGAGATGATTATGATGATGATGATGACGAATATTGAACCAAATGATGCATTTCAGTCTCCCACGGGATCATTTTACATTTGATACAGGGGGATCTAATTACGTATGCAATTTTTTTAAACAGGCTATCGTAGAAAATTTATCTTAGTTAGGGTTCCGTAGTAAAACGAGGAACCTTTACAGTTTCGGTGTGTTCATCCGTCCGTCCGTCCGTACGTTTATTAACACAAAGCCTTCAACATTTATGAACCAAATTGCATAAAATTTAATATTAAGATAGTTTAAGTTTAAAGTCCCCGTCACGAGAAGCTATAAATTTTGTAAACAAGTGTTCAGAAGTTCACAACATTTGGACCAACAAAAAAAATGATTTTTTTTAAAGATTTAATAAATTATTAAGTAACAAATATTAATGAACACATATTATTTAAGAATAATTATTCGCTTTATAAGATATATCTCCAGGTATACCAATCAACCTAACCAATTACTTCACAATTTAAAACCTACTTCTAATTTTAGAAGTTTCCAAAGATTAGCGCGTTTGAACAAACAACTCTTTCTTTTTATTTATTATATATTTTAGATAAATTGTATTACGCACCTTTTGACGTTTTTTTCGAGGCGAATTTATTTCCTTAGATGTACTGGCTACTGGCTCCATTATACGTAATAACAAATAAAATTAACGCAACAATTAAAGTAACAACAATAAAAAAGTGATAACGAAACAATAACAAAATTAACAATAACAACCAGATATATGCAAAGCAATGAAACAAACTCGTACGCATTCCCGATAGTTTACAATCCCTGCGACGGACGCGTTCCGGTACCAAAAAACACAAACGATAGCGCTTTGCGTCGTTAAAATATGATCCGACTAAATTAAATAGGTTGTTACTTTCATATAACCCGTCTATATTTCGTGTCGATTGAATATGGTCAATTTATTATTATCTCGCAGTATAAAATGTTTACTTAGTAAAAGATGTTTGTTTACATAATTTATAGCTTCTCGTGACGGGGACTTTAGATCTCAATTTTAAATACTTAAAAAAATCAAAACTGTGTATTTAAGGAGTAGTTCCCATCCACGTAAAGCAGGGATGAAAAATGATATTCAAATAAAAAAATGTCATGACAATATAACAGTATAATTTATAAGCTTTTGTCCGGTGGGGCAATTACCGGGTTTTCCCAAATTTAAAAAAAAATCACCACCTCTTACTTTTCCTTTTAAAAATAATAAACAAATTAACTATGGAAATTAGAATAGTTTTACACATTGTAACTAAAATATCAAACAAAAATAATATTTCTAATAAGAAGTAAACAAGCCCTAAAACTCACCATCCTGTACATTCCCAAAAGAAAGCAAAAGTATGCGGAATACACAGGTGGTTCCGCCCCTCGGAATTCCGTAGTTTTTGTACGAATTCTGCCGTCTTTAGAGGGGATAAAGGCTTCCTGAACATGAGATGTGACGAGGAACTAAGCATGTGGTGTATAATTACTCAAATACTGTAATATTATTTACTCTTATCAAGCGTCCCACAGATAGCAGCGGATTCGATAACAACCACTTACAGATGTCGTTCTTAAAGTTTCGCACATCTATCTATCTATATAAATGAATATTTGTCTGTATGTCCGTTATAGAATTGTAAACTATGCATTTGATTATGTGATGATCTTTAGCAAAGTTGTTGTGCATGAGCCAAAGTTTTCTGAGTTGGTGTGGCCATCTTCTGGTGATATTTTTAAACATTATTGTGCCAAAACAAAGTTTGGCGGGTCAGATAGATAAATTGCTCTGCCCGTGACCACGATCGATGCAACTTGGTCGAAACGTCGGGATATCCGTGAGGTATTTATTTATATGATATTTTCAGTGTGTGATTAGTCCCGTAGTGTAAGGATCACCGATCTCCTATGTAATTAGCCAGATCTTAGGTCACTGTTGTAGGCCGATGCTGTTTCAGGGGTGTTTCAAAAAATAAAGAAATAAATTCCCTAAAAAAGTTCTCTAGATAAAAAGAAAAAAAAATGCATAATAAAATTTCTTCCCTAGAGCGTAGAGTGGATAATAGTAGGTTTTACCAGGGGAACATAACGTGATGACTGTAAGAACGAGTAACGGTGGCTGGATGCAAGACAATTCCAATAAGTTCAATTGAAAATATATTAATAAAAGATACAAACATGCAGCAGCGAATGCACTTTCAAGAGCTCTACCTAGTTATCAAAATTTAAAAATCAAGTATGGTCCATTAATTCAATACGGTTCATGAAGTCTATTAAAATATGAAACCCCTAAAAAAACCTGAAAACCACTTAAGCAGAGGGTTTTTCATTAAATAACAAATATTAGGTAATTTTCTATCAAGATAATGGATTCCGGGACAAGCACTAATAAACGCTTACCTAAGCTTACATTCTCAAAGAAACTTAATCTCGTCCCCTCACCACAGCCTACAATCTACACAAATAGGTAGGTATGTACTTAAACAAAGATTAGAGGTGTAATCTCCATGATCTCCATCGCAACGCTCCAAACCGCATTCAAATCCAACCGATTTGACACCCACACACGCCATCCGATCTAATGCGATTTTCTGCCACTTGACGACTCGACAATTCGAATCGTTATTGATAACCAAGTAAGAAAGACCTGCCCTTCCTCGCGCTCTCAACAATCTACCGAAGAAACGTAAAAGCCTACACAAAATACTGATAGTACAGAAGTCAAGCTTTACAACGCAACGCAAGGAGATCGCTTACAGATTTAAATGTCGTAGGTACTTAACACTCAAGGTGAATCACGAGTGACTGATGGTACTGTAGTGCAGAAAAAAAAAATGGTTGCCTGTAAAGTCGGTATACGGGCGAAAGTTTTACGTGACAACGACTTTGAGACGAATGAGACGAATGAGAGCGCATGAAGTGTGAGCGGGGAGCGTAACGCAGTTTCTTGAAGTGTCACCCGGCAAACCAATTTATAAGACGTTGTCACGTCAAAAAAACAATCCTGACTGAAGCTCGCATAACAGCTCCGCGAGGATTGAATTTCGCGCAGCTTGTAGCTGACTTCACAGTCGACAAGAAGTTTGATTAGGCCTACAAAAAAAGTTATTTAACTAAAGTTTTTTTTCCGTTGAGTGTCTGAATTTCTGAATTCAATTTTTGCAAGTGTAGTATCACGATACTTCTTATTTTCCAGCATCACATTTTTTTGAATAATCCAAAGTTAACTCTTTTGTGCAACCGCTTTACATAGGGTTAACAAGTTTGAAAACTCGAATCAATGATATTTAAACTATAGCTAAATTCCTACTTATTGGATCGATTAGATCAGCATTCACACAAAATCGTAATTTTATAGTGCATTTCTCTGAGAGTTACAATGCCTTAGACAAAAACATATCTACCTCAATAAACTAACACCTATTTTGCTACCCACAATTCAGCACTCATAGTAGCATAGTTTCTTTTGTTTAGCACTAGGTTCCTGTACAAATTTCTTTTTAATTATTGTTAAGTAACACATTATCTACACTGACATTATCTACACTCCTCTTTAAGATACACAAATCGTATTGTATTTATAAATTTTACTTCTATGCTCTCTATGTTTTGTGACTCAAATGTCTGTCAAAGGGTCTGACAATAATGGTTACCGGGCCTATATTACTTATTGCCACCCCGTTCGTTGGTAAATTCATTCGATCTTTATCCGTAATGTTTGCTACATTTTAGTGAAGAGTGTGATTCGATTAAGCTTGATGGGTTACGTTGTGGAACAGATTTTCGAGGACGCGCTTGAGTAAACGAGAGAAAAATTTGATGTGAAAATGTACAAATGTGAAAGAAAATGTGTTACTTCAGTTCATTATTGCTAACCGACATCGGCTGAACCGTTTTTGAAAAATCAACAATAATGTAGTGTAATTGGGCGAACTATTCGAATTTCGTGCATTGCATGCATTTTTTTGCGAAAAGTAATTATTTTGATACACATAAACTTATGGTTTCTCACTATGGGCCATATTAGTAAGCTCCAAGTAGCCCAACGAGCTATGGAGAGGGCTATGCTCGGCGTCTCTCTGCGAGATTGAATCAGAAGTAAGGAGATCCGTAGAAGAACCAAAGTTACCGACATAGCCCAACGGATTGGAAAGTTGAAATGGCAATAGGTAGGGCACATAGCGCGGAGGACTGATGACCGATGGGGTCGAAAAGTTCTCGAGTGGAAACCATGTACCGGCAAACGCAGCGTAGGACGTCCACCCACAAGGTGGACGGATGACCTCATTAAGACAGCAGGATCGCGCTGGATGCAAGCCGCTTCTAACCGGTCTTATTGGAGATATATGGGAGGCCTATGTCCAGCAGTGGACTTCTTATGGCTGATGGATGGATGACATAAACTTAAAGTTTAGCTTATTATCATCCAATGTAGTATAGGTATAATCTGGTCACATTATAAATCATAGGATGTCTACTGCTATATGCAGGATCATAGGTATTAAACCGTGGTCATAGGTAAGCCGTGGTGGTCTAGTGGTTGTAACGCTGACCTGTCATTCTTGAGGTCGTAGTGGGTTCAATCCCGGTCCCGTACCAATGAGTTTCTTTGGAACTTATGTACGGAATTTCACACCACTGGCTTTTCGGTAAAGGAAAACATCGTAAGGCAACCTGCACACGTCCGTATCAGAAATTCGATGGCGTATGTGCATCTTCCAACCCGCACTGAGCCAGCGTGGTGGATATATGGCCCAATCACATTCGTGGGGAGGCCTTCGTCCTGTAGTAGATTATTAATAATCGGCCAAGTACGCGCCGGACTCGCGCACGGAGGGTTCTGTACTGTATATAATATTTATTTTATTTTAATTTTATTATTTATTATTGAAGTGAATACAAAACTAAATATTCTGTGAAAATTTCAAGCATCTACCTGTTACTATTATTAATATAGAGCGAAAAACGTCTAAAAATTCAGATTTGTTGTATGGGAGCCCCCCTGAAATATTTATTTTATTTTGTTTTAAGTATTTATTGTTATAGCGGCAACAGAAATACATCATCTGTGAAATTTCAGCTGCCTAGCTATCATGGTTCATGAGATACAGCCCGGTGACAGACAGACAGACAGACGGACATCGAAGTCATAATAGGGTCCCGTTTTTCCCTTTGGGCACGGAACCCTAAAAAAGGCTGGTACAGTACAGTACATCGTAATTATAATATCAGTTCAGAATATTTCTGTTTCTTTTTCACATTAGGCATTCGATAAAGAGAACACTGTTTACGTTGCTATTAAATTTACGATGGCGCCTTTATAATTGGGCCTAACCTCTATCTATTTTACTACATAAAGAAGAGTACAATGACGTATTAGAGTAGTTTAAATGTTGAACCAGTCACCGTACGCTACATAAACACCTACCATGTACGAGTTCAGAAGCATACGAATTTCTATGAATCTTATGATTTTATTTTTAGCTTGACTGTCCCATAGCGAGCAAAAAGCTTTGACAAAAAGCTCATTTGACGAATAAAGTATTGATAAATTAAGAATTTGACGAATTGAGTATTTCACAAACATTGCTTTTGATCAGTCTCTTATCTGACAAATTAAGGATTTGAAGTGTCGCGAATGTGGCAAATATAGATTTGACGAGTATAGAAATTGACGAATCAAGTATTTGACGACCGTCTGTGTAATCGACTATGAGTGTACTAGCTGCCCATCCAGACTTCGCTCAGGTACAATTTTTATAGCTGCAAATCTTTTCGTTGAAACTTTCTAAAAGATAGCAAAAACCACATTCGAATATATTGTGTAGCTTAGAAGATACATATATACGGATACACAGACGCGACGACAGACACACAAAAATATTGACTTTGCCTTATAACATGTAGTGAAGTCATGATGGTCAATTGCCAGCTAACCTATAGGTAGATAGGAGTCGTTTGATCCACAGAAGAGAGAAGGAAATAGAAAGGAGATATGTAGGGGGGTCTGTAGATAATATAAAGTGTATTTAAAATTTTAACACGGCATTTGAATTATGACCAAATTAATAGTCAATTGTCAATAGTCAATCGTTTATTGCAACATATGTTATGTTTACATGCAGGTCTAACATGTTCAGTCTGAGTTACACATATGACCCTATTAGGGTATAGCAATATTGTGCGGAGCGATTATTAATGTTATGGTCTTAACGTATCTTGGTGATGTGACAAAAAGTATACTACGCTCTATTTTAAAGTAAAAAAAATATCTCCGAAGGTAGTGAAAATTGCACAGTTATTGTGCAGATATTTTAGAGTGGTAATACATACTTGGCGACAGCGGTTTTCATTGAAAATTGTATAGATTTCCTTTCTAATCTAGTTCTTCTGTTCTGTGGTTTGATCCTATTACCGCCGTCAGGGATAAAGGAAAGTCGGGATAAAGCGGCTCATCCCTTCCGAGCATCCGGCGGATTGCCCATTACCCGCTGGACTCAAAATTGACGCTTTTTAAAAGGCTTTTATTTACGACCAGCCTTTCTCTCCCTTTGATCCTAATTTTTCATGCTGGTCCATTTTCTGGTAGACGGGGTTATTAGCTTGATCTTTCTCTCGGTTCGTTTATATCTAGACTAGATTTTGCTCGCGGCTTCGCCCGCATGATATTTCGATGCCTTACTTTACCACCCTTAATAAAGGAGGTGGAAAATGAAAAAACATAAAAAAATCGATTTGACATTTTTTTTGATTTGACATTTCTTGGAGCGCACGCTAGAATAGCTCGCAGATGGCAGAATTTTTCCTACTTACTTAACACTTATTTTTATAATATAGAAAATTTACGCAATATCATTATAATTTATAGCATATGTGTTATTCTGATGTTTAAGCTATATATTGCAAAGTTTTATCTCAATCCGTTCAGTAGTTTTTGCGTGAAACAGTAACAAACATCCATACAAATTTTCACGTTTATAATATTAGTAGGATTTATACATATTAAGAGTTGATACGAATGAAAACTCCATCATAAATTTAGCGACTGAAACATATTGACCGACAGGATTGTTAAACGGTTTTATTTAACTTTACTTGCCCGTTTTTTGGGTCAACGATTTGACCCAATTCAAATTTGACTGCCTTCCCGTGGACAGATTCATAATTATGATATTATACAGAAATTTATTTGCAACAAAGATAAGAGGTACAAAGAGGTATTAATTTAACGACGTCGTGGTGCCACTATAAGCTCGTCGCCTAGATACCTACACCAGTTCGTCTGCAGCCGCACATTTTTCTTTTTTTTTAATGATAAGACTGCAAAATACTATCATTCACGCAAATTTAGTAATACAACCCCATTTTTGGACCAAGCCAAAAAAAACTGGCAAACTCCCAGGTCTAGGGATTTCCCAACAGCGCGCGCCACGTACTCACACACGGTAGCTGGCGCAGGGTTAGTGGAACATTAGTCTCCAAACAGCCAGATAAGTCAACGTCACTATCAAAAATAGTTGCTTTCACATGGACACGATTGACACATTGGACTGAGGCAGATGTCGTTGTAAGAGAGAGGTCTATATCCAACAGTGGTATAAAGTGAATCATGGTTATTACTTAGACTGTATACTTATACAAGCTATACCTATATCATATTAAGATCCCTAGCTCTATTGAGTTGGATAGTACCCAACGGTAGGAGACCTTTTTGACGTAAATTCTCCATCAAAGGCAAACTGATATAGGTACCAGTTGTTTTTATAGTTCAAGGTACACTACTTAATAGTCTTTGAACTATATTCCCAGGTGCTCCTAAATCCAGATACCAAACAGGGTTATTCCTAATCAATTAGCATCCTTTTAGGGGCTTATTTTGTACATCAAAACTAACAAAAAAAATTCAACGACCTTTGCAAAATCAAAAAAAAAAAAAGTTGTTGTTCCATAGAAAAATATATTTCACTTTCGACAAAATGTATGGAATAGTTGTATTTTTTTAATTTTGACAAAAGTCGCAGAACAGAAGTTGTTAGTTTTGAAGCCCCTAAAAAGATGCTAATTGATTAGGAATAACCCTGTATAGTATAGTCAAACGCGGAAACTTTTCTGATATACCAGATACTTAGTTTCATTTCATATCACCCCATTTCCCTATGACGGCGTACTTTGACGCAGCACATAGGCCATTCATCGTGCAGATCAAAGCAGAGGGCTCAGAGGCACAGAGGTCCCTCCCACACTAATGAGACCACGTTTGATGTTGTGTTTGTTCAATTTTGTGTACTGTTTTTATAAAGGAAGGCGTGCTGTTTTGTTTATGTATAGGTATTTGGAATGATACGCTTGGCAGGGAAGCAAATAATAGATATTAATTTGTTGAAAAGAAAAATAAGACCTTTTTAAGTAAGGCGTTTTAAGGGTGTTTAGGATCAACATTGAAATCGTGAAAAAAAAATATTCTATTTTATTTTTATTTTTATGCGGTTTGTTATATTGTAAGAGTTGATCATAATGCTAAGTGAAATGAAATTCCAGAACATATCAGTGGTTTGAAGAAACAATCGATCTATCATTTTGTAGTATTTGTATTGTTTGTGAAGATTTCATCTGGATATGGAAAAACTCAAATTCCTCACAGAGTTCAATTTTCATTCATATTTCAGGTAAAACTAACATTACGAAACGACAGAAAATATCATAAATTATTATTATTATTTGTTTTCTGTGTATTTTTTTTTAAATACCAGCTTTTGAGATCCTGAATAATTATCATCTAGCAGCAAAGTGCTAGCCAAGACAAGTAAATCGAGCCCAAATACGACGGGTCTATCTTAATTAGTACAGGAGTTCCTGTGTACCTTCCGACTCCATATCAGATCAGCTCCATGGTACCATATTATTGCATTATCACGCGATGTACATATACGTCCAAAATTTCAGCTCAATCAGAAACCGGGAAGTTGGTCAAATTTAACTGCAAAAATCCCATCCGAACATTCATTGCAAGTTAAATAAAAGCTTGTAAAAATAGCACCAATTTTCTGTTCAAAATTACTTTAACTTTAAAGGTATTTGATAGCTAGTTAAACATCCGGTGTATACCTACAATCTTACCTACTTATTACTTACTTAACAAAATTCTTAGTGAAAATGCCGTAAGTAGTTTTAATCATGCATGTAGTCAAACGTGAACCTATACGAAATGAAAAAAAATCTGTAAGAAAATAATCATACCTGACGGATTGCTTATAATAATATTTAAGTAATATATTTTCCATACTATGGACAATTATCCGTATAATGTCAAAAACACTGGGCCGGTCTGTTTGTGATTGATGTTGATATTTGCTCATAAAGACATACATAACCAAAGCCCGTAAGTACCTATTCTAACAATGCTTGTCTTAAAAAAGTATCACATTTCCAACATCTTCATAACTACCTCAAAACTCCTGTAAGCGCGTTTCAGCAAGAAAGCCTGTCTTCCTGAAAATCAATAAGAGTCGTCGCGTCCTCCCCCCTCGCCCCGGTCTCCCCTCCACCTTGTACCTTGACTTTGCAATTGCAACTTACACTGGGTCTGTGTTACGCTATGACATGGACTCTTATGCTAGTGTGATGAACTGACATATCGGTTACTAAAAATCTATGCTAGAAATTGAATCTATTTGGATTCTATTTTTAAATTCTGTAGCCTTGGCACACAGTTTTGGTAGGTACTGTTAACCACATCAGCGTAGACCATCCAATAGGCATGATAACTGAGTAAAAAAAACGTTATTATAATTATTCCGTGATTTAGATTATCAAAAACTTGGACTAACTGCTCACGGAGTTATTTACAACTGGCTGCGTCGATATAAGGAAGTCTGATGTATTAAGGTAAACGGTACAGCTCTCCCATTTCGAAACAAAATAAGAGACATTTTTGTTACACTTGTGATAACTGTACTTATGCCTAGTAGATACTAGGCACGATGACTAGGTAAAAAAATCTTTACTATAATCAGTCCGTGATTATCAAAAAAATATTGAACACGTATTTTTTCGTTTGTCAATCAAATAACAAATGACAAAAATAAACCTTGTCAAAGTTTGGGAGTGGGTGTCGTGACGTCTCTCTCACAGAAGTCTATGCATCTAAGTTATATGTAACCCCGAGAACCGTAAGTCAATGCACTTACGGTATGTATGTTTCAGAAGCCGAGTAATTACCTGGATACAATTTTTTGCTAAACAACTAAGCATATTAATAGTTTCCATAAATGTTACAAAAAATTATCTCTTATGTAGTTTCGAAATGGGAGAGCTCTACCGACGACCATATCAGAATTTCTCACGACGCAGCCAGTTCTATGTAACCCCGTGAGCAGTAAGTCAATGCGCCTACGTATGTATGTTTCAGGAGTCGGGTAATTACGTAAGGGCGTAACCCCGCGTCATTGGCGGGGTCACGACCCCGCGGCGAGGTGCCATTGGTCGATCCAACACTCCCACTCGATACGAGTCAGAGGTTAGAATTTTTCGGGAAAATGAGGCTTTAGATTGGCAGGTGAAAAAAGTCCTCTATACTAATGTACTCACCTATACCTACCATGTTAGACATTTATTTTTGTAATCTGACTTTCATTATTTAATTTTATTCCAACGTAATTTTAAATTTATTCAGTTTTATTTCTACTGTGATACTTTTGGACATTCTGAAGTACATATACAGAATAATAATTGTATACAATGTTGAGAAATAAATGCCTATAAATTAAGCTAAGCTACCCTACGCGTGCAAGATATAAGCTCAGACCAAATAAATAAAAAATAAGACAGAACGTCGTGAACAGACAAGTGAGGCCGGTGTTTTAGGATTCCGTACCCAAAGGGTAAAAACGGGATCCAAATACTAAGACTGAAATTAAATAAGACTCCATTTATTCCGTCTGTCTGTCACTGAGCTGTACCTATCTCATGAACCGCTATAGCTAGAAAGCTGAAATTTTCACAAATGATGTATTTTTGCTACAACAACAAATCCTAAAACAGAATAAAATAAATATTTAAAGGGGGAGCCCCCTTTAAATATTTATTTTTATATTTATTTTTATCCATATAACAAACCTGTTTTTTTGCCGTTTTTTGCTCGATATTAATATTGGCAACAAGTGCCTAGATGCTTGAAATAGGGCTAAAGGGCTCCCATACGGTGGAACCCTTCGTGCGCGAACCTAACTCGCACTTGGCCGATTTTTACTTTATTTTTTTATACATGTGGTAAGTGCGTCGGTGTTGCGTCGCCATAGTTAGACTGACGAGCCAAGGCGTAGTTTCCTTGTACGTGTAATTGTGTCTGTACATGGCGAAGCGTAGTATTGCCGGCCTTACTTGTTTTGTTCACAACTTTCTGTCTTGATTTTTTTATTTGGTCTGAGGATATAAGTAAACGGATATGTACAATGTAAGTATACTTTTAGCAGTTTAATTAAGAAAAAAATTAATTTTAGGTAAGTACATTTTTTTATCCTCACATTCGTAAATGTACTTAAATAAGCTAATGCACGTTTTATACCTGTACCTACCTAACTCTCTGATTGTAATGTATGCTTTGGTACGGTTGTAGTTTTGTTTGTAACCCCCGACACAAAAGAGGGGTGTCATAAGTTTGACGTGTCTGTTTGTCTGTCTGTGTGTCTGTCTATCTGTCTGTCTGTGGCATCATAGCGCCCTTACCACTGAACCGATTTCAGTTTAGTTTTTTTTGGATGAAAGGAGACTTAATCGAGAGTGTTCTTAGCTATGTTTTATAAAAATCGATTGAGCCGTTTAAGAGTTATGGTGGGTTAAAGTGGGGATGGAAGAATATTTCGTAATTTGTGTCGGGGGTTTTTTAAATTTTTAAAATTTAAGTTTTGTATACTCTTATTTAATAAAACACAGTTAAGTAAATATAATTGCACGTTTACTTGTACCTACTAGCCACTGAGCCACCGAGGCAGTCAAATGAGTGGCACTGCGCAAACAAGCAAACAAATAGGAGTAATCACAGAAAGAAAAGAAAAGCACTTATCTTACCTTCGTATCTAATGTTACTGTGACAATATAGGGACACATTCTCCAAAGAACCCAGCAGCCCGGTTTCACCACCTAAGTAATAAAGTTTTATCTCTTCACAAAAACTGAGGCGTCATAACTGCGATATTTTTATAGCTCTACTCTGCGTCGTTCGCTCTATCTTCAGAGATAACGCGTGACAAGTCCTCTCTAGGGGCTGTTTCCCTCAACGCGGTGTTTTGGCCAAAAAATACGGCCGTGGAAACAGCGGATTTGGTTCGGAAGTGGTGTTGCGTTACGTTCTAAGGTTCCTTTGTGGCAAACAAAGGAGTTTTATGACTTAACTTGCGTTTGCATATTTGTAATTTTATTTTGTAAATAGACTATGCTCTTCTTTATCTTTTTTAATGAGGCGGTAATATGTCAGTAGAAAGTTCTCTTTCACATTCACTGACAATAACGTCTCTATTTATTATACCTACATTTAGTTTCTGAACACTGCTATGTACAAGGATACATTTTTATGGTTTTCCAAAAGGAAACTTTAGCCTCTGATCGACATGTAAAGTAAAACCGTGGTTTCAAAGATTTATCTGTGGTTATACCGTTATACCGTCATGCCGTCACAGTATAAGTAAGTACCTAATTACAGAGAAAACTTTAAATCCGCGGTTTTATTTTGTAAGTCGATCAGGGGCTTTAGGTAGTGATTAGGTAATTGATAAATAATGCGCATCAACCAGCTGCACATAGCCAAAGTTTTTCCACCACCAAATCTTTAATATCTTTTGACCATAAACAATGTCAAAACAATACCTAGTACTTACTAATACATTTACTTATTTCAATTACGAAGAACTTACAATTTTAATGCACGTACCTATGTGTCGATATAATTTACTTGAATACAAAAGTAGTCTACCTAAAGAAATGTCTGTGTAATATTTTCCACAAAACTGAAGCAATTTCTCGACCTTTGAAGCCAATGACCAACATACGTAGTAATTACTATTCTGCTGGCTGCTCAGCATAGTAACCTTGAGTTTTACATACTTTTGTAAGTAGTTATCGTGCATTTACCTCAACTTTTCTTAAAATTTCCTTCGTATCTACTTAGGTAGGTACTTCCCATTCTATCGCCCTCTTCCACCTAGGGTTGTCAAAGTTGGTTGGCACTTGCCTACTTTTAAAGTAGGTAAGTTTATCTTCTATAGCTGTAAAGGAATGGTCGTGGCCCAGCATTTTTAGATATACGTCTAACATTATGAAATCTACTCCAGAATGTCATTTAAAAATGTTTGCGCTCGCGCTTAGTGTGGGTATTTAGTTTTTTTTTTTTCTACTGAAAATTTGGTTACTGCGTGGACTATTAAAAAGCTGCTATAAGCTGAATAAAAAGGCCTATGTGCACACAACAGTGCCGGCACTTGCCGATCACTAAAGGCCTATCTGCACACATTACTGATCACATACATTACTGATCAGCACGTGCCGGCTCTGTTGTGTGCGGATAGGTCTTAAAACTTAATTGCTACTTTGAACTTAGCTACAAGCTGCACAAATCCCCACTCTTTTACGCCGATGATGTACCTATGGATTTGCTACTGCGCAACGACTGGCCTTATTCACAGACGCCATTAAATTTAATTCCGTCCACACCAACTTACTGTAGGTAAGTATAGCGTGGCCCCTGTCCCGGTTTTGGTCATTCAATATATTGACAGTTTAAAAAAAAGGTTTTTGAAACTTTCAATGATTCAATGTCAAAAATATGGCATAAATGGCTAGAATTTTTTTTGTGTCGATAGTTGTATCGGTAATGTTTGGTAAACCCGTTTGAATTTTTAAAAATGTGGCTATTATCATTACCAACATCAAATGAGGGTTTAAAAAATACTAGGCATCTATTTCGATTGTAGTTGTGTCACAAAGAATCGCTAAAAAAATTAAATTGTACAAAGTTGTGCTTAGTTGTACGTAGTTGTGCCATGAAGAATAGGTACGCATTTTGGATGTCCAACTAGTGCGAAAGTAGTTGGTGCACGAGGTACCTACTCCTCATTATCAACAACGTAACACCATAAATTTGGTTTGTATGAAAGACATTTTTAAACTATAGTCATAGCATTTTTAAACTATAGTCATAGTTTAAAAATGTCTTAAAAATATTATTTTAACACTAGCAGATTCCGTATTTTTTATAATATAGCCTATGACACCCGGGGATTGTGTAGCTTCCCAACAGTTAAAGAATTTTTCAAATCGGTTCAGTAGTTTCGGAGCCTATTCAATGCAAACAAACAAAAAATCAAATCTTTCCTCTTTATAGATAATATTGGTATAGATAACATTAAAATGTCTGCATCTTAAAAATTCAAAGTGGCTAAAAATGACACTAAGTTGGCCAAAACCGGCATATTATTATCTTCCCTATTATACCTTCAATGTGTGTTTTCTCCGAACATTTTTCAGAGAAAAAAAAAGCACTGCGACAATTGTGAACCCTACATCTTCAGTTGGCGATAACTTGGCAAGTGGTCACCGGCAGAGCCCGGGGGAATTCCCGTGATATTTACCCCGAATTCGATACCTTCCCAATTTATGGATATCCTGGGACGCTGATAAATATTTATTGCACGTCGATGTGTGTTTTACTGAAATATCTTGATGAAGTGGGACGGGATGTTTTATTCTTTCCTATGTCGATGCTGTTGCTACCTACTCATTAGATACTTACTCTGGATAGTATTTTTTTATAATAAAATAGCTAGGACTATGTAATTGTTTTTTAAATTTATAAGTAAACTAGACGACCCGCCCCGGCTTCGCACAGGTGTATTATACATATAAACCTTTCTCTTGAATCACTCTATCCATTAAAAAAACCGCATCAAAATCCGTTGCGTAGTTTTAAAGATTTAAGCATACAGACAAACAAACAAACGAAAATAGCGACTTTATTTTATACTATGTAAGGATTCACATAATGTTAATATCCAATGAAGACTTTTTCATAGAGATTAGGCATTGGCAAATATTGAAAATATTGGTCCCTAGTTACTGTTGTAGAAAGTTGTTGTGCAATGTAGGTAACATTGCATTGACATATACAGTGATATTTCTAATCAATTAGCATCCTCTTAGGGGCTTCTTCTGTATGTCAAAACTAACATCTTTTGTTCGGCGACTTTTGTCAAAACTAAAAAAAAAAAATCTAAAGAAAAATATCGTTCACCCGCGACAAAATGTATGGAACAGATGATTTTTTTTTGAGTTTTGACAAAAGTTGCAGAACGAAAGTTGTTAGTTTTGATCTACAGAATAAGCCCCTAAAAGGATGCTAATTGATTAGAAATAACCCTGTATACCTACCTAATATAGAACATAGATTTATAGAAAGTTAATACTTACTACCTAATTAAAGACCCTCATTTTAACAAAATAAAACTAAGCTCGAGTAGAGACCACGTACCTACCACGTATACACCACGTTGCATGCAAGCAGCTACCGAAGAAATACCAGAGGGATAATGTGGTCGATCGAGAAAAGAAAGAAAGAGATGCAGTAATTTAATATGGCATGAGATAGAAAGAGACATAAAAATATTTCGTTTCAGTGGCTAGTTGCCGTATTTTTCTCTCAGTAGTGTCAAATTCTAATACATGTTTGACAGTTTTGACAGTTCTGGGCAAGATTTTCCATGCATTTTTCTGGTTGAGAATAGCGCTATCTCTAATTGTTATAGCTCTGTGGCAGCAACCAACCGATCTTATGGCAGATCTCTATGGTAAGTGTTGTCTATCCAAGTAGGTAAATGGGAAACTTCCATAAATTTAAACTCGGCAGCGGATATCCTATGACTGAAATAATGATGATGAGAAGCAATGAACCTACTACCTACTTAGAACTACACAATACTCCAAGTTGCTTCAACATTAAATCTATCAATCTGCTGATGCCCAACAACAAACAATTTCTGTAAAATCACTCGCAACTCATCGTCAAATCGTACACCAATCAGCGTCTATCAGGCTGTCACCTGCCACAATCGAATCGTAAATTAGCACACAATGCTCGAGCAACATTATCAAACAATGCCCCCTTGTGCTATGACCTGGGGGTGACGTGATATGGAGACTGAAGACTTTTAGCGTCTCGAGCGTATCTCCTAACCTTAGGCCCCGTAGGGTAAGGGGTAAGGGCCAGTAAGGTTATTGTATAAAAGAGCGTTTTCATGTTTTGCTAGCCTTAGTTTGGCTCTGGAAGCTCAAGGACTTGGATTGAGTTTGGATGCAGTGATTTGTGATTTTGGAAATTTGGATTGCGGTGAATATTCTAGGTTATTTATTCGAGTAACCTTATTACTAAATAACTTACACCTGACAGAATACAGTTTACTGAATCTACATATTAAATAAACAATCGGTGTACACTGGGGCCCACACTAGGGTAGCCTGTGTCGTGGGCTCCAGGCTCTTCCACTAATAGTACTGTACTGTATCAGCCTTTTTAATAGTCCACTGCAGGACGTAGGCCTACCCACGAAGGGTGATTGGGCCATATCCACCACGCTGGCCCAGTGCGGGTTGGTGGATTCACATACGCCATCGAATTTCTTCTACGGACATATGCAGGTTGCCTCACGATGTTTTCCTTCACCGAAAAGCCAGTGGTGTGAAATTCCGTACATAAATTCCAAAGAACTCATTGGTACGGGACTGGGATTGAACCCACGACCTCACGATTGTAAGGCGGGCGTCACTACCTCTAGACCACCACGGCTTATAATACTAATAATAGTACTTTTTATTACTAATAGTAATTTTTACCACTAATAGTAATTTTTATTAATAACAATATGCAAGATAATTTTAGAAACTAATTGAAAAAACTATTTGAAATACACTGTAAAAGAAAAGTCTACTTTTAATCTATTAAACTATGCTATCTGAGTTAATCCTAAAATAATTATATTAATTTAACATTACTTACTACAAACGTAACTTAAAAATAATCTGGTCAAGGACATTAATGACTTATGCGGCGATGCCTACCATCACAGATGCAACTGCGAATGCGTTGGGTAGGTAATAAAAAAACGCGTGCGTGTGAGTGCGATAAGGTAGATCACCACTACAACGATGCAAATGTTTATGTAAAATTAGCCTAGCTCGAGGTGTGCGTGTTTATTCATCAATGTAACTGAGGTGCATGTGTGAGAAGGCTGCGCGTTAGTGGGATAAAGCAGGTTTGGTGTTATGGTTACAAAGTATGAATAACGTCATTTCATTACGCTCGGCGCGGCGCGGCGAAGATGGAACAGAATAGAAAAGGTGCAGAGGTATTGTTTCTAAATAATAGTTAAAGGGATATAAAAATAAAATATTGTGCTAGTATTTGTTTATAAACGTAAATGAATTATTTTAAATACGAAATATTGTTAGTGGTAAAAGGTGAAGACAATAAATAGGCATATGAATAATATAAGTATATAATAAGTATAATATTATAAAACTCTGGTTGCTATGGTAAGAAGGGCCATTGTATGAAGTCAGGTTGTTTGGGTTTTATATCGTTTTGGTATGCGGGTGCACTACACGGGTTGTATTGAATGTAAGTCTTGAAAGGGTGCGTTGCTAGGCGTAGTAAGTACCTAGGTAATAGTGGGGAATGGTTACTCAATATCACTATCACTACATACTCGTAGTATAAAACAAAGTCGCTTCCCGCTGTCTGTCCCCATGTAGGTACGAGTATGCTTATATCTTTAAAACTACGCAACAGATTTTGATGCTTTTTTTTTAAAGATAGAATGATTCAAGAGGAAGGTTTATGTATATGTATAATACACCGTTGTGAAGCCGGGGCGGGTCGCTAGTACCTCATATAAAAAATACGACATGCATACAGGGTTATCTCCTTACCTTGTACTAAGCCGAAAAGGGATGTACTATGCAGCCAACACAAAATTCGAGAGAAAAAAAATCAGCTGTTTCGTACATTTTGTCGATTTCGAGTTGCAATTTTGTATGGAACAGCTGATTTTTTTTTTTCAAATTTTGAATTGGCCCCATGTTGCTTGTAATGATGGTCTTAATCACTCCTTTTCGGCTAAGTACAGGGTAAAGAGATAACCCTGTATTGTAAGTAGGTATAAATCATAAATGTAGGCCAAATCAAACTTTACGGCGTATGTGAACGCCACGAGGCAAGTCATTGTGCATTAGCAAATTCGTCATTTCAACTACGCAAGGAGAAGGGGTCAGCGCAGCTTGTAGCTTACTTCACAGATACCATTAGGTAAGTTTGATTTAGCCTTTACAATATGCACATACACAACAGAAGAGAGACAGTTGTGACAAACTTAGTTACGTATCATCCTTACATAGTCTAAAATCAAGTCGCTATTTTTGTCGTCTGTTTGTCTGTATGCTTAAATCTTTAAAACTACGCAACGGATTTTGATGCGGTTTTTTTTAATGGATAGAGTGATTCAAGAGGAAGGTTTATATGTATAATACACCTGTGCGAAGCCGGGGCGGGTCGTCTAGTAAAAGAATACATTAAGCTTTGTACATGCAGTGCCGCTCAAATGTAGAGTCGACATTTAAAATGTATACAGGGTTACTGGTAATAATTAGCATCCTTTTAGGGGCTTATTTTGTACATCGAAACTAACAACTTTTGTTCAACGACTTTTATCAAATCTTAAAAAAAATGTTGTTCCATAGAAAAATATCGTTCACCCTCGACAAATTGTCTGGAATGTTGTATTTTTTTTTATTTTGACAAAATTCGCAGACTAAAAGTTGTTAGTTTGATGTACAAAATAAGCCCCTAAAAGGATGCTAATTAATTACCAATAACCCATACAGGGTTATTGGTAATTAATTAGCATAGCAGCTGTTTCGTACATTTTGTCGATTTCGAGTTGCAATTTTGTATGGAACAGCTGATTTTTTTTTTTCAAATTTTGAATTGGCCCCATGTTGCTTGTAATGATGGTCTTAATCACTCCTTTTCGGCTAAGTACAGGGTAAAGAGATAACCCTGTATTGTAAGTAGGTATAAATCATAAATGTAGGCCAAATCAAACTTTACGGCGTATGTGAACGCCACGAGGCAAGTCATTGTGCATTAGCAAATTCGTCATTTCAACTACGCAAGGAGAAGGGGTCAGCGCAGCTTGTAGCTTACTTCACAGATACCATTAGGTAAGTTTGATTTAGCCTTTACAATATGCACATACACAACAGAAGAGAGACAGTTGTGACAAACTTAGTTACGTATCATCCTTACATAGTCTAAAATCAAGTCGCTATTTTTGTCGTCTGTTTGTCTGTATGCTTAAATCTTTAAAACTACGCAACGGATTTTGATGCGGTTTTTTTTAATGGATAGAGTGATTCAAGAGGAAGGTTTATATGTATAATACACCTGTGCGAAGCCGGGGCGGGTCGTCTAGTAAAAGAATACATTAAGCTTTGTACATGCAGTGCCGCTCAAATGTAGAGTCGACATTTAAAATGTATACAGGGTTACTGGTAATAATTAGCATCCTTTTAGGGGCTTATTTTGTACATCGAAACTAACAACTTTTGTTCAACGACTTTTATCAAATCTTAAAAAAAATGTTGTTCCATAGAAAAATATCGTTCACCCTCGACAAATTGTCTGGAATGTTGTATTTTTTTTTATTTTGACAAAATTCGCAGACTAAAAGTTGTTAGTTTGATGTACAAAATAAGCCCCTAAAAGGATGCTAATTAATTACCAATAACCCTGTATAATTATGTCACAGAACAGCCGTAAAAAAACCTTGTGGTAGTAGGCACCCGCCTAACAAACGTAAGGTCGTCATCCGGGTCCAAATCCCGCTCCTTTAGCAACGATAGCATCAATGAGTAATTACAATAGCATGTCCAATATGTCCATAGAAAAGAAACAAAATAACATAAATAAGTGAAAAATCATGTAAGTGTCAATAATAAATACAAAAGGACAATCATAATAATTACTATAATTTTACAATTATATTTTGTTCATAACCACAGGATAACTTTTACTATGGGTCTAACCTTGCAATCGCGAAAAGAATTTTACTATTACAGGAAAAATAGACGTTATTTTTTTTTTTGACAACTTTGCACTAAATTTCCGATCTTAATTTTTTGTATAACAAGGTTTAGGATCACTTACTGAGCATAAAATAACAAAATGCTGACAGATCCAGGTGGAGCTTCAAGCGCCATCTTGAATAAACGTTTTTGGCCGATATCTCAATGCGTTCTTTGGAATTTATGCACGGATTTTTTTTCACGGATTGTTACACCTTTAGCTGTTCAGAGAAAGACAACATTGTGAGGCTACCACGCATACGTCCATAATAGTAGTTTATGCAACTGTCATATAATGAAGTATAAGTATAATGTATGCAACTGCTTATAACACGGGTATTAAAACACTCGTTACTATTATGAAACTCGCTGCGCTCGTTTCATAAACTCACACTCGTGTTTTAATACCCGTGTTATAAGCAGTTGCATACACTACTTTATCTTCACTAATAAAAAAAAAATGGAAAAAAAAAACATATTGCGAAACATTAAATTCACGCGTAGGTACTTACGTGTATTGTCACAGTGAACTTGGCGCCAATAAAAATCTAACCAATGAGAGCGCAGCTGCGCGCGCAGGGCCAATCAGGAGCGAGAGCGCGATGTTATAATGAGATTTTACGATATCGATAAAGTTAAATATCTGTGATCTTCACTTATACGCCTGAGCAATTCAACTCACTGAATTTTGCATTTTAGGTACTTATACACTCTTTGTTTCTTTATTTTTATCAATAGACTTTAGATGATTTCAGTGTCGCTTTGTAAGTACCCCTCTGCAAGGTCGCTACAGAAGGATACTTTCAAAGTATTCGTCTAAGTACTTATAATTTTTAGTTTTCTTGTTTACACATACCTTGGACGACAATCTAGTGTAAAGTTTTGCTACTAAGTATAGAATAAGAATTCGATTGTTATCTGTTTTGTGTATCAAATATATAAAAAAAAACTTAAATTTAAAATTTAAAAAACCCCCGACAACCATTTTTGGCACATTTGTAGAATTTTGGTTCTTCCATCCCCACTTTAACCCACCATAACTCTTAAACGGCTCAATCGATTTTTATAAAACATAGCTAAGAATACTCTCGATTAAGTCTCCTTTCATCCAAAAAAAACTAAACTGAAATCGGTTCAGTGGTTCGGGCGCTATGATGCCACAGACAGACAGACAGACACACAGACAAACAGACACGTCAAACTTATAACACCCCTCTTTTGCATCGGGGTTTAATAAATAATCACCCAACGTGGCTACCCACGAAGGGTGTTGGGAGATTCTTTTTTTTTTGGTGGATATTTCAGAAGTGATCCCATCTACTTCTTTTTGTAGTCGGTTAAAAATGCAATGTTGTGTGCATTTTTACCCAATTATAACAGGTATATGAAGTGTTAATTTAACACTTAGGTACCTACACTATTCGTGGTTAAGTACGAGTATTTGTAGGTATAGATATAGGTACTGGATGCTTTACCTACTTACAAGACACATTGGTACCTATATACTGTACTCATTAATTGTTTTATCTTTGCTAGATATGTACCTATAAATTGTACTTATAAACATTACGTAGGTATCTTATCTAGAACAAAAAATTATTTTCGTTAAAATAAACAGAAATGACGATACGTAAGACGAAGCTTTTATCAGTCCATGTCAAAGTGTATCTGTTGAATATTTGGGTTTTTTGTGTCACACGAGTTAAAAGTGATTGTTATTTTAGGTAGTACATACATAAATAAACGTAGGTAGCTAGTAACTATATTACTGGAATTTACCCAAATACCTACACATTTTGTACAATATACCTACTTATCAAAGATCTCGCGATCTGTCACATATTATTTATGTCATCTCAAATAACGGCATAGATAAAGCGCGTCAAAGTTCGGGAGTCACTTGACATAACTTTAATAATATGATAAAATATTATTATTAGTAATTAGTTTTCGCAAAAAATGGCAAAACCGACTACAAAATTCGAATAGTTCGCTCGAATTGATGTGTAAGTACCTACCTACAATTTTTACATTATTATTCATTTTTCAAAAACGGTATTAGGTACCTATACCCTTTCAAACTAAAAAAAAATTTTTGATTAGGTTTACAATTAGCGAAATATCGATGAACATAGGTACACAAAATAAAACATAGGTAGGTACAGACCACAGAGCTACTACAACTAGAGAGATAGCGCTGTTGTCGCTTGGGGCAATTCTCAACCACAGAAATGTATGGAAAATCGAGCTCAGCGCTGATAAAACTGTCAAAAATGTATTGGCATTTGACACTATACTGAGAGAAAAACACTAAAACTGCCATTAAATCCGGATATTTTTATGTCTCTTTCTAACTCATGCCAAATTAAATCATTGCATCTTTTTCTTTCTTTTCTCGATCGACCTCATTATCCCTCTGGTATCTCTGTGGTACAGAAGAAATGAAAATGAAAATGAAATGAAGAACATAGTAACTCCTCTTTTTTGGAAGTCGGTAAAAATGTGCCACATCGGTTCAGCCGTTCTCGAGTTTTAGCGAGACTACAACCACGATATATTTTATAAGATTATCGATAACGACAACCTAAAATGTTTTAAAGTTGGTAAGTAAATTTTTCCCATCGACTATTTCCCTAGGTATAATATCGTCAAAATCCTTAAGTTTTACCTACTTGGGTACTAGATACTGACATAATTTTTATGGTGGATTAATTCGTCATTGGCGGTCTACTTTTTTCTTCCGTTCTGTCCCCCGGGGGACAGACTGGAATAATCCCTATTATACGGATGTACCCACAGAACAGAAGAACATCTGTACCTACTGTAACATCCTTTTTAATAGTCCACTACAGGACGTAAGCCTGCCCACGAAGGGTGATTCTGCCATATCCACCACGCTTGCCCAGTGCAGGTTGGTGGGATGAGAAGAAAAGGTTACCTGCCCGGGTAGCACGGCAAAGGGGAAAACGATTTTTTCTCCTTTAAATGTCAGTTGTCATTGTCAATCCATACTTTATTTCATCTTCGAGGGGATATAATGATGGAAAGACAATTTGTCCCTTTGCCATGCTTCCCGGGGTTAGTATAGTGACTAAGCCATGAACCTATCACCTAGAACCTAGGTACTATTCGCGTAGGTACCTAGTCTATTCACAAAACATATAGGCAGCTCTACCTACGCAGTTACGTAACCATATACAATACTTCCAGTAATACAGCCACATAACTCACAGGCATATGCAGTAGATAACAGACGAAGACTCGAGATAAGACTCGTTATGCTATAAGTGGAGCTCTGTTTACATGCGCCTATCTCTTCTCATGTTGACCTCTTATGAGATAACTGTAAGGCCGATACTAGAGCTATCCTGTTTCAGTGGCTTCTGGAATCGTTTAATAATTCTACCATAGAACTTAGCACCTCCTCTTACGTCGAACACTCCTAAGTACCTACCTACAGGGGACGCCATAGGTAGACTTAATCTATGGGGACGCCCTAGGCCTTCTATGATTTTTTTTTACGAGGGTCAAAGCGGTTGAGGATCCAAAGATGCTCGACTGTTTTGGGGTGCAGTCGGGTTATGTGGGATTGTACCCACTAAAACCCCCTCGGTGGACAGCCTTTCTGCCTTCTTGGGAGCTCCAGGATCATACCTAATATACACTTAGTACGATTTCTAATAAAAAAACGATCGTATGTCGTAGACGGCGTTTCGATCTTTATTATACCTATCGTCAGTCCACCTAGTCGGTGGAAGTCCTACGCTGCGCTTGCTAGTCCGTGGTCTCCATTCGAGAACTTTACGGCCCCATCGTCAATCCGTTCTTCGAACTATGTGCCCTGCCCACTACCACTTTAATTTGCTAATCCGCTGGGCTATTTCGGTAAGGTTCGTCTGCGGATCTCCTCATATTTGTGTTTCTAGAAGCATGAAATAGATCATAAACGTCATGTCGATGTAATAATTATTTTTCGCAAAAAAAGGCAAAACCGCCTTCCATCGGGTACTAAATTCAAATATTTCGCTCGCATTGTTTACATTATTGTTGATTTATCAAAAACGGCTCAGCCGATTTCTGTATTTCTGTAAAATTTAAATAGGACCACCTTGGGAGTAGGTTTCGATTTAAAAAATAATTTTTCGATTCGGTTTACAACTGGCGAAATTATCGATGAACATATACAAAAAAAAATACATACCTACACACGAACATAGAACCTCCTCCTTTTTGGAAGTCGGTTAAAAAAATTGTCGTTCCCGGTTATTCATTGAAATACCTACGCAGAAATAGACGTTTAATTATATCATTATCTCTAAATCTTCTCCATTTTAACTAATTATTAATTAACATTTGTTTCTGTCCTAAGAGCGTTAAACATAAAATACCCGAGGCCATACTAAAGATATGAGGCTGGCAAGTAATCAAGTACTTATGTATGGAATAAAAATGCTACCAATTAGGCACAATACTGAATGAATAAAATAAGAAGAGGAAATAATGTCTTGTCAACTCGATTTTTCTTTAATTGGAACTCGATTTTTCTTCAATTGGAAATTAAAATTTCTGTGATTTTACTATCACCCGCCACTAGGTATAGGCCCTCTTACTAGCTGTTTACAAAGCCATTCACCACTTTTCATCATTGTCAGTCATAGGACGACTAGGACGTCCATTAATGACTTCGAGCAAATAATATAAGTAAGTATAGTGTGTAAGATGTCCTCTAATATTTAATATATCTACAGAGCCAGTCCCTAAGAGAAAGAAGTAAAAAAATGTCCGAGCGTCGTCATACATACCGACTTAGATATATTTACATTAAATAATTTACAATGTTCCGTTTTCTTGAATCTCGACGTTATGTCACCTAATTATTGCATGTAACTGAGCACTTTAGCATCGCGCGGCGTTGTAGTCGGCTTGCAATCGCCTTACGACTAACTAAGAAGCCTGCCCACTACGTAACTTGAGCAGAGTTTTGGCTCGGACACTTTTTGCACGATTGTGACTCTAGATGTTTGCTCGTAGATCAATGAACATAGATCTCGCCCAATGATATCTAATGATTTAGGCCGAATCATACAAGTCAGCGGATATGAAGTTAGCTACAAGCTGCGCAATATCCAATCAACACGCAGCTTTATGTGAGCTTCAGTCAGTATTGCAGCTAACTTCACATCCGCCAACTTGTATGATTCGGCCTATACGAGTTGGAAGCGGCTTGCATCCAGCGTCATTAACCTCTATCCCTTAAAAAATATGGCATCATCAACTATACCTGCGCTTATTATTTCTATGCTTTATAAGTACCTCCATACATACTAATAATATAATATAAGCCCTTTATTCAGATTTACAAAATTACATATACAATAACTCAAATTTTATCTTTATACAAATTTAAATCTTAATAATCTAACATTTGTTTCTTAGTTAGTTTTTGTAAATCTGTTTGCCTGTTGGCAAAGGCCTCCTCCAACCTTTTCCATTCGTGTCTGTTTTCTGCCACTCGGTTCCAAGTGATTCCTGCTACTTGTCTAATGTCGTCATCCCACCTTTTCTGAGGTTTACCTCTCTTCCTTTTTCCCTCTCTAGGGTACCATTGCGTGACTTTTTTACTCCATTTGTCTTGTCCTCTAATCATATGCCCCGCCCATTGCCATTTGAGTCTTCTAATTTTAGATGTTATATCCATAACCTTTGTTTTATTCCTAATGACCCGGTTTCTCATTCTATCTGACTTCTTTATATTGAGCATACTCCTTTCCATTGCATGTTGACAAGTTGCCAATTTGTTCGTCATACTTTGTGTAAGACCCCACGTCTGACTACCATACATAAGGACTGGTAATATGCAAGTATTGAAGAGCTTACTTTTTGCATTTATATGAAGCTCTTTATCTTTCATAGCCTCTTTCAGACCCCAGTATCGCCTCCAGCCGCTGGTGATTCTTCTTTCAACTTCCTTGGACACAGAATCGTTTTGTGCTATGACCTGTCCTAGATAGATGTATTCATCTGAGTATTTGATTTGATCTTTTCCTAGATTTATTGTGACTTTCTTTCCATTTGTCATTACTTTTGTTTTTTCTGGATTCAGTTTTAGCCCCATCTTCTCGCTTTCGATAGCCAGTTCATTAATCATCCGCTCTATGTCCTCGGGTGTTTCAGCAAATAAAACAATGTCGTCTGCGAATCTCAGATGCGTTAATGAGACACCATCCACATTAATCCCGAGCTTTTCCCAGTTCAGACATCTGAAAATTGATTCCAATACTGCCGAGAATATTTTTGGAGAAAGAGGATCTCCTTGTCGGACCCCTCTTCCAACTTTGAACGGTTCTCCTTTCTTTTCCAGTTGAATTCTTGCAGTACTGTGAATGTATGCATTATTTATTAGTCGTATATATTTATGTTCAACTCCTTGGTCCCTTAAAGCCTCCCATATCCTTTCATGAAACAAAGAGTCAAATGCCTTGCTGTAGTCCACGAATGCAATGTAGTATATTCTTTGGTATTCGCTAGACTTGTCTAAAACTTGCCGTACTACTTGGATGTGGTCAATCACTGAGTAATCCTTACGGAAACCAGCTTGCTCAATAGGTTGTTGCTCGTCTAGTGTTCTTTCAATTCGTTTCAGTAGTATTTTAGCGAATATTTTATATATGTTCGACATGAGGCTGATCGGGCGATAATTTCCAATTTCATGTTTGTCTCCTTTCTTATACAAAAGTATGATGTTTGACTCTGTCCATTGTTGTGGAATTGTTTCTGTACTCAAAATGTCATTGAACATTTCTGTAAGAATTGGAGTCAAAACTTCTTTACTTTGCCTTAAGATTTACCATACATACTATTTAATACAAAAAAAAACCTTAATATTTCCATAATTTTTATTAATTATACACATTACATTATCTATAAGACAACTCAATAGATGTGTCACAATAATAGGACGAACAAAACATAAAAATGCGATATACACACGACGTCATACATCTTTCTAAAACATTACCTAAAAATGCATCCGACTCTCCAAAGTCTGAAAAAATGTACACAAAATTCCACAGCCTTTAAAAATACAGATCGAATGTTGCACATAAATTAGGTAACTTTTTCGATAGGTATGTAATAAGTCCGTTACAGTTACCATCAATGGTACTATTGACAGTAAACCGTCAAACTTTATGGCAGGTTTGAAGTGTGCTACAAGCTGCACAGAACACCACCCCCGCCTCCGCTGGCCCTTAAATTTGGTACTGCGCAGCGACTCGTGGTCTGAGCTGATAGTAGGTATTAAACAGGCTAAACGCGTGGTTTACGTTATGTCGCAAATAGACACGATGACTGGGTAAAAAAATCATTATTATAATTAGTCCATGAGTTAGATTATCAAAAAATATTGGATACTTATTTTTTCTTTTGTTAATCAAACAACAAGTGACAAAGATAAACCTTGTCAAAGTTTGGGAGTGGTGGTCGTGACGTCACCTCTCTTACAGAAGTCTTTACATTTGTACGGCACTTGTGACGTCACGCGGAACTTTGACGGACTACATCATGATCAATTTTTGTTTAATAGACAAAAGAAAAAATTCGTGTCTAATATTTTTTGATAGTCTATCTGACGAACTCATTATATTTTTTAGTTTAGTTTGTAACCCGCCTGAAATCCTATGGTTAATAAGTTTTATTTCTAATTTAACGGACTAATAGTCTGTTTTATAAGCCGAAATGTCCGACATAAAGTGCCACAAATAATTCATGTACAATATTCGATCCGTACTAATTTTAAGCCCATGACCGACATTAAACGATTCAGTTAATTCTACTCTATAAAATAAATAAAATCCATTGCTATAAAGCGATTGAGTGTATTGTTGAAATTATTTAACATTTCCGAGGTAATATCAAGCAAGGTAGAGTTACGAAATTGTATAGGCCGCGCCACACAAGTTGGCGGATGTGAAGTTAGCTACAAGCTGCGCAATAGCCCATCAACGTGCGGCTTTACGTGAGCTTCAGTCAGGATTGGATATTGCGTAGCTTGTAGCTAACTTCCCATCTGCCAACTTATGTGGCGCGGCCTATAATTATGGATAATAAAGATGCTTCAGATTATGCAAGTCATTGCCACGACGCTGAATCTAGTATTTAAAAAAAAAACATTCTTGCAACGAATTTTTGTCCGAATAAAACTTCTTGGCGTATGTGAAGTTAGCTACAAGCTGCGCACATCCCCTCTCTTCCGTCGCTAACATATGAATATAATGCTACTGCGCAACTACTCATCTCGTGTTCTCAGACGACAAGAAATTTGATTCGGCCTATAAATCCCTTTTTTCTGACAGAGCTCATCGTGAGGGGTCAATGGACTGAAAGCCGCTCTTTATCTGAAAGAAATGTGAAGCTGTGAGGAGGCCTACGTTTTGCAGTGGAACATTAAAAGGTTAATTACTACAGAACAGTAAATTTAAATCATGCGTCGATAGGTAAGCACTCGAGACGATGGTTTATGTGGTAAATAAACAGGTGGAATCACCTTCGATCGGTGTCATATACATAAACTTAGAGAATAAATAACTAAAGTATTATTTATTCTCTAAGTATGGATATAAAGTATGGATCATCGAAGATTTATACAACGAAAAAATGTTTAGCCGTCACTTTGAAAGTGTCGGCAGATACTCGATGAAACAAACGGCATTTTTTTCGCTGCACTTATGTTCGATGAATTGCGTTTATTGTATTACATTGCTTCGATAAATGTATATTCAAGAATATGCTAGTAGTATTTGAGTATGTCAGTAACATCCAGGAATATTCCAGTAAAATTCGAGAATATGCCAGTAATATTCAAGAACATTCCAGTAACATTATTCAAGAAAATTCTGTTAACATTCAAGAATATCCCATAAAAACATTCAATAATATGCCAATATTATTCAAGAATATGCTAGTAATATTCACGAATATTCCAGTAGCATTATTTAAAACATTCCGGTAACATTCAAGAATATTTCAGTAATATTCAAGAATATGCCAGTTATATTCAAGAATGTTCCAGTAATTGTAAAGAATATTCTTGAATATTAGGATTAGCTGAGATAGTGCCAGTTTAACATCAAAAACGCAATATTTCACACTGGCCAAATAAATAACCAGCCCTACCCACGAAGGGTGATTGGGCCATATCCACCACGCTGGCCCAGTGCGGGTTGGTGGATTCACATACACCATCGAATTTCTTCTACGGACGTATGCAGGTTGCCTCACGATGTTTTCCTTCACCGAAAAGCCAGTGGTGTGAAATTCCGTACATAAATTCCGAAGAACTCATTGGTACGGGACCGGGATTTGAACCCACGACCTCACGATTGTAAGGCCGGTGTCATTACCACTAGACCACCACGGCTTCAACACCCTTCGTGGGTAGGCCTACGTCCTGCAGTGGACTATCAAAAAAAAAAAAAGGCTGGTACAGTACAGTACAGTAAATAAATAACGGCTTTCAATCACTAAATCTCTCCTGAATGCTTTTTTTACCCATAGCTGCCTAAAGACCATAAACATTGTATACGTAATACTTAAAATTAATAGTATTTACAAATTCAGACATACCGAGCACACATTTTTTACAAAATACGCTTGTACATAAGTTTCACTGGATTTTTGTATCCATTATAATGCTGTATTTCAGTTCTGAATATTAAATTAAAAACGGCATGTTTTTTCTCATCTGACTTAGTACGAATGGGATAGCAGTACATGAATTCTAGGAGAATTACGATACAACTAAAAAGCATTGTTCACAGAAGATTGGTTAGTTTCTCTTTTACTCCTAAGAAACACGTGTATAGCTATTCATTTCATAACATAATAATATTAGATTAGAAGTGCTATTCTGTCTTGCATTAAAATATTATATCGCTCTCTTTTCTTTTACTATAATAACAATGTTATTAGAAAAAGATGGAGATAGGTAATCAGATGCTAATTTCATCCATGCCGTTTACAAAACCTTTGTATTGAATCAATTTATTTTATAAATTAAAGACATATTATACAAAATTTACGAAAATAATACATTGCGAAATTACATACAATACAATGTCATATGTACTTAGAGATCAAAAATTAAAATTTCATAAAACAATTACAAAATTTTAGCAAAAAGGGCAATAAAGCATTACCGAAAATTGCCAAAAAAAAAATGTGTCTCTTGTGCTAGGCTCACATGATGATAGTTAAAATATGAAGATTTGACATAATAAGTGGTATTTTATATAGATTATAAGTAACATACATCCTTGGAGAAATGACAAGTGTGGAGCTCTCGTATTATATTGAACATTTACAATATATCTGATCGTGTTCTTCTTAATTACTACGCAACGAGAGAGACAGAGAAAGAGGTACGCGATCTGCCGCTTCGATCGTGTATTCAAACTTTGTCCTTCCTTGGTCTTTCATTTTTACTGTATTTTTGTCATAAATTACCTTGAAATGTTTTTTTTTTTTAATTTTATAGTGCATGCCACAGTAGGTTTATCTCAAAGAGTTACTTTTTATAATAAACATTTCAAAAATTCGTCGCGGATGCAGGATTCGAACCTTGCGTCTTAGGATCACTAGACCGACGCTCTAGACCACTGAGCTCAGTGAAAATTTTTGAAATGTTTATCATAAAAAGTAACTCTTTGAGATACATTACCTTAATAATGACAACAATACCACTTACTACGACATCGAAACCAAAAAAAGGCAAAATCTTAAGTAAAAACATACCAGATTCACTCTCGCTAAACGATAACTTATCACACACTGAATCCAAAGCCAGAGAAAGCCAATCTGAAACCAGAGCCCTTAGTCCAGGTTTTGGGTAGTTTACTTAAACTTTCGCGTTCGCGTGTGGTTCCATACATTTTGGTTAGTTCTCCCTCGTTACCGCCAGAGACGCTGTACAAAAATGTATAGAGCCATACGGAAACAACTGTAGTTTCAATTTACGTGTAAACCTGGACTAACCATGAGTTTGTATAGTAAACAACGATTATTATAGTTAGCTACAGCTACAACCCAATCCTGATTGAAGCTCATTTAACACGTGAATTGGATTTCGCGCAACATGTAGCTAACTTCAGAGACTGTAGTTTTCGTATAGGGATACGCTCAAACTAAGACTATAGGCCGAATCACACAAGTCGGCGGATGTGAAGTTAGCTACAATATCCAATCCTGACTGAAGCTCACATAAAACTACGCATTGATCTAATCTATCAGGTGGCCCTTTTCAGGCACAACCATTTAGAATTATTTGAGAGGAAAGGTACCTATTTTAGATTAAATTTAAGAAGCAATGCTAGGAAAAACCAACTGGTGACTCCTTCTCATAAGCTGGCGAAATCGGAGAGGTCTGTATATATTGGTGGGCCCGCTATATACAACCGAATACCCGTAGAAGTTTGGGATGCACCTTCCGCTGGGTCGTTTACGAATAAATTAAAATGTTGGCTACATGAGCAACTATTTTATGACGTAAATGACTTTTTAAAATTACCTGAATTGTATTAAGATTTAGTGACTAATTTGGAAATTGTCAAGTTTATCAATTTTTATTTCGTGCTATATTGTATAGTGCCCCAATGTAATGTTTACTTTTTGACTTGTAACAAATGGTGTTACTTTTGATTATGCTATTGCAGATACTTTAGAGTGTTATTATGCTATTTTTGACATGTAACTGCTATGTGATATATTTATTAATTTTAAATGGTCATTTCTGACAATTCTATTGCAGATATTTTATTACAGTATATCTGACATCTTATTTTTTTAATATTGTATTTTTAATGTAATGTACCGAATTTTTAACTAATTTTTTGTAAAATTTGTCCTTAATAATTTTGAAAGTCAATACTTAATGATTGTTATTTCTGACGATTCGTTGGACGTTGCTTGTAGTATATTATATTGTATACTAATTAATGTAATGTTCCTTACTGAAAATAAATGGTATCTATCTATCTATGAATAAATGACTATACGATTGGGTTTCGCAGTTTGTAGCTAACTTCACATCCGCCGACTTGTATAATTCGTCCTATACAGGGAAGTCTACAGTTCCTAAGTAGTCCTTAAGCTAAAGTATACACAAATTACTGGGTATCCGATGACTAGATCACAAGATCACCCGAAAAAAATGCCAATACTTTAGACCCAAAAAGTTTAGCACAATTCGTAACTGTACTTACTTACACTACATGAGACCACATCTATTACTTTCTACACTTCATTAAAGTTAATTTTTTACAATTCCACCTAAAATATCTTAATTTTAAAAACGTAGCTAAAATGTTTTGCGGCTTACAAAGTTTGTTCTCAACCACTATGAAAATCAAATTAGCAGTTTTTTTTAATTATACAGGGTTTTCCAGAACTGGTGTCCTAAGCCGAAAGGTGATTCAACAACATACGAACAACGCTTTCTATAGGGCCAATCCGGAATCCAAGAAAAAATTACAGCTGTTTCATACATTTTCGATTCCGAGTTACAATTTTTTTATGGAACAACCTTCGAGCAAATATCTATAGAGTTAGTCGTAAGGCGATTGCAAGTCGATTATAACACCGCGCGATGCCAAAGTGCTCGGTTACAAGCACTAATTAGGTGAGATAACGTCTAGATGCGAGAAAACAGCGGGGCAATTCTGTTAGCCGATCTCTTTACTGAAGTGATACGTTCTTGAACCTCTCACGTTTTTCTGACAGTTCCGACAGTTCAAAACTGTCAGAAAAACGAGACAGGTTCAAGAACGTGTCACCTCAGTAACGAGATCGGTTGACAGAATTGCCCCGCTGGTCATTGTAAATGATTTAATGTAAATATCTGAGTCGGTTTGTATGACGGCGCTCGGACATTTTTTTACTACTTTCACTTAGGGGCTGTGGCTCTGTAGATATTTGCTCGAGGGAAACAGCCGATTTTTTTTCTCAAATTTTGAGTTGGTCCTATAGTAAGTTAGCCCTTAGTACAGCGTAAGCAGATAGCCCTGTATGTTGGCGTCAAGTTTGGCCAGAACACGGCAACAAACATATGTATTGCTATCTCATTTCATCAGTTTTAAGAAACGAGACAGACTTTTATTTAATTCGGCGTTATGTACCGACCTTTCCCTACCATTTAAAGGATTATCCTCTCCCTATACATTCTATATTAAAGGTGAATTCAACAAATATGTGAACATTGCCTTACGTTTAATTTTAATAACTTTATTTGAAAGACTTGCAATTTAATTAAAACTGGGAAGGATTTTAATAACTATTTATTGATAGAAAATTAAACAAATTGATTAATTGTAAAACCGAAACTTATGGTTTTCTACGGAAGTTTCGTTTTTTGGGTTCCGTAACAAAAATTGTAAGACCGAGATAATAACCTAAACCAGCTAATAGTTATTTCTTTCTGTGATAAAGATGAAATTAAAGTGAAAATCTCGATCAGTATTGTAACTCGCGAGTGCGAGCAGGACGGAAGCATGTAGCAAAAGTGTATGTGTGAGCGAGACTTGTTTCATACAGAGCACCAGAGCTTTATATGAAAGAAGCGATCGACTTATTACAGAGAAGAAACACATACAGACAATTACTCTGTCACTTCGCGCTTGTTTTGATATGATAACGTATCATAAATCGATGAACGCCGGCTGCACGCACGAAAAAGTGTCACGTTCCGCCTAAGCCGGGCGTGCAAGCGAGAGCGCAGAACAAGCGATAGAGAGGCACAATCGAACTAAGCGTTTGGGTTCAGCTTTTGTTACAGTTGTAGATTCAACAAGTTTTCGTATGACGTTATCACGTAAAATCTATCGACCGTTTTACAGACAACCAATTTTTTTATGAATTAACATTCCAGAATAACCAAGCATACTTTATAAATCACAAATCTTTAAAATAAAGTCCTTAGTATTTTTCGTCATTTAATGTTTATATTTATTTATCAAGTATTTTCGTCACAACCTATTAATAAATAGGTAACGAGAAAACTGTCGTCCAATATTTTTTACATTAGTTGTCCATTTGAATTATAAAAACAACAAGACTAATAATCTCTTACATTAAACTTAAACTACACTAATTGTAGTACAATAAAGTAAGTTTCTAAAAACAAAATTTCTCATTGGCAAATGCACAAGACTACGACGCCAAAACATTTCAGGCGCAGAAAAAACTTATCTGTTTATCTCCTACTTTTTCTCTTATTTTTTAACCTTATTTTACTACCTAATGAATTATAATTAGCAAAATTCTTTGATACAAGAAAACTTTGAGTTGTTGCTAACAACATGTTATACGCGACATAGAAAAGAGTTTTTTATACATGAACATACATTAGTTACTATTTATATTAGAGTTTTAGATAGATTTTCCTATTGCATACGGAAATTTTAATTTCACTGACTCTATAATCTCAAATATGTTTAATATTTCGCGATTTCTGCAACTTACGTCGTAAATTTGATCGATATATGAAAATTTTATCGACATTGCGTTCTAAAGCAAAATTCTTTTAGTTTCAATATAGATAAACAATTTTTGTACCGATATTTCAAAATGTACAATTCAACATTTAGATTATGGAATGAAAAATAGTGAAGTACATAAAATATGTTTACGATGTTTTCCGTATTGTATCGATATACAGCCATCACTGGCACCCGTCACTAATCACTTGTCACTTACACTAATGTCACTTTCAAGTGTCACTTAACACTAATCACTTCCGTCTGTACCTCGAGGGTTAACTGCATATAGGTATTGTGTTGTTATAGATTTATTTAAGTTTGTAATAAGTTATGTTAGGCGCGTTCTCTGCTCATCTGCTCATCATGAAGAACTTATATTATGGGACCAACTGTGAAATAGCGAAAAAATCAGCGGTTCTATACAAAAAGTTTATCACTTTTAGCAAAATGTACGTCAATTTGCCACTTTGTATACTCAAAATAAAAAAAATCGTACCGTTTATATCAGGTGAATTTCTACATGGATATTTCCTAGGATGTCATTGTTCTCGTCGTTTTGGCCACCTTTTACTATGGAACCAAGATCGAAACTGGCGACTCCTTCGCCATATTGTGAAATTTGTCATAATGATGAGCACAATTATTATTACAACCCAGAGTATTGCAAATATTCAACAAGTTGGTAGAGAAACGGTACAGAAGCCAAACACAAATAAAACGGCTACATATTACAGAGGATCTTAATTAAACGTCTGTTAAATCCGAGGCGAGTCAAAATCCTTTTTTACCCGTCTACCAAGGAAAGTTATTATTCGCACCTATCTTATATGCATACTCTTTATTTGCTTAAAATAGTAGTTTATGCAACTGTCATATAATGAAATGTCAATAATAGTAACGAGTGTTTTAATACCCGTGTTATATGCAGTTGCATACACTACTTTATCTTCACTAATAAAAAAAAAAAAAAACTAAGGCCATTCTAAAATCTCGCGCAGGGCCAATCAGGAGCGAGCGCGCGATGTTATAATGAGATTTTACGATATCGATGTGGATATTATAACATCATGTGAAATTGCCTAAATTGAGTGTTTTGTTGTCTGCGCTATAACAGTAGTCATTATAAGTCAAGTATTGGAAACATAAGTAGAATGTTACAACATTAGTGTAGATAAAATCCAAAACAACACAATCCCCCACATTACCACACCAAAAAAGCCGTCAAACACCTCAAGTGTCAATTTTCACGTATAACGAGGTACTTGCGGAAGTCCCACGATCATTCCGGCTCAGTGTACATAAATGAGAACTTCACATGACTAGTGGGCACCACCACGCGGGCTTCTATCAAACACTGAACCACCCAAGTGGTAGACACAATCGGAATATTATCTTGGTTGGCTTTATTTTGGACTTCGTGGGGGCAGTCCCAGTCTGTGACGAGGGCTATAGCCCCGGTCATGTTCAAGTCTTCTTCGTTGACTACTCGTGTGTTGGCGCCGGCTAAGGAGCACGTTCGTTCCCAGAAACGAACGAAGGTGTCTTGATCGCCGCAGAATAGGATCAGTTTGTCTTTGAAGAAGTTTGCGTTGCGTGGCAGCTGGAAAGATAAGTGAAAAATATAATAAAAATATAATATAAAAAGATAGGTTTATTTCAACGCTGTAGATAAGTAGCATCACATAGTTCGAAGAACGGATGGCCGATGGGGCCGTAAAGTTCTCGAATGGACACCACGGACCAGTAAGCGCAGCGCAACGTCCAGCGACTAGGTGGACTGACGATATAATAAAGATCACAGGAACGCGCTGGATGCAGGCCGCTTCCAACCGGCCTTATTGGAAATCCATGGGGGAGGCCTATGTCCAGTGGACGTCCTACGGCTGATAGATAGATATATAAGTAGCAAAATAATGTATTTAGTTTTAAATTTGTATCATTACCTTGTTTAATATAATTATATTATTATTTAGGGTGCCCCAGGAGGTAACACAAGAGCCGGATGGCCGAAGGTCATGACTTTTTAATCGGTGTCACGTATTTGGATATGCCGCGCCGCCGCGGTCAATCCTCAGATGGGTGACCACAGGTATCCTTAGCAATATGAATATAGTTTAGAGATCAAAAGTCATTATACATCTGAGCGCTACCGCAGCCACGATGATACTTTGACGTCTTTTGGGCAACTTAAAAACCAACACGAAGGCCAATCACTGGAGTCTGGATATATAGGTAATTTTATTATCAGATGAATTTTAGTCTAAAAAATATCTATTCCTAGCTATCTTACCCAGTTGATAAATCTACGTTTTACGATAGACCAGTCAGCAGGTATGGCGTGCGGATCCATATCCACCAAAGAATTATTCCCACAGCTAATTATGACCCACGCGTGGGACACGGCGCGGTTGTTGCTGGCTAGACATTGTATGTAGCACTCATAGCTTTGACTACTTATGTGTTTATTAACGATCAGCGAAATTCAGCAACAGTCACTGCGATCAATCTTCGGATGGGTGACCAGTATTATAAATCCGAAAGTGTGTAGGTTTTGTTATTTTTAAACTTTTGCTATTTCAACACATTATCTTTGTACTACGGGACTTATCGCGCAATAAAACATGAGATGCTTGTAGCAGTTTGTAGGTTTGTTACTCTTACAAGCAGCTACTGGAGGAATCCACTGTTTTTTGTAAAAATCACTACATAGTATAAAATAAAGTCGCTATTTTTGTCTGTTTGTTTGTCTGTATGCTTAAATCTTTAAAACTACGCAACGGATTTTGATGCGGTTTTTTAATGGATAGAGTGATTCAAGAGGAAGATTTATATGTATAATACACCTGTGCGAAGCCGGGGCGGGTCGGCTAGTATAGTTTAAAGGTCAGAAAGTGTCACAGACTATTGTTATCCCGGAAAAATAATAGGGTTCCTATGTAAAAGCACAAAACAACCTATCTAGCTTACCTGCTAACAACCCAATCTTCAAGAACGATTTTTATAAGATGTATTTTAGATTTAAAAAATATCTTACCCAGTTGATAAATCTTCGCTTCATGATGGACCAGCCAGCAGGCAGCGCGTGCGCATCCACATCCACTAAAGAATTGGATCCACAACTGATTATGACCCACGCGTGGGACACGGCGCGGATGTTGCTGGCTAGACATTGTATATATTTGGCTGTGAGGCACGGACGCGGGGCTATCAGCTTGCAGACCGAGTATTTGTTCTTTGGCACTTCGTCGAAATGGCTGGAAACGTAATAAAAATACTGTAAATAAACAAATTATTTGACTCGGCACAGACGGGCGACCGACCACAGCGACCAGTGGCTAGCGACAAGAAGTTGACAAGACTTTTCATACGTTTAGTTAAAACGCGGCGCACACATGTGGACGGTAGCGGCCGCTCTGTAATTACACGCTGTATTACACTGTACTACTCTGTATTACACTGTATTGTAACGGCTCTTTAATAGTCCAGTGCAGAACGCAGACTACCCACGGAGGGTGATTGGGTCATATCCACCACGCTGGCCCATTGCGGGTTGGTGGATTTACACACGCCATCGAATTTCTTCTAAGGACTTATAAAGGTTACAAAATGACAGGCCAGCGTAACAACCATTAGACCACCGAGGCTTCTGATTAAGTTGCCACTCGTTACAGCAGTATCCGCGATACATACATATGTAGCAGTAGCGCGCGCCCGCCACCGGTGGCTTTGGTCAGTGGCTCATCTGAACCATAGGCTGAATCTTCAAAAATTCGTGTTTTAATTATGCGTGTTGGTTAGAGCGGTTTCAGATTAGCGTATTTTTCCGCGCGTATACAGTCGTTTTACCATACGCGCTTACACGCGCGTTACGTTACGCCACAACCCGCACACTCCGCGAATTTTCATACAAAATCTGCTGTCTTATGCACACTACACAGAACTAACTCATGGATACGACACATACGCGCATTTGTGTGCGTAAACGTTATGGCTGTCAACGATCAACACGACAGTAGCGTAATAATATGCAAACATGAATATAAATCTAGTTCTTAAAATAGTAAAACAATTACTTAATTTGGAAGCATTATAACAATAAATAATAGGCCAAGTACGAGTCGGACTCGCTAAGAACGGATTTAGCGAAATTCAAGCCCTAAGTGGGTGAAATAGCGTGGCAAAATTTGTAAGGATATATTTACCTGTGTACTATCCCCCCGGCAGCCTCCAGCTGTTCTCTGAGCCTCTCCTTATGGAAGGGTCGGTCGCAGAACACCAGGTCTTCCGCATCAGTGCCAGAAGCCGACGCCGCTTCGCTGTCTTCCTCAGAGGAATAGTGCCGGGAATCCTGTAGACAACAATTACCATAAAACATTCAACTTTCTAGCTATCATGGCTCATAAACTCATAAGATACAGCCTGGTGACAGACAGATAGACGAACAGTGGAGTCTTAGTAATAGGGTCACGTTTTTATCCTTTGAGTACTGAACCCTAAAAACGAAATGGCATGTGTGAACACAAGGCGAATGCATGCGCAGTCTTTAGGTTACAACACTTTTTGGAAGACGATGACGTCACATACATTCTGACTGACTAACTTGAGAAAACTTAAGCGTTCAACCATTTATAAAAATTCCCGTATTTATGTGGACTTTTTAAAAATATTTTCAGTACCTATGGAAAAGGCATTCAATCAATAAAATATTCTTACCGGCATAATCCTTTAGTAATAAACTTTGTATAAAAACAAAAAGTGTAGTCCCGCATTTTGTAGTTGAAGACAATAATTTTTGTTACATCTTTAGTATTAATAAACTTATTGTATTCAAACTTATTGCCTTATTTACACAATTGCTGTAGACTTCCCAAGGGGCGTCTCGCTCTCGCAAATCGAAAAACGTCGCGCGTCCCTAATTAGCAAAAATTTGCCGACCGCGCCTATAGATTCGCATATTATGTAATGTTTTCGTTAATTAAGTACTAAGTGTTTATATACCATAAAAAAGGTCTTGAACCGGATTATACTAAGATTCTAAGTTTGTAATATTTACCTACGTATTTAACGACTTACCAGAAATGACGTAACACTGAACATAAACATGGTTAAATTTTCTGTCCCAATTTTAGGGTCATTACACCATCACAACACAAAAAGAGTCAAAATGTCACTTTCACAGCACAAAGAGGGCATTTTTACCTTTCACTAGGTATAGTAATATGTTGATAATTATAAAAAAACCACTCACTGATGACCACACGGCTCCCCGAAATTTGCAACTAAAACGCAACATGGCGTCGATGCGCTGACTGTTATGAAAATTTGATTTATTTGGTTGTCTAACTTGACAGGACAGACCAATGAAGTCATTCGAAATTGAACCAATGAACACCCAGAAAATCAATACGTCATCAGGACCGGCTACAAAAATTCCTAAAAATCCGTCAAAGAGGGCGCGCAGCTTAGGCACCTTTGGAGCATCGGCGCGCGCGTGTCGCGACCCGCACATGTTCTTTAGGCACACCTTTGGTGCGTAGAGCGCGTGCGGGACGCGTCACGAGCTTCACAACCGCCAATAAGTTTGAATCGGTCGATAAGAAAGGTTTTTTGTAATTTTTGTGATTGTACATTACCTTTTCAGATTTTTCAGCCTTCCGTCTTTTCGGTGTATCGGCACAGGTCAACATGAAGTGTAGTCCCGCGAATATCTTGTTGTTACCAGACGGGATGGGGCCAAGCATCGATAGTGTCGACATCGTTTTCAAACTTACTGTCTTATTTACACACTTGTTGTAGGATTTTAAGATAAATCCCCAAAAATGTAAAAAAATGCTAATTTTTAATAAGCCCAATGAAATTTCTCAACGGTTGTGTTATTAGCAACAAGTTGCGCCAAATCCAATCCTGTCTGAAGTTCACATAACAGCTGCACGAGGATTGGGTTTCACGCAGCGTGTAGCCAACTTTACAGCCGCCAAAAAGTTTGATTCAGCCTATAAGAAAGGATTTTTTGACATTTTCGTGATTGTACTTTACCTACCTTTTCAGATTTTTCAGTCTTCCGTCTTTTCGGCGTATCGGCACAGGTCAACAGGAAGTGCAGTCCCGCGAATATCTTGTTATCACCAGACGGGATGGGGCCAAGCACCGATATAGTGTCGACGTCGTTTTCGAACTTCGTTAGTTTGGAGTTCTTTTTGCCGACGTTCTGTTTGGACAGGCCTTTCAGCTGCAAGGGGCCGGCTGAAAACGATTTAGATTTTTTACATTACTAGATTTTGCCCGCGGCTTCGCCCGCACGATATTTCGAGGCCCTACATTACCACCCTTAATAAAGGAGGTGAAAAAAAAAAACAAAAAAAATCGATTTGACAGTTCTTTCTGACATTTCTTGGAGCGCACGCTAGAATAGCTCGCAGATGGCAGAATTTTTCCTACTTACTTAACACTTATTGTTATAATATAGAAAATTTACGCAATATCATTATAATTTATAGCCTATGTGTTATTCTGATGTATAAGCTTTATAATTACAAAGTTTCATCTCAATCCGTTCAGTAGTTTTTGCGTGAAAGAGTAACAAACATCCATCCATCCATCCTTACAAACTTTCACGTAGATAATTATCTACGTGAAAGTTTGTAAATATTCGTAGGATATTATTCCTTGCAAATGGAATATTTACTTGTTCAACATTCGGATCTTAGAAACGACTTTAAATATAGAGCTTTCCAGTCTTTATAATTCATCTCTATGCGATGCAATGCGATATTATCGAGAAAACGCGTTTCTATGTTTTTTTCATCTACACTGTAAGAGGCGATTGGCCCAGTTGCGAGTTGGCAAATTTAGTTACTCCGTCGAATCACTTCACTAGAAGTATACAGATTTAATTAAACTCATGATTCTCCATGAATTCCAAAGATCTCAAAGGTACAACCTCACGATTAAAGGCGAATTTTATCCCGTTAGGCCACTGTGGCTTGTAAATAAAACCTATATCTGCTTAACCTAAATAAAGATTATACTTTTCAACTCTAGATAAATTTTAGTTATCACGCGCTTGACCACTTCGCCTGACGGTAAACGATGTGATGGAACATGAAGCATGCCGATTTAGAACATACTTAATACCTATTCTCTCTGACTTTGAAAAGTATCATCATCCATCCATTCATCAGCCATAGGACGTCCACTGTTGGACATAGGCCTCCAATATAGATCTCCAATAAGACCGGTTGGTAGCGGCTTGCATCCAGCGCGATCCCTCGGTCTTAATGAGGTCATCCGTCCACCTTGTGGGTGGACGTCCTACGCTGCGCTTGCCGGTGCGTGGTCTCCACTTGAAAACTTTTCGACCCCAACGGTCATTAGTCAGTTGAAAATTATAGATACAAGAAATAAGTTACCTTTTACGCCATGAACTTTTCTCGGAGCACCTCAGGCTCAAGCTTCTTCTAAAAGCGAGGGCGGCGCAGAGTTGCTACTTTCGCTCATAGAACTGCTTTCGCTTGCGAGACGCGGTCGACCGATAGGCGTTTTCGTTTTCACACCTTCGAGCAAATATCTACAGTGCTATAGTCCCTAAGTGAAAGTAGTAAAAAAATGTGTGAGCGCGCGCCGTCATACAAACCGACTTAGATATTTATAATAATTCACGATGACCCGTTTTCTCTAATATCGACGTTATGTCAGCTAATTGGTGCTTGTAACCGAGCACTTTGGCATCGCGCGGCGTTGCAGTCGGCTTGCAATCGCCTTACGGCTAACTAAAAAGCCTGCCCACCTCGTAGCTTGGGCAGTGTTTTTGCACGATTGTGACTCTATAGATATTTGCTCGAAGTTTCACACCTATTATACTATACTAGCCATTTGTAGCCCAATGCTGAACATAGGCCAAGCTCTCGAAAGACTCTCGGCTTAAGACGCTGACCCAATTGTGAATTTCTGGATTGCCGTATGCCGTCGATTATCTTCAGACGCATGTCAAATTATTTTCCTACACCTAAGTGCTAGGTGTGTGAAAAACGATACATAAATATTACTTTAAATATAATCTATTTTATTTGTAAGTACAAAATATTTGTTAGGTTAGGTTAGTATACATTTTTTGTTAAGTGTTTTTCTATGCTATTTAAATTTTCTCGCTGGCCATAAGCCACGTTTTTTATCAACTGCTCTTTTCTATCCGTGCTTGTTTGCCTGGAAGAAATCGCTTAAAGCGATAAGGCCGCCAATTAGAGACCTGTTGTTTTGTTTTTGTTCTTATAATCTGTTTTCTTATGTAATGTGGTTGTCTAATAAAGTGTTGTTCTTTGTTTGTTTGTATTACTTTGTCGCGATTTCATACCCATTTTGATTTCTATTTTTTGATTCCCAGGCGAGCGTTTTGTTATACGACCTAAGCCAAGGTTTTAACGTTGCAGACTAGATATTCTGAAAGATTATACCTTTAACGCCATCGACTTTCCTTGGAGTTTTCTGCACCTCAGGTTCAACACCGGCCACCTCTTCTAAACGAGCGGGCGGCGCAGAGTTGCTGCTTTCACTCATCGAACTGCTTTCGCTGGCGAGCCGCGGTCGGCCGATAGGCGTCTTCGTTTTCACACCTTGAAATAAATAGTACTCCTAGAAGCACATTTCTAGAAGTAAGTGTGAAGGTTTGTAACGGTTTTATATTTGAAACAATCAGTCATCAGATCTCGTCAATCCCACATATAATATAACCAAACTATAGGTAGACAAGGTCATTGAGGTACTCGCAATTCGCAAAAGTTAAAGGATTTGGCACACTGATGCGTTCTGGGGTCTGCGGTCAGCGGTCAAGTCAAATTGAACACAGCCCGCATTATTTACGAACAGCAAATTGAACACAGCCCGCATTATGAATGAACAGCGGTGTCGGTCTCTGTATGTATTTTATAGATATATTGGGGTATTTTAATATTCCAGACAAGTTTTGCTCCATAATACATTTTATTATTCCAATTCTATCTTTATCCGTTACAGATGTGCGATTTATTAAACCATTTTTATCGTGACTTTGTACCAACGCCAAAAGCTCCTCCATGACCCTCTAGATTTCCCTTTTTCTTCTTTACTGCTTTTTAAAAATATGGCCACGGCACTAGTCTACATTTGCCATTTTCCTGTATGTGGCGGAACTACAAGTAACGGAATCACGTTACATAAATCGATTATTAATATTAATAATTTAAGTACATTGCCACGCTTTAATAAATCAGTGAATTACATTCTGTTTAACAAATCATTTAACTATTGAAAATATATTAGTTCTTTACATTAATTAAATCGTGCCTGTAGTATTTGCACATTACATGAATAATCCTAACAGATATGCGATCCGACGTTCCGGTCACGCAGAAGGAACGCAAGGTCTGTCGGCGGGCGGCCGCTGTTTGCCCGCATCGCCAGGTTCGCTGACCGGACAGCCGACCGATTGCTCTGACCGACAACGTTCATACATAATGCGGGCTACGTTCAGTTTGACCTGAACGCAGAACGCATCCGGTGTGTCAAATCTTTTATTACCGCAGCCGTGTTAGGTAAAAATTGTTTTATTAACAAATAAAAAACTACACTACATTACATTATATTATGTTTTAGTTTATTATTAAGTCATAGGTTTCTTTTATTATTATTTTTTATTTTGTAATGTTTTCTTTATTTTTGGGTATTTTAAGTATTTATATAATTTTTTTTAGTATGTATGTTTATGATGTATAATCTAATTTTTACTTTTTAATTAATGCGCACTCCGTCCATTATTTATACGCTTTCTGTCCTCTCCATCTTAAGGTTGCCTGGCAGAGATCGCTGTCAGCGATAAGGCCGCCCATTGTTACACTGTTTATGTATCTTTGTTTCTTCTTTTTGTTTATTTCTTGGTGTGCAATAAAAAGTTTATCTATCTATCTATTATATTGCAGTAAGTGTGCACGCCGCACGCACTATATTTACTGTTCATCGCCGAATCTATCTCTTCTTTAGTCAAGAAAGGTGAGATATGATTTAAGGTTACGCCATAAAACGAGTTCGTGACGTTAATTAGTGTTACCGTACGATTTGCTACAGACTGCTGCGCTGTTTTACGAAGATAGCGGTTTCGATCATAAAGCGGCCATGTAAGACGTCACTAGAATGTTGTTAATGAACTAACCACTAAACTTGAAAATCAAGAGCTTTAGACGAGCAATGAATTGTTGGCCTGAAATCAAACAAACCTTGGCAAGGTTTTTCCTATTTTTCCATTGAATTTTTGAAGCGAGACAGGTCACGTTTTGACACGGACAATACAAAACTAAACATTACACGAAGCAAAACAGGATAAAAATTTAAGAGTAAAGGTGTCAGCAAATAATTCTCACATATATTTTACCTGATGTGGAGGCTTTCGGGCTCTTGGGTGACGTCACTCGCTTGCGGCCGCTACCCGGCGTCGCCTTGTCGCGGCTGCGAGCGCTTCGCGGGCCCTGGAAAAAAGAGTGTAATACTAAAAAAAATCGGCCAAGTACGAGTAGGACTCGCGCAAGCAGTGTTCCGTACTGTATGGAAAATGGTATACTTAAATTTTTATTTTTATTTAATTACTCGGCACTTACCGACAGTAAACTGATAAGTGGGGAGATCTGGCCAACACAGTATACTTACGGCAAAGAATATATAATAATACTACGTATAGAACGGCCACTCGTTACCCCCCACCCGTTTGAGTCTTCCTCACTTCTACCCCGCGTCCACGGACAGAACTCGCTATCTGCGCGCGGGCTACACAGGCCGGTGGATTTTCTAATAAAAACTACCTAGACTGTGACGATAGGGAAGACTTGTACTAGGTATGGTTGAATATCAATGATACGTAACAAAACAAGAAATTTTAATGTTCCCCTAAGGATAAATAATAGGAACTAATTTTAACTTCCTCTTGATGTTTTCTTTAAAATGAAGTAGATCGGTTACTTTTCGTTAAAATGCTTCCAAATTAAGTAATTGTTATACTTTTTTAAGCACTAGATTTGTATTCATTTTTGCAAATTGAGTACGCAACTGTCTCACTCACGCGGCACGTCGTCACGTTGTAGTGATCGCTGACAGCCATAGACGTTCCGCACACAAATGCACGTGTAGCGACCGTGCGTATGTGTGTTGTCTGTGAGTTGTGTAGTGTGCGTAAGACAGCAGATTTTGTATGAAAAATCGCGGAGTGTCCGGGCTGTGCTTACGGTATACAGTATACAGATGCCGCACCGATAGCGCACCGCCCAGTGAGGAAGGGGCCTTAGGCTGTAGGTAGACGTTTTACGCCGGGCGTGGCGTCAGGTGTGTTGTGTTTTATTAATACCTGTATAATATTATCGAGATCCAGTTCCCTGTGCGCCCGTCGTCGCGGGGTGGACGGTGAGGAGTTGTTCTGGTGGATGGACTCCTTCAGCGAGCGAGCCTGGTCCTCCGTGAGGTATAACTCACTTGCTGTTACCATTACTGTAGTGTCCCTGTGGTAAGAAAGACATTTTTAGCTGTGACAAACAACACTAGCTACTTTTAATACTGTTGGAGAATATGTTTCTCTACAAACACATTTGTTTTTAACGATAACTGCTTTTACAAATTAAAACTAGATTTATGACTAAATATCTTATAGGTTTACATACTATGGAGTATTCAGTATTCAAATATTTATTGCACCAAAAGTAACTTAAAATATTAACATACACAATTGGTAAATGAATCATACAAAGTACACTTAAGAACCCTATTCTATAGGGCGTCGCAAATATACAAAAGTTAATTAAGTTAAGAGTATGGAAGGAAGCGTATGAAGGAAAGCGTTGTTGTTTTATCATCGCTTTCAATGCTTTCCATTAGGCGAGTTGGTGGCCAAATGTAGCTCTATTATGTAGTTGTAAAAAAATCTATGCCATGAGCCCTGAAAGAATACAACGTTGACATTATCACAACTGGATATTCTTACCTATATCTATCAGATACAGATTATATAATGATACCTAAATAAAAAATTACAAATACTTATATCCTGTGTATACTGAAATTTTAAATGGATGCACCACAGAATAGATAGATAGATAGATAGATAAACTCTTTATTGCACACCAAGAAATAAACAAAAAGAAGAAACAAAGATACATAAACAGTGTAACAATGGGCGGCCTTATCGCTGATAGCGATCTCTGCCAGGCAACCTTAGGATGGAGAGGACAGAAAGCGTATAAATAATGGACGGGGTGCGCATTAGTTAAAATATAAGTTTGATTATATCATAAACATACATACTAATAAAATTGATATAAATACTTAACATACCTAAAAATAAAGAAAACCATACATATAAAATTATAAAAGAAACCTATGACTAAATAATAAACTATTACATAATACATTACAATATACTACTTACATAAAACAACATAAATAACAACAACAACAACAGTTACATAGTTAAAGTATTGACAATTTCTGCAGGTAATGGTTTTTAACCTGATCTTTAAATACGTTCAGTGATTGAGCTTTTCTGACAGTAACGGGCAAGGCATTCCATAGCTGGACTGCCTGAAAGGCAAAAGACCGCCCGTAAAAAGTTTCACAACGTGCAGTAGGGGTCATAAGGGAAAGGTTTTCCTTGGATCGGAGGGGAAGGGAATGTGCATCTTGCCAGAAGGAAAAAGAGTCTTTAAGATAGCATGGAGTAGAAGGATTGAAGAGGATATTATAAAGGAGATTGAGGATATGAGCATTCCACACATAACACTTATCTACATGCCAAAACTGAGCGGAGAAAAGCATACTGCTGGGTAGTAGTACATGGGCTAAGCTTTTTTGTTTGTAAATGAGCCTTTGTGTGTGTAAACAGGTGTGTGTGAGGACTAATAAAAATCTTTGGAGGTTTATTACTTTGATCCTCTTTCACGCAAGTAACGGAGCAGCGGATTGACTTGATTTTTGGCATGGACATAGTTTGAAAGACGTGAAGTGACGTGGGCTACTTTTTATTCCGAAAAGATAAAAGGTTCCTATGGGATAGCACTAAAATCAAAACATCATGTGGGCGAACGTGCAGGCAAAAACTAATAATATGTGTATTATGATAAAAACTTACCCATCAGTGATGCATCTGTAAGTAATAGTGCCGCTGTCATTGACATCCACTCCCATCACCAAACCAGGCTCGTAGCTTTGCTCCTCATCCACCACCGCGTAAACCGACTGCCCTTCCAACGGCAAGATCTTTGTATCACCAAATATTATGAACTCATCCAACAAAACCTTACTTTGTCCATCATCAAATTTTATTAAATACTTATTTGGTTCGGTTATTTCTAAAACTTTTCCGGAATAGTATCGTTTATCCACCCATTTGGCCAATACAACCGTATCAGGAGGATATCCCGGATATTCAGTCTTCACAACGGACTTTTCTACCGGGGTAGCAGGACGGGGAGAAGTAGGCCTGCGTTTCTGCTTCAATTTGCTCACAGATTTAGGAGTAGCGACTAGAGTCGATGGTTTCTCTTCTTTGGGAGATTTGATGGGAGATTCTTTACCCGTATCTCCGTTCGTTGGTATCATTTCGGGAGAATTCATCCCGTGCATGTAATCGGGCTCTTCGTGTTGAGTGGGTAATATTGCGCGCTTAGTTTTCCCGGCCATATGTCTTCTGCCCCGTACTCGACTCTTTTTTAAGGAACTCTTTGGAGTAGCCTTGTCGCATTTGCTAACTTCTTCCGGACTTGCGTTTCCGTTGCTGACTGTACTGTCGCTCGAGACGGAAACTTGGACACCGACCGAGACTTTATCTTGGTTCATAGAACGGTTTGTGTCGTCAACTGACGTATCTCTGATGTAGGAAAATATATCTTGCAGCTTCTTGATTAGGGCATCATATCCTTTGACGGACGTCGTCGGATTGACGACGGATTTGCGAGGAGGTTGAGGCACTACAAAGTTGCCATCGCTAGTCCGATTGCTAGACGTAGATGTAGAGCTAACAGTTGACGCAAAAGATGTCCGATTTGGTAGATTTATCATCCCCCCACTTGTCACACTCGAGGGGGATGTAGAAACTGAAACGTCTGCAGCGTACGGGTCTATGGTAAAGCGCTTCGATATCCTCTGGTATTCCTTACACATATCCATTCCCAAATCATTGTCAGTCCTGACAATATATAGCGAGAGGAACTCGTTGTCTTCATTGTTACTGACGTGGACGTCGAAAACTGGTATTTGTGGAGTATGGACAGGCAATGAATGACCATTTTGCAATGGGGAAATCGTGGATGGAGTGGTGTTGTTGCTGACTCTGAACGATTCGCTTTTGCGCTTCCCTTTGGCTGCAATCATCTTAATCATATCAGGAGTGCAGTCGCTGTCTTCGCTCATGTGTTTGCTAGCTGCAGCCAACTCGGTAGGAGTAGACGAGGTACCATTAGACAATTTTGAGATCATCTTTGAAGCAACACTGGGTACATGATCCGGGCTACCGATGTCTATGTTAGAATCGATGGTGTCAGTGCTATCTTGGTCTGTGGTTTTCATCGGCTGAGGCAGAGGTTGGGACAAACTTTGGTCAGAGTATTTAAAGCCTTCACTTCGACTTTGAGAAATCTTCCCCGGCTCTAATGTTTCCTCTCTATCTTTGACTGTGACAGGATCGCTGTTAAAGTTCCCTGGGATAGGTGTATCATCGTCCGGACTTGGTGATAGATGTAAACTGAAGCCTTGGGAATCGTTGAGCTCTGAGTTTTCTTCAATAGTTTCTGGGACTTTTGGAGCTTCTTTAGTAGGTTCGAACGATTTCAGTTCGCTTTTGGATAAGACTTTGCGAGGTGTTCTTTTAGTTGTGTCGGCGCTGGCTGGGCGTATTTTGGGGGTTTTAGGGGTCTTGGGAGTTTTAGTCTGTGATAAATCGGCACTGTTGCTACGTTTTAGCAACCTAGGGCTGGAACGGAGTAGGGTGCGGACTCGAGAGGTCGAAGGTGCCTCTAGGTCTGTTTTCTTCTGTTTAGCAGCGTTGGTGATTTCTGAGACCTCGTCGTCTAAGGATTGAGTTGAAACGGCGAATTCGGCCCCCGTGAGGTCGAGCTTTTGGATTTTGGGGTTAGGGTCGACCGCATCGTCTGATAGTTTTCTTTTGGTTTGAGATGTTACTTGCTCATCTGAAATCATAAATCCGAAAGTGTGTTTGTTGGTATGTTACTCTTTGACACAGCAACAAAGCGATTGGCTTGATTTATGATATGAATATAGTTCAAAGATATGTGGCGGTGCATGTCTACGCGCGTCAGCGATTTTGCCGATCTCTCATACACTTAAGCCATGCGCTCTCATACGCCGCTACAGTCTATTACCTCCGTGCTATATACTCGCGTTTAGTATAATAAATCAAATCATGTAATTCAGTGTTTAATTGTGATGACGTAGTATGTCGGAAGTCCACATCTCCCGACGCGCCAGCAATACTAATTGCCTACAACACCTAATAAGGCAAAGTCGCTGACGCGCGTAGACATGCACCGCCACAGATACTTATTATCCCGAAAAATAAAAGATTCCTCTCGGATATCACGAAAGTCAAAATAAAACGCGGGCGAAGCCGCGGACAAAACCTAGACTTAATCTGTAAACGCTACTCATTGTAAATACTCATTCTTCTTATTTTGACTCGGGCCAGATATAATATCGGTACTTTGAAGCAATAGATGGAGGAAGATAATAATAATATCTATTGGTACTTTTAAGTATTCAAATCGTAGAAGCATGGTGCTTCTTAACAGAAAGGAAATCAATGGTGGCCTATGTCGAGCAGTGAAGGCCCCACGATAACGACACACCGCAAGACTCAACGCATATTTCCATAAATGATCTCTTATGGGCCGCGTCATCACCTATACTTCAATTTTCGCTATCTGATAAATGCTAGTTTTATGAGAAACATCAACTACTTTAAAGTTTGTGAAAAAAGGACTCAAAAATACAATACCTTTAGATTCAGAAGATATTTCTATGACATCATTATTGGCAGTGGAACTGGAAACATACTGAAAATATAAAATAAATAATTTAGGCAGGTATAAAATTTTGCAGAAAATAATGTAAAAAAACTACATTAGTTTATTAAACACTAGCGACCTGCCCCGGCTTCGCACAGGTGTATTATACATATTTATTTCTTCCTCTTGAATCACTCTATCTATTAAAAAAACCGCATCAAAATTCGTTGCGTAGTTTTAAAGATATAAGCATACATGAGGACAGACAGCGGGAAGCGACTTTGTCTTATACTATGTAGTGATAGTGAAGCTCTTTACCATTTATAAATATTGTAAAGCAAATTAACAATTTTGAAGTAAAGTTCGGCGGTACATCAGTAATTTTAGAAAAGCGCCATCTCTGAGACTGTATGGCAACTCCAACACAAAACGTTTTATTGTCAAGAGCTTACTACGATTAACACTAGATGGCGCTTATACAGGCATTACGACAAACTGAAATGATATTAATATTATTACAATATTATTGATTAACAATAAGCCTGGGTGAATTTACAGTTATCGTTCAAAAATAGAGCTCCTGGTCCTTTACTTATCCAAATACAAAGAGGTTTTATGCCAACTACTATAGAAAGTGTATGAAACAATTTTTATTTTATTTAAAAATCAGATTGGCTTGACCTAAGCACATTGATTGTTCGATTGGATCGCCCCAAATCTGGGGGCCATGACAAGCCAAATGAAGTGAAGGCACTACCTACCTTTTCTCAAAGCAGTTCTGCATTTTTTGAACCCACATAAAAAGGCCGCGTCACACAACTTGGCAGAAATGAAGTTAGCTACAAGCTGTGCAATATCCAATCAATGCACGGCATTGTGTGAGCGTCAATCAGGATTGGATATTTGTGTGACACGACCTATAACTTGAGTTTGAAGAATAGTAGCTAAACGAAATTATCTGGGTATCATGTCCTTATTAGATAAGACCTTTTCTGATAATAGTTTACCTGTGGCTCCTCATCAGGTTCATACACTGGGCTGTCGGGGAACATGGACTCGGAGTTTTCCGCCTGCTTCTCGGTCAGGCCATCATCCAGTTCCGATGGCTGGATGAGACCATCTGGAATTAATGGTATTACGAGTTATCTGGTACTGTCCTGTATGTACCAATTTAATTTGGAAGGATATGCATCAATTATGCTTAAGCTTATTTGGTTGTTTATGTCCATAGAAGAAATTTAATGGTATGTGTCCATCAAGACAGGTGGATGCGACTCATTCGGTTTCAAAGCAAAATTGACCGCCCTAAACCAAATAAAATGCAATCATTTTAAAGTAAGCTGACGTAGATCAATTTAAGGTGAATGACCTCGAAAATTCTCTGAAATGATATAATACAGACTCGCAAGGTCAAATAATGAACTGATAGAGGACAGGATCACGTCAGAGGTAAGCCACTCACAAGTGAGTTTACCATGCACTTGATTACAATATGGTAAAATACAAAAACTTCTACTAACATTGAATTAGACCACACCCCTCGTCTTTAAATCTGAAGATTCTGTTATGGAACAACTATAAACTAAAGATCTATGAAATAATTGGTTCATGAGGCAAATGCTATCCTTGATCGCATACCTACGAAAATTCATACCAGGGGCCGTACTGTGTAAGCGTTCTGACGTTTGGCTTCGCCTTTTCTCCTGCTCGCGCCAGTTACTCACGCCACGAGAGCGAGCGGGAGGGAAAGCGAAGCCGAACGTCAGAGCGCTTACACAGTAAGGCCCCAGATTCCAAGCTCATTAGTTCTTAAAAATATCTTGGAGGATGACTAAAATGTCTTGCTTTACAAAGTGACCAGGATTGCACTTTGTTTATAAGCTGATAATTATTTAAAGGTCGCATGCAACAGTTTATTAGCACTATTACAATATTTTGCTGTGTAATCTTTTTATTTACATAGAATGCCAAACATAACCTCCAAACTGTAATTACTTTGCTAAAATGTTGTGTTCAAGTACTAGATTCGCGCACTCATTCTGAAAAAATCTTATTTTATTTTAAAACCACACTTATCAATGCAATTTGTTATCAACATAGTTTTATGAGAATTATTGGGGAAGGGCTATTGATGTTTAGATTATAACCCGAACAAATTACGGTGTACAATAATGGTAACCAGACAAGGCTTCCTCAAGCCTAAAACATCATTTTTAGTGCATAGTTTTGAATGTAATAATGATTTTATTACTAAATATCGGTAGTGCCAACGTTCAATTGTTAAATTTACTCGATATTCGATTGATTACAGAAAATAAATAACGACTATGTCGGGAACATACAATTTGGGCGGGTTAACTAAAACGAGTGCCCATTTCGTTCAGGGTTTCTCAGGATTTATAAAAGAAAAATACACATAATTACCCATATCTTGCGAGTCGGCCTCCATGCCATCAGTATGCTTTGCAGATTCATCCATGGTTCAGTGAAAAATTGTATGCAAATGATACAGAAACGCGCGGTTTTGCGCACTGTTGCCTGGCACTTAGAACTTATCAAAATTGAACATTTCCTAGGGTATCATCTAAGAATATGAGCTAGTAAAAAGAAAGAATAGAATCTCAGGATTCTATCACTTGTAAAACAACATCTAAAAAGCAAAAGAAATGAGATTTTATTACGATTTAGCAAATATGAACGGAAAGCGGTCCATTCACTCGCTATTATAGTGCTTGTTGATCCGGTCAGTGTTGCTAGTGCTTGTACTTAAATAATGATTATAGGAAAAAAAAGATTTTATTATTTTGCCTGTATTTTTTATTTTAAAGTACGTAAATTAGTATTTTTTCAACTTTAATAACTATTTATATGTGCTGTAATGGGCAAGTAAACAAATAAAATACAATATATATTACTAACTTTTAATTAAGTGGAACGCACGCCATCACACTCCGCACGCCGCTGTGCCGCCACCACGTGCCACCGCGCCTCGTAAGAACAAAAATATTTCCGCCAAAACTCAAATCAACGAAAAAATAAATGTGTGTAAAATTAGGAATTGAATTAAGAGAACTTCATTTAATTAATTTAACTATTACGTTATTATTAATCCTTATACCCTTATCCTACCTAAATGTTATAGTAAGTGGAGTTACACAATTGGTACTAAGATAAGTTTATTTAGGTTTGCTCGTCACGTTTGTACTGAACTTGTAAAAAATAAAATAAAATATAAAAACCATGAACTACTCATAGTTTTATTTTATTAGTCAATATAAAGGCACGCACGTTGTCGTTACTTCCTTACTATGCAATACAAAGCATTTTTGAAAAAAATCATCTTATAATTATATAACATTAAAACATTATAAAAAAACGTTTTCAAAGTTGAACATCACACACAAGGCCTACAAATTGATTGACGACACTGATTTCCAAAGTGGTCCAGGTGGACCCCAGGGGTCCAGAGCCTTCATTATAAGGTCTACGATGCTGTGACAAAGAAATGGCGGTCCACAATATGAAACCAGATTTTTCTGGGACCCTGAGAAAAATCTGGTTTCCGAATGAGCTGTGAGTGAGAAATTAAAATAGTGTAGTCGGACGGAATTAAATAAGATTTTTTTTATAAGCTAACTTTAAACTAACTTCCAAATAGGAGGGGACTGTATGTTCATAATTATGTTTGTGTTTTTATCAATAAAGTCAAAGTCATTTTATTAATAAACATAGTTTACAAGTCAAAAAATAAACAAACAGTAAAATGATGACTAATAATGTCAATATAATAGAATTGTACATAGTACTAATATTTATGATCTTTGAACTCTTCAAAGTCGTAGAACGCTTGCTCGATAAGGTAGCGCTTCAACCTACTTTTAAAATACTTAATTATGAAAATACTATAATTTTTAAAATACTTATTAATACTTTTAATATATTTGCCAATTATTATTGTGCACTGATTTCAAAAAATATTTTTCAGTTTGAACGGAAAATTATTATATTATGTACCTTTACACTTCCATTTTAATTTATTTTTATCAATATTTATGCTGAGTCATATTAGTTAAAGTATGACATAGGTGTTGCTTACGCTTTATTGTAGATGATTACTGCTACTTTGTAATGCACACCTGTGGTTTACTTCAATTAAAAAGGGTGCAAATAAACCACGCTAGTTTCCATAATCAACCTGTTGAGTCGTTTTTGATAAATCAACAATGATATATAAATTGCATACATCAATTCGAATGAACTATTTGAATTTTGTACGATTGTAGTCCGTTTTGCCGAAAAACAATGATTTGACAACCACTCGCAGCACAATCAATCAATTAATTAACCAATTTTCTTGCATTCTCTATTTTTTTTTTTGAATGGCTGCAACACAAATTTCTATAATTAGATTTCATTGGATTTTCAACCCAAAAAAAAATTGAGAAGTAATTATAAAAACAAGACTAACCCAAAATGTTTTACATAAGTTTGAAAAAAAATATCACAGAAAGCACTTTTATTTCATAGTGGCAACTCAATTATATTCAGTGACGTCACAAAAATAATGACATTTGCAAAAAACTTAAAGCGACCTCTTACAGTAACACTGTGAACTTTCACCACGCAAGGACCAGGATTGTAAGATAGCTAAGAGGTTTTAGTGTTAAAGTCTAGATGGCGCTAAAATGAAATAATGAAGCTTTTTCTATTTTGGCGGGAAAGGAAATCAATAAAATAAATAATTCAATACTCAGTAATTATTACCTAAATCGTACCTAAATTATTTTTATTTTATCGTTTTATTAGATGGTTGACTAAGAAGTATGTTTTAAGGTCAATGACCTCGATCTAAGTTCTAACAATATTTGCTAATATTATGAGTCAAACTATGTACCTATATCTCGACTCGTTCTTGACAATACCTACAGTTAAAGAGATGACTGTGATCAGATGTGCCGTGAGGTCATCAGAGAACTGTACCTGTAGGTACCTAGGTACATGTACCAACCAGCCTTTTAAGGTTCCGTACCCAAGGGGTAAAAACGGGACCCTATTACTAAGACTCCGCTGTCCGTCCGTCTGTCTGTCTGTCTGAACCGTGATAGCTAGTAGACATTTGAAATTTTCACAGATGATGTATTGATGCCGCTAGATAAACATAAGTACTGAAATATTGAAGGTATTATTATATTTTCTTTGCCCATACAAGAAACGTGATATTTTTGCCGTTTTTTGCTCGGTATTAATATTGGCAACAGGTAGATGTTTGAAATAGGGCTAAAAGGGCTCCCATACGGTACGGAACCCTTCGTGTGCAAGCCCAACTCGCACTTGGCCGATTTTTTCATAATCTTGAGATAATATCCGTTAGTAGGTACAGTTTATGATAACAACAGTTTATTGTCACGCCACTCCTGGCACCGAAAAGATATTTTAGTAAAAATCTAATTTTGAATATTTATATTTCAAAATCTAAATCAATGGCGTTTACAAAACGTGGTTTGTTATTGGTGGAAGCTCTAGCCAAGTATTCTAAGGAGAAACCTATTTACTACGACACTAGGAATATTTTTAACAAGGTAGGTAGGTAATTTTACTTGGTTGCTTATTGCATTTGTCTAAGATTTAGTTTAAAACCTATTAACAAGTAAGGCTCGCAAAGTTCTCGAATGGAGACCATACAACGTAGGATGTCCACAGACGGAACCGCAGCAAAGCGCTGGATCTAATAGCGCCGTTTCCAATTGGTATCTATTATTATGTAGGTAGTCTTTTTTAGAGAAGTATCATCTTTTTATTACCGACTTCCAAAAAGGAGGAGGTACTTACTATGTTCATCTGTATGTATTTTTTTTGTGTATGTTTAACGATATTTTGACTAATTGTGAACTGATTTAAAAGAAAAATATTTTAGTTCGAAAGGATAAACTTCTGAGGTTACATATCGGCTGAAACCGTTTTTGATAAATCATCAATAATGGAGGTACATGGATGTCACATTGATTCGTGCAAACTATTCGAATTCTGTTCACGGTGAAAGTCGATGTAGCATTTTTTTGCGAAAAATATTTAAATCATCATCATCAGTACCGCCCCACTGCTGGGTTTATATGCGCCTCCTCTCCCTTGTGCCAGCATTTTTCCAGTCTTGGGTTGATCTCGTCCACGCGCATATCACGATCTTGATATATGATCTCATCCTTTTAATATACATATGTATTCAGCCCGATTACAGAGGCGCCAGCGTAAATTTAATAGCAACGTAAAAAGCGTTCTCTCTATCGAATGCCTAAAGTGAAAAAGAAACAACAATGCTATTTAGCTAATATAATTACGATGGCGCCTCTGTAAATCTTAGGACGGTTTATGCATCACTAGCTTCTGCTCGCGGCTTCGCTTACGTGATATTTTAATTTTTGTATCATCATATACTCGTACCTACATTAATATGGAAAGAAAAACTGCCAAGTCGATGTTCCCATAGGAACCTTTTGTTTTTCCGGGACAATAAGTAGCCATTATAATTAAGTAAAACACAGGTGTCACTCACGTTTGATTTTAGTAGGATACTACACTATAGTTTCGATCGCATTTGGCGATCTTTATCAAGGTTGGAGTACTAGCACACGGGCTCGTCTCGCACTAAGTGCTATGCGAGACGAGTTAGTACTAGCATAGCACTCGCTAGTACTAGCACGCGGGCTCGTCTCGCATAGCACTTAGTGCGAGACGAGCCCGTGTGCTAGTACTCCAACCTTGAGAAAGATCGCCAAATGCAATCGAAACTATAGTAGTATTCTACTAAAATCAAACGTGAGTGACACCTGTGTTTTACTTAATTAAAATGTACGAAAACCACGTAAGTTTCTATAGTGAAATAAGTAGCCAATAAGCCCGATTACAGAGGCGCCAGCGAGCGTAATTATATTAGCTAAATAGCATAGTTCTGTTTCTTTTTCACTTTAGGCATTCGATGGAGAGAACGCTTTTTACGTTGTTATTTTTATGCTGGTGCCTCTGTAATCGGGCTTAATGTCATATTATTTCTTTCAAACTATCTTCATGCCAAAAATCAAGTCAATCCGTTCCTCTGTAGCTGCGTGAAAGAAGACTTCTCTTAGAGGATAGAACAAGGATAGAACCAACAAACACACTTTCGGATTTATAATACTAGTAAGGATTAGTAATAGTAATAGTCATATTAAATTTTACATAAAACACAGCCAGCCAGCATAGCAGGGTAGGAAGATGCTGTTGGAAAGCTGTATTTGACCTTAATTTCTGATTTTCCAGATAAAATTCATAGCTGCCAATGAGGACCACCTGAAAGCCAGTCTGACCGTGGACTCGACCATGTGCAACGGGTATGGAGTCTTGCATGGAGGTTTCATATCGCTAGTCGTTGACGTGATGTGCTTATATGCTCACGTCGCCAAAACTGATGGTAGAATGGCGTTTACCACTAATATTTCTATCAAGTAAGAATAACTTAGTATACAGGGTTATTGTACAAAATTAGTTAATTGATTAGAAATAACTCTGTATAGTGTTGGCTGATTTTGTTGTCGATTTGGCATTAAGCCATCTTCTGAGAGGTCGGATGAGGAGATCCCTAAGCGAACTAAAGTTATACCAGCTTAGAACAAAACATTAGAATGTAAAATTACTATCACTACATTGTATAAAACAAAGTCGCTTCCCGCTCTGTCTGTCCCTATGTATGCTTATCTTTAAAACTACGCAACGGATTTTGATGAGGTTTTTTTTAATAAGTACATACCTAGAGTGATTCAAGAGGAAGGTTTATATGAATACTACACCTGTACGAAGCCGGGGCGGATCGCTAGTAAATAATTAATAAACAAATATTAGGGGACATCTTACACACGGTCTCTGACCCCAAACTAAGCAAAGCTTGTGATATGGCTGCCAGAGACTGATATACTACATAATATAGCTAGGCACATATTTTAAATCTGTACATACTTATACAGATAGTACCTAAATAACACCCAGACACAGAGGAAACACCCACGTTCACCACATAAATACTTGCCCTGGGTGGGAATCGAACCCACTCTTTGATTCCGTAGTCAGGGTCACTGACCACTGAACCACCGAGGCAGTAAAAGAGCCAATGTAAAAAGGCTTCATACCACGAGCTGCCAACGTGAAAGGTGATGTGATCGTGATGATTCCCAATTAAAATTTAAAGAAAAAATCAGTGAACATGATTTTTTGTCCTATTTTATATTACTTTTTTTCCTATTTTCTTACCAGTTAAGTGACTTGTTCGCCAAAACGTCCGAAAGGATTTCGTCAACGTAGACGACTTGAGGGTCGTTGTGTAAGTTCTACTGTAGAACATTTCGCTTTCAGGGCTCATAAAGCCGAATTTGTTAAAATCTTGAATTTTCATTCCGTCGAATATACTTAACTTACGGTTTAATCAGGTCATAACATTCAATTCAATTCTTGTTTGTGACTTCTGTGAAGGTGTTTCACAATTTTGCCAATGTCATGTGTTTCACTGCCAACAAACGTAGATAATTTGAACGATTCCAAAATAATGTACTCTATTAATTACTCTAGTTTTTGGATTTTATACCGTTCACATCTGAAACAAACACAGTATAATCTATCTTATCAAAAACATAAATGTGAAATGGGAGCATTAGATCTCAATTCTTTTGGTGGAGTGTCGCCACCAAAAGAATTGAGATCTAACACGGGGGCCAAGTGTTCTGTAGAAAATCCTAAAGTTTAAGCTACAAGATCATACCTACAACATTCTAAAGGGATTTACTTATGTAATTCAAGCTCGTGATTTGACTTGGCTAGTTTAAGAATAAGTACAGTGCAAATAAGCATTTGTCTGTACGTGTAAACTATCCAAATCAAATCTTGAGCTTGAATTACATGAGTAAATTTCTTTTAAATGTTGTAGGTATATTCTTGTAGCTTAAACTTTAGGATTTTCTACAGAACACTTGACCCCGTGTTAGATCTCAATTCTTTTGGTGGCGACACTTTGGCTCCCATTTCACATTTATGTTTTTGATGAGATATCATAACTTTTTGTTCAGAAATAATTATTAGTTACATCATGATTATCATAGTACATTTATCTCTGAAAAAGTTATCTAGTATTTATTATATTACTATCACAAATGGCATGGTTCATCTATCGAAAATCTCAGTGTCTCGCGATGCTACCGCCATTTATTGGAGTATTGGTTAGGTAAATTTTACAATTACTTTGTTAATAGTACTAATTATCAATAATTTTCAGTTTTTAGATTTTTTCCTTTATTTATGCCCGATAGTCTACCTTGGTGCCAAATATCAAGATTCTAGGTCATCTGGAAGTGGGTTAGGTTTTTGATCTATAAGTCAGTGAGTGAATCAGTCAATGAAACACGAGTTTTTAAACGTTAATATATCAATAACTGACTGAGTAAAATTTATGAAATTTTGGATTCTTGATAAGCTAAAAGACTTTAGTAAATGTGCAAAATTTCATGTATGTAGGCTAAATAGTTTTTGAGTTGTGAGGGGGTCAAAAGTAGCTCCAAATGGTTCGTGTAATATTACACACGGCCGCTGCGTCGCCAGTTTTCTTTGAACACTTTGGCTTAGATAACCACATAAGACGAACACACGCACATAACATACTTATACTTAATTATAATTTAATTATTAGTGGTTTATACTATTTAGGTTCAAACTAATATTATTAATTTTAATAAATTTACATAGTATATTTACAAATGGGGTATATACAAGGGGTAGGAGGGATTTGAAAGAGATCGAGCATAACATTTTTTAGTTTGAAAAACTTAATTACAGATGTCATATTCAGATGTCAAAGTGACATTCCGTTTTGTTTTTGTCGGTTACTCACACGATTTTGATTTTAGTCAGCTACAAAAACATTTTTTTTTTAGTTTCATCGGAAGAGCAGACATTGGCGACAAGATAATAGCCGAAGCGAAAGCAGTGAAAAGTGGAAGTAGCTCGGTGATGGAGTCCGTACTGTACAAGGAGAACGGAGCTCTCATAGCTAAAGGGACAGCTTGTTTTGTCAACGGGCATGAAACGTTGCAGAAACAGGCTGTAGATGTTATTGGTTTTGATGTTTTGAAAAATTCAAGTTGAATAAATACAATAAAATATTATTTATTTCAAGATATTACTCTCTCAAATATACACACCTTCCCTCCCTTCCTCACACACACACACATACACACAGTAAACAGGTATATTCTAGGTAAGCGTGCTACACCCTAGACCGCATATTTGCTTAACATTAGGCAGTATGTAGTCAAACGCAAACCTATACGAAATGGAAATAATCGGCCAAGTACGAGTCGAACTCGCGCACGAAGGGTTCCGTACTGTATGGGAGCCCCCCTTAAATATTTATTTTATTTTAATTACTTAATTAATTATTGAAGTAAACATACAGTTAAATATACTGTGAATATTTCAAGGATCTACCTGTCACCATTATTGATATCGATCAAAAAACGGCTAAAAAATCAGGTTTGTTGTATGGGATAAATATTTATCTTTTTCTGTTTCAAGTATTTGTTGTTATAGCGGCAACAGAAATACATCATCTGTGAAAATTTCAACGTTCTAGCTATGACCGTTCATGAGACACAGCCTAGTGACAGACAGACAGCCAGACAGCGGAGTCTTAGTAATAGGGTCCCGTTTTTACCCTGTGGGTACGGAACCCTAAAAATAAAAAATGTGCAAGTCCCTCCGCGCGGTAGAACGCAACAGTGCTTTCATACCCCCTCCATGGTAGCGTTAAACGTTTAACGCAACCTCGTTGGAAGTAGCATTAGAAGTTTCACTTCAAAAACAGATAATTTATATGACAAGATTGTTTAGTAGATAATATCTAAACCTTAACAAGGTTTGCGTTCGGAGATCTACTACTTAGAAATAATAACTAGACCTTATAGTCACGCTCCACATAAATAATCTCAAAAATATTCAAGAATCCGTACAAAACACACAGTTTAAAACTAAAACCTACGCCTGTACGTAAACCTACCCACGTACAATGAGTGACAAAAGCATATTCGTGTTTGGTTCTAAAATATTTGAAGAACGACCCGAGCGAGATGCCATAACCACTTTGCCTTTGGAGATGGCTTGGAAGATATTCGCGTAAGTATTATCTTTTAATTTTTAAAGCATTTTTCAGATTTTAAAGCGTACTTTTGAACGTGGAATGCGTTTGGCGAAGCGTGAACGAGATTACAGTCTACCCTCATTTTTTGACTATTTTTAAAAGCCCTCATTATCGTTCCGATTTGAACCGCCAAATCAGATCACAACGTGTTTGGTCCGACCATGGATGCCGGGAGGGGAGTGTAAGGGGGTGCAAGCAGGTAATAAACATCTTATAAGTAAATAGAAAGAGGTCAATCGCCGAATCCTACTCGGCTGAGCAGCGTTTGGAAAATTGCGTAACGTCTTCTCGTCCGACATACCTCAGTGCCTCAAGTTGAAAGTGTTCGATCAGTGTGTGTTGCCAGTGATGACTTATAGCACTGAATCGTGGTCTCTTACTATGGGCCTTACTAATAAGCTCCAAGTAGCCCAACGAGCTATGGAGAGGGCTATGCTCGGAGTCTCTCTGCGAGATCTAATCAGGAATGAGGAGATTCGCAGAAGAACCAAAGTTACCGACATAGCCCAGCGGATTGGCTAGTTGAAATGGCAATGGGCAGGGCACATAGACCACATACCGGCAAGCGCAGCTCAGGACGTCCACCCACAAGGTGGACGGATGACCTCATTAAGACCGCAGGATCACGCTGGATGCAAGCCGCTACCAACCGGTTTTATTGGAGATCCAAAGGGGAGGCCTAGGTCCAGCAGTGGACGTCCTATGGCTGAGAGATGGATGGAAGTAAGTATCCGATAAATACTCGGAGGACGGCAAGGTACTATTGGTGATGCCAGAGGATCCGCGATGGGAGAGGAAGGAAGAAGGAAGAGTATAGAGTGAAACGGTAACGAAATAATAGTTTTCGCTTACATTGTAAACTCATGCTAAGGTCTCTGTTAGAATATTTGATAGTTTTTTAGGCACCTAGCTATTATACTAAATACCTACTATATTCAATCGAATTCACAGGCTAGGTCTGGTCCTGTATTAGGCATCAATGGAGCCTAAGCCAACATTGAGCGGCCCCATTTACAATTTTAAAATATAAAAACAGCAGTAAGTATAAGTATAATCATCGGCCAAGTACGAGTAGGACTCGCGCACGCCCCCTTTAAATATTTATTTTATTTTAATTTAATTATTTACTATTGAATTGTATATGCAACTATACATTCTGGGAATATTTCAAGCATCTACCTGTTACCATTATTAATACCGAGCGAAGAACGGTTTAAAATTCAGGTTTGTTGTATGGGAGTTACACTTAAATGTTAATTTTGTTCCGTTTTACATCATCTGTGAAAATTTCAGCTTTCTAGCTATAACGGTTTATGAGATACAGACTGGTGACAGACAGACAGACGGACAGCGGAGTCTTAGTAATAGGGTCCCGTTTTTACCCTTTTGGTACGGAACCCTAAAAAGCATTGTAGACAAACTATGACATATAAAATATTTTAAATATTGAAATTGGGCTTGTAAAATTTAACTATGGAATAAGGTTCAGCACCAGCTATTTTTATATACTAGACGACCCGCCCCGGCTTCGCACAGGTGTATTATACATATAAACCTTCCCCTTGAATCACTCTATCCATTAAAAAAAACCGCATCAAAATCCGTTGCGTCGTTTTAAAGATTTAAGCATACAGACAAACAGACAAAAATAGCGACTTTATTTTATACTATGTAAGGACTATGTATCCTTACATAGTATAAAATAAAGTCGCTATTTTCGTTTGTTTGTTTGTCTGTATGCTTAAATCTTTAAAACTACGCAACGGATTTTGATGCGGTTTTTTTTAATGGATGGAGTGATTCAAGAGGAAGGTTTATATGTATAATACACCTGTGCGAAGCCGGGGCGGGTCGTCTAGTAATATAATAAGGATATGCCCTATTTCAAAATTTCGTAGCGGGTGGTGACTTGCCGTCCACTAAATGGGCCCCCATTTAAGGCTACCTTTAGTTGGCACCGGAGGGGCAACATTACTGTATACCTTTATATTATTATGGTTATTTATGAGTACTGAGACTATTTATGCTTATCATCCTGCTCAAAATAGAAGCCAAAATGATACCCATTGTTTTGGCAATTTGTTTTGATCATTACAGATATCTTGACGACCGATCGCTGCAAATGGCTTATCGCACAACTAAGACGTGGTCAAGGATTATCTACGTCAATAGGAACCTTCGAAAGCGTCTTAATTTTTTCGAGCTGTCCATCAAACTGGGATCGAGGAGATTGGCCAAATTTTATAGAAGGAACAAAAAACGTAACATGAGAAAGGAAATGAGGAAGAATTATTTGGTGTGTGGCACAAAGCCAGGTGAGATTAGTGAGATTTCTTTATATACTAGCTGATCCGGTGAACTTCATCTCAGCAACTGTCAACTGTCAATGGCAACTTTTATTTATGCAGGAACATTTTTGACCGACGAACCAAACCGGAGGAGGTACTCAATTCGACGCGTTTTTTTTTTTTTTTTTTTTTAATTTTTTTTTTTTTTGTTTTTTTTTACCACGCATAACTTTTTTCGTAGGTACTATGCCTATTTCAATAATAATTTTTATTGGAAAGAGTATACTTATTGTATACTCGACATGTTTATACGAACTTGGTCGCATTAAAATTTTATTTAAATCAGCTAAGCCATTTTTGATAAATCAACAATAATGTGAAAAATGTAACATCGATCCGTGCGAAATATTCGCGAATTCTGGACACGGGTGAAGTCGGTCATGCTATTTTTTTGCGAAAAATAATTATGTTTGGAAAAATTAAATTCACGTTTTTATTATTTTACTCCCGACATTTTTATATTTTCTCACCGTTTGCCTTGACTTCACCAGATATTTCAAGACCAACATTAGTCAAATCGGTTCAGTCATTGGTCGCAATTCGGCGACACGCATTTTAGTTAAGTTCTCTCTAAAATAGGTTTAGTCCTGTCAAACTAGGCTTTGGTATTCGGATGTCTACACGATTAAACTATTTTTAGGTCGAGTCGACTAAATCGATTTTAGTTACTCAATTTGGTCGAAATGCATTCGGCGGCCCACATTTTAGAGTGATTTACGTCTAAAATTTAGTTGTCAAATGTCAAACTAGTCGTCAAGAAAAACATGGCGATTAAAACTAGTTTGGAGAATTTGATGTGTTTTATCGAGGTTTTATTGTCGAATTAATCCTGAAATATGGAATATTTCATTGTGGCAGCAACTTGTTGATCTATTGGAAGGGTAAGTAAAAAGCCAAAAACCTGTTTTTGCTTGATTCACTAAACAAGTGAGAGTTCATGTGTGGTTCATCTAGTTCCAAATTATTGCAGCGTTTGAATTCGAATTATAATATTAGGGACGTTTCAGACCCTTTTCAGATAGAAGAGGAAAAATTTAGAAATCTGTAGGTATCTATAGAGTTCCAAAGTCTGGAGCTCAACAGTTAATAAATGATCTTAGGTAATTTGAGAAAGCACATCTCTATAAGATATCCCAAAACATATAGAGGTTGTATGCTATGGTCTTCCATTCAGCATGTGGCCTAAACAATTTCTTGGGCTTAAGTCAGCCAACCGTCAGCAGATGTCTTGACGCCACAGTCAAGTCTCACAACTGGGCCCTAAAATCATCAAATTCCCAATGACGCCAGCTGACAAACAAACCGCATTGACAGAGAACTTTAGTTATTCAAAGCAATTAAACTCCTTTAATTATCCAACAGTTAGATACTTACAATAAGAAACTCATAGATGAAGGATTGGTCTTCGCTCCGCTAGCAGAGCCATCCTTCATCTATGAGAAAAGATAAGAGACCTATAAAGATTGATATCTGTTTAATTATATTATTCTATATCACATTGCAGATAACAATGAGGTACTGAAGACAAACTGCAACAATTAATTCTTGGTGCGATAGAAGTGTGACTGATATGATGAAGATAAAGATTTCCGGTCAGAAGCGAGATTGTTATGCCAAAATTGAAGTAAGTTCTAGATTTTTTTATTAATAAAAACATCAAAATAAAATAATCGGCCAAGTACGAGTTGGACTCACGCACAGAGGGTTCCGTACTGTATGGGAGCCCATATCCCCCTTAAATATTTATTTATTTTTAATTTATCATTTAATTGTATATACAACTAAACATTCTGTGATTATTTAAGCATCTACCTGTTACCATTATTAATATCGAGCGAAAAAATGGCTAAATTATTAATTTTATTCTGTTTTTAGTATTTGTTGTTATAGCGGCGACAGAAATACATCATCTGTGAAAATTTCAGCTTTCTAGCATAATGGTTCATGAGATACAGCCTGGAGACAGACGGACAGCGGAGTCTTAGTAATAGGGTCCCGTTTTTACCCTTTGGGTACGAAACGCTAAAAATGTACTTAAATGGTTTATTATTTGTTCCAACAAAAATTTATAAAATAAAATGAAAATAGCCTTTATTCTCTAGTATATTAAATCCTTATGAAACATTTTTCTTATTTCTACATATTTCACTAGGTTGTCCACCCTGGACATAGGCCTCTAGAAGTTGCCAGTGCTCCCTATCTCTGGCTTTCCTATGCGTTTTCCTACAAACAAACAGTAATTATTGTTTATATTATCATGTTGCAGATAACAATGTGGTACTGAAAACTGCAAGAAGCTGCAGCAAATTCAACCAAGTCTTGGTGAAACAGAAGAGACAGAACAGAATGAAGATCAAGATTTCCCATCGCAAGCGAGATATGCCCAAATTTAATTACTAGATTTTTTTTTAATAATAAAATCATAAAAATATACATAAATCGTTTATTATTTGTGTCAGTAATATTATTCTAAATAAAAATAATTTGGCGAATTCCACTCTGCTCAACAAGCCCTTTCATTTGATTGAGGCTGCATTTGTTCTTGGCCAACTGGATCTATGACGACGAGGCAGGGGCTGCCTTCCACTTGGTTGAGGCAGATCAGAATGCAGGCACGCTGTGGGCTGGCTTTGTGCAGGCTGGTACGCTGTGGGCTGGCTTTGTGCTGACTGACACGCTGTGGGCTGGCTTTGTGCGGACTGGCATGCTATAGGCTGGCTTGTTGAATGCGGAAGTGCAGGTTGGCTTGCTGATGGAGGTTGTATGGGTACCTCGATATAATATATTTCTGGGAGATCAGCCTAGAAAGATCCCACAATCCCTGCTTTGTCTGCTCAGATGGTAATGGCAGTATACCCTGTAAAACAAAATATTTTATTACAAAATTAAATTTAAATAGTACCTATACCTACATAGTACATAAGTATAATATTAGTAGTTAACATATTTCTTTTATTAATAAGGATTATTCAAGTTACTTGCTTTATTTATTGACTGTAAAATATTAGTAAAGGTAAAAATAAATAAATTACCAGTTCTATGCTGTTGTGGCCAAAGACCAATGAAGACCCGATTTCTTCCAAAATCTTTGTTTCTGTATCGTCTAGGTCTGCGTCTCTTCCAGTAGTATGTATAGACCGTCTGATCTTTCTCGCTTTCATTTTTGTCTAGGTCCATACATTCCAAACCTATTGGACAATTTTTATCAAATTAAAACCTTATCATGATATTCATTTAGTTGGTACCTACACAAGAGTTACAAGAATTGTTTTTGAAGATATCACAAGACAAGCAAAGGAGGTACAAGTAGCGGCCAGGACATGTACCTGACTCCTAGTAGTTGCTTGATTTATCAAAAAGAGATCTACCTACAAGACAATTAGAATTGCTTACCTTTCACATAATGTACTCCTATGTCTCTCAGTATCGTGATGTTGGCGTGGAGAGGACATCTCCCTTTGCTTTTTATTGGCATTATTCATTGTAAAAGTCTAGTGATAGTCGTAGTGATATTGCAATTCAGTTCAATTCTTGTTTATGGCTTCTGTGAAGGTGTTTCACAATTTTGCCAATGTCTTGTATTTCACTGCCACCAAACGTAGAGAATTTGAACGGTTCCAATATGATGTACTATATTCATTACTCTAGTTTTTGGATTTTACACCTTTTACCTCTGAATATTGCAAAGATTTATGAAGTTTTTGTGAAATGTGAACTGACTGAAAAAAAATGTAAACAAAAGTGTTGCCAAAGTAATCTAGCTAAAGTTACGATAAACGCGAACGAGTTGTATTTTACCTCCAACCTTTTAATCAAATCATAGATATAAAAGCTAGTGCATTCCACGGAAATAAAATAATGTAAAAGTCTTTCCAAAATAAAGCGTGTTGCACCGTTTTTGGAGTAAAATCGATTGTGATAATCCGTAACAGATATAGTAAGTATTTCTTGAGACTTAAAATAGAAAAGAACATAATAGTAACTTTGTTATTGATATGGTAACAAATTGGGAACAGCCCCAGGATTTTCTATGTTTACGTAATATATCCATGGATCAGCCACAGATAAAATAACAACCATAATTAATATTTGTGCCATCTAGTGGGCTTTTTCGAACTAATTTGCTACTCACTACTAGATGGCGTAAGTGGCGTTACTCAATTTAATTCTTCATGGCGGACGACTAAAATCGCTTTAAATTTAGTTCGAAGAAAACACCGAAAAGCCTTTCGCTAGTTTTCCACTAAACTAAAATTTTTAGTGCGACTAGTTATAGTTTAATGCGAATGTCGCCGAATTGCTACCAATTCTCGAGTTTTAGCGAGACTAACAACCACGATTCATTATTATGTATAGACTAGCGGTCCCGGTGAACTTCATCTCACCATCTGTCAAGTGTCAATGACATTTTGTACATGCCGGAAAATTTTGTATGGGACAATGAAATCCATGTTGTTGTTATTTTTCTCGCAACTGTTATAAAATTTCTCACCGTTTAAACCTTCCCTTAACTTCCACAAATATTTCAAGACCAAAATTTGCCAAATCGGTTCAGTCATTCTTGAGTTTTAGCGAGACTAACAACCACGATTATTTTTTATGTGCCTATATAGATTTCCCTTTGAGAGGAATACTAGTAATGTAGTGGTACTTATAAGCTGAATCATACAACTTGGCGGCTGTGGTGTTAGCTATAACGTGCCTATAGCCCAATCCTGATTGAATCTCATTCATTCACAGCTGCGCGAGGATTGGGTTATTCGCACAATATTTCGCCAAGTTGTATGATTCGGTCTATAGGCACACCACGTTAGCCTAATGCAAGTTAGTGGATTCAAATACAGGGTTATCTAGAACCGAAGGGAGGTCAATTAGACCATCCGTATGAACAACTCACCGCATCCTTTACAGGGTTATTTTTAATCAATTAGCATCCTTTTATGGGCTTATTCTGTACATCAAAACTAACAACTATTGTTATGCGACTTTTGTCAAAACTCAAAAAAAGTCAGCTGTTCCAGATATTTTTCCAGATGGATTATTTTTTGAGAATTAATAAAAGTCGTAGAACAAAAGTTGTTAGTTTTCATGTACAGAGTTAGCCGCTAAAAGGATGCTAATTGATTTTATCTACACTAATGTTGTAACATTCTACTTATGTTTTCAATACTTGACTTATAATGACTACTGTTATAGCGCAGACAACAAAACACTCAATTTAAGCAATTTCACATGATGTTATAATATCCACATCGATATCGTAAAATCTCATTATAACATCGCGCGCTCGCTCCTGATTGGCCCTGCGCGCGCAGCTGCGCTCTCATTGGTTAGATTTTAATGGCGCCAAGTTCACTGTGACACTGACAATACACGTACGCGTGAATTTAATGTTTCGCAATATGTTTTTATTTTTATTAGTGAAGATAAAGTAGTGTATGCAACTGCATATAACACGGGTATTAAAACACTCGTTACTATTATGAAACTCGCTGCGCTCGTTTCATAAACTCACACTCGTGTTTTAATACCCTTCATTATATGACAGTTGCATAAACTACTATTATAATAATATAACCCTGTATACATACGGCGATGCGCGTATCGCTGCAACAGCTGGCTAGGTAAGCAACTTCACCACGATAATAGATGAACCGTGACTTCACGTTGAATAAAACGAGTTGTTTTGTACCTACGATCTACCACAGCTATAATGAGTGAACGCGCGCACCGCACTTATATTTTATAGTAGTCTTATTGTTTGATAGATTTGTTCAGAAATATTAAAAAATAATAGAAACACACACCACACCTCAAAAGTCTCACCACAAAAGTTTGACGCACGCTTTAGACATGTTTAGCAGTACAAATTGCACGGTTAAACAGTGTTTAAAGCGTGTTTAGATCTTTTGTGGTAACTGTGGCAAGGCGGTTAGTTACGACACTTACGACGTTGTGTTAAATTATGTAATGATGAGAACCTTTTGTCATGACAAACCAAATCTTGGTTTTTAGACAATATTTAATGTAACCAATATTGTTTTAAGTTTTTGAATAAATTTAAAAAAACTTAACTATGGTGCCCACCCATGTTTCGAGGAGGATATTCAGTTACTAAAAACATTTCTTTTTTATTTACTAAGAATTCTTTTTTGCAGATCACACAATTAGCAAGGAAATAAAGCCGGGAATCAAGAAACAGGGAGATGTATTGCCGTTCCAAGTGAAGCGATTTAAATTATTTTAATCAATCTTTTTGAAATCAGCGTGAAAAGAATTTCTAAAAAAATGTTTGATCAGTGACCGTTTGAATCAGAATCAGAATTTCTTTATTACATAAAACTGAGTAAACAAGATCTTAAAACTAAAACGTCCTTACAGATTACCCATTACGGGCGTGCAACAAATTGATTTATTATATACATAGGTTCAAAAACACAGGATATGATTATTTGTATTGATTTTGTCAAATGTCATTGAATATTTAAGATTAGTGCATAAATGTCATTATTAATTGTTTCGGTATCCCTAAATTGTTAACCGACTTTCAAAAAGGAGGAGGTTTATGTTCGTCTGTATGTATTTTTTTGTGTATGTTCATCGATGATATTTCGCCAATTGAGAACTGAATCAAAAAATATTTTTTAGTTCGAAAGAGTATACTCCCGAGGTGGTCCCATTTAAATTTTACAGAAATCGGCTGATCCGTTTTTGAAATATCAATAATAATGTAAACTGTTTGACCGAAATATTCTAATTTTGTACACGATGGAAGGCGGATTTGCCATTTTTTGCGAAAAATAAACTTATGCACTGAAACAAAAACAAAAAGTCGATGACTGCAAAAGATGGATCGTATATTCAAAATGGAATTATTTTTTATTTCCAAAATGATGTTATCCAGCTACATCTTCCGCCCGCCAAGGTTTCAGTTTTTCTTCATTGCCTAACTACTCAAGAAAAGAGGTTAATATGTTGAGCTGTGCCTACAAGGACACTGAAAGGTCGACGAAAAAGTTCCACAACCTTTTCACGAGTAAGTAGTCTAAGTAGCTCACATCAGCTCACATAATCAACGAGCTAAACGGAAAAAGAGGGGGCACATATTTATTTAAATCTAGATACACCTAATTTGACATTTTACCGCCCGCACTTTCTTATATCTTTTTTCTAAATGGAGATCAATTTTTCAGAATCACAAAATTCATCATTTGTACTGAGATAATCATAAAATAATCAGCCAAGTACGAGTTGGACTCGCGCACGGAGGGTTCCGTACTGTATGGGACTGTACCCTTAAATATTTATTTAATTTTAATTTTATTATTTATTATTAAAGTGAATATAAAACTAAATATTCTGTGAAAATTTCAAGTATCTACCTGTTACCAATATTAATATAGAGCGAAAAAGTCTAAAAATTCAGGTTTGTTGTATGGGAGCCCCCCTTAAATATTTATTTTATTTTGTTTTTAGTATTTGTTGTTATAGCGGCAACAGAAATACATCGTCTGTGAAAATTTCAGCTGCCTAGCTATCATGGTTCATGAGATACAGCCCGGTAACAGACAGACAGACAGACAGGCAGACAGACGGACATCGAAGTCTTAGTAATAGGGTCCCGTTTTTCCCTTTGGGTACGGAACCCTAAAAATGAGGAAATCACATTTCTGTAAAGCATACCTAAGTACATTCCCATGCTTTTTAGGTTAGGAAAGGTTCCATTTAATGAACCGGTTTTTCTATCACGGCCGATAACTCTTGAAATATTAGAAAAATCAACCAAAACCGGTTTATTAAAATGACTATAAATCGTAAACGGTAAGTTTTACAAAAAAGTTTACTGGCAACAAAAAAAGCAAATTTTATTTTCTACAATAATTGTCTCCATGACTTTTGCCCTAATGTGCATAGTTTCCGAGATATCGGCCAAAAACGTTTTTCAAGATGGCGCTTGAAGCTCCACCTGGATCTGTCAGCATTTTGTGATTTTATGCTCAGTAAGTGATCTCAGCCTTGTAAAAAAAATGGAATCGGAAATTTAGTGCAAAGTTAAATACTATTTTTACTGAGCTATAATATGTATGCTCATGCATATTATGTATGTCGTAGGAACATTTGACATTTGATACACACATTGGCTATGATGTTACTTTACTTTACTGAAAAAAGTTAGGATTTAAGCGGTTTATCAAATCTTACTACGACACATGTAACGGCTGCGTAAAAATTGGGTTTCGCGTAGCTTGTAGCTAACTTCAGAGCCGCCAAAAAGTTGAATGCAGCATATATATGTCTATGCACATAACATAACACAGGCAGCTAAGAAAGGCTCGTCTCTCGTCTCGAGTGTTTCGTGAGGAGGTGGAATCGACGCATCCGGCCTCTTTGATGGTATCCTCACCGGAAGTACACTACAGGCTTGGTGCCTCTCGGCGCGCTTCCGGTGACTTTTGCCCGCGAAAACGTGCCTATTGTTGTGTTGTAGGATATTTTTACTCGACGACCTAGGAGATGGTACGTACTTAAAGTCCATTTTCAGCATGGCGTTTTTAGCTAACCTAAGTAGATACTCATCACGAGTTTACGAAAGCTAGTTTTACGACCATGTATGTTCGAGCAAATATCTATAGAGTCATAACCGTGCAAAAAAAGTGTCCGAGCAAAAACCCTGCCCATGCTACGTAATGGGCAGGCTTTATAGACTAACTAGTCATAAAGCGATTGCAAGCCGCCTACAACGCCGCGCAATGCTAAAGTGCTCAGTTACAAGCACAAATTAGGTGACGTAACGTCGAGATTCGAGAAAACGGGTCATTGTGAATTATTTAATGTAAATATCTAAGTCAGTATGTATCTTGTGTATGTAACTATGATGGCGCTCGGACATTTTTTTACTACTTTCACTTAGGGACTGTGGCTCTGTAGATATTTGCTCAAAGCCATGAATAGGTAACGTTAACGAGGTATGTAGGTATACAAGGTTGTCCACATCGACTTGGCATTTTTTTTTGTTCCATATTGATGGTTGTCCTGCGGGCTTAGCATAAGGACCATAAAATAACTCTATCGACGTGTCAGAGCGTGACAGAGTTATGATGAAGTATATATCTGTCACCTTTGCACACGTCGGTAAACTCTTGTCGTGGTCTTGTATGCTAAGCTAGCTGAACTGATGCACTAAGCCGGAATAAGGTGTGTCAGACCATAATTTATTATGAACAATTTTTTCTATGGGAACCTGGAATTTGAGTTTTTTTTAATGTAGTATAGGGCTACATTTGGCAACTAACTAGCCTGATGAAAAGCGAAATTGTACCCGAAGATGGAGTATGTAGACCTAGAAAATACCTATTGACTCTTGACTTGAAGATATTCAAATTGTAATTGTCATGAAACAATGACGGAGGCAGGGCATTCCAATCCCTGGCGGTCCGCATTATGAAGGAAGAAGCAAATTAGCATTTTCATACAAATTGTTTATTGTGAGTTACAATTTTGAATTGGACAGCTGATTTTATTTTGCTACATACTTAGTAGGCAAAAGTTGTTCATAATGATAGTCTTAACCAGCCCTTTTCGGCTTCGTAAGTAGGTACAGGGCAAGTAGTTAACTCTGTATACATCAAATAATCGGCCAAGTGCGAGTCGGACTCACGCAGGAAGGGTTCCGTACCGTATGGAAGCCCCTATATATTTAATAAATTTCATTTTAATTTAATTATTTATTTTTGAAGGTAATATACAAATTAATATTCTGTGAATATTTGAAGCATCATCCTGTTTCCATTATCATTATCGAGTAAAAAAAACACTTTTCTTGTATAGGAGCCCGCCTTAAATATTTATTTAATTTTAATTATTTCTTTTTGAAGTGACTATTTAACTAAATATTCTGTGAACATTTCAAGCATACACCTGTCACAGTTATTAATTTCGAGGGAAAAACGGCTAAAAATCAGGTTTATTGTATGGAAGCCTCCCCATATTTATATTTTTAAATTTTAAGTAGTTGTTGTTATATCAGCAACAGAAATACATAATTTGTAAAAAATTCAACGTTCTAGCTATCACGGTTCATGAGATACAGCCTGGTGACAGACAGGCAGACGGACTGCGAAGTCTTAGTAGGGTCCCGTTTTTACCCTTTGAGTACGGAACCTTAAAACCAAAACAGTGGTCATTCTATAAGTATAATAATACAATAGGTTGGTACGGTTTATCTCTTTTGCAAGACAGAAGTGCATCAACTGATGTAGGTAGTTATTGACTGATGCTCTGTTGAAGATTGAAGAAATATTTTTTAATCTAAGATTTATGGTGAATTATTCTTTTGCAGCGTCTTGGGCAGCGTACCTCAGTGCCTCAAGTCGAAAGTTTTCGACCAGTGTGTGTTGCCAGTGATGACTTACGGCACAGAAACGTGGTCTCTCTATGGGCCTTATTAGTAAGCTTCAAGTAGCCCAACGAGCCATGGAGAGGGCTATGCTCGGAGTTTCTCTGCGCGATCGAATCAGAAATGAGGAGATCCGTAGAAGAACCCAGGTTACCGACATAGCCCAGCGGATTGGCAGGTTGAAGTGGCAATGGGCAGGGCACATAGCGCGGAGGACTGATGACCGATGGGGTCGAAAAGTCCTCGAGTGGAGACCACGTACCGGCAAGCGCAGCGTAGGACGTCCACCTACAAGGTGGACGGACGACCTCATTAAGACCGCAGGATCGCGCTGGATGCAGGCCGCTACCAACCGGTCTTATTGGAGATCTTTAGGGGAGGCCTATGTTCAGCAGTGGACGTCCCATGGCTGAAAGGAGGATTCTTTTGCAGTAAAAGTTAAGCACGTGACCTCTAAAGTAGGTACAGTCTGCTTGCACTAAACTATTCTATAAGACTCCCCAGAAGTGGTTTCATATAAATGTCACGTTTCATCGATATTTTCAAAGAGAACCCATTGTATTGCACCTCATACCAAATTCTTCGGCACTCGCAGTGTTCGCGTATTTCATTTCCTATATTTCACAGAAATATGCGAATTCTGTGCCTGAAAGCCCTGAGAGCGCGTACTTAGGTAAGGGGCTAGTGGGTTAAGATTTACTTACCTACAATCTATATAGGTACTTAGCTTAGGTAAACTTAGTCAAAACAGTAGTCTAGTGGTTGGTTTCAAATCCCGGTTCTGTATCGTATCAATGCGTTCTTCGGAATGTATGTACCTATGGCTTTTCGCTGAAGGTAAACATCGTGAGGCAACCTGCATCCGTCCGTAGAAGAAATTCGATGGCATATAAATGTAAATCTACCCAAACTGCACTAGGCCAGCGTGGTGGATATGGCCCAATCACCCTTCATGGATAGGCCTACGCCTTGCAGTGAACTGTTAAAAATGCTAATACAGTACAGTCAAAGATAATAGGAATATGACAAGTAAATCAAAGTCAACCTTATGATGAAAACAAATCAAATAATAAAATTAACTGGCCCCAAAATCCAATCCTTACTCCACTCCGCTCTGAATTCACGCAAAACGTAGCTTTCAACTCGAATATTAGTTTTGTTTAAAACACCTGCGACTTGCAAGTGATTTCCATGTGAAGTTTGCTTTGCGCCTTGAATTTTCTTATAGCAATTTACGTATTTGTTGGCGCCTGGCGTTTCTATGTTAGCTATAGCAAGAGAGATGATCTAACAGTGAGAATAGGTGACCTTTTCCTATCCATCCATCTGAAATAAGACGTCCACTGGTGGATATAGGCCTCCCCTTTAGATCTCCAATAAGACCTGTTGGTAGCGGCTTGCATCCAGCATGAACCTGCGGTCTTAATGAGGTCATCCGTCCACCTTGTGGGTGGGCCTTCTACGCTGCGCTTGATACGTGGTCTCCACTCGAGAACTTTTCGACCCCATCGGTCATCAGTCCTCCGCGCTATGTGCCCTGCCCATTTCCACTTCAATTTGCCAATCCGCTGACTTTTTTTTTTGGGGTGCAGCCGCGGTAGCCAGCTTTTGTGCGGTCTAGGGAGCTCCAGGATCTGGAAGGGACCACATCGGAGCTCTAAGCGATCAGGTAGCCAGTTAGAAACCTAGATGTTACCTACAATTTGTTCTATCTACCTAGCTAATTGTTTCTGAGTAGACTAGGTGTTCTAATTCTTAATTAAATATGTTATCAGTAATATAATTTGTAAATAACATATGAACTTAAATAGTTAACGGTATTTTTATTTTATTTTATTTATAACAATATAAATAGGTGAGCAGTTACAGGTTCGCTCCAATGCGCCCGCCTAGGTTTATTACAGAATTTACAGAAACAACTTAAATAAACTTAATCTAATAAATGTAAGTTGTTGGAAATGCTAAGCACAGTTTACTGGCAATATGACTTTTGTGCGTATTGTTAATTACCATGCTGATTGTCTCAGTAAGTCAGCGTTGGGTTGTTTGCCTTTTCAGATCAAGTTATCATGATATGTTTTCGAGAACTCATAATATTTAGCGGCCATGAATGTAGGTAGTAGGTACCTAACGTTTACGAGTTACATAAGTACACCAAAAAACCAAATTAGTTGTCAGTTTAGGCACGAAAGTGCATCGACTGATTTTCATCTTAGTTTTTAGTAAGTGGACTCTTATTATTAACTGGCTACTATTTTAGTTTCTAGCTAGTCTAGCATGCGACCATGAAAAGCCACGAAATTAACTCTTTTCTACAGGTGAAAATGTGACAGATATATACTTTGCTATAACGCTGTCTCGTTCTGACACGTCGAAAGAAATATTGCGTGGTGCGCATCCTAGCCCGCTCGATGTAGGTAAGTATTTGCCCAGGGCACTAGAATAAGTACGGCATCGGTATCCCCTGCCTGTAGTAAGAGCCTACTAAAAGGGGACCCCTGGGATCGTGGGTGGTTAGAGTTGGGACTCTGGCCATCCACTCAAACGGGCCCGAGGAGGACGGCAGCGTGGGTGGCAACGCTGTCGTGGAGGACCGCACAAGCCTAGTTCTACTATCAGGCGAGTAGTCACACAAAGTGCTGGGAGCACCGGTGAGTTCCTTTTGGAGATCCCGGAGCTCCCCGGAAGGCACAAAGGCTGGCCACCAAGGGGGTTTTAGTGGGTACAATCCTACATAACCCGACTGCACCCCGTAGCTGTCAAGCATCTTTCGAAGATTTCCCATAGTAAAAAAAAAGTGTAGGTAAGTACTTATATGTCTCGTTAACACTATCTCTTCATGGCCGCTATATCTTTAAATGTCAAAAAACAAAAAAAAAACAGCTATTGTAGCTAGGGTTTTCAGCAACAGCTGACTACTTTTTCTTACCTCAGAAAATATCAGATCCATTAACTTTCGAGGTGTCAAAGAAGTTTCCCGTGCCCCATGCAGTCTTTTTACCGACTTACAAAAAGGAGGAGGTACTATGTTCGTCTGTATGTATTTTTTTTGTGTATGTTCAGCGATATTTGCGCCAATCGCGAACCGATTTAAAAATATATTTTATTACAAACGTAGACCCTTACGATTTCCGAAGTTTTGAAGACCTCCCGAGGTAAAGGCCGAGGTGGTCCTATTTAAATTTTATCGAAATCAGCTGAGCCTTTTTTGAAAAATGAAAAGTAGATAGATAATGTAAAAATTACTACATGGATGACACATCGATCGTGTGAACTATTCGAATTCTGTACACGGTGAAAGTCGACTAAGTATTGTATTTGTAGAGCTGGTTTTTGGAGAAAAAATATTATAAATCTCATTTTGATCCTATAGTTGTAACTACAATAACTGTAACCACAGTAGGTAGGTACTGTACCTACCTACTGTACCAGTCTTTTTAATAGTCCACTGCAGGACGTAGGCCTGCCCACGAAGGGTGACCACAGTGAACTAATCTTATTGTGGTCTAACTTTTGGTACCTATCTAATAAGAAGAATCCCGCATTCAACACTCCCCAAACCCAATAAAGCACGACGCAACGTAAAATAACTAAATTTATTTATCAACCAACTCTAAAAATGCATCAATCAATTTAAGCGTAAACAGCTTCGTAGTGGATGTCCTTTCTCTCTCGCTCTTCATCCATAGGTTCATGAAGTTAAGGTCTGGTCCTGTCAGGTCATATGCCAGGATATCCTGGAAAAGAAACAAGAACAATGTCTTTATTAAGGCCGATTCACATATATTAGTGAAACCACAGTTCCGACACAGTACCGGCACAGTAAAAAATATATTCTTTCATACGTTCTCCATCAACGGATCCCCTGTCCCCACTTGTCTTATTTTATTATTTATTATTAAATACCTACTAAAAATAGAAAAATTAATGAATTAGATTTTTTGTATGCGAGTCCCCATTAAATATTCTAAATTTTTAGCCGTTTTTCGCTCGATATCAAAAATAATAAGGTAGATGTTTGATAAATTCACAAAATATTTAGCTGCATGCCTTATTTAATAATTAATAATCAAATTAGAATAAAATAATTATTTAACGGGGCTCCCATACAGTATACGGAACCCTTCATGCGCGAGTCCGACTCGTACTTGGCAGATTATTTAAAGTAGCCACGTTCAGTACTAAAGTGCTGAGTAAAATGGATAATTTGAAAGAGAGGCAACTTATAACGAATCGAATGGTTCAAAATGCGAAAGAAATGGCACTGGAGATGGTTTTTAGGGTTCCGTACCTAAAGGGTAAAAACGGGACCCTATTACTAAGACTCCGATGTCCGTCTGTCCGTCACCTGGCTATATCTCGTGAACCGTGATATCTAGACAGCTGAACTTTTCACAGATGATGTATGTCTGTTGCTGCTACAACAACGAATACTAAAAACTGAATAAAGTAAATATTTAAGGGTAAAAACCGTACAAAAAACCGCCAAAAAACGTACAAACTTATAGGACTTATACAAATTTTTAGGATTTTTATTGCTCGCTATTAATAATGGCAAGAGGAATGGGGCTAAGGGGGCTCCAACATGGTACGGGCCCTTCGTGCGCGAGTCTGACTCGCACTTGGCCGATTTTTTGAACGAACGTATACGTAGCTTTGACAAATTGTATGGATAATCTCTATGTTGTTGTCTATGTAATTTGCGAATGCTCTATACAAGTTCCGTATACCTTACCTATGACCAAGGCGTGCAAAGTTGAAAAATCAGGCCTCTGTTCGCTTTTAAAGTCACGTGTGAACGTGTACTTTATTTTAAGTATAAGTTAAGTAAGATACGTTTCTAAGGTTAATATACAAACGAACAAACTGTTCGAGTGATCAATTCTAAATTTCCTGTCTAGTATCTAAATAGACAAAAATGTGATTTCTTACCTCTATAGTCTTTCCAAAATTAGAAGGTATACTTGGCAGGTCTTTATATGGGTTTCCTATTCTTTTCTTCCACACGTGAGAACTGTACTGCACGTCGTGATGGTATGCCAAAGGTCGCAACACATTTGCTCCTAAGAATGTGTGATTACATTCAATGGTTGAAAACGCCGCCACGAAACATATAATCAAAACTATTTTCATTTTGAACTTTTTTGAATTAATGATTTGAACAAAGAACTTAAAACTGACCGAAAATGATTGCTAGTATGATAAATAACTACGATTATTTAAGGTCTCTTTTTTACATGGAAAAATACAGACTGGCCAAAAGAAGACGTGATACTGGCGCGAGAAAGAAGTTTATAATGCAAGCAAAGAGGTAATTACAGTCAATGGGGAAAGTATGACTCATCCAACACAATGAGACACTCGCTTTAAAACCCTTGACTTAAATCAGCTTTGTTTTATTTTAAAATGAGCTTAATTTTATCTTATCGATTTCTATAGTTCTTGGAATATCGTAATGATGATTAGCGATTGTTATCAGTGTAGTTAGGATAATTGTTACTGTAAACCACTTAATCTAGCACTCAGTTTGAAGTAAGTAGCTAATTAGAGAATTAGGGTAATCTTCCCAAATTACATAGTTCACTCAAATAATTAATTTATTGCTTATTCCGTCTTAAGTGACTTAACACGGGTCGAACTTGGACACGTTTAGTACATGACCGAGACAAGTGGCACCGTAAGGGAGAGGCCTATACCGAGCAGTGGGATAGAGAAGGCTGCGGATGATGATGATGTGACTCAGGTCAGGTCAGATATTTTGAAGCAAAACCTGCGGACGCGTGACGTTCACTTATTATTACATAAATAAACATAAGTAAGTAATTACATAAGTAAGATGCCTAGCTTAAAATTTCACGTAGGTAACGGACGTATATACGTAGAATAAATGTATGATTGTTTATTTCAAAATTTACTTTCAAATTAACCAATCCTTACTAATATTATAAATGCGAAAGTAACTCTGTCTGTCTGTCTGTCTGTCTGTCTGTCGCGCTTTCACGCTAAAACTACTGAACCGATTTGAATGAAATTTGGTACACAGATAGTCTAGAGCCTGAGAAAGGACATAGGCTACTTTTTGATTCGAAAAAATAGTTTTAAAGGGTTGAAAACGGGGGATGAAAACGCATTGGCTAGAATCTTAGAAGAAAAAACTTATTTTCTAACATGACACATGGTAATTTGCATCTTGACTTTCCAAATTACATTCTCTATGCCCAATGCCCATTCAAGGCTGCTCGAGTTGCAAATGTCAAAGTCAATCAATCTTTTCCTGTAAAATTTAGAGAAGGTTACATGTATTTTTTCAGTTTAATTACGTAGTTTTCATTCTAATAGGTATGCCTACAAAACGCGAATCTAGCGCGTAGTTCTAGCGGAGCTCGCGTAAAGAAAATTGCTAGAAGCCAAGAGTCTGAAGAGCACACTTAAACGCGTTTGACATTAGATGCCGAGCGCCACGCATCTCAAAGAGCTGCTGAGACTCAAGAGCGAAACCAAGCGCGTCGAATTTTAGATGCTGAGCGTCACGCAGCTCAGAGAGCTGCTGAGACTGAAGTTGAAAGTCAAGCGCGGCGACTTTTAGATGCTGAGCATCACGCAGCGCAAAGAACTGCTGAGACTCAAGAGCAAAAAACCAAGCACGTCGAATTTTAGATGCTGAGCGTCACGCAGCTCAGAGAGCTGCTGAGACTTAAGGAGAAAGTCAAGCGCAGCGACTTTTAGATGCCGAGCATCACGCAGCGCAAAGAACTGCTGAGACTCAAGAGCAAAACCAAGCGCGTCGAATTTTAGATGCTAAGCGTTAGACGTTAAGCAAAAAATTGCATAGTTCCTGTAGGACAGAACAAAAACTATCGAAAGCAAAACTGTCGCCACTATCACAAAGACGCTAAGTGGTTAATTCCTCTATGACACTTAACGAAACGTCACAGCGAAACGTAATTAGATGACAGGTGACATTGTCTGCAGACTTTTATAAATCACAGGTAGCATGGCAAGGGGACAAATTGTTTTTCCACCATTATATCCCCTTGAAGAGGAAAAAAAGTATGGATTGAAAATGACAACTGACATTAAAATTGGATAAAATGTTTTATTCCCTCTGCATGCTACATGTTACTACGACCGTCGACCGTACGACTAGGCCGTCATTTTGTCTGACATTAAACATATTTTTCTATCATTAGAGGTTTAACATGTTTCTTTATTCTACCTTTATGGTACAGAATCATCATACTTTAATATTATCAATCCGAAAAGTTTGTTGGTTTGTTCCTCTTTGACGCAGCAACGGAGCAAAAGATTGACTTGATTTTTGGTATGGATACCTATGGTTTAAAAGACAGAAAGTGATAACAGGATACTTTTTTATCCCGAGAAAATTCGTTATTCCCATGAGATAGGACAATAACTGTTTCTCAGCAATGGAGCAACGGATTGACTTGATTTTTGGGGTGAGCATAGTTTGGAAGACGGAAAGTGACATAGGATACTTTCCTTTCCGAAAAAATTGCGGTTTCCGTAGGATAAGACAATAACTTTTTCTCAGCAACGGAGCAACGGATTGCTTTGACTTATTGCATGAATATAGTTCGAAAGACGAAAAGTGACAAAGGCCACTTTTTATCCCAAAAACTTTAACAGTTCCCGTAGGATAGGATGAAAAGTAAGCAAGCGAACCGCGGTAGTAGCCGTCTAAGCGCCAGAAATAACCTGTCATTTCAAGTTTAGGACGTTCCTACATTTTTCGCACTCCTTCGCGCCACTCAACAGAGCTAGCCCAGACTCGGGCTCCATAACGGAGCTTGCGCTCCGGCCATAATGACGGTGTGTTTCGGAGCACAAGACACGTCGTCATCCACCACTCGGGAGTAACCAGCACTGAGCGTCGGACAGCATTCCAACGCCCTGATCCCAGTGCAACGGGTCAGTCATAGTAGCCCAGCGCCTGCCTCTTCAACTGCAGAGGGCAGTGAGAACGGCCATCGTGATACCGACACTTCTCTTCCCCTGCAGCCCCACTGCGTCTGCCAACAGGTTGACGGCCTAGCGGAAGGTATAGTAGGTGGCGGCACCCACACAACCAGTTCCATCCCACCGCAGCCCCTAATCCTCGGTTGCAGCGTCGCAAGAGCGGCACTGCAGCCCGCCTCAGAAGCAACACTCCTCATAAGGCAGGCAACCTACCGGCCATCCTCTCAGCTGCTTTAGTTAAAAGCGGCTGCACTACGAGTGCCGGCCTCTAAGCTGCCTTGGGGGAAAGACCCAAAGAAGAGGGAGACTTCGAGCGCCGCCTTTTCAGCTGCCTTAGACCTCCCCCGCCACGACAAGGCGGGAATACACAGGGGGTTTGTATATACACTCCAACCGTAATTTAACCAACAAAAAAAAAATTGGTTGCCTGTAAAGTCGGTATACGGGCGAAAGTTTTACGTGACAACGACTTTGAGACGAATGAGAGCGAGTGAGAGGAACGTAAGTGCCTCTCACTCGCTCTCATTGTGAGCGCATGCGAATGAGAGCGCATGAAGTGTGAGCGGGGAGCGTAACGCAGTTTCTTGAAGTGTCACCCGGCAAACTAATTTATAAGACGTTGTCACGTCAAAAGCATTCCCCTAAGGTATTTTGATGTTTGTCGCTTTAGGTTAGGTTTCGCAGCCGACATAAACATTAGCCAAAATCAAATATAACGCGAGCGAAGCCGCGGGTAAAAGCTAGTCAATTCATAAAAAAGTTGATTTTTTTTCCGACTACTGAACTATTTTAAGGTTAAATGCTAGAATCAGCACGCGAAATAGAAAGAAAGAAAGAAAGTAAGTTTATTTACTAAAAACTTACAGTGAAATACAAAGATACAATGATGTTCAATACCATAAATTGTGTTGTGAAATTAAGTTGTCGACCAAGGGTCATGCCAAGATATTTGGCCGTAGAGGCTTAGGGGATAGGTTGCTTACTCAGATTGCTTCAAGCTTTTGGGGGTGAAAGTACGTTGATGCACTTTAGTCAGCATTAATGACCTATTTCCTGAACCAGTCACCGAGCTGACATGAAGGCTCTCTGAATAACGAGCATTTTGATTTTTCCTTTTACAGCCTCTAGAGTTGAGGGCAGTGTCATCCGCGAAGCTCAACGTTGGGATAGCGAGGAATATCGCTCGTATAGAGCGTGTAGAATACGAGGGCAATTACTGAGCCTTGAGGGACACCAGCAGAGATGGGGCGGAGGATTGAGTGAGCTCCTTCGGCCTCGTAGACGAACTTACGACATGAGAGGAAGTTTTGTAATATAAATAGAAGTCGGTCATTGAAAAAAGGAAGCATTCCTGAGAGGGGCTTGTAAGGATCTTGCGCTCCGTTCCTTCAACGGTGCCCTAGGTGGCAGCACTTATCCCGATTCTAAGCCTAAGCGCGTGAGCGTGGTGATTTACCCACAAACTTTTCACGGCTGCCCAGGATCATAAAACAAATAAGCGCAGCTACGCTGGCGGCAATTTTTATGGGATAAACAAATTTACAATAACATTAGGCATTAGTATTACAATGACTTATGGCATCCTATTGCAATAATATTAACGATACAGCTTTCTTTGAAACGTAAGACAATGGTTAAACAGTACAAACAACTTTACGATATCCTTTCAGAAATTACATGAAAGAAATTATTCTTTGGCGGTACCAACCAACCTAGCATTATGGTTTTCGCTATAGTTTTACTGATTTTAAAAGATACCGACTGGCTATTGTTTCGCCCTGGGAAAAGTTATTATGCATTAATCCCTAACAGGTAATAAGAAAAGATCCGCGTTCAGCACAGCGCTACAGGCTTTGATCTATGGAGTCACAATCGTGCAAAAAAAGTGTCCGAGCCAAAACTCTGCCCAAACTACGTAGTTGGCAGGCTTTTTAGTTAGTCTTAAGGCGATTGCAAGCTGATTACAACGCCGCGCGATGCTAAAGTGCTCAGTTACAAGAAATTATTTGGTGACATAACGTCGAGATTAGAGAAAACGGGTCATTGTGAATTATTTGACGTAAATAGTTAAGTTGGTATGTATGATGACGTTCGGACATTTGTTTACTACTTTCACTTAGAGACTGTGGCTCTGTAGATATTTGCTTGAAGGCTACAGGCCGAATAAAGCACAACGCAACGTAAAGTACATCAATTCATTTTTATAGAAATATTTACTAAAAATGCAAAAATCAATTTAGGCGTAAACATAAACGTCGTAGTGGATGTCCTTCCCCCTGTCACTCTTCATACGTAGGTTCATGAAGTTGAACCCGATACCGCCCTGGGTCACGTTGGCTGATGCTGTGGACCCGGTCAGGTCATACGCCAGGATACCCTGGAAAAAAAGAGACAACAGATCCTAGTTAATTTAATTTAGGATACTTGCGTTTATGGGTGACAAAGATGTTGTTTAACTAATACCTAAAGAAGTTAACCATAAACTGGTTTGCGGCATGCAAAATACTTTTACCAACAAGGAAACATACATACATACTTAAGGGTAAGTACAAACCATAAGATATTTAGCAAAATGCATGTGTAGTATCGAAAAAACACCGTAACGAATTCAAAATAATTGGAATTTACTTAAAAACTTGTGAGTGGAGACAGAGAGAGAACGAAAGAGCCGAAAATGGCTACCATCGAATCCATCAAAAAACTTGATGTATAAACAAAATCAAAATTTTTGGAACTATTGTTTTTTTTTACTGATTTGGAAACAGTGGTTTTATACTTTGTTCTCCCTTAAAAATAATATAGGTAATTGAAAAAAGTCTGAATGATCTAATGAACATACTCTGTAGGTACAAAGTTATCTGCTATAAAAAAATCAGCTCTTCCATACAAAATTGCAACCCGGAATCGACAAAATGTGTGAAACAGTAATGCATTTTTCTGGAATTCCGGGTTTGCCCCGTAGTAAAAGTATTGTTCCTAATGAATTTATGAATCACCTTCTTTTGCTTTAGTACATCAGTTCATCTGTATATATGGTATAGCAGTAGATATTTCAGAGGAATATTCGCGAATAATTCTTTAAAATGTGTAATGATTCGATATTTATTCGTAAAACGAAGCAAACGTCTTATTGCCAGGCAGGCGTTGCAGTCTATGGTTTTTTTCAAAATTGCAATGTTCAGTACTGAAGTTTTGCGTAAAATGGATAATTTAAAAAAAAAGTCGTCCTTCAAGATAAGTATACGTTCCCAGGCGTGCGAAGTTTAAAAATAGGTCCCCAGCACTACTAAGACTAACACGAGTAATGTACCTATCCTATTCTAAATGCACTTCCATTACCCACGATGGCGTGTACTCCATCAGTTGCTCTAACAACTTACATCGCGCAAATTCAACTACAGGGAAACACAATTATCTACCAAAGCTTAAATTCCACCAAAGCAGAGCCGAGTAGGGGGTGGTGTTAGGCCAAACACCACCGAAACAGAACGGAGATGTGTAAAGTTGAGCAGAGCATTGTAGTCCGTAAGTCCAATGTACAAATACCGATTTGCATAGTTACAAAACAAACAAATTTTTAAATTTAGACTTAAGAAATTATTAATAGACAAGACATACTATTCCATAGATGAGTTTTTAAATGACAAATCTTTGTGCAACTATAATGTATAATATAAACTCACAATTATTCATACCTATAAAATTAAGAATTATAATTTTGCATGCCCTGATGCTAGAGCATGGTTCACTTAGTAATGTATCTTTAACACCTACATGTTACCCGTGTCTCCGCACAATAAATTTTGACTTTGACTTTGACAGAACAGAGTTTTTGTTTTGTTCTTCTCTAATAAGGCATTTCAATTTGCAATGGGTTTAGGCTAAGTTTTTACCAGAAATGGGTGAAATTACGGAGCAAGGGCTGTGTTTGTCAAGAACCATTAAAATATCTTCATTTATCTGATCTTTCTCTGCTAAGTTCTCCACAGGAGCTGTGCTGGGAGAGGCTAGGGTCCTAGGTATCGTGAGGGATTTGTTAATAAGCACAAATATAATACCTTTATGTACCTAGGTATAATACCTCACTATACCTAGGTATGTAAAGGTATTCTATAAGTTCTTATTAACAAACCCCTCGCGATTCATCCTTGCGCATTTCTGGAGCAAAAGCAGCTTAAAACCATTTCGAAAATTCCATTCTTATTAGCCAAAAACTAATCAAAACTGTACTGTACTGAACCAGGCTTTTTAATAAACCCCTGCAGGACGCAGGCCTACCCCCGAAGGGTGACTGACATATCCACCCCGCTGGCCTAGTGCGGGTTGGTGGATTCACATACGCCATCAAATTTCTTCTACAGACATAAATGCAGGTTGCCTTACGATGTTTTCTTTCACCGAAAAGCCAGTGGTGTGTAATTCCGTACGTGAATTCCAAACCCATACCCAACTAAGGATTGTGTTTTCTACTAAGTATAAATGAGAAAAATGTTACATTTATTATTAGATTAATGGAATACAATTTATAAAATGCTATGTTTCACTTCTCCGCTCGGCCGTGGTAGAGTTTGGACCTAGTGCCATCGTGCTGGGAACTCCCGAGCCCAAATGAATACTCTTTCTCTTTGTTCTCAGAAAATGTTATCACCAAGTAAACCTACTTAGGTGAACAAGTAGGTTATATCACGATGCTCATGAATGTACTAGTAAGTAGGTATTTTTCAGTACTCTACTTGTATCGGAAAAACATACATTTATGTAGGTACGTACCTACCTACACTGTACAGTCATAGAAAAAGCAATATGGTTTCTCCCAGGGTTTTCCTCTGTTTAGGTATGGGTAAGTACTTACATATTATAGTGACACAGGTAAATTATTAATCAATTGGTGAATCAGACTTGCGTACTTTTTTAACTGAACAATAAGTGACCCACATTATTACGTCAACACACTTCTCATCGTCACTTTGGTGGCTCATTTTACACATATATTTTGCTAATATGAAAGTATTTTATAATTAAAAGCTTTTCACTTGATATTACAATTGAGTAAGTATATCAATTTAAAAAAAAAAACCTCAGACACGTTAGGAATATTACTCAAACATTGGCCACGCAAGTGACGGCAATCGCGTCTAGGAGAAGTACCAAAAGCATCATGGAACTGTCCCATTTTACTGTCGTACCTACCATCCTGAAAATGCTACAATAAGAAACAGCTTTTCTACACAACATTTCACGTACCAATACCAAAATCTTTCGAAAAAAATTATGAACCAATTTCTTTTGCTGTTTCAGCGTTGGTAGCAAATAGATGTTGTCTTTAAAGATGAATACAAATACCTCCTTGCGGCAACAATGTAATGTTACGGAAAACATTAAAACTAAGTGTAACGAGATTAGAACAACATAGGACCTTATCTGAAAATTAATGGATTTTCATGGTCACAATTACCTACAATAACCTTAAGCACTTGAAAAAATAAATAAAATTACTGCTTACTAAATCAATTATTTACTCTAAAATGAATGAAATTGAATAAAACAAAAGGCTTGAGAATCACTGCTCAATTACGGCAAAACTAAAACATATACAGGAAAATGTGAATTTCACATTGAAATGTCAGAATAACGAACGATTGTTTGAACAGCTTGTTGTATCTATAAAATATATCAAAAGCTGCAACAATTTTCTAGTGCTTAAAAAGTAAAAGAAATGAAGTTTCTTACCTGAATAGTCCTTCCAGCATTAGAAGGTACGCTTGGCAGGTTAAAATATAGGTTTTCTATTCTTTTCCTGAACATGTGGGAACTGTACTGCACGTTGTGATGGTAAACCAAAGGTCGCAACACATTCGTTCCCATGAAGGTGTGGTTACAGTCAACCGACGCAAACACCGCTACCAAACATGTGAACAAAACTATTTTCATTTTGAACTCTTTGAAAAAAATAGAACAACGAAGTTGAAACTGGCCGAAAATAATTGCCAGTACGATAAATAAAAAAATTAGAATTCCTTTTTTAAATTCAAATATGCAGCGCCTTAGGTACTGGCCGAAAAGAACGTGTTACTGGCGCGAGAAAAAAGTTTATAATGCAAGCGAAGAGGTAACAGTGAATGAGGAAAGTGTGACTGACCTAACACAATGAGTCAGTTGCTTAAATAACATCGAAACTTTATGAGTCATTTTGTATTAACATCAAAATTAGTTTAATTTTTATCTTAACGATTTGTTGAGATAAAATTACAATTGTTCTTGTCATGTTGCATTAATGATTTGTGACTGTTATCAGCGTAGTTAGAATAATTTGTTATTGGTTTGTGACCAACTTAACCTGGCATACATTTTGAAGTAAGTAATTAGAGAACTAGGCTAAGATAATATAATTATGGTGACATTTTTGGTGACCCAAATAATTTATTAAGAAACCTAATTTGCAGATGCCTAAAGGACTAGCATTTTTAATCTGCGTTTATGTGCAACTTTGTGTTAGGCCTTTTATCTTAAAATACCTAACTCATAAAACAGTTGGTTAAAAGCAGTACTTATATAGGCTACTTATTTGCAACTATTTTTCTTATGTATGTTGCTTATCGCTCATATTTAATAGTTATGACCTTATAGTATGACTGTGTCTAGTCAGTTGTCATCATCATGTTAGGTGTAGGATGTCCACCACTGGGCATGGGCTTCCCTTAAAGACCGACCAAAAGCAGTGGATGGTTGCAACATGTTACGTTGCGACCCGTAATGCTTGGAGCAAATATCCATAGAGTCACAATCGTGCAAAAAAAGTGTCCGAGCGATAACCCTGCCCAAGCTGCGTAGTGGGCAGGCTTTATAGTTAGTAGTAGGCGATTGTAAGCCGACTTCTCCGCCGCGCGATGCTATTGTGCTCGGTTACAAGCACTAATTAGGTGACAAAACGTTGAGATTGAAGAAAATGAGTCATTGTGAATTATTTAATGTAAATATCTAAGTATGTATACTCGTAACGGCGCTCGGACATTTTTTACTTCTTTCACTTAGGACTGTGGTTCTATAAATATTTGCTCGAAGCCGTAATGGCATTAAAATAAATCTGTTATTCTGAAAGTAATTAGTTTCTTGCTAAGTTTTTACCATTATGTACATAGATTTTTGTTGACTATTCAAAAGTGTGTCTCTGACACCCATTTGTCGAATAAATAAACTATGAACTAAATTGCGACGACACCTACTATTACCTACCTATAAATGTTTCTTATCAAAAGCTAAGTTCGAGGTCACACGCGAAATTTAATTGTTTCGTGCAAAAATTTATTTTGAAGTTAATTAAGGTTTTATTTGATTTACTTTGAGTACAAGAATTTATTAATCCATTTATTTCGAAGGTCTTCTCTTAGTACAGGATGACTGATCGTGTCAACAGTAGGTAATCCTATTTTAGTAGCATCACTTAAAATTTCCCTAATGCTTTTAAAATATTTACCGGTGACTAAGTGTCAAGAATGATAGACAATCTAACTAATAACAAGTATAATTTTGTCATAATGATGTTCTGGACAACCTCATTACGACTTAGTACAATCGTTTTGGATAACCCTATAGAAGCCTGGAAGAGATCGCTTCCAGCAATAAGGCCGCCTAGTGTTGCACTACATTAAGAATCTCACTGATGTATTTATTGTAAGTTTTATTTTGTGTGTACAATAAAGAGTTATTTGTTTGTTTGTTTGAAGTATATAAATGACTACCTACCTAATCCTACTTATTTTATAAACGCGAAAGTTTGTATGTACCTATGTTTGTTCCTCTTTCACGCAAAACAACTGAACGGATTGAGTTGAAACTTTGCAACAGTAATGCTTATACATCAGAATAACACATAGGCTATAATTTATAAAGATACTGCGTGAAACGAGGTTCGCCCCGGGTCAGATAGTAGGTATTTAAAAAAAAAAACAATTTAAGAAAAAAATCTTCCGTTAAATTTTAATTTTTTAAAGAGGGCATTAATAAACATTATCGGCCTTACCACAAAGATTTAAACACGCTTTAAACACTGTTTAACCGTGCAATTTGTCCTGTTAAACATGTCTATGCCAATATTATAAAGAGGAAACATTTGATTGTTTATTTGCATTGAATAGGCTTCGAAACTACTGAACCGATTTGAAAAATTCTTTCATTGTTGGGAAGCTACACAATTCCCGGGTGTCATAGGCTATTTTATATTTTTTACCCACGACGGAACGGAGCAGGTATATGCGTTTATGGTGAGAGATGTTGTGCGTTTGTGCAAAGTCTTCTTCTTCTTTTCAGCCATAGGACGTCCACTGCTGGACATAGGCCTCCCCTAAAGACCTCCAGTAAGACCGGTTGGTAGCGGCTTGCATCCAGCGCGTCCTGCGGTCTTCGCAAAGCAAAGGCAAAGGTTGTGCAAAGTAATGTTCTCATTCCCACCTATCTTCTAAACTAATGATCCGATTTTGATGAAATTTTTTAGACAGGTGTCATGGCTGTAACTCACTAGGGTGCGCCACAATATTAGTGCAAAACAATGTTGCAATATAATCAAAACGAAATGTCTGATTACAATTTTGTTTTCAGTAATGTGTACGTGGTAGCTTAATTCATGTTCCCAAATAATAAAAATTACGTCTTTTATTCTTGTTCGATGAGATTTTTACCGTCGTGGGTATTTTTTTCAAAATTTTTAATTTTGCTTAATCTTGTTGAAAAATTAGGGAGGCTAGTGTTAAATATTGTCTAAAGCATGCGTGAAACTTTTGTGGTAAGACTGTTTGTGTCAAAGAGTTCTTCAGAAGGGTAGATTCTAAGCGTAGATGTAGACGTCGTATTTGAGTCCACGGCCCCGCTCGCTCTTCATCCTCAGGTTGACGTAGTTGAGTCCAAGGCCTCCCTGGGTGATGTTGACTGATGCCTCCGAATTCTTCAGGTCGAAAGCCAAGATGCCCTGGAATGAGATACTTGAGTCAAATGTTGTACAGTACGTCGTCGTTGTTTCAGCCATAGGACTTCCATTGCTGGACATAGGCCTCTCCTAAATATCTCCAATACATCTAGCGCGATCGTAGGACTTCCACCCACAAGGTGGACGTCCTACGCTGCGCTTGCCGCTACGTGGTTTCCACTCGAGATCTTTTCGACCCCATCGGTCATCAGTCCTCCGTGCTATGTGCCCTGCCCACTGCCATTTCAACTTGCCATACAGATACATTGAATTAGGCATGATTATTCTGATTGTCTAGTAAAAAAGATCATTTAAACCATTTTATGGGCAGTTTTTCCTATGGCGCTAATGCCAAAATAAGGTAAAAAATAACTGTTGCATACTTGGTATTTTTATTATGAGTAGACAACTGGCTAACATAAATATCTACCATATCTAAGTTCGGATCAAACTGATCTAAATCAAGATATAAACTTATACTCATACTCTTATAAGTATTTTGTCACGAGTCGATAATAAATCGTTTTTATTAAACAGCTGATTTATTTTTGCGAGTTTGGGGTTAGCTCAATGATACGAGTATGTATTTTTTTAAATACAAGCTTTTGAGATCATAGCTATCATGTAGCAGCAGAGCGCTAGCCAAGACAAGTAAAACGAGCCCAAACACGACGGGTCAATCTTGTTTAGTACAGTAGTTCCTATGGCCACCTTCCGACTCCATCATCATATCAGCTCCATGGTACCATATTATTACATTGTCACGCAATACACATAAGCGTGCAAAATTTCAGCTCAATCGGAAACCGGGGAGTTGTTCAAAAACTTGCAAGATTCCACCCAAACTTACATACATACATACATAGGTAGGTACATCCATTGCAAGTTGAATAAAAGCTTGTAAAATTGGTCATAATTATGAGTACTATGATATCCTTGATAATGTTTTCCATGTAGATAAACACACGGTATTATGAGTAGACAATCAGCTAACATAAATACCTATCGTATAATTAAGTTTGGATAAGACTAAATCAAGAAATAAACTCACGACGACGATAACAATAGACAACAATTAAATAATTTAAATTTCATAATACCTGGATAGTCCTCCCTGCATTTGACGGCACAGCTGGCAGTTGGAAGTATAGATTTTCTACCCTCTTCCTGAAGGCATATGAACCATATTCAGCATTGTGGTGATAAACCAAAGGCCTCTGTACGTTAGTGCCCAAAAACGTATGGTGAGGGGTGACCACAGCCACCGCCGCAATCAAAAACGTGAAAAGAACTAGTTTCATTTTTAAAAAAATTGGTACAAGACTAAACCGGATGAAAAATGTTGACGAAATGCAAATATTTCAACTGTTATAATTAAGCAACGTGACCTTTTATCTTGCAGTGATAACTTAGTGTCAAGTTCAACTCCAAAACCTATTATCAGTCTGATTCTGTGACCTAAGACTTCTTGATTTTTTGTGGCAAGCAAGAAGATATTTAAAATTGTGCTAAGATAAGTACTTACCTATATTCGAATTAAGACCATCTAGAATGTTCTAACAGAGTTATGAATTTTATTCATAGCTGGATTCAGTTGGAAAATAATTGTAAAACCTCACCGTAGGTTTAACATAAATGTAAGTACCACATGCATTAGTGATCAAGTTTTACGGTAGATAGATTACTGATAACTACATTTCCTGTGGGAATATAATTTACAGTACAAGATGATAGCATCGAGTTTGTACGTTTCGTTTCCATACAAAATAGTTATTTACGTGAATATAGGTAGTTTTATATTGAGCGCGTAGGTACGTAATTCGACAAACTTGTGCAACGGATTTGATCCCAGTCAGTATTATATGCACTTGAAATATCACCAAAGTATAAGTATATGCACAGTCTGTTAAATACTACATCATTAACATCGAAAAAAATAGTCATCAAACACAAATGTACTTTTGACTATTTAAATTTTTCGCTGTTCTTTTAGCAAATTGCTAGTAAATATTCGCAAGCTGTGGAGTCCCTCCGGCATGGATTGGCAATAAGCAAAAAGCGCAAAAACGGACTCACCTGATACGCTGTGACAGACCGATAGACGCATTGGACTGCTCGGTTGGTTTCACTGTACTGTAACCGCCGCGCGCCGTGATGATTTTTTTACGTGCATCGTCTTTAAAATATTAATTGAATATATCGGCCTCAACCCGCGCAAGAGCCAGCAAGAAATGTAAATCATGATTATCATCGGATAAACGGGGTTATGGGCCACATGTGGGTACCCCCAATCTCCGGCGCCGAGCGAACGAAGCAGTTTCGAAAACGTTTCGAAATTCAAAATGGTCACAGTGCCCATCTATAGAAATGACTCGCTGACGTTTCACGTGAAAACGATGTGCCATGTGTTCCGATACAGGCCGCTATTTTTTTTTATTAGAAGCTTTGGACCTTGCAAGTTAAATTTGACCAATTCCCGGTTTCCGATTGATCTGTAATTTTGCACGCATATGTATATCGCGTGACAATGCAATAATATGGAACCATGGAGCTGATCTAATGATGGAGTTGGAAAGTAGCTATGGGAACTCATGTACTGAACAAGTGAGACCCATCGTGTATGGGTTCGTTTTATTTGTCTAGGATCTCAAAAGCTAGTATTTTAAAGAAGTTACATTTGAAATATATTTTTTTCTTTTTAACTTTATCAATATTATATTGATGACTATTGTAACCTTTTGATTTAACTTTGTGTATAGTAACGCTTGCGTAGCAATCATGAGGTCGAGAGTTCAAATCCTGGTCCCGTACTAAAGAGTTCTTTGCAACTTATTACAGTATGGGTTTCGCACCACGGGCTCTTCGGTGAAGGAAATCATCTCGAGAAAACTTGCATACATCCGTATTTTTAACCGACTTCCAAAAAGGAAGAGGTTCTAGTTTCATCTGTATGTATTTTTTTGTGTATGTTCATCGATAATTTTGCCAATTGAGAACCGAATCAAAACGTTATTTTTTAAGTTGAAAGGGTATACTACCGAAGTAGTCCCATTTTAAATTTTACAGAAAACGCCTGAGCAGTTTTTGAAAAATCAACAATAATGTAAACAATTCGACCGAAATATTCGAATTTTGTACACGATGGAAGGCGGTTGTACCATTTTTTGCGAAATAATTTTTTTTTTGTTAATTACTTCCAGCTGTTGGCTACTGAGGCCTCTACAGCTTACGGACATGGGCGAACGCGGAAGGCGGCTGAGCCCTAAGATTAGGTTATAGGGTGACTAGCGCAAGGGTACCTGAGAAGGTACACACCTCGGCCTGGGCCGTCACCCGGTGGGGGAATCGGACTTGAATACATCCGTAGAAGAAATTCGATGGCGCAAGCGAATGCACTACGAGACATTGTGCCAGCGTGGTAGATACGAGTACCTACGGCCCAATCAGTGATTCAGCAGTGGACTATTAAAAGGTTGGTACGGTACTGTACAGGTAGCGGCACGTAAGTCTAGCGCTGAGGGTAGTGTGGAGAGGATGGCTGGTGACCGCCGTACTAAACCCAAGCGCAGTCATCCCCTCCACAGTTCGCTCAGCGCTACACTTATATGCCGCGACCTGTAAAGTAGGTACAATCTTTTTTCCATCAACTAAACGCTCTTCAAAATCCAATAAATTCTTCAGAATTTACAATTTACATATCATTGGTTTTTCGTTAAGGAAAACATCGTGAATTCGTGAGGCAACCAGCATAACCCGCACTGGGCCAACATTGTGGATATGGCCCTGATACCCTTATTCCTATGTTTTGCAGTGCACTATTAAAAAGTCTGGCGAGTGTATAATATAAAAAATATTTTTTTTTGTTAGGTACCGTTGGCCAATTCGGTGTAAGAAACGGCCAGTAGACATTTTAGTGGTAAAAATTCTGACTTGCTCGAGCATTCCCCGTGATATTTTCACATTTTATTTCTGCTAAAAAATATTTCGGTGAACATTTTGAACGTTTATATTGTTTGTAGTTTTTCAACTGTTTTTTTTTGTGCTAATAAATATATGTACTGTCAAACCTGATGGATATGATGGGCGAAAAACTGAAGCAGATAGTACGAGTAATACTATACATAGAATGCCCAGTTTTTTTTTTGTTGCAATAAAATTTTCTGTATTTCTGTATTGAATAATTTTTGTAAGTTCAAATCCATCTAGCTCGGACTACTTTGGAATACACAAACGCCTTCTGCTTTTTTACAGCAACACTACAAAGCTTACTCAACAGGTTTGAAAATATGCAAATCTAAAGTATTCGCATCAAAAGTGGGCAAGCTGATAATTTCCTGGTTGCCCGTATTCCCAAATATAAGACCCGAACACTGAAAATGAAACCTTTAATTATTTTCATAAGTTCAAAACGATGCGTAAAATCCATCCAGCTCCAAAGTTCGGACTAGGTACTTTGGAATACACATACGCCTTCTTACAGCAATACTACAAAGCTTACTCAACAGGTTTGAAAATATTATGTAAATCTAAATTCGCATCAAAAGTGGGCAAGCTAATAATTTCCTGGTTGCCCGGATACAATGTACAGTCCCGAACACAAGTCCCGAACACTGAGCAGGATCGAGGAACTTGTGTAAATTAACTTGCCAAGTTAAATTGACTCCGCTATCTTGAGGTAAGAGCATTCCGAAATTGCAAAAGGACAGTATGGGTCTATAGCTCTAAAGCTGGGCGTTATTATTAGCTCAATGCTATATTATTAGATGAATGCCCTAAACGGGTGACAAACTAAACCAGGATAATTTTTATCTAAGTCTGGAGTGCGTAAAAGCATCTCTGGACAGATTTCTGCAGCCATCCATACTGCTCCAAGGACGCTAGGTTTCCAAAACTTCTAAAAGTGACGCTGAATTTTTTATCACGGATCCGATTGCACAGTATCTCGCAGCTTTTTACACAGTTTCATTTGTATTCTTTCGTTTCAGTTCTTCATAAGCCGAATAAAAGATCTTGGTGGCTATGAAGTTAGTTACAAGTTGCTCGAAACCCAATCCTGTTAAATGGACATCAGTGAGAATTGCGTTTTGTGCAGCATGTCTTGTAGTTAACATCAATTTCTTCTTCTTCTTCTTTTCGGCCATAGGACGTCCACTTCTGGACATAGGACTCCCCTAACGATCTCCAATAAGACCGACTGGTAGCGCCTTGCATCCAGCGCGATCCTGCGCTCTTGATGAGGTCATCCGTCCACCTTGTGGGTAGACGTCTTACGCTGCGCTTGCCGGTACGTGGTCTCCACTCAAGAACTTTACGACCCCATCGGTCATCAGTCCTCCGTGCTATGTGTCCTGCCCATTGCCATTTCAACTTGCTAATCCGCTAGGCAAGTTGAAATGGCAACATTAATTTCGATTCAGCCAAAAAACATATATTTTTCGCCGTAATATCGGTAACTGTTTGCAGTAGAACTTCTCGATTGGCAATACAATATTGTACTCAATATTTGCAATGCAATATTGTACAATATTGGTTTATGCAGGCAAGTATTAGAGTGAAGGAACTTACGCAAGAACTTTATTTTAGTACTAAACTTGAATACTTGATAAAGTACTACTCATATGTATTAACTTTTTTTCAATGGGCAAAAGTGACTTTATTAACTACAACTAAATACAATACATGCTAAAACTAGGTAGTTTTAGCATGTATTGTAGAAAGTAGAGTAGGTACTCTACTACATAAAAAGCATTGGATCATCCACAGACCCTTAAAGGTCTAAAGATAATCCAAATGCTCAAGCCCACTGCCAGTTGGCAGCGTGCCCAGCATGCTGGCTGCATTGCCACGCTGAATGGCAATGCTTTATTGTATTTACTTGGTTGTCGAGTTGTGATATTTTATATCGCAGTGGTCTAGTGGTAATGACACACGCCTTACAACCGTGAGGTCGTAGGTTCTAATCTCGGTCCCGTGCCAATGAGTTCTTTGGAATCTATGTACGGGATTTTCCACTACTGGCTTGGTCAGGGAAAATATCGTGATGCGACCTGCATACCTACGTCTTAAACATGGAGTATTAATAAAATTGGCTAAGTGCGAGTTGTATTCGCGCACGAAGGGTTCCGTACCGTGTTGCCCCATAGCCCCATTCCTCTCGCCGTTATTAATAGGGAGCAAAAAATTCCTGAAAAATCACGTTTGTTGTATGGGACCCCCTTAAATATTTATTTTATTCTGTTTTTAGTATTTGTTGTTATAGTGGCAACAGAAATACATTATCTATGAAAATTTCAGCTGTCTGGCTAATATCACGGTTCATGAGATACAGCCTGGTGACAGACAGACAGACGAACAGACGGACATCGGAGTCTTAGTAATAGGGTCCCGTTTTTACCCTTTGGGTACGGAACCCTAAAAACGCTGGTGCAATACAGTACAGATATTTTAAGTCATTAACTTAACTTAACTAATGAACTGATTTGATTTGAATGAAGACAGTCATGCATTTAATAACAGACATAATTACCATCATTCAAATACCGATAAAACATAAACAACCCATTGGCATCGCACCAATTCTCTAACAAGAAAACCAAACTAAATTAAAGAAACAGTTATTGCCCGCAAACTGGGAGAAAATGAACCGGGAGCCACAAAAGGTCATTTAGAACGCCAACTGATCCTATCAGACTAAACACGTGCCAAATTTGGGCGAACCTTAAACTTAATTTCCTGGGACCACGCTGGCAACATTACAAAATATGGCTAAATGAATAAAGACAAGGATACACGTACTTTATCGTAGCATTAAAAATATTTTGTAGCAGTCTAAAAATATAATCCACATCCCTACTAATGTTATAAATTCGAAAGTGTGTTTGTTGTTTTGTTCCTCTTTCACGCAGCAACGGAGCAACGGATTGACTTGATTTTTGGCATGAACGTAGTTTGAAAAATGAAAAGTGATAAGCTACTTTCATTCCCGGAAAAATAAAAGGGCCCTATATATGGGATAGCATAAAAGTCAAAATTCACGCGGGCAAAGTGCGCTCACTGAAACCCCCACGGTGGCCTTCCTTCGTGCTGTCTTGGGAGCTCCGGGATTTCCAAGGGAACGCACCGGAGCTCCCAGCACTTATCTATTGACGTCCTGCGTCTATCATGCAGCCACATACGACAATGTGGCCACGCAGAGTTGTCGTCTTTCCCGGGTCCGTTTGAGTGGATGGCAATAGCCCCATCTCCAACCACGCGCGAGCTCAGAGGCCCCCTTATTTATACATAGGCTCGGATTGCTACAGCCAGGGGATACCGATGCCGAACTCTATAGCCCCGGTATCAGGGCCAGTTGTATGTTCCTTGTCACTACATAGTTAACAAAGTAGCTTCCCGTCTGCCTGTCCATATGTATGCTCATATAGTTAAAACTACGCAACGGATTTTGATGCGGCTTTTTTTAATAGATAGTGATTTAAAAGAAAGGTTTATACGAGTATGTATAATACACCTGTGCGAAATCGGAGCGGGTCACTAGTTGTAAATAAAGTACACGAATCAACCAACTGTCAAGTAGTAATGTGCTTCAAGGATGTGTCATGAAATGAAAGGCAATGTTTTCAGACAACTGGTCAACATGTGGTTTAACATCTCTACAGACGACAAAAAAGAGAAATTCCTGTTCTGTTTAAGTAAGATACAGTCAAATTAAAAATAACCTTCTCCTTTTGTTCCCTTGAAGATATATCAAAAAATGTATGTACAATACATACGCTATATGTACGTATTTTCAGTAAATGAAAAGCTTTAGCTGAAAATCATGAGTAAAACCATAAAACACTGCTAGTATTTCCTTTTTAACCGAAAATTTATACCAAGATACGAGAAACAAGCCACAGACTACGAGCATTGTTTTCTACAATATCTTCGCCAGTATAGGTATTTGTCAGTGTAATTTATGTGGAAGTCGGCTAGACTGTGACTCACAAGGGGCGCCGATTTTAAAGTGCTACATTATAAAATGTTTATTTAAAGTGAAGAAAATGCTTCCAAAACTGATTCATGTACAACGTTTTAGGAAATGTAAAGTTCTCAGAAAGTTATATTTGACGCGCTTTGAATTTTTAAAAGTAAGTAACTTCATAAATGCTGGGTTGCTAGCCCTGATGTCAGAGTTTTTAAGCCGCCTGAAGGCTTCTGAAATGGCGAAACGGTAAAAACAATCGGAGCCTACAATTTAACGTGTCATCTGAGCCACGGTAGCGCTCAGTTGTAAATGCAACCCGCGGTCACCCATCCGAAGACTGAAAGTGCTGAATGTTGCTTTAACTTCGATGGTCGCTAACGAACAGCGCTGTATGTATGTATATTTTAGTGTATAAAAAAACTGAAGATAGTATTTTTGAGATTTGAGTTTTCTTCGTTTCAGCCATAAGACTGCCACTATTGGACATAGGCCTCCCGTAAAGATCACCAATAAGACTGGTTAGAAGCGGCTTGCATCCAGCGCGATTGAGCGGTCTTTATAAAGTCATCCGTTCATTTTGTGGGTGGCCGTCCTACGCTGCGCTTCTTGGAACGTGGTCTCCGCGTACGGGACCATAATATGTGCTATAGCAAACTTCGCGTATCCAAAATGATGATCTAACCTAAGATATACAGGGCTATCTGCTTGCCGATTTAAAAACATCATAATGAACAAATTTTACTATCAAGCGAACCAGATATTCGAGAAAAAACAGCTGTTCCATACAAATTACGTCTCTGAATCCACAAAATGTATAAAACAGCGTTTTTCCCCTCGAATTTCGGGTCGGTCCTATTGTAAAAGTTGTTCATAATGATGATGTGAATCATCTTTTTTTGGATTAATACCTACATCTGTTTTGTAAGCAACTGCTTACTGTATATTTGAGTGTTCAAAAACCTGCATTATAATGTACGAGCTTTTGTCCGCGGATCGGCTCGCGTATATTTTTATTTTTGTGCTATCCTATGAGAAACTGTTACTTTTCCGGGATAAAAAGTAAACTATGTCACTTTCCAGCCTTTGACCTATATTCATGCCAAAAATCAAGTCTATCCGATGCTCTGTTGCTGCGCGAAAGCGTAACAAACTAACTTAATTTCACATTCATATTATAATAAAAAGTAGGGATATCTGATATAAGTAATCAATCAGCATACTTTTATTAAAGGCATATTCTGTACATCAAAACAAACCACTTTTTTACTAGCGTAGCGCTCGTAGCGTAGTTTGACTAGGTGATTGTCAGCGATCCCCGAATTAAGCAACGTTCCGCACGGTCAGTACTTGGATGGGTGACCGCGGGTGGCATTTTCCAACTGAGCGCTACCGTGGCTCGGATGACACGTTAAATTGTAGGCCCCGGTTGTTTCAACTGTTTAGCCATGTCAGAGGCCTTCAGGCGGCCTAAAAACTCTGACACCAGGGCTAGCCACCCGGCCTATACGAACTTACTTACTAAAAATTTTCACAAGTCTATAACAAATTTCCCAAAAAAATTGATTAATAAGTGGAATCAGCATATAAATTGGTACATGTTATTGTTTTTTAAATACCTAACTAATATGTGTTACACTTGAACCTATGCATATTTACACAAAATATGTATTTTAGATTAAACCGGTCAAATTAATTTTTTGAATGTTTTAAGCAAGAAAATAAATACGAATATTTAGAAGTCGTAGAACAAAATTTAAAACATGTTTGTTTTCATGTACAGAATATACTCTTAAAAGGATGTTAATTGATGACCAGTAACCCTGTTTTAGTTTATTTTGTTTTTGTTGAGTTGGTCCTCTTTTAGTTTCATTACAATTCTAAAGCCGCACAAAACGTCCCTTATTTTCATAAAATCCGTTTACATTTTGAATGTGCCCAGTAACCGGAAGTAGAGGTAGTGGAAGAGTTCCTTCCGGTACCGTTATTCCGTTTATTATCTTCCTGCTAATTAAAATGGCTATTGCTTTGGGACCACCTTTTTCTACGAGCTCGTTACGTTAGTTCTAACTACTAAGTTTAGTGAGTAAACTAAACTAAATTAAAAAGGAGAATAGGGCTGTGAGCTGTGAAATAACTTTCGCCGCGTATTTAATAGAAGATGTTGTCATATACATATACGGAGATGTAGAGATACATATTCAAAATGGGCCTTTTAGAATCTATCGTAGCTTCGACGTAAGGTAGCGTGTTTATCAGCCTTTTACCAGATTCACTTCGGAGAGTGCGCCCAGGAGTTGCACAATCTGGTCTCACCTGCCCATTTCTTCTATCGTACAGCCAGACAGACGCGACCAAAGCGCCACCCCTTTTATGATGGTCATTCCGCGCGTTAGAATTAAGCGTTTGGAATCCTCATTCCTCAAACGAACAGCCAGAATGTGGAACGTTTATAGTAGGTAAGCGTGCTACAACCTAGACCTCTTATCTGCTCAACATCAGGCAGTATGTGGTCAAACGCAAACCTATTAAGAATAAAAAAAAACATGGCAATTAGATAAATCCCACAATACTACACAATCCCGATGGCTATGGCAGGGGTATAATATCGTATAAAACTGAATTTAATTTAAAATTTGGAATGTCAAAATTCGAATGAAAACTTATTTACTTAGAGCGAGCTTAGAAGAGAATAGATAAGGCATTGTGGCATAATAAAATAACTATATCACGCACGTTTGATGAAAAAGCAGCCATGTCAAAGATTTGCAAAGTAATTATTCAAAAAAGATTTTGCTAGTCAAATAAAATTGTAGCGTTGTTAAATTAACCGTTTCAAACTCATTAGTTGCCTTTCATTTTGTCAACAAACTACAAAGTAATAAAACTTAATTTAAAATATTAATATTAAGCTAAAATAAATTCAGCTAATAACTTTAGACAGGGTCACCGGTCGGTCACTTTTACTCTTATCTATCTACCTACTTAAATCTGTCATAACCATTAAAACTTAATTATTACCAGCTAAAAGCCTAAAACACGATTATTTTATGAAATAACTTTTTAAATGAATAAAATAAGTTTGAGTATGGTTTAAACAAAACATATTTGTTATGAAACCACAAACGTTGTCCGTTACAGCTTCATTTCAAAAGGTTGAGCAAAATTTAACGCTTTAACATTTTTATGTTTGTCGCACATTTGATTTTGTGTGTTCATTTTACGAGTATGATATTTTTTTGCAAATATATATTAAGAGATTTTCATTTTACGAGTTGAATACTTTTTCGTCGATTACATAGTAAATTCAGTTTACTCATTCCACTTGTTTGTTAAATTGTAGGCCCCGATTGTTTTAAACTGTTTAGCATCGACTTGGTATTTTTTTTTCGTATTGATGCCGTTTAACCATGTCACAGGTATTCCTGCGGTTAAAAAACTTCGACACCAGGGCTTACTTACTTGTTTGTTTGGGTCCCGCCAGGAGCTTTTAGCATTTTCCATCTTGTAATTGTAGTTTTGTGATTTAAATGTAATCATCTATGGTTTTATCTCTTTGATATTGATTTTTAATTTTGGCAATGTGATTTGAATGTAATCATCTATGGTTTTGTCTCTTTGATCTTGATTTGATTTAGGCAGACATGCGAAATATTTCTCTTTGTTCAAATCATGGAGTTAAAACCTAAGGTCCCCTGTACCTAAAATGTAGAACATGTCTCTTTATCCCAAAACCACCGAAAAGGTCCAAACCGAAACGGGTAAAAATTATTTATTTACCGGCCCTTAATTCCGAACCTCCTTTTGTTGTATCATTGATACTTTCAATGAATAAAACAAACAATATTGCTGCAGAGAAGAGTACCTAATCAGTTCTTAGAGGTACATATTATATTTGTTCTAAAAGCTTTGGGCACCACGTATTTGGCGCATTTGCCATTTGTTTTAGAATTGTGGATGGATAATTATAATCATCAATAGCACTCGCATTTTCTTTTTAACCGATTCCCAAAAAAGGAGGAGGTTCTATGTTCGTCTGTATGTATTTTTTTGTGTATGTTCATCAATAATTTCCCTAACTTTTAACTGAATTGAAAAAAGATTTTTTTAGTACGAAAGGGAAATTAGTTAGAAAAAAAATTGAAAAAAAAATGTTTTTAGTTAAACTCCCAAGGTGGTACCATTTAAGTATTACAGAAATTGGCTGCGCCGTTTTTGAAAAAAAATATTCGAATTTTGTTCTCGATGGAAGGCGGTTTTGCCTTTTTTTTTGCGAAAAATAATTACTAATACTGATTTGATTTCGAAAATATAATGTTTCTCTTCCTTCAAACTTCAGCAGAGATTTAAACAAAAGACAAAATGAAAATGTCTCCTGACAATAAACGAAAAGTGTAAAACGTGCGTCTCTTTATCCCAAAACCACCGAAAAGGTCGAAACCGAAACCGTTAAAAATTATTTATTTGCCGGCCCTTAATTCCGATCCTCGTTGCGTTGTATTATTGCTAACAGAGCAATAACGTTTGTTTTATCGCGCCAATATCGTGACGTTTTATTTGTCGCGGAAATGTCGCGTTTCGGCGAATTTAGCGTTTGATCGAGCGTGGCTTTATTGTTGTAATTATGGCGGATGTAAGACGCTTGGAATTACTCGTACCTACTTGTGTGGCTTAAAGAAATTTGCTAAAAAGATAAACATTATTTTCGAAATAAACGAAAGAATTATTATTATGTACGCTGCGACTCTTAGTAACGAAATCGGTTGTCAGAATTGCCCCGCTGATCGTTGTTGCGCAGTTGCACAATTGTTGCCTAATCCTGGGTTTATTTAACAGAAAGGAGGCCATATTAATAAAACAAAATATTATATTCAACTGCTATATTTTTCCGAGAGGCGTGAACTCTTTTTAACCGACTTCCAAAAAGGAGAAGGTTCTATGTTCGTCTGTGTGATTTTTTGTTCATCGATAATTTCGCCAATTTGAACCGAATCGATATTTTTTAGCTCGAAAGGGTATACTCTCGAGGTGGACACGTTTTTACAGAAATCGGCTGAACCGTTTTCGAAAAATCAACAGTGATGTAAATAATTTGTGCGAAATGTTCGAATTTTGTACATGATGGAAGGCGATATTTGCCTTTTTTTTAAGAAAAATAATTATCATCTTGTGCTATTTTCACTAAAATCACATATTTTCTTAGCATGCTACTACTTACGCCACCTCTTTAAGTTGTAGTCAATACCTATCTCTCAAAAAAGAGTCTAACGAATCTCAACTTAACTTTGTCCGTTTTTTAGGATTCCGTAACCAAAGGGTAAAAACGGGACCCTATTACTAAGACCAAAGAATATATAATAATACTCTAAGACTTCGATGTCCGTCTGTCCGTCTGTCCGTCTTTCCGTCTGTCCGCCTGTCCGTCTGTCCGTCTGTCACCGGGCTGTATCACATGAACCGTAATAGCGCAGCTGAAATTTTCACAGAATATGTATTTCTGTTGCCGCTTTAACAACAAATACTAAAACCAGAATAAAATAAATATTTAAGGGGGGCTCCCATACAACAAACGTGATTTATAGGAGTTTTCTGCTCGCTATTAAAACGGCAAGAGGATTGGGGCTCCCATACGGTACGGAACCCTTCGTGCGCGAGTCAGACTCGCACTTGGCCGATTTTTATTGTATAATTTTTAAGTTTAGGTATCACACGGATCATTTAAAATCCATGGCGTTCGTTTAAAGCCATGATCATTATTTCCATCCACACATACACATATGAAATATACTCTACCTTTATATTATTATGAGAGTGAAATATTAAACAGGTATTTTCGGGGAGGTATTTTCGCGCGTCCCATTCCGAGGGCAAACAGTCGTTTTCCTTTCGCTACATGATTTCTGAGGGCGCGATTCGTATTGACATACCGACGTAAGTACAAGTAATGTGTGTGTGTATATTTCAGTGTAAGTCGAAATAATTTTATATTACGCAGAAAATAGTTAAGTTGTGATGTATTAGTCAAGATTTGTTTTACTTTGTATGGATGTTAAGGAAGAATTCACGTCAGAGAATTCAGCTTTTTTAAAGCAATAAATGCGGATATTTAGATTCAGATTCGGATTAACAGATATTTGAAAAAAAAAAAAAAACTATTATTTGTGTTGTTTTACAAAAGTTAGGACTCAGTTCTTTTGATTACACAACGGAGAAATAATCGGCCAAGTACGAGTCAGACTCACGCACGAAGGGTTCCGCACTGTGTGGGAGCCCCCTTAAATATTTATTTTATTTTAATTCAAATATTCATTATTAAATTAAGCATGCAGCTAAGTATTTTGTGAATATTTCAGGCAACCACCGTTTACTATTATTAATATCTAGCGAAAAAGGCTAAAAAACAGGTTTGTTGAATGGGATCACCCCTTAATTTTTTTTTTCTATTTTTAGTATTTGTTGTTATAGCGGCAATTATAGCGGCGTTATAGCTAGAAAGTTTAAATTTTCACATCATCTGTGAAAATTTAAACTTTCTAGCTATAACGGTTCATGAGATACAGCCTGGAGACAGACAGACGGACAGCGGAGTCTTAGTACCTAATAAACATTTTTTTAAAAACATTTTTTACGATCCATATAACACATGAGCAGAACATTGTTACAATAATCATTTTAAAACAGGTAATGTTAATGTATTTCAATGTAAATAATTACCTACCTTAATAATTACCGTTTTTACCCTTTGGGCATGGAACCCTAAAAATTGACATCTGTTTTCTTCAGAAATAAAAAGTGTATATAAAAGTTGTATGTAAAAGGCATACAACCCAAAAATAAACCCAATAAACACCAGTACTAAACATTATATCACTAATGAAAACTCAAGCTACTTCCTAATAAATAAATAATTAAAACTTTAACAAAGAAACATTCAAGTTTAAAGTGTAATAAAGCTTCATCAAACTACGAAGGGCGCATTCGGCGCGAGCCGAGACAGTCACGTCTTTAATTGCAAAGTAAATAAACGCAATAAACTTAGGTCCCAAATAGGCAATTAAACGCGAATAGCTATCCACCTAGATGTCGGTGCATTAATACTGAGAAGGGGCTTACTATGAGTTTTCACATTCATAGTCCTAGGGAGTTTATAGTGGGTATTGGAACAGTATAGGTACCTAGGTTAAGAAAAAATAAGCGTATTTTGACATCACCACTGTTAGAAAACAACTCTGATTTGTGATTTAAATAAGATAAAACATCCTTAGCGGTAATCCTTTATCTTTTTTTTTACCAATGGGTAATGGGTACCTTCGGAAGAAACCCTTAGAGATGATTTTTATATCAGGACGGGGCGGGCGCGGAACGGGACCCGTATGACGCACGTTCCATACATTTTGTGTAAAAACCCGGACGGGGCCCGTCCGGGCGTCGTACGGGCTACGACAAAAATGTATGGAACGTGCGTCGTACGGGCCCGGTCCGGCCTGTCCCGCGCCCGCCCCGTCCTAATATGAATCATTAATTAGTGTTCACCTTAGAGAATACATAACTAAAGTAGGTTTGTATTCTCTAAGGTGTTCACTTATGCTTAGTGCAGCCAGCCCGGCACTTTATTTTTATTCGACTCGAGCCGATACCTAGGCTTGGCCGTCCTCTACGACTCGGCCACACACCGTTGTCGTCCGTCCCTGATCCGTTTGAATGGATGGTTAGAGTCCCATCTTCTACTATCTTAGACAGGCGCTCGTTTTTAAATTGTTCTCTTTTCGCATCTAGATTGCGGTTTCGTTGGTCTTCAATGTGTAAATCTTTTTTCGAAGCGATTGTCTCCACTCAGAACGATTGCTGGCTTGATCCTCAAATGGTGATGCCCCTGTAGGCAGTAGGCCTGTGCCTACTTGTAGTAGGCTCATACTAGTTATACTACAAGTACCTAGAGGATACTGATACTGATGGATTTTTGGCTCTGTCGTCGTTTCGCCCCGCAAGCTGTTCGGTCCGCGGGGCGAATCGCCGATGACTCTTTTTGAAGGCCCTCTTTCGCCCCGCATTGTTTGGAGCGGGCCGAAAAGGGGCATTCAAAAAGAGCTTCGCACGATTTGGTCGTATACGTAACTTGTATGGAGCATTCGCAACTTCGTTCAACATAGAAAAGATAGAGTATTTTCATACAATCTGTCAAAGTTCCGTATATGTTCCCAGTCGTTCGAAATTGAAAAATAAGGCCCCAGAACCAACTGCCCATCCACTGTTCTAGGGCCATACTCATCCCGATAAAGCTTATATTCGTGTAATTGCGATGTTTGTTACATCAAGCGAAATATTTACATTGGAGATCATGTTCAACGATGATATTCGCTGATGATTTTATCACCAAACAAGCTGACCTTTCCCCTTATACTGATTATAAGAGTTCACCGTCGCTTGTGGGCAACTGTAATACTAAAGACATTACGATGCAATCTATCTTACTTGGGGCAGTTGGGGCCCACAGATAATAACTTATTATCTTATTGCTCTGCATGAAAATAGGTACTGTGCTGTACTGTGTTAGCCTTTTTAATAGTCCACTGCAGGACGTGGGCCTACCCACGAAGGGTGATTGGGCCATATCCACCACGCTGGCCCAGTGCGGGTTGGTGGATTCACATACGCCATCGAATTTCTTCTACGGACGTATGCAGGTTGCCTCACGATGTTTTCCTTCACCGAAAAGCCAGTGGTGTGAAATTTCATACATGAATTCCAAAGAACTCATTGGTGCGGGTCTGGGATTGAACCCAGGACCTCACGATTGTAAGGCGGGTGTCACTACATCTAGACCACTACGGCTTGCAATAAAAATAATTTGCTTGAAAATAGGTACTCATACCTAATGTTGTTAAAAGTCAAAATTACTCGTACCTAATATATTTTATACATGCGTTTTAGGATTAATCAAAATGAATTGTAATTGTTTCTTTGGTACTAAATGATTATTTAGGAAGGTTGGCGGGATTTGGCTACAGAACGCGATATATGGAAGGAAGTGGGGGAGACCTTTTCCCGGAAGAGGGACAGCATAGGTTGAAAAAAAAAAAAGATTATTTATTACTGACTATTGAAAGTCGAATGAGAACTATTAGATCGTAAATTAATAGTAGTGCCGTTTGCTTCGAAGTTACGCTCCAGGGATCCCTTACATTATGAAATGTTGCTAGTTTCAAAGTCAAATATCGTATTATGATTTATTTTATAAATGCGTTACTTTTAATGCTACTTACCGTGTAGAACCATTAAGATTAAAACGAATGAGAATTGACAACAGAACGCTTAGCAACTTTGAAAATTAAAAGTTTTGAATATTTTTTATGTTCTTATATCCATTTTGTAACTTAGCGCCAATAACGCTTAGCCATCATGTGATGTCTTTTTTTCATTTTTACTGACTTTCAAAAATGACTACAATGTTCTTGTATGCATTTTTTTTGTGTTGTTCTTCGATATTTTCGTCTATGGTGAACCGATTTGAAAAAAAACTTATTTATTTCGAAAGGGAAGGAAAGAAAATGCTTGAACAAATCGATTTGACATCCATGTCCATTATTGCTGATTTATAGAAAATCGCTTAGCAGAGTTAGATAAAATAATTTTCTATAAATCAACAATAATTACATATAATGTACATGGATGTCAAATCAATTTGTGCAAGCTATTCGAATTCTGTACACGGTGGAACTCGGTAGTGCCATTTTTTGTAAAATCACATAACGCATGTTGACGCCAAATATATTGTAAAATTTAGTGTCGTGAAAAGACAAGACAAGACAAGACAAAACTCTTTATTTACAACCACAATTTAAAAATAAAAATTATTTTCACATACACGACAAAAAAAAAACAAATATGATTATAAATTGGTGTGTCGTGTGTGCGCATAAAATATGAATAATTGTTTTTTTCTATGCGTCAAGATTGGCAATATTTTCAGTTTGTTAGTTTGGATGTTGGTTTTCCTCTACAGGTCGCATTTTCTAACTAAACTTGATCAAACTTGGTGGGTATTTCCATCCATCCATCTATCAGGCATAGGACGTCTACTGCTGGATATAGGCCTCCCCTATAGATCTCCAATAAGAGCGGTTGGTAGCGGCTTGCATTCAGCGTGATCCTGCGGTCTTAATGAGGTCATCCGTCCAGCTTGTGGGTGGACGTCCTACGCTGCGCTTGCCGGTGCGTGGTCTCCACTCAAGAACTTTCGGCCCCATCGGTCCTCCGCGCTACGTGCCCTGCGCTATGTGGTAGGTACACAAGTTATATTTTTGATACAACTAATTTGTACTAATCACCACTAGATCGAAACGACACGTACAACCCGGTCACAATATCTGTGCACCTGACTTCATGACGTCATATCGAATTATCGGGACGTATATACATTACCGGACGTCTAGTATACCGTCCGGACGGAAATTATTATCGGGACGTGTATCGGCAACGAAGATGCTAACCGTACTGTCGCACCGGGGAGTGCGCGGAGAGGTGACAGGGGAAGCGGGAGAGGCGCCGCATTCCAGCGAGGTGCACAGATATTCTGACCGGGTTATAGGTAGGTATATATATGTACTTACTTACCGTTTTGCGAGATCTATAGATAGCCTTACGTAAACGCCGAATCATCCTTCTTGGCGGCTGTGATATTAGCTACAAGCGGGGGATAAAACAAACCCGCAGCCGTTAAGTGAGCTTTTAGGCGAAGGTTATCCGCATCGTGTAGCTACATCATAGTCCTCAAGAAGTATAATTTGGCCTTTACAGAGACGTCAATGAACAAAATACTTTACCTATCCCATCAACCAATATCTAAAATAGAACCCTTTAATTAAAAAAACCTTTTATAGCTCGTCCCAATTAGAGAAAAAAGTTAATTTGTTCGAGCGAGGATTAGCACAATATCCGTTTGGAATACAATTTATTCCGGATACAAATCGTTTTACGGACTTACTTACTATAAAAATATCATCAGGGTGGTGCGAGAAAAGAGGCTTTTTGGATGTTTGAATTTTTAAAGAATATGGTATGCCGAAACCATTTTTGACTTGCCGTTGGTAAGTAGGTATCCATCCATCCATTAGCCATAAGACGTCCACTGCTGGACATAGGCTTTCCCTATAGATCTACGATTAAGACCGCTTGGTAGCGGCTTGCATCCAGCGCGATCCTGTGGTCTTAATGAGGTCATCCGCTTGCCGGTGCTCCACTCGAGAACTTTTCGACCCCATAGATCATCAGTCCTATGTGCCCTGCCCATTGCCACTTCAACTTGCAAATCTGCTGGGCTTGTCGGTAACTGGTTCTTCTACGAATCTCGCAGAGAGACTCCGAGCATAGCCCTCTCCATAGCTCGATGTGCTACTTGGAGCTTATAAGGCTCATAGTTCGAGACCAAGGTAAGTAGATATAATAATTATACCAAGGTAAAAAAAAGTAAGTAAGTTCGTATAGGCCGGGTGGCTAGCCCTGGTGTCAGAGTTTTTATACCAAGGTAAGTAGGTATAGTTATGATAAAATCTTTTTTGCCAAAAGATACTTAGGTACTTAACAACTCGAGCATTCTTAGATGTAACTTATGCAATCATATTTTTATAAGCGCTACCTAAAGCGCAACAAACTTTTGATCAATAGCTCCTTCAAAACTACTGCATAAATTTTTTGTTTCTATGAAAAACATATCGTTTTTTTTCAGATTCGAAAAAAATAGGTACGCAAATCGGCGCACACAGCCGACTTATCTGTTTATAAGTGCTTTACATATCTTAAAATCACCGTCGCTTACCATCAGGCGAGTTACTGGAATGCAGGAACTTATTAGTTTTTAAAAAAACTAACTGTTATCCAAACTATTCGTTTTAAAAAAATAATCGGCTTACCACAAGAGATTTAAACACGCTTTAAACATAGGTTAACTGTGCAATTTGTACTGTTAAACATTGTCTAAAGCGTGCGTACAACTTTTGTGGTAAGACGGTAACAGTTTATCCTGTAATCATTTTTGGCCGACGTTTTACAATCGACCTCATCCCGAGAGTAGCGACAGGAGGATTTTGACAAAAATTGCAGCGCCTACAGAAATCGAATTTCTGTAGGCGTTGCAATTTTCGTCAATTTTCTGGAAATACCTCAGTACTACTGAATTGACTGACAACTGATTAAATATCTGTAAGGGCTAGTGTAACAATCGTTAAGGTCCAAGAAGTTTATCTATGCCAATAACGTTTATCTATGGATTTGATTGTTTGTTTGCATCGGAAAGGCTCCGAAACTACTGAAACGATTTGAAGAAATCTTTCACTGTTGGAAAGCTACACTTAGCTTTTTCCCCGGTGAACATAAACTGTATTATATTTTCAAAAAAATTAGGAATCCTTACTGTTTCTCTTCTTTAGCCAATCGTACCCGGGCAAAGCCAATACGGGCAGCTAGTATATGATAAAGTGGTAAATTACTACCATTATCATGTTTACTATTTTAATAAATCCCTAGCAACAAACAAAAATATACGAAAGCATCTGCCATCAGCAATATTATTGATAAATTAAAGCGAAGAAAGCAAATAACAAGGCCGTACAATATGGGAAGGAAAACATCTCGACCCTTATTATGTAAGCAATAAGAGATATCAATATTTGCGGCTAAATAAAACTACCGTCATGAGCCAAACTTCCGCGTCACTTCAGGAATATAAAATATAGTAACAAAGACCATTTTTGCCTTCTACAAGCTAAAAAGCCACTACAAACGATTTCGAATTTACTTATATATGAAAATACAGATCGATTCGAAACATTTTTCGACTAAGTCTCGTTTAGACGATCACGCTATCATTAACATTCAAGCAATTTTGACTTATTGACATAGACTTGCACAAAATTCTGTATTTTTTTTATTTTTTTATTTTTATACTTTTTGAGATAACTGGTTAATATAAAAGCGTAATTTCTTTATTTTCTTCCAAATATTCTAAAATATGTTTTTAGTTAGAAAGTGCTCATTAAATTCAATTGTTTTGTATTTTTTTAAATTGTCATATTTTATCAATCTTTGTTCGCATTCGCATCAAATAAAACGAATTTTGTAAAAATAAGTCTTTTTTGGAGTGTTTGGCAATAACTCTAAAGCTCGATTATGTAATTCGCGGCTTTAGCCTGCGGAGGGCAGATTTTGCTATACGGAGAAAATTTTCGCAAGCAACATTTTTAAGGAAAACCAGAACAAATAACAAGGGATTTATCTCGCGCGGAATAGTAATTTAGTTATTTATGTTGGGGTATAATTCTCCTTCAACTTGATTTTGTCACAATCACATCATGATCCTAAGAGCATTTCTTTTCTTTTTGACCGACGAAACGGAGGAGGTACTCAATTCGACGCATATATTTTTTTAGTTTTTTTTAACACATATATATAACCACGCATAACTTTTTACGTAGTGGTTCGATTTTGATAATTCTTTTTTTTATTGGAAATTTTATACTTCGAAATTGGTCGCATTTAAATTTTATCGAAATCGGCCGAGTCATTTTCGATAAAACAACAATAACGTGAAAAATGTTACATCGACCCGAGCGAAATATTGCGAATTCTGTACACGGTTGAAATCGGTCATGCTATTTTTTGCAAAAAATTATAATATTCGTCTGACGTCCAGGTGGGATTCTGTATGAAAACAAGCGCGTAACGCACTCTAACGTGATCTTTGTTTTAAAGAAATTCATGTGAAAAATATTAATTTTTCAAATTCCATTACTTATACTCGGTTTCTAATTCATTTTAACGTAACTTTACATATATCAAACATTTCTCTAAACGAAATTGAAGGAAATAAAAAAAAAATATTTACCGCGTTACGTTACGTTTTATCGATAGAGAATCAGGCCCATGCTGATTTGGTCAACAAAAACAATATTTTTGGATAAAATTCGTAATGGAAGACAAGCTAAAGAAAATAAGTTAGTAAATGTATCGACACATTCATAGATACTGATCAAATATAAAACTGTTTACTTAAAAGTTAAAGGCTTAGTCGTAAGTTTGTCTTGATGAAGGGGTTTATTAATTTAGTAATCAGGTTTCCTGGTTGCCTTCATACAGGCTCACTCTTCTCCATCGACAAGTATTTGAACGTTGAAAAATAAATAATCGGCCAAGTGCGAGTCGGACTCGCGCACCAGGGTTCCGTAGGTACCGTATGGAATATTTTTAATATACTTTTTAATTTAATATAATATTATTTATTTTTGAAGGGAACATACAACTTAATTATTCTGTGAATATTTCAAGCATTTTGCTGTTGCCGTTTTTAGGGTTCCGTACCCAAAGGGTAAAAACGGGACCCTATTACTAATACTTCGATGTCCGTCTGTCCGTCTGTCCGTCTGTCTGTCACCGGGCTGTATCTCATGAACCATGGCAGCTGGGCGGCTGAAATTGTCACAGATGATGTATTTCTGTTGCCGCTATAACAACAAATACTAAAAACATAATTAAATAAATATTTAAGTGGGGATCCCATATAACAAACCTGAATTTTTAGACGTTTTTCGCTCTATATTAATGATGTTAAGAGGTAGATGCTTGAAATTTTCACAGAATATTTAATTTTATATTTACTTCAATAGTAAATTATA